>CM062818.1:1171802967-1173002967 GCA_031772625.1 Pinus tabuliformis | reverse complement strand
TCAATCCCGGCTTTGGGGTCAGGTTTGAAGGAAAACTCTGCCGATCCGTGGATCGGTGAGACAAAAAACCTTCCGGGACGTAGATTATCATCAGAAAGTTAGGTCCACCTAGGCAAATTACATACATGACTTCATGTCTGCTAAGATTATTTACAGTTAATACATGCAGACTGGGTTTACAATCAAAAAGATCAAACTGCTGATGATGGCAGGATGGCACGGACATGCTGATCAGGTGCTGCTTCTTTCTGTCAAGAAAAACGGGGTGCACTGCATGGGTAGTTGACCAGTAGGGGTCAACATCTGGCTCTACTTGGGGACACGTTGCTGCTTGCAGGAATGTGAGAATCCAGAATCTGCATCCATACAACACAAAAATAAGTAGCGTCCATCCAAAAATCAGCATATACGTTAAGCACAATAAAGATAAAAGCTCTTCATTTATTAACCATCTAAAACAGAAACGAAAATGCGGAAAAAAACAAGGAGTAGGGACAGAAATACAATACAAAAGATGCCCCACGGCATCAGATGTGTTCAATATAGTGCATACTGAGCATTTGCCTGCTTTCAGGCAAATCTGTCGGCTGCTTGTCGGATGTGCCATGTCCCATTTTGCATATGGTAGGACTCCTTCCTATCCGAAAATCAAGCTGCTCGCGGCCGTCTGATGCGTCAAATCTTCTTCTCATTTTCTTCCTCTTGCGTTTTTTTTTTTGGCAAGATGAATTACTGATGACCTGGAACTTTCTGTTTCGAAACTATCAGATGAAGTGTGTAAGATATGCATGCTAAGTCTTTTGGTGTCTTGCATCTGATTTTTATCGTTTTTAAGATTATCTGGATCACCTTCAATTATCCACCCAATGACCTCCTCATAGTAAGATGGAACTTGTTGCGGCAAATGAGAAGGCTCCTGGTTTCTCTTATCATCTGACCATTGTTGAATCTTTTGAACTTGAATTCTAATGGCATCCGTCTGTCTAGAGTGTTCAATCTTTATAGCACTAATTTGTCTGGCATGATGTTCTTCCATGTCCTTTATTACTTTAACATTCTTTTCCTCTATGTCCATCAAGCAATGCTGCATGAAATTTATTTCTTCTTTATGATTCGCTTGCATGTTAGCCAACTGATTGTTATGATTGAATGTCATAGAGTCAATTTCCCTATCATGATCAGTTTTCATGGTCACCATATTTTCCTCTAAGACTGACATCTTGTTTTGCATGCTTCTAATTTCTGTTTCATATTTAATTTTTATGGCCTCAATTTCCTTAGCATGCTGATTTTGCGTGACCTCCAACTCCCTATTACGTTTTTCCAGGTGGGTGCCTAAAGTTTTAACATCATTAATAAGACTAGTTTGATTGCTTTCCATGTTTCTGACCAGCATCATTAGATCTTGTATAATTTGCTTTTGTTCTTCCCTTTCACTATTATTTGTCCCTGATTTTTCACTATCATGAACTTGATCTACAATATTCCCGGTGGATGACACATTCTGACATGATGAATCATCTTGGGATCTTTCAGCTGGACCTCTTATCAAATTACTTTCATTCTGTTGCACAATTTTAGAGGTAGAAGGCAAGCTGTTTGGACTATCATATCTATCTTTAAAAGCATCGAGAATGTCTTGTAAAGAAGTGAAAAAATCATTAGGAAAATTATTAAACCAATTCAAGGCATCACCCTCTAAAGAATGGACAAATAGACGCATCTTGAAGTCTTCATGATTATATTGAAGAAATCTACAATACAAGATCTTTACACAAGTAAATATGTTTAAATGATGTTTAACAGTGACCAGATCATCACCCGAGAACTTAAGTAATTTAGAAATGGCCTCTTTCGGAAGATCATGGAGATTATTAGTAAAATGACATGGCTTACATGAATAATCCATGATGAACAGTAAGGGATCAAATGGATGATAGAAAGAGATTTCTGCTCAAGAAAATTAAGAGATGAAAGAAGTGGAGTCGCCACTTGAACAACAAATCTGATTCTAAGATCCGAGAAGCAATCAACAAACAGATATGTGGTAGGCTTCTTGTCTGGGAAAAAATAAAAAAAATGGAGTCGCCACCCAAACAAGAAACACACCGAAGAGATGCTGCTGATATGTGATGAAAAGATGCCAAAATATTGAATCTGCCAGCTCAAATGAGAGATGAGAAGATGAGAAGATGCATGAAAAGTCGTTGAAACACCGAGAAAAGGTATCCCCGGCAACGGCGCCAAAAATGTTGTCGCGCGGATTGGCACGACAACGCTCAGACCGGGGGCTGTCACTCTGATCCCCGATCCCTCCGTTTAAGCCTGTCTCCCGCGGCTAAGGGGGGTAGACCCTGTGAGATGATGTGACCAACTGTCGACCAGTTGGGTTGGGAGACACGAAAGGAAAACAGCACTAAAAAAGATTTTGTTAAGTTTAATAGACCAGTGCCTTGTGAGATTATTCTTAGAATGATTACTTGTTAAATGATATGAAAGGATGAACCATGAACAGCAATCATCTATCATCAGCTAAAAACACAATGCTCTTAGAATGACAAAAACGATATCCAGCAGCTAAAAATTTGAAAAAAGATGAACGCTTTAAATCACCACGAGAATCATAAACCATCAACCAGATATCAATTTCGCATCTCGGCTTGAAAACTTTAGATCTCAGCAATAAAGATATAACGTGAAAGCAACTGAAATCTGGCAAAAATAATTTTCCAAAATGTTAATATTTTTTCAATTTTTTTTTTTTTTTTTTTTTTTTTGTTTGTTTGTTTGTTTTCTCAATATTATGGAAATTAAAAATCTAAAAAGGCTAAAATTCTAAAACTAAATTTTAATCACTAAAAATATAAAACCTAAAATACATTTTTTATTTTTTTATTTTTTATTTAAAAAAAAAAACAAAAATTAAAATCTAATTTTACAAAATTAAACTAATCCTAAACATAAACACATTTTTTTTTTCTTTTTATAGAAAATAAAATAAACTATTTAAAAAAAAGAAATTGAAATCTAAATACATAAATCTGAAAGATACCTACCCATACGCTCTATATTACCCTAGCTATACAATACGCTAACTATATAAAACGAAAAAGCTCCAAAAACTAAACTATATACAATGCACACATATTATCGTGACATCCAATCGACAATGGATCTAACATATGGGTAAAGGCTAAGTTAGCGAAATAATGAAATCGTAACCTTACCCTCCTGTTTACGCCGAGAGATAGAAACGAATTTGCGCAGGCAGATACGAAGACGGCGGAGGCAAAAACGTAACCTTGAGGGTCTTCGACGGCAGAATGAGCGTTTAGCTGTGAAGGAGTTTCAGTTCCTGGTGCCTGCGTGAAATACGACTATGACTAAATTGAACGACGATCATCTGCGTGAAGAAGGAAATGCGTTTATGCTGCGGGCGGACAGAAAGGATTTGAAGCGGTTTGATATGATGACCTTGCAACCACGCGAGTTCAATAGCGAAATGTGGTTCAAGTGAGTACGCAGGTCTCGTAGGGATCATCCAGCACTCACGACAAAACCGGTCATTTATGCTGAGCCTTTCTTTTGACTGCACGACTGCTTTTCGAATCGACTTAGGCGCGGGATGGCAGTTTTGAAAGGCCGCAAAAATGGAGATGGTGGCAGACGGTATTCACGCTGGATGGCAAACGTTTCACACCCAAAAAAAATATGCGATTTCTGCAATGTATTAATGTGACAGCGGATCTCTTTGGGTGCTGAACTGCAAGCAGCAACGACAAAAGGAAATACGTCCTTGTATGCACATGACCCTCATGCGTTTGCAGGTGAAGAGGCTGAGTGCAAATCGTTTCCTTCTAATCACAAAACTCTCTGCTTTATTTGGAAACCTCTGGAGAAGACCCTATACCTGCAATAAGAAAAACAAAAGCCTGCAGATATATGCAAAAAAAAAAATTTAAGAAAAACCCTAATGAAAACTGAACCAAAATATGGAACCCTAGAACAAAAAAAAAAAATTTGAAACCCTAAGACAGCGCAATAATTTACAGATTGTGGCCCTTGAAATGCCAGATTTAGCTATAACAACAGTAATACTTTCGAAATATCAGAAAAACTTGAACTTCACTGTGAATCATAAAGAAAATCTCTCCATGTAAAACACGCAATAAAATTTAAAAGATTAACCCAGGGCACAATCAGCTGGGCTCTGCACAGAAAAGCCTGTGGGAGTCGGCTGGTTCAGCGTAGAACTTCCCCAAACGCCCACCTATACCTTTTACCTAAAGATCTCCTGCACACTTCAAGCAAACATCAGTAAAGAGGGCAAGAAATGCTGCAGGATTTCAAGGAATAATGGAGATACCTGCCATTATTCCAGAAACCCTCAACATTCAAACCCTAGCACGTGAGCAAGATACCTGTACTCACAATACTCTGAAAACCAGCTATTATTAACTGCTGAAAACTGAAATATGCAGAAAAAACAATCATCTCACAGCAATTCCGGAAAGTAACACCAGCCAGTTTTGAACCCCAAAGTCTTTTTATTAATCAGAAAATCAGATTTCAAGAGAGCTTTTCAGTACAGACTCACAGATCAGATGACTTGAAATGACCCCCTAAGACCCTATATAAAGGAAATGATCCTAACGGCTAGTTCAAGTGATCCATGTAGAAATGATCTCGACCGTTGATGAGGATCAAGACATCTCTTGATCTCATCCGTCGATTTATTAACTTAAAATATTATTATTTTATTAGTTAGGGTTTTTGCTTGATTTTTTTAATTTTTTTATTATTTTTCATTATTTTATTATTTTTATTCATTTTAAAATGGATCACTGAACTACACCTTCGGAAACATCACCTAGGACCTAGGACTTAGGACTCATGAGGAGATTTAAAACATTTCTCGACCCTCAAGACACATTACATCAAGACTTTTACAAAATTACATCTTAAGGGACAAACCCATTTAATACAGACCCTCACAAAACACCCAGCTCTGCGACACAACGATAATCTAGCAGATCAACACACTAGGATTCTCCTAAAGTTCTAATGACAAAATCAATCTCGGCTTTGGGGTCAGGTTTGAAGGAAAACTCTGCCGATCCGTGGATCGGTGAGACAAAAAACCTTCCGGGACGTAGATTATCATCAGAAAGTTAGGTCCACCTAGGCAAATTACATACATGACTTCATGTCTGCTAAGATTATTTACAGTTAATACATGCAGACTGGGTTTACAATCAAAAAGATCAAACTGCTGATGATGGCAGGATGGCACGGACATGCTGATCAGGTGCTGCTTCTTTCTGTCAAGAAAAACGGGGTGCACTGCATGGGTAGTTGACCAGTAGGGGTCAACACCTTCCATTCAGTTTGTGTAATGCTCCTACTACTTTCCAAAGAGGAGTGTTAAGTACATTTGTTGACCTTGTGCATGATTTTGTTGAGATCAGTGATGATAATATCGGCGATATATAGCCGAATATCGAAAATATCGCGATATTTTTGGCGAGCCGAAATATCGCAGAGAAAATATTGCGATATTTTTGGCTCCCGAAAATATCGTGATATTTCCGAGATATCGCCGATATCTCGGCAAAATATCGCGAGACGACGTAAAATATTGCCGGGCGTGTTTTGCCGCGGCTAGAAAAAGGGAAAATCATTTTTTTTCTTCATTTTTGTTTCTGAGTGTTGGAGAAGGAAGGGGAAGAGTTTCGTGGTGGTTGTCAAGGAGGGTTTGAGGATCAAACAACGATCATCACCACCAACTAAGATTTTTTTGTGGATCAAAGATTGAAGAATAGTGAGACAAACTTCATTTCTTCCATTAACAGGTATGTTCTTAAAAACCCCTATGTTAATGATTTTTTCATAGATTTAGGGTTATGCTTGCTTGCCTCTTTGCCTACCAACATTTTGTTTCTTTGTTTTTTTCCATTTGCTATGATTTTCATGCCCATGAGCCAATGCAAGGGTTTTCTCCATATTTGGACAGCAAGCTTCATTTTTTTTTTCAACTTTCTTATGCACCCTCTTATTGCCATTTTTCATTCACATTGCAAATGAAAATAATGTAGTAATTTTTTTTAAATGAGGTGGTTATTACTTATTATTTTTTGTGTTGGGGGGTTTAATGCCAATTTTTTGTTTTTTTTGTGCCCTAGGTTTGAATTAGTTCACTACAAATGTCAAATATGCCAAAAGCCTTGGACCCATTTTGGGAGTATGGGGAGGCTGTTGGTGGGGCAAATCAGGAATATATATCATGCAAATTGTGTGGGACCAAGATGTCAGGAGGGGTTACACGATTGAAATACCATCTGGGTAGACTCTCTGCACATTATGTAGATGTAATGCCTTGTATGGTTTCTAGTGCAGAGGTTATACAAAAAGCTCTTGAAGCAATTGCTGAACAAGACAGAAAGAAAGCTGCTAGGGAGAGGCCAATGGTCTCAGATAGATAGCTGCTAGTTTTATTTGTTTTGCAACTTTTGCTACATATAAGTTTATAACTCATGATGATGAAATACTTTTAAAGTTTTATATATGTGATGTTATTTTGTTTGAGTCCTTGATTAGACAATTATCAGGGATCAGCAGGATATGTGATGTTATTTTGTTTGAGTCCTTCATTGGACAATTATCAAGGATCAACAGGATTTGGTATCACCTTTGAAGTTTGATGTATCATTTCTATTTGACATCATATATATCAGTGCTTTCTTCATATTTATGTGCCAATGTGTTTAGTTCATGTTGTTATTGCTTTATATGTTTAGAAATCTGAAAAAAATGAATATATTATGCATTTTTTATGCTTGCCAATATTTTCCGATATTTTTGCCAATATTGCCGATAAGATGTTTTCTGGACCCTCGCCGATATTTTGCCAATACCGATATTTTCAACACTGGTTGAGATATACATGGATGATTTCACCCCTTATGGGAATGACTTTCAAGAATCCCTTTCTAATCTATGTAAAGTATTGAGAAAATGTATTGAAATGAACCTCTCATTGAGTCCCGAGAAATGTGAATTTTTTATGAGTGCAAGAACTGTCTTAGGCCATTTCATCTCCAAGGAGGGCATCCAAGTTACCCCAACAAAATTTCCATCATTGAGAAGGTTCCTATCCCTCAGAAACAAAGAGATGTCAGAAGTTTCCTTGGGCTAGCTGGGTATTACAGAAGATTCATCAAGGATTTTAGTAAGTTGGCCTCACCCCTATTTGGACTATTGGCTAAGGATTTAGACTTTTGTTGGACAAACAAGTGCCAAGAGGCATTTGAGAAGATGAAAGAGAAGTTGACCACTGCACCCATCCTTAGAGGGCCTAATTGGGCATTTCCCTTCCATATCCACACCGATGCATTAGATAAAGTTGTAGGAGCAGCCTTAAGACAAGTGGAATACAAACTGCCCTATGCAATATACTTCATCAGTAAGAACCTTTCTAAAGCTGAGCTGAACTATATAGTCACTGAAAAGGAACTTCTAGCTGTGGTGCATTCTCTGAATAAGTTTAGGCACTATATCACTGGATATCAAGTTTTTGTTCACACTGACCATGCAGCCATCAAATATTTAGTTAACAAGCTTGATGTCAATGCTAGAATAATTAGATGGTTGTTATTATTGCAACAATTTGATTTGACTATTGTTGACAAACCAGGAAAGGAGAATGTGGTTGCAGATTTTCTATCAAGACTGACCTTGCCTATAGGAAATGAGGAGATGGTGGATGATCAGCTTTCAGATGAACACCTCTTTTCCATCTCAGTGCTATCTCCTTGGTTTGCTGATATAGCAAATTATTTGGTTGCTAGGAGGTTCCCTCCTAATCTATCCTCCAAGGAGAAAAGCAAGATCATTAGAAAAAGTGCCCCTTTCACTTGGATTGGGGGAAATCTCTTTAAGTTGGGACCAGATTAGATTTTGAGAAGGTGTGTGAGATAAGAGGAGGTCTTTGACATCCTCTCAACATGCCATGATGGACCCTGTGGGGACCATTTTCTCGCTAAGAGGACAGCCTTCAAAGTCCTACAAATTGGTTATTACTGGCCTACTCTACATCGAGATGCAAGAAGGTGTTAGTTTTTGTAGCATCGGATGTGTTCTAGCCTTGAAATTGTGTGGAGGCACTAGAATGCATGAAATCTTCAAAACCCATAAATTGTTTATGGACATTCTGCCTAGAAATGACTTAATTAAATTATTAGTCAATTTTTAAATATTTCCTAACTCTAAACTTAGGGAATATGACTAAGTAATCAGAATTAATTAAGTTATGGTGTGAATGTTCTAGAAACTTGCACGGATCGACTTCGAGTTAATCCTAGCCATTGATTAAGATCTAATCTTGATCGTTGAAGACTCAACAGAGGGTTATAAGAAGAAGTCGATGGGGCTTGGAGAAATCACTTGCGAAGTTTGATTTCATGAGCAGATCGATTTCCTGAGTAGCAGCATTCAGCTGCTGGAGAGAGAGACAGAGAAATCAAAGCAGTAAGAGAGGGGTAGGGACAGTGAGTTCAGAGGAAGGATTCCAGATCCGGTGAGTGCATTTGCAGAGAGTTAGAGAAGCCACAGTGAGGCTGATGCAGAGCAGCATAGTAGCCTCTAGAGGCAAAGTCGAATTGCTAGGGAGAAGCAAAATTTCAGTGCCAGAAGCTTGGCAGAAGTTACAGAGGCCAGGAGAGACGTTTTCCCAGATAGCAGTTAGTCAAATGGCTTGAGGAGAATTTGTTCCAAACTAAGAGTAGTAGCAACTGCGCTAGGGTGACGCAGTGACTACGCAGAGGCAGTTTGGAAGCTCAATTTGAGCTGAGGTCAGTGTCAAGATTTGCCTATGGAGTGAGGAATTTCTCCTCACTAGATTTTCTTGCCAGTATTTCTCTGTAGGATTGCCAGTTTCGGCATCTAGTTGTACTCAGTTTATTTCACTGATGCATAATAATAAAACCCTCAGTTGTTGCACCAGTTTTCCCGAGTTGGGTTTTTCTAGGGACATTGGTCCAAAAACCACTGTGTTATTTTATGTGTGTGTGCTAGTATTTCTTCTAGTGTTTATTTCTTCAGCAATTTTATTTGTGTAGGTTGTAGTGTGATTTATTCAATATTTGCTATAAGAAACAGTAAATAAATTGTTAAATTAAAATAGCAATTAGATGAATAATTTCCAGTTGTTGCAATAGGAATCAGGTTTCCAATATTTCACATGGTATCAAAGCACAAATGATTAGCCGAAGAGCCCAGTAGCGAAGGAAGAGGGAGTTTCTTTATTTATTGAGGAGCAGTAGGTCGAAACCCCAGAGGCAACACAGTCACCTTGGCCAAGAGGTTGAATGCTTGAGGAGAATCAATTTTTTTCTAAGAGAGGGACAAAAAAAATTTGATCTCTACAAATTGAGGGATTCCAGAGGCAGAGGCAGCAGCTAGTATTTTTTTACAGAGCAGATCTCTACTTGGACACAACAGTTTCCTAGAGAAAAACTAGTGTTTGGAAGAAGAAGAGCACACACTGAGGGAAAATTTTCCTCAAGCAACTTCTGTCTCAAGAAGCTCGAATTCCCTTGCAGAGCAGCAGTGGTTGTGAGCAGTTTTTCTCACTCTAGAAGGGAGTGTGAATAGCTTAGTAGCAGCTAAGCAAAAGGGAAGAAAGATTTTCGACATCATCTACGATGGCCACTACGGGACTACAAGATCAAGACAGGTTGGACAATGCTTCCAACTATGTCATCTGGAAGGCAAGGACGTCCTTCCTTCTGGATGAATATGCCCTGAAGCCATATATTGATGCAGTGGTAGCTATTCCCTCCCCAAGATGCAGATCAGCTTAAGGAATACAGAAAGGAGATGGCAAGGGCAAAGAGGTTGATACTTGACGATGTTCGAGATCACATTGTATCACACATAGCAGGCCAGGGAACGACCAAGGAGATGTGGGATACACTTTCCACACTATACCAAGGCACTTCCAAGCAGTGGAAGATGTATTTGGAGGAGAAGCTAAGATGCACCAGGATGCAAAAAGGGGAGCACATAGACCCCTTCCTCACCGGGATTCAGGAGATCCGGGATCAGTTGTGAGTTGTTGGGAAGGGCCTCAAGCCACATAGCAAGTGTGATTGGCACTCAACAGTGTCTCCGAGGAGTGGCAAGTATTCGTCCAAAGCATTTTGGGAAGAGAAACCTTGGCAAGGTGGGACTCCATGTGGGCCAGTAGGAGGAGTTGAGATGATACTTAGTGAAGAGCTCCATCAGTGGAAGAAGTAGTGGATCGAAGCAGGTGAAGGAGGAGGAAAATGTGGCCCTCGTATTGAAGGGTCCCAGTCAGGGACAAGGGGAGCAACGTAAGAACAAGGAGGACCTGTCAAAGGTCAAGTGCTTTAGATGTGGTGAGCTCGGTCACTGCAGTACCCAGTGTCCTCTCAGGAAGAAGGACAAGAAGGAATAGGACTAGCCGGCAGCATCAGCAGAGATTGATAGGCTTTCCTCCAGGCTGGAGGAAGACTTTGCCATGTTTGCTGACATACCCCCAAGAGTGAAATGGGTGTGAACATTTCAGAATCTACACATCAGAAATCCTATTGCAATCACTTGTTTATCATCTCCTACTTGTTTTTACACTCAACAAGTTATTTAATTATTTAAACACTGATGAAAAACACTACCGCAGACTACACTAACATACAGATCATAAACTAAAATAGATATGAAACAAACACACAAGGGACACCGTTATTTTTGGACAAACATCACTGGAAAAACCCAATTGCGGGAAAACCGGTGCAACAGATAGAGGGTTTGTATTATTAAGCAGTAGTTCTGAATACAACTCTGGATGCCCTCTCAGAAATCTAGTTATAGAGATAAAATATACTGGCAGAAACCTACGTGAGATTACCTCACTTCACCTGGCAAAATCCCTCTGATCCGACAACTGAACTGACTATCCCCGGCTACAACTGCATTGACCCTTCGTAATAGCTGTGTGGGCCTACGTGGAGCACTCTGAGACTTAGCATCAGCCCCGCGCTGCCTCTTACTGCCTCTTGGAGCTCTAACATCAGCATTCTCGGCTGATCCTGCTGCTCCACGAATGAATTCAGACTTTTGCAAGAGGACAGTTCTTCCCTGCGCTGACACTACTCAAGCAATGCGTGGACTCTCTTGGCCCAGCGTTAGCCTCCCTTGTTCTGTGCTACCTCTTCTATCGTATCTCTGCCTCTCTCTATTGAGTATTTGGGGTCCCGGAGAAGATCCTCCAACCCCAACTATCCCTGCCCCTCTACTGCAACTCAAATCACCTGTTCGGCTTTCTCAACAAACCTCGCCCCAGAAAAATCGAACTAACTGATCAATATGGTGTATCTCCCACTGACCCTCAAGCCTCCTCTTATACTTTTCCTATTGATGAATCAACGGTCAAGATTAAATCCCTAATCAATGGCTAAGATTAAAACAGACTTGATCCTCATCTCTTAGAAGCTTCTCACCCATATTTTTATAAATACCCATTAATATTTTTCTTTTCCTAAGTTTATACTTAGGAACCCCATTAAAAATATTAATTATTTTAATAACTCCACATCCGGGTGGAATTTCTCCAAACGATTTCTAGGTCTTGGAGATCTCATGTGTCCTAGCCCCTCCACAAAATTTCGGATCTAGAGCACATCCGATGCTACCCAAAATCAACACTCCCTCTTAGCGAGGAATGTGCTCTAGCAATACTTCTCAATAGAAGTATTACACTGATCCACTGCATCGGTCCTCTATGCTGCTGATGCTTGGCCTGTTGCCCTTCATCCACTGCACTACTGCATCTTGTATTGTTGCCCATGACTCTGCCACTGTCACTGCTACATTTGTACTGCAACTCCCTCTCAAAATGATGCATCATGCTGCCCATAGCATTGCCACTGCTAACTGCCTCATGATGTTGAAGCTACCTCCGCTGTTAATTTGTGCTAACCATCTATTGCTCCTGCACTGCTGCAATTTGCTATGTGCCTCTTGCACTGCTACAACATCCATTGCATTGCTTCAGACTTTGGCACTCTAGCTCTGCCATTGTTGCTCCATCACACCTCGCACCAACCGACACCCGTCATTTTTCCACTGTCGTTAAGGACTCCCGTAGCCGTATGTGATCCAAGAGTTTAGGCACCTCAAGGATCCTACCCCAATGTGTAGTCCTCCCGACTACAGCTCTATGTTGCCCCAACTCTTCTCCAAAGGTGCATGAACACGCATGGCACAATCCTCGTCATCATCCTCCTTGTCAGCTTTCGCTAGAGCAACCTTTGAGTCAGAAGCCTCTTCCTTGCCCTTCTTCCAAGGGCACTGAGTGGCGAAATGTCCTACTTCACCACACCTGAAGCATCTGACCTTGGATATATCTTTTTTCTTCCTTTTCTATTGCCCATGTTGTTCCGATGATGCGAGAGTTGCATCCTCCACCTCCTCCTTCTTGACCCAGTCTCCTCTGTCGCTACTTCCTGCATTGGTCAACCTCCCGATCTCTTCCTATCGAAGAGATTCCCACATTTCCTCCCAACTGGAGAGAGAAGCTCTGCCCAAGATACTCTAGACAAATGTCTCCGAGTCTTCAGTGATTGCATTCAGGGCAGTCCTAACCATGAACTCAGGATCTAGTGTAGACCCCACAGAAATCAGTTGGTCTCGAATCCCTTGCAACCTGAGAAGGAAGGGATCGATCTCTTCTCCCTTTTGCATCTGGTACTGTCTCAGCTGATTCTCCAATAGCATATTCCTTTGAACGAAAGTCCCCTGGTACAAGGTGGTCAACATCTCCCACATCTCCCTTTCTATTTCCTTCTCAGCAATTTGTGGAACCACATGATCTTCGACCCTGCCTAGAATCATGCATTTAGCCTTCACCTGGGCCTCCTCGTACTTCTTCAGCGAATCAGCGTCGACCGGAACAATAACTACCTCCAAGGCATAGTCCTTGATGCGATTCTTGTCTAGGACTACCAGGATCCTGGCCTTCCAGATAACAAAATTGGATGCCTCATCCAATCCGTCCTGATCCCTCAGTCCATTCACTGCCATCTCTACTCAACAAATATAGGACTGGTTCTCTTCTCCATCTCCTGTTGGTAATCCAATAAGACTCGGATCTGGATTTCTGCGGCACTAGAAATCCTCTAAGGAACAAGCTCCTCTAAACTCCCTCTGAGTCCTGATTTCCTTCACGGAAATCCTCCGGCCAAATGTCGAATCACTCCTCTCCAATCCTCCTTTACTACTACAACCCGAATCTAGATTTCTTTGGCTAGAAATCTGTCAAGGTAGTGACTCCCTCTACCTTGGCTTTGTCTCCACAGACATTGTTCAGCACCAACAGCAACAGTGTCCCACCAACTCCACTAATCGAATCTGCTCTGCTCCTCCAGCCCTGGAAACTTACTGATTTGAGCCTCTCAGGCTTTGCGCTAGCCTAGAGAGGTGGCGCAGTCACTGCATGAGCTCCTCTCCGGTACTGTGTCACCCTCTACAGGCTCAAAATGCTGACGCAGGCACTACGTGAGCCTCTGCGTCACTTCTCTAGCTCTGCATCATTCCTTTCGCTGCTCCTCTACCTCTGAAACAGCGTTGTCACTCGCAACAGCTGCTTCTCTGCCGCAAATTCATTGGATTTCCCAGTTGATGTCTTCATCGTCCTATGATCTACAATGCTCTGATACCATGTGAAAATTTCTGAATCTACACATCAAAAATCCTACTGAAATCACTAGTTTATCATCTCCTACTTGTTTTTACATTCAACAAGTTATATAATTATTTAAACATTGATGAAAAACACTACTACAGACTACATGACATACAGATCATAAACTAAAATAGATATGAGAGAAACACACAAGGGACACCGTTATTTTTGAAAAAACATCCCCGGAAAAACCCAATGCGGGAAAACCGGTGCAGCAAATAGAGGGTTTGTATTATTAAGCAGTAGTTCTGAATACAACTCTGGATGCCCTCTCGACAATCTAGTTACAGAGATAAAATATTGTAATATTCCTAACCCGGAATATTCCTCAAACCCCAGCAAAACTCCAACCAAATATGTGCAAATGATATAATAACCCAGAAGTGATAAAATAACAGTGGAACAGCATATAATAATGTAAACCGTAAATATAAGCAAATACACAAGAAATGCAGCGAGAAATGCTAAACCATTTTATTATACTGAGCAATAAAATGAGTACAAGAGGTGATTAGACAGATGACACCTCGACCTGCACAAGGAAAGTGAAGAAATACTCTCAGAATGACAAGAATGGCCTCTCTGCTTGGGTGTTGTTGTTATGCTGTTGCTGCTACTAGAAAACAAATGATGATTTGGGGCTGCTCCCCTCCTTGGAAAAAGTTGAAACTCTGGATTTGGGCTATACTCAAGAAACTCAGAAAAACCCAGAAAGCTTTCTTGGAATAGTCGACCCCCGAAAAACACCCTCTTGGGGATTCTGTGCAGTTCTTCAATGCCCTGCGCTGCCATTGAAGAAAACCCCTCTAAACTCTGCCTAAAACACTGCTTGAAACCCTGCCAAAAATCTTCCAATGAGACAAGAGCTGGACCCCTGTTCAATCTCCCAACGTAAATCCACCTGCAAACCCCAATCCAGCACTACAACCAAAAAGAACTGCATCCCTCTCCAAGTGTTGCGCAGTCCTCCAAAATGCCGATGAAACTGCTACTGAAATGCTGATAAAACTACTACTGAAATACTGATGGAAATACCTTGCCCGACTAGGCACTTGAACTCCCCCAGGGCTAACTGTGAGATCTCAGAACAGAGACACTCAATGCACTAAACAATGTTGCAGACCAGCTAAACAACCAGCATGCTCAGAAGTCGAAATGACTAGCTCAAAATGCACATAGCTGAATGATCCAAAATGAGGGGGCTCTTATCTATTTTATAGCCTCTGCCTCTCACAATCCCTAGGCTCACCTCCTCCTGTGTGATTCCCCTCTTGCCATGTGTTCTTCCCTCCTGCGCAGTCCCTCCATGTGTCTACGTGGGCCCCATTTCTGCATCCCCCTTTGGCCCCCTTGGCTCCTCCTTAAGTCACAACATTGTGCTACTAGGAAGTGACATTTTATTCTTAAAGTGAGTTATGTCCCCCATCCTCACTTTTTATTTATAAATAACTATAGAAGGCAAAAATTGGGCAAAATCGAATATTCCAATTAGCCATGGCTAATTAGGAATATTACAGTCTCCCCTAGCAAAATGTTTCTTGTCCTCGAGCAACTGAAGTGATGGACGCTGCAAGATCTTCTGACTCTCCCAAGTGGCATCCTCATCCGGAAAATTCTTCCACCTCACCAAGAATTCCCGGACCATCCTGCTCTGTAGCTGCCTCTCCCTGGTATCAATGATAGCCTCCCGCTGCAATACCAAATGCCCCTCGTCATCCATGGGTGGTAGCTCATCTTTCACTGTCACCTGCTGCCCCAATGCCTTTTTCAAGAATGATACATGGAAAACGTTAAGAATCTTACTGCCTTGGGGCAGTTCCAACTCATATGCAACCTATCCAACCCTGCGTATCACCCTGTATGGCCCATAAAAGCGGGGCTTAAGCTTCTCAGCCCCATTCTGCTTTAGTGACGACTGTCGATATGGCTGTAACCGTAGGTAGACCATGTTCCCTACCTCGAACTGTCTCTCCACCTGACCCCTGTCAGCATACAGCCTCTGCTGGTTTTGTGTTGTGGCCATGTTATCCTTGAGAGCTCGAAGAATATCCTAACTCTCTTGGATCCATATCTTGGCTCTGGGAGCCTTGCTATCACCAAACATCACGTCAGCAAAAGATAAAGGATGATACCCATATAAAGCATAGAATGGTGACATACCAATGGACATGTGAAGTATTGTAGCAGTACTCCCCTAGATGCAGCCACCTCAACCATGTTCGTTGCTGCCCACTGACATAGTTACGCAAGTAGCCCTCTAACCACTTGTTAATTATCTCTGTCTGCCCATCCGTCTGTGAGTGGTAACTAGTACTTGGTGTCAACTCCATCCCCACCAACCGGAAAAGCTCCTGCCAAAACCCGCCCATGAAACAGCTGTCCCTATCACTGACAATGGTCTTAGGAAGGCCATGTAGCCGGAAGATCTCTCTAAAGAACAACTCAGCCACCGGTGCTGCTGTATAGTGTCCGGATATGGCAAGAAAGTGTGCGTACGTTGTCAATCGGTCAACAACGACAAAGATGCAATCCTTGCCCTGTACCATGGGCAACCCTGTGATGAAGTCCATCGAAATACTCTCCCATTTCCCCTCCGGAATGGGAAGAGGCTGCAATAATCCCGCGGGATGGCTCATCTCTCCCTTGTTCCTCTGGCAAACATCGCACTCCCGGATGTGCCGGAGTACGCCCTCCTTGAGGCCCTTCCATGAGAACCTCTCCCTAATGGCCCTATAGGTTTTAGTAAACCCCTGATGTCCTACCAACGGTGAGTCATGCGATGCCTGGAGTATCTTCTTCTTGAGCTGAGACCCCTCAACCAAGAAGATCCGATCCCTGAAATAGATGATCTCATCGACCACCTTGTACCTGTCATCTACCACCTGCCCATCCAGAACCTCACATGCAAACCTGTCCTTGGAGTACTCTACTAAGAGTCGAGCCCTCCAATCTGTATCCAAGCTCATAAGAGACAACGTGGCTAGTCTACGTGAAAGGGCATCTGCTACCACGTTGTTCTTACCCTTCACATACTCAATGTCAAAGTCATATGCTTGGATCTTGTTGATCCACTTCTGTTACCTCTCCTGTAACTGCTTCTCCAAAAAGAACTTGAGGCTGTTGTGATCAGTCCTCACCCTGAACCAGTTACCCACCAAATACTGTCGGTACTTAGCCAACGCATGCATGATGGCCAGCATCTCCTTGTCATATATAGAATACAACCTCTCGTGCGGAAGGAGCTTCCGACTCTCAAAGGCTATAGGGTGACCTCCTTGCATCAACACTACGTCGATTCTCTCTCCCGACGCATCACACTCCAAAACAAAAGGCTGCGTAAAATCTGGCAATGCAAGCACTGGACAGCTGCTCATAACCTCCTTGAGCCTGTCAAAGGCTCGCTGCGCTATATCTGACCAACTGAAAGCCCCCTTCCTTGTCAAATCTGTCAGGGGTGCAGCAAGCTGTGAGAAACCTTTGACGAACTTCTGATAGTAAGTACAAATGCCAATGAATCCTCGAAGTTCCATCACATTTTTCGACTCCGGCCATTCTCTGATGGCCCTGATCTTCTCCCTGTGGACTCTCACTCCGTCCACTCCTATGATGTGTCCCAGATACAACATCTCCGTCAACCCAAACTCACACTTGGAGAGTTTGGCATAGAACTGCTACTCTTGTAAGATATGCAATACCATCTCAATGTGTCGGAGATGCTCCTTCCAAGTCCTGCTGTAAATGAGAATGTCATCAAAGAATACCAACACAAACTTCCTCAGCTGACTACGGAAGATGTGATTCATGCATGACTGAAATGTAGCGGGGACGTTGGTTAGCCCAAAAGGCATCACCAAGAACTCAAACTTCCCATAGTGACACCTGAAGGCGGTCTTAGGAATGTCCTGTTCCCTCACGCAAATCTGATGGTACCCAGATCTCAAGTCAATCTTTGAGAAGAATCGTGCTCCCCTCAACTCGTCCATCAACTCATCGATCCTGGGTATGGAGTCCCTGTTCTTCAGGGTCTTCTTGTTCAAGGCCCTGTAGTCAATGCACATCCTTAATGTACCGTCCTTCTTCTTCACCAACACCACAAAAGAAGCAAAAGGACTTGTGCTCAGTCGAATGTGCCCAAGAGAAAGCAACTCCTGGATAGCCTGCTCAATCTCGTCCCGATAGGCCTTGGGGTGCCTATAGGGGGTGGTGATCACTGCCTGGATGCCCTGCTCAAGCTCTATAGTGTGCTCAAACCCTTGATCCAGTCGCTGTCCTGGTGGAATCTCTCCAAACACTATGGCATACCGATCAAGGATGGACTGGATCTCTGGATGTACTATCTGCCCTGTAGTCCCTACCTCTGATGCACGCAGCTCCACTACCCACTCTATGTCTCCCTTCCGGAACACTGCCTCCACCCGATGAGCCGACACAGTCTAAGGTGGATATGTGTGCTGTCCCCGTATCTTCTCATGCCTCCCTGTCTTCTCATCATCCCACTCCATCTCTAGGGTCTTCCAATCCATCGTGACCTTCCCTAGAGTAATAAGCCATTGAACACCTAGTATCATGTTAGTGTCCGGAATATCGACCACAAAAAAGTGGTCAGTCAATGTGTAGGTGCCCATCGTCACTGAAAGCTCTGGAACATAACAAGCACACGTCATGGTCTGATCTCCTCGGACCAATACTGAAAACCCATCGAAGCTTTCTAGCTGAATACCTCTCCGCTCAACCATCTGTGTATCGATGAAGTTGTGGGTTGCCCCACTGTCAACCAAACTTGATACACGCTAGCCACGTACTGTCCCTCGTACGCGTAGCGTCAGATACTTGGGAACTCCTCGCAATGCTGCCCTCCGGTGGGTGCAAAAGATGCACCACCTGCTGCTGGTGGTGGAGGTGGCAAAGGCCCCTGTATGGCATGACTATCTCCTGCCTCCACATCCTCCTCGTCATCCTCTTCTCCACTGCTCTCGGAGAAGATCTCAATAAAATGTGCTTTGCCAGTAGCACATCTATGTCCTGGTGCCCATGGCTCCTAACAGGTGAAGTACAACCGCTTCTTCTTCAGCTCCTTCCTGGCATCGTTGTCAAGCTGTACTCGTCCTGGATTCCCCTTTGGAGGAGGAATCCTCACATCCTTCCCCTTAGACTGGAAAGTCTGTCTCTGGGGGTAAGGTGTCCGAGTCCTGGGTAAGACATCTTGTAAGTCCCAGGTCCTGCTGATAGCGTCCTGGAGTGTGGCTGGTTTAGTGGATCGGACTAAACCCCGAAGTGGCTCTGCTAACCCCTCAACATACATATAGACCCTTTGTGTCGTGGATAGGTCTGGCACCATCACGGAAACCCTCAAGAAATCTGCAATGTAGGTCTCTGGGCTCCCTGTCTATTTGAGCCTCGTTAGTTCAACGAAATGCTGCTCTGGATCCCTCCGATCAAATCGCTCCATCAGTCTCCTGGTAAACTCGGCATATGTCGTCACTGTGGAGTGCCCCAGTGTAACCATCCCACGAAACCACCAATCCTGGGCCTCGCCATCCGAATGTAATGTTGCCACCTTGATGGCCTCTGCCTCTGACATCTAGTTAAGTTAGAAATAAATGTCCAGCTTCTCCACCCAAGACTTTGTCGAACTGTTTGATGAGCCATCAAACGTAGGCAAGTGGAATCTACTCACTGCATGGTGGGTGTCGCCATCATGGTAATGTCAGTACCCTCTGTGATGGTCGCGGGGTCTGTTATCCCGTTGGAGCTGAACAAAATCTCTGAATGAGAGGGCTTCCCTGAACTCCTGCCCATAGGCCTGGTACTCTGCAAAATAATCGCCCATATGTCCGGGCTCTGCCTCCTGCTGGGCTATGGCCCCCGTGTCTGCTCCTAAGAAAGTGGGCATGGTAGAGCGTGTAGGGGCATGTGAGGCCACCTGCTGCGCAGTATCACGCTACTCTGGCAAGTGATGGGATGCACCTGATCCCTCACCAATGTGGAAAACTCGTGGGCTCTCACGCTGTCTGGCCTCTACTACCGTGAATCTCTACCCCATCACCTCAATCTGCCTCGACAGATCCTGCACATATTTGAGGAGCATGTCCGCAAATCTCTTCCCGTCCTCATTTGCCATCTGCTCTGCGTCCACTACTGGCTCTCTCTATTCTGCATTTACCACAGGTTCCTCCTGTTCTGCGTCCGCCACAGGAACACAGTGTCCCTCTCCATAGGTATTCTCCAACCTACGTTCAGTGTCTCTGTATCTCCTACCTCTGTAACAAATGTAGGGTTTTTCCCCCGGTGTCATAGATTGCTAGCTCCACAAGCTGAGCCAGATCTATGCTCTGATACCACTGTAATATTCCTAACCCGGAATATTCCTCAAACCCCAGCAAAACTCCAACAAAATATGTGCAAATGATATAGTAACCCAGAAGTGATAAAATAACAGTGGAACAACTTATAATAATGTAAACCAGAAATATAAGCAGATACACAAGAAAGGCAGCGAGAAATGCTAAGCCATTTTATTATATTGAGCAATAAAATGAGTAGAAGAGGTGATTAGATAGATGGCACCTCGACTTGCACAAGGCAAGTGAAGAAATACTCTCAGAATGACAAGAATGGCCTCTCTGCGTGGATGTTGTTGCTGCTACTAGAAAACAAATGATGATTTGGGGCTGCTCCCCTCCTCAAAAATAATTGAAACTCTGGATTCGGGATCCACTCAAGAAACCCAGAAAAACCCAGAAAGCTTTCCTGGAATGGCCGACCCCCGAAAAACACCCTCTTGGGGGTTCTGCGCAGTTTCTCAATGCCCTGCACTGCCACTAAAGAAAACCCCACTAAACTCTGCCTGAAACGCTGCCTGAAACCCTGCCAAAAATCCTTCAATGAGACAAGAGCTGGAGCCCTGCTCAATCTCCCAACATAAATCCACCTTCAAACCCCAATCCAGCACTACAACCAAAAAGAATTGCGTCCCTCTCCAAGTGTTGCGTAGTCCTCGAAAATGCCGATGAAACTGCTACTGAAATGCTGATAAAACTACTGCTGAAATACCGATGGAAATACCTTGCCCGAGCAGGCACTCGAAGTCCCCCAGGGCTAAGGGTGAGATCTCCGAATGGAGACACTCAATGCACTAAATAGTGTTGCAGACCAGCTAAACAGCCAGCGTGCTCAGAAGTCGAAACGACTAGCTCAAAATGCACATAACTGAATGATCCAAAATGAGGGGGCTCTTCTCTATTTTATAGCCTCTGCCTCTCACAATCCCTAGGCTCACCTCCTCCTGCGTGATTCCCCTCTTGCCATGTGTTCTTCACTCCTACGTAGTCCCTCCATCAGTCTGCGTGGGCCCCATTTCTGCGTCCCCCCTTTTGGCCCCCTTGGCTCCTCCTTAAGTCACAACATTGTGCTACTAGGAAGTGACTTTTTATTCTTAAAGTGAGTTATGTCCCCTGTCCTCACTTTTTATTTATAAATAACTATAGAAGGCAAAAATTGGGCAAAATCGAATATTCCAATTAGCCATGGCTAATTAGGACTATTACAAATATACTGGCAGAAACCTAAGTGAGATTACTTCACTTCACGAGGAAACATCCCTTCGATCCGGCAACTGAACTGACTATCCCTGGCTACAATTGCATTGCCCCTTCGTAGTAGCTACATGGGCCTCTGTAGAGCACTTTGAGACTCAGCGTCAGCCCTACGCTGCCTCTCACTGCCTCCTGGAGCTTTGACGTCAACCTTATCGGCTGATCCTACTGCTCCATGGCTGAATTCGGACTTCTGCAGGAGGACAGCTCTTCCCTACGCTGGCATTGCGTCAAGCAATGCATGGGCCCTCATGGCCCAGCGACAGCCTCCCTTGGTCTGTGCTGCCTCCTCTAGCGTATCGTTGCCTCTCTCTGCTGAGTATTCGGGGTCTCGAAGAAGATCCTCCAACCCCAACTATCCCTGCCCCTCTGCTGCAACTCAGATCACCTGTTTGCCTTTCTCAACAAACCTCACCCCAGAAAAATCAAACTAAATGATCAATATTGTGTATCTCAAACTGACCCTCAAGCCTCCTCTTATACTTTTCCTGTTGATGAATCAACGATTGAGATTAAATCCCTAATCAACGACTAAGATTAAAACAGACTTGATCCTCATCTCTTAGAAGCTTCTCACCCATACTTTTATTAATACCCATTAATATTTTTATTTTCTTAAGTTTAAACTTAGGAATCCCATTAAAAATATTAATTATTTTAATAACTCCACATCTAAGTGGAATTTCTCCAAATGATTTTTGGGTCTTGGAGATCTCATGTGTCCTAGCCCCTCCACAAAATTTCGGAGCTAGAGCACATCCGATTCTACCCAAAATCAACAATGTGGTGACTTGGTTTTGTAGCCTCATAGTGCTACAGGTGGGCAGCATTCTTGAGGAGGTCCATATCTTGAGTCAATACCTTGCTAGAGGGGCCTATATTGTTTCAGTAGCAGGATGGATCAATGGCAATAGACGAAGATAGATGCCAGAGTGACTGATGCAGAGTCTATTGCAGTGAGATGTTGGGGAGCACAGTGCAAAATTGACAACAGTGCATAGCCATTGATTAGAATCTAGTCTGGGTCATTGAGTGATCAACAAGAGGATTATAACATGAGACTTGATGGGCACTTGGAAAACACACCAGAGGCAGATACTCAGTTACCCGAGTAAATTCGATTTTCTCACGGGTAGAAGTTTGGCCATAGAAAATCGAATCAGAGGGAGAGTTGCAGGTGAGAAAGGGAGAGAGGGCATCAGCGTCCTTCGAGAGTGAAAGACAGCGAGACACAGAGCAGGAACAGGTTCACGCAAAAAGAGGCAGCGCAGAGGCAGGTTGACACAGGGACTGCATGGGCAGCTAGACGCTGGGCCAATCTGGGAAAATTGACGCAGAGGGACGCAGAATGATTCAATGGATAGAAGGGCACCTCACTTGGATCAGAAATTTGTCATGAAGCGTTTGTAAATTTTCTCACTCATGTTTTGTTGGTTGTAATTTGTACATGAGAGTTTGTTGAAGAATAATAAAGAAACCCTCATCTGTTGCACCAGTTTTCCCACATTGGGTTTTTACAGGGACGATTGTCCAAAAATAAATGTGTTATTATGATTGTAATTGTGCCAGTATTTTTTCTTGCATTTACTTTATGCAATATTTTAATTGTGAAGGCTACAATAGAATATATTTCGATATTTTCCATATAACACTGTGAATAACTTATTTCTGAGACAATAAGTAGAAGAAATAATATTAATCACTACAGTAAGATTTCTATTTAGAAATTTTCATAATGATGTGTGGACAAGTGTTTACATTGCAAATAACATCGTTACCAAATGACCACGTGATGACAAAAGCTTCAAGAACAATTGAGACTCAATAAGGTCTCATGACAAATATTGATACTAATCCTACTACGAGGGGTGAAAGCATTGCCCAACGTTATCCTCCAAAACATGGAGTCATGGGAGGACTGTGCAAATCACACTCCCCTAGATGTGCGATGATGACCGTCGGATGCTTACCGGGAAATCAGGGCGATATAGTTTACACTGCCATCCTTAGGGTCTATGAATGGTTAAGTCAGTATATATGACACCGTGGCATACCCCAGTAGAGGACGGATAGGATGGGAACGAAAGAGAATAGGAAGGATAAGATGATTCTAGAATAGCTTGAGAGCCCAATTGGGACAAAGCATAACTATTAAATTTATAAACCTATAAATATTCAAACAAAAAATCAATCTTGAGGTGCAATCCTTACATAATCACACTAATCACTAAAGCAATTACTAATATATTATATAAACCCTAACTTCGGGACAAAGTTTTTTGAAGGGAGGAAGTAATGTAATGACCCATTTTGGATTTATAAGCAAAAAAGTATTAGTAAACATATGATATATGCATATGATAGCTACATATGCATACATCACATGCCTTACGCTAATATACTTATTAAATAATTATGAAAGATGTTTAAATGAAAGATAAAGGGATTAAGCACCTAAAATCATTAAGGGAAATATTGACTAAAATTCAACACTCTCAAAATATACATATTAAAATATTATTGTAATGATAAAGTTATTAAATAAAATTTACACTTCCAATCCTGTTAATGTAAATCCTTATAAATATTCATTTTAATTTAAATATTATAATTAAAATGCTAAAAGTTAAAAAAAATTATTTAATGCAACAAACACTTGATAATATACCTAGGTATAACTATTCATTGTATTTAAATAATATAATAAAATAAATAAAAGTTGAAGTTATGTATTTAACATAACAACCACCTTCTAAATATATAATCACATATACGAATAATCAATTGGAGGTTACACGTAAATATATGACTAAGAAAATAAAAATCTGGGGAGGGCGGTGGATGAGATGGCCACTGCCTAAGAAGACTTATTTATCCATGTACAAAGAGAGATCGAGGGGGAGAACAGAGAGGGAAATTCTGAACTGAGGATTGAAATGTTGGGCTGAGAGATTGGAATTGAGAATTGGATATTTGAGAAATTGTTCTTGAAACTTTTGGGCACGAGGGCCAGAGTACTTCAATTGCAAAGTATTTTGGAGTTGGGTACCAAGGATTGTGCCCAGTTTGGCAAGGAGGTTTCGGTCATTTGATAACAAGAGTGAAATTGGAGCGATGACAACCTGGGATCAACAACAAATTCGAAAAAAAACAGGTATTTATAATGAATTTAATTAATAAGTTTTGGTCCTAAATTTCACTGTCTGCAATGTTAGAAGTAATTTCCTAATTTTCCGAATTTAGAACCCTTAATTACAGATCTATCCCAAGTGAAAAGAGTTTGTGTCTTGATTTCCTGCTCTTTCTGCAAATCCCTTGGCTGCTCTTGCTGAAGGATGGCATGGACCCCTCTTGAGAAAGGTTTGTTATTCAATTTTGTTTTCTGGTCTAGTTTGCAGTCTGCTAAGGTACTATTGTGTTGACATAAAAGGTGTTTTAAATACTCCATTGTTCACTAGTTCATCATCGCTCACTTACAACAACGCTAATGCAACACAAAACTACAATGGATAGCAATAATATCCAGATTCCAGACAAAGCTTACGATCAATACATTTCAGCTACAGAAAAATACTCAAGCAACCCTCACATACACCTTGTCTCAACTCCTAGCAGCCAAACAACTTCACTGAAACTGAAACACAAGATACACTTCACTTAGTTTTATACACCAAACCCCCTACTAATGATACCAACAGTCAATACATGGCAAGATATAGGACATAGACACCCTGATTTCATACATCAATTTCCTGGAAATGAAGCAACTAGAATTAATTCTTCTAACTAATTAAATTATGCAGTTTATTTGTTAAAGAAAAATAACGAATTAATCACACTGCAATTTCATCACAATAAAAACGTTGCAAAAAATAAAAGTTTGGAAACTAAGAAATGTAGAGCACACACACAAAAATATGACATTGTTATTTTTGGAAAATTGTTCCCAGAAAAACCCAATGTGTGAAAACCGGTGCAGCAAATGAAGGTTTTATTATTATGCAACAAAAGAAATTATGAGTACAATTTGCATGCTTAATCTAGCAATCCAATTTGAGAGAAATACTGGCAAAATAGATGTGAGGCCAATACCTCAGCACCACAACAAATTCTGCTCCAAAATTTGGCCAAACTGGGCTACATGAAATTCCCCTACATGAGCCTCTGCGCAGCCTCTATGTAGGCTAATTCGCACTTCCTCCGAAACACACTAAATCTTCCAGCTCTCCCTATCTCTGCCCCTAAAAGTGACTCGCTTGGCCTACTGGATTTTATCCCGGCCCTCAACAGTTGAATCGACTCCTCTTCTGGCTGAATCGAACTCTCGTCTAAACCCTCCTGCGCAAGCCTTGGGTAGCTTCCTGAGGAAAACTCACCCCTCTCAACTGACTCTTCCGAATCTGGAATCCTCCTCCAAAAATCTGCTATTGATCTCCCACTTTCTCCTGCATCCTTCTGGCTAGAATTCTTGTAGCGTAATGTTGCTCTAGGGAAAATCGATTTGCTAAGGAAACTTGCTCTTCCTGTTTGTTTTGCTCCAACCCCATCGACCTCCTCTTATAATGTCTCATTGGCTCACCAACGACCATGATTAGATATGTGAAAATTTGATTACCCGAATCACCACTACAGCAACTGATTAAGTTCCTTCTATTTGTTAATTACTAAACAAATTACTTATTGTTTCCTACAGTAAACATTGAAACTAATACACTGCAGTCTTCACCAATTAAATTATAAGCGGAAACAAGACACTGAGCAAGAAAGAAATACACAACACGTTACACCATCGTTTTTGGACAAAAGTCCCAATAAAAACCCAATGCAGGAAAATCGGTGCAGCAGCTGAGGGTTTTATCATTAACCAGTAGTAATTCTGAGTACAATTCGTTACATGCCCAACTGGCTATCTGATACAAAGAGAAACATGGCAAAACAAATAGTGAGATGATCTCACCCTGTCACTTCTAGAACAGGCTCTGATCTCACTGGAAATGAGCCTCTTCGTCCCTTTGCGTTAGCCTCTGCGCAAACCTGCATCAACCCCAAGCAATCTTTGCGTCACCTCTGTTGGGACTACGTTGCCCCTCCTTCTGATCTTCTACTGGCTAGAAACTTCAACTCTCAGCCTCTCGGTCTCACAACCCACTCCCGACTTCTGAAACTCGATTTCCTCGACAGGAATTCGATCTCCCTCTCAGGGTCTGCGCTACCACAGCATAGCTCTGCATGGCCTAGTGTCAGACTCTCTGGACGATTTTCTTTCCTCTCTGCCTTGTACTCTCCCGCCCAGAAAAACTTCCCTCTGGATACTATCCCTGCCCCTCACTGCAAAAGATCACTTCGAATTCCTCTTTTGGCAACTGTTGTGCTTCAGAAATTCAATCTTCTAATCTCCACTCGATGTGCCTTCCAAATGCCCATCAAGCCTCCTCTTATAATCCTTCTGTTGAGAACCAACGACCCAGATTAGATCCTAATCAATGGCTCAGATCATTTTGGCTTGATCCTCGTCTTCTTCTAAAAGTTTCACCCACAGTTAGATTAATCCCCTTTAATTATTTTAATTTCCTAAGTTTAGACTTAGGCACCCATTAAAAATAATTAATTACTCTAATAAAATTGTCTCGGGGTGGACTTTCCCAAAACGATTTCTACTATTGTGGAATACATGTGTCCTAGCCTCCCTGCAAATTTTGAGGCTAAGAGCACATCCGATGCTACCAGAAATCAACACTCCCTCTTAACGAAGAATGTGCTCTTAGTAATGCATCACCCTTCTCTGTAACATCTCCCTCTTTGTTGTTGATGTCTGTCATCTCTACCCATCAACTACTGTGCAAATTCTGTATTTGTATTGCTGCTGGCAGTGCCACTACCAACACTGCATCTGTACTGCAACTCCCTCTCAAATTTTGCATCTATGCTGCTACTGGCACTACCACTGCCAATATCACATCTGCACTACAACCTTCTCCAATTGTTGTTGCGACTACATCAACAACGGAAAAGCATCCAAAATTATTGAACATGTGTTCAGTATGATGCATCTTGCTGTTGAAGTTCTAACTGCTGCTAGTGTCTGTGCTAACCCTCTGAAGCCTCTGCGTTGGTGCTGACTCTACACTATGCCAACGCTACTCTGCGTTGCTCAGCCTCTGGCACTTCTAGCCACTGCAACTGTCACCCCGACACTCCTCTGCACCAACTGACACTGGTCCATCCTGCTACTTTTGATTTGGGCTCTCGTAGCAAGGAATTGATCCAAGAGGTGGACTCCTCAAGGATCCTGCGCATCTGTAGTACTTTCAAACTACAGTTCTATATCACCCCACCTCTAGGTGATCATGGAAAACTCCTCCTCGATCTGTGCGGATGCAGCCTTCGAATCATGCTTCTCGTCCTTGTCCTTCTTCTTTAGAGGACACTATGTAGCGTAGTGACCAAGTTCGCCACAACGGAAGCACTTTATCTTCGAAATGTCTTTCTTCTTCTTTCGTTGCTCCTGTTGCCCCTTAAATGCGAGGGATGCATTTTCATCCTCCTCCCTCGACTTCGTCCCACTGCTGCTACTATCAATTTTGCACTTGACTAAGTCTCTTCTCATCTCTTCCCGCTGAAGAGCGGCACACTCCCTTCCCAATATGGCAATATTTCTCTGCCCAAGATGCTCTAGACAAACACTTGCCATTCTTCTGACACTGAATTTAGAGCCAACCTCACCATCTCGGTAGGCTGAGGTGTTGACCCCACCGCTGCCAACTCGTCTTGGGTTTCTTGAAGCTTTGCCTAGAACGGATCAATGAGTTCCCCTTTCTGCATCTGCGTGGATCTCATCTTCTGCTCCAAGTACATCTTTTGTTGCTCGGAAGATCCCTAATATAGCGTGGACAAGGCATCCGATATCTCCTTGCCAGTCCCTTTGCCTAAGATGTGACATACTACATGATCCTTCACTCCGTCGAGGATCATCCGCTTGGCCTTCGCCATCTCTCCCTTGTACTTTTTGAGCGGATCTAGATCCGCGGGCTCAGCTACCACACTGTCGACATAGATCTTGAGAAAATGTTCATCCAGAAGGCATGACATCCTCGCCTTCCAGATCACATAGTTGGATGCACCATCCAACTGATCCTGATCTCGTAACCCATTGGCTGCCATCTCTGCCAACGAAAGTGTCGAACTGCTTCCTCTCTCCTTTGCGCAGCACTGGGCTAGCCTACGCACTCCCTGCTAGAGTTAGTAGATCTGCTCCTCTCTGTTGTTGCTCAACAATAGAGAAATCGAATTCCCTAGCTAGGAATTCTTTGAGGAAGAAATTCCCTCAATAGTGTCTCCCTTTTTCCTTCGGACAATTTTTTCCCCAGCAATTGTTGCGGAAAACTATGTCACACCAAAAAACTGCGTCTTCGCTGAAGCTGTTGCGCTGCTCCATCTGACACTGGCAAACTTCGATCTGGAAGTCTTACCTCTCTGTCGACTCATTCTGAGAAACCTTCCTCGAAAATCTTTGCCCTCCTGGCCTAGATTGTGCAATCCCTCTCGGGATTCGATTTGCTGCCTACGCAGCACTTTTGAACTCCCTCCTCTTCAACGTTGGCTCTTCCAGTCTGCTCTCTTGCTTCACCTGTAGCTATGATAACATGTGAAAATTCGATTACCCGAATCACCACTGCAGCAACTGATTAAGTTCCTTCTATTTGTTAATTACTAAACAAAATATTTATTGTTTCCTACAGTAAACACCAAAACTAATACACTGCAATCTCCACCAATTAAATTATAAGCAGAAACAAGAAACTAAGAAAGAAAGAAATACACAACACATTACACTATTGTTCTTGGACAAAAGTCCCTGGAAAAGCCCAATGTGGGAAAATCGGTGCAGCAAGGGTTTTATTATTAAGAAGTAGTAATTCTAAGTACAATTCGTTGGATGCCCAACTGGTTATCTGATACAGAGAAGAATTGGGCAAAACAAACAGTGAGATGATCTCACCCTGTCACTAGAAGAACCGGCTCTGATCGCTGGAAATGAGCCTCTGTGCAGAACTGCATCAACCCCACACAATCTTTGTGTCACCTCTATTGGCACTGCGTTGCCCCTCCTTCTGATCCTCTATTGGATGGAAACTTCAGCTCTTAGCCTCCCAGTACTTCTGAAACACGATTTCCTCAACAGGAATTCGATCTCCCTCTCAGGCTCTGCGCTGCCACAGTGTAGCTCTGCATAGCCCAGCATCAGCCTCTCTGGACGTCATTCTCCCCTCTCTACCTTGTACTCTCCGGCCTAGAAAAACTTACCTCCGAATACTATCCTTTCCCCTCACTACAAAATATCACTTCGAATTCCTCTTCTGGCAACTGTTGTGCTTCAAAAATTCGATCTTCTGATCTCCACTCGATGTCCCTTCCAAATGCCCATCAAGCCTCCTCTTACAATTCTTCTGTTGAGAACCAACGGCCCAGATTAGATCCTAATCAGTGGCTCAGATCATTTTGGCTTGATCCTCATCTTCTTTTAGAAGTTTCACCCATAGTTAAATTAATACCCTTTAATTATATTAATTTCATAAGTTTAGACTTAGGCACTCATTAAAATTAATTAATTATTTTAATAAAACTATCTCTGGGTGGAATTTCCCAAAACGATTTATGGGTATTGTGGAATACATGTGTCCTAGCCTCCCTGTAAATTTTGAGGCTAAGGGCGCATCCAATCCTACCAGAAATCAACAAAATTCTCATCAATGGTTAAGATCATCTCTAAGTCGATCAATGTGAATTTCTAGAGAAAGCTCATCTTTCTCAATTATTTAATGTTAATTAATCATTTTTCCTAAGTTAGACTTATGAACAAATTAATTATTGATTAATTAAATTAATTGAGGCATCCCTAGGTGTTTTCTCCTAAAATGTTTTCTGGATTCTAGATTTTTAGTGTTTCTAAGCCTCTGTGACCAAAGTTGAGACTAGAACACTTGTTCGATGCTACCCACCCATTAAAAACTAACACTCCCTCTTAGCAAGGAAGGTGTTCTAGAAGATCTCATAACATCCTCCCATACACGTTGTTGATGTCTAACAACTATATAAAACTGCCTGTTGACCACTACGTGTCAACGACCCATAGCAGTACACCCCCTTTTTTCGCAAAAGGGATAGCGCTTGATCGACGTGTCCGTGCCATTTGACTATCATCATCAACCCGATCATGTTATGTTGTAAACCCAGTCTACATGTGTAAATTGTAAATAATCTTAGCAGATCTGTATCATGTATGTAATTGCCTAGGTAAACCTAATTTTCTAGTGATGATCTACATTTCGGAAGGTTTTTTGTCTCACCGATCCATGATCGGCAGAGTTTTCCTTCAGCCTAACCCCAAAGCCGGAATGGATTTTGTCATTAGAATCTTAGGGGAGTCCTAGTGTGCTAAATCAAGTCTATGTAAAAGTGATTTGGGAATAATCCTAACTATTTGGTTAGGTTATTTTATTACAAATTGCTTGATCTGCTAGATTATGTTTGTATCGCAGAACTAGGTAGTCTATGAGGGTCTATGTCAAATGGGTTTTCCCCCTTGAGATGTAAAATTGTAAAAGTCATGATGTAAAGTGTCTTGAGGGTTAGAAAAATATTTTATCCCCTCATAAGTCCTAGGTCCTAGGTATTTTTAAATTTTCCAAAGGCTAAATTCGATGGTCCTTTAAAAATTTAAATTTTAAAGGGTCCAGGGACTAAGGTTAAATGATTATTTTGCTAAATTTTATGCCCTTGGTCCCTAGGGTTAAGTCCAAGTCAAAATTTTGAGGTTAATTAAATTGCATTTAATTGATAATTTCGAATTTCCTCATTATTTTAATTTCGACAGATGAGATTAAAAGATTTTTTTAATCCTCATCAACGGTCAAGATCGCTTTGACAAGGATCACTCGAACTAGCTGTTGGGAAATTTTTCTTTAAATAGGAGGTCAGTTGTCATTTGAGATCATTCGATCTGTGAGTCGTGTGCTAAAGAAAGCTCTCTTGTAGTCATTTTTCATGTGCAATAAAGAAAGACTTTGGGGTTGAAATCTTGTTGGTATTACTCTTCTGGAAATGCTGTAAGATGTTTTATTTCTGTGCATAAATTTAATTTCAGCCATTGATGATAGCTTGATGAAGAGTGATTTTAAACACAGGTATCTTGTTTAGTCACTAGGGTTTGAATGGTAGTTAAATTTCTGAATATGATGGCAGGTATCTCCATTTGATCTGGATTTTAGTATCGTTTTCTCCCTCTTTGTTAATGGTTGAAGTAAGTTGTGCAGGAAAATCTTGATTTCAAGATCATCGGGCGTTTGGAGAAGTTCTCGGCTAAACCAGCCAACTCCCGAAGAAGCATTTTCTGAAGAGCCCAGCTAGTTTTGATCCCGGGCTTATCATTAGAATTTTTCTGGTGAATGCATGAAGGGTTTTTTAAAGCACCTCATGCTAAATTTAAAATTCTAAAAAATATTTCTGTGGCATACTGACAAATCTGGCTATTTAGAGCTTTCAAACTGTGAATACTGTAATTATTTAGCTGGTTTTCTAGGTTTTTAGTTTCATCCTTGCATATATTATTTATGGGTTTTCATTTTTTTTTTGCTATTGCAGGTTGCAAATCGAAAGAAAACATTTTGTTCGAAGCCAAATCTAGGTCCTGGAGGGTAAGATCTGGCCTCAGGATTAGTTCTAGCAGGAATATTTACTTCAGATCTGGAAAATTTTGTGGGGTTTTCATCAGGCAATCCGAAGCAAAATGATTTAAGATTTTAATTAAGTTTTCTGAAAATCATTTGTTCAAGGGTTTCTGGGTCACCAGTTTCAGTTTCTTTGCTGCCCAAGGTCAATTTTTTTTTTCTTTTGATAGAAGATCTCAAAATTTTTATGTTGTCTCGCTCCAAGCTTTACACGCTGCCTAAGCTCCTGCGTGCTATCCCGCTGTTGTACCTGCGTTTTTCGAAACCCCTCCAGATCTGCATCCTTCAAGCTGCAGCTCTGCCATCCAATCAACGCATTACCATCAAACTCCTTACGCTGCCACTACCTACGCCGCTTTCTTTCTCACCCATCAGCTCTTCCTCCTTGCGTTTTGTTCTCTATCTTCCTACGTCCATTCACCATTCAAAACCTGTGTCCCTCTCCACGCATTTCCCTTCTGCAATCCCTTCCAAACTCGCAATCCCCTCATTACCTAATGTTACCACACGCAACTCTCACTTCCGCAGCCTTTATTTCTCACACTGCCCCTCTTGCGTTCATCTCCTAAGCTACCCACGTCCACCTCCACACATTACCTTTCCCCTCACGCTGCCACAACTCCCTGCATCTAGTTCTCCTTCACTCACTGTCTCTCCACGCAATCATCCACTGCCATTCGACCGCGCTGTCTGCTTTCCTCCTCTCGCTGACAGTCCAATCTCCCATCGCAGCTTTCCCCGCTGCCTCATTACGCTCCAGCTCCCTCATCCTCCCTTTGTCGTTTCAACCCTCGGACCTGCTATCCATCCTCTCATCGCACTCCTTTCAAGTTCTCGACTACTCCTTTCTCTCATTCACGATGCTATATCAAGTTGCTTTGTCATCCGTTGCTCCCTCCTACCCCGTGGCCATATCTATAAAGTCCTTTTTCTTCACGCAACCTACAAAAGAAGATCCATTCTTCACGTCCATCCTCAGCAATCTCCTCCGCCGCCATCGAGTCCCTCATACGTTGCTTCTCCCGTGAGTTCTTCATCCCTCCCCAAGCGTTGTCTACATCGCCGTCAAGGTCTGTCTGCGCACAAGAGAAAACCAATTCGATACATTCGGATTCATTTTGTTATTTCTCCTTTGTTTATGTTTATGATTAGAGTAAGATTTTTTAATTTGATTTTATTGTTCATGTTAGTTCTTTTAGTTAGATTTTAATTTTAGATTTTTTTTGTATAGGTCAAATTTTTATTTTGATTTAGGTTTGAGTTTTATTTAGAATTTACATTTTATAAATTTTCGCTTTTTATATATATACGATCAGGTGTTAGTTGTTACTTTTCATTTCTTTTAGTTTTAGGATTAGTTTAGCTTAGTTTTATTTTAAATCAATCATAAAAAATAATATAAAATATAAAATATAAAAATCCTAAAAAAGGCATAAAAGTTAATCTTAGGGTTTTGATTCATTTTTGTTTAGATTTTCTATTTAAAATAATATATTTATAAAAAAAATAAAATATTTAAAAATTAAAAAAAATTTGAAAGAAAAGTTTTTCGTGGTATTCGACATAGCTAAATGTGTTTAAATTTTATTTGAAGATTAGCTATCTGAAAGTGGTGATTCATTTTATGAATTGGTTAGCATTTTGTGGTCATTCAAAGTATTCTATCTTTTGAAAATTTAATTGTTGGAGCTTTGCTAAGTTATTAAAATTGATCGTGGTTGCTTGAATGTTTTAATACTCATCGTATGCTAGACATCTCAGTAAATATTTTCAAGCAATTGTTGAAAGATTTGTTCGTATTTATATTTCCTAAGAAAAGGTATTGGTAGTAAACATTTAAAGATCTAATCAAGTTTTAAAATCAATCAAGTGCTTGTTTCCCTCGCTGTGTCTCCCAAGCCAACTGATTACCAGTTGGTCTTCTTTTATCCCATAGGGTCTACCCCCCTTAGCCTAGGGAGACAGCTTAAACAGAGAGATCGAGGATCAGGGTGACAGCCCCCGGTCTGAGCATTATCGCACTGCCTAGACACTCTGCGCGACAACACTGCCACTATCCACCAAGCTACTCCACAACTCTGATTCATGTTGACTTGATAGGGCCTGACCCAGGTTCAGAAATGTTTTAGCCAAACAAATCATGAAACTAACGACCCTTTCGGCAACAGTCCGCGGAGCGCGGACTGAGGTCTCACCCAAGGTAGTATGGGAAGCTGCTGGAACCAAGTTTCTGCACCCCAGGGATGTCTTGATGAGGTCTGGAAAGGTCGCGAGCCAGTCTTTCGCACAAGTATAGTTTCACGCAGCTATCCGACCTTCGCGTCGCCCTAGTATCGAGTGCAAAGAGGCGCTGTCTAGATCTCTTGCCCTTAGTGTGTGTTTATTATAGATCTGACTTACTTCAGTAGTCGTTAGTAATCATTCACTATTCGTATTAAGTGCGCACAAACATAAGTTTTAAAGAGATGCATAAAACCATAACAGAAGAATAACCACACAGATCTACGAGCTAATGCACAATATTTCAGAAACACTTATCTTTTATTAATCTTTTGTTCCAGTACAAGCCAATTCCACCCTGTGCACACAGCTGCAAGGGTCCGCACACACAGCTGCGGACTCTACTAGGCCTCTGCGCACATAGCTGCAGAGCCTCTTCTACTACTATGACCCTCAACTCAGACTTACAGACTTAGATCGAATATTACTTTCAGAAACCCATACACTTAAGATCTCAACCAAAGCTACCTTCTACACTTAGAGCCTCGCTCTATTTATACATTCCCATGGTCCGCGGACCATGGGTACGCTGACACATTTTAGATTAAATTACAATATTTTAGGGCGAACTACCCTTTGACTTGACTCAGTACACTTCGCAGAGCTTTTACAATACCCTTACCCAAAATTGTGGGCTTTAAGCCCCAAAACTGTTACGCGGGGGATCCGCTACCCAACAGGCCCCCAACACAATCATCATGACTCATCCCGAGTCACTCATCGATGTGGCGAGGCGCGCTGCCAAGGCTTCGCGGTCCACCATCCCTGTGAGTGGCACACTACTATCTGTTGCTCCATCCTTGCGTCTTGCAACGCTTCTTCAAGCTCCTGCTCGATTGCCCCTACTAATTCGCTTAGCTGATGATGCTCACTTTGCTCTGCCAGGTTAACAAATAGTGACCCCTCATAGGATTTTAGCTCTAGCTGAGAGGTCAAATGCGTGAACTTTTTCTGCAAGAGCAGCAAGGTTGCGATCTCTGGTCCAGTATACTTAATGTCTGTTGAAGTTTGTGTTGCATTTTTGCAAGAGAGATGCTGCTATCCGCGAGGTCCCAATCTTCAAGTTTCGCCGTGGGCACGCGGCCTAGAGACACACTTTTCAATGACATTCTGTCTTGTATCCCAAGATTCACCATCTTTCCCTTATCGTTCATAGATCGCTTACCAAACCACAGGTTTTGCGGCGACATCCGGACCGGTCCTGCTATCTGTCTGAGAATTTTTTGTACATCTCTCACCGCTGGCGTTGGGCTGAGCGTGGCGGTCTTGGCTGTCAACCTTATGCTGTCCCAAAGGTCCTACGTCTCTTTTGGCAATGTCGCAACCACTGGGCTTACTCTCAAAGCATCGAAGCTAGACGGGTTCATACCTATGGGATACTGCAATAACTTAAGTCTCAAGATGTCACGGTTTGTTCGGTGGATGACCATCTGTGATTTATAGGCCTGTTGAAATTCAAATTCGACCGTTCCCTCCTTTTCTGGCTCATTAATGCGAGACTAGCAGTAGATCATTTCAAATCCAATTCTGACTCCGTGTCTTAATTGTCCGCCGTCTGCTCCTTGTTGTCTTAAATGGACCATCATGTCATGAACAGTGACCTCAACGGTCACTTTCCAGCCTGTCTGCGCAGCAACGCAACCCCTTATGCGCAACCGCGATCCCTGTGATAGGCTCGCCCTACACGGAACCCTCTTTCCACACAGCTCTCCTGCAGATTCGTTTATAAGCCCGCGTCTTCTTTGAACTGCTCGAAGCACTGAGACTGGGCTTCAGTCAGTTAGTCAGACAGTCAGCCCACTCGTGTAGGGCTTCAGGCGATTGCCATTTACTCTTATTGGGAAGGGCTCCCCATTAAGCTTACTAAGCTGGACCGCACCTCCGTCTGTGACCTCTTTGACCACATATGGTCCCAACCAATGCATTTGGAGTTTTCCAGGGAATTTTTCGAACTTTCTGTCATACAGCAATACTAAATCGTTTACTTTGAATGTGCGCAACTTGATATGGCGATCGTGCCAAGCTTTCTCGCGCTATTTTTGTACCTGCTGATGGAATCCCGCCAGAAACTGTTCTTCCTCGACTTCTTCCAGTTGCGCAAGCCTCTCTTCCAAGGCCTCGCGGTCTACCATGCCTATTATTGCGGCTATCCGCAGACTGGGTACAATGTATTCCATTGGCACGATGGCTTCCGTGTCGTAGACTAACCTGAAAGGTGTTTGACCTGTCAATTTTTTGCATGTGGTTTTGTATGCCCATAATACGGCAGGTATGCGCAAGTCCCAATCGTTTCGCTGCGCATTACATACTTTGGTCAGCGCAGTCTCCAGAATTTCGTTGAATGCTTCTACTGTCCCATTAGCTTGCAGGTGGTATGGCGTACTTTGTTGGTGATACACCTGGAACTCCTCAGTGAGTGTGCTGATAGTTTCATTTAGGAAGTGCGTTCCGCGGTCACTCATTATAATTTTTGGGCATCCAAATCGCGTCAACACGTTGTCAAACAAAAATTTCGCAACTATAGCGGCCGTGCAGTCCTTGACCGGCTGTGCTTCTGCCCATCGAGTCAAGTACTCTATCGCGGTGATGATATAGCGCACGCCTGTCTTCCCTTGAGGTTTGATGGGCCCCACAAAGTCTATCGCCCATTTTTCGAATGGCTGCAGCGTCATCTGTGGATTAAGTGTCATCTCATCCCTTCGTGATGGTTTCCCAATCTGTTGACAAACGTCGCAGGCCCGACAGTATGCTTCTGAATCTTGATGTAGGGTTCGCCACCATATGCCAGCGCGAAGAATCTTCTGTGCCGTCGCCTGTCCCGCATAGTGTCCTCTTGCAGCCCCCCCATGTACTTCTGCGAGGATTTGTCCTCGTTCAAATTCAGGTACATATCTTCGTAATATCTTGTCATTTCCCATTTTGTAGAGGTTCCCCACGATAACAGAAAAATCCGTCGCGCATACCACCAATTCTTTCTTCTGCTGAACTGAATATCCCTACGGCGCAGTCCCTGTGGTTAAGAAATGTATTATATCTTCGAAGTGGCCGTCCGTGACGTGCACTGCATAAAGTTGTGCATCAAGTAGTCCTTCCTCCAAATTTGTTGGCTCCTCACCGTTCTCAATTCGTGATAGGTGATTTGGTCCTGCATTTAAACGTCCCGACTTTACGATGACCTCAAAGTCATATTCTTGAAATGGTAACAGCCATCTGCATATGCGCCCCCCCAACACAAGCCTGTTCACCAGGTATTTCAACACGGAATGATCGATACACATTTTGAAGTGCCCACCAAGTAAATAGTGGCCGTATTTCTGGAGCGCATATACCATCGCCAATCCCTCATGCTCAGTAGTAGAGTAGTTCTTTTCGGCTTTGGACAACCACTGACTTGCGAACGCGATTGGGTGATCAATGCCTTCCGCTCCTCCCTGCGTGAGTATAGCGCCTAGCGCAATACACGACGCACCAACAGGTACATGAAATTCGATGTTCCATTTTCGGAAAACCAAAATGGGAGTGGATGCCATTTTTTCCTTTAGAACTTCCAGACTTTTCTTACAGTCATCATTCCAACAATATGTAGCGTCCTTTTTCAACAACTGTTCCATTGGTGCCGTGATTTGTGCATAGCTCTTAATAAACTTTCGATAGTAGCCAGTGTGCCCCAACGTGGTGTGGAGTTGTTTGACACTTCGCGGTGCTTCCAGATTGAGAATGACAGCAATCTTTGCAGGGTCCACCATCAAACCTTGTTTGCAGACCACATGGCCGAGCAAATTTCCAAAGGGGACGAGGAAGGTGCACTTCTTAATATTCAGCACAATCTGGTGTCGTCGGCAAGTATCCAGCATCAACCGTAAGCTCGCTATATGCTTTTTAACTAAACCAAATACAGTCCACTCATCGAAATAGACCTCCAAAAACTTGTGGATAAATTCCTAGAACGCGGCCACCACTACGCGCGAAAATATCGCATGCACGTTCTTCGGTCCAAAGGGCATAACAGTGTACTGAAAACAACCCCATTTGGTGGCGAAGGTTGTCTTGCTCCTATCTTCTGGCGTGATCTTGATCTGATGGTACCCTAAGAACCCATCCGTGAATGAGTAAGCTTCCTGTCCGCAAACATTCTCCAATACTTCATCTGTAAATAGTGTCGGGAATGGATCGTGAACACAGGCATCATTAAGCTTCCTGAGGTCTATGCAGATCCGAATTTCACCCTTCTGTTTTTTCTCCTACACTATCATAGGACTCACCCAGTCGGATTCTTCCACTGGTTCAATAATTCCTGCTACAAGCATTTTGTCCAACTCTTCGCGAACCTTTTCCTTATACTTCGGATTCAAACAGTAAGGTCGCTACTTAACTGGCTTCGCATCCGGTTTCGGGGTAATCTTCATCATACAATACCCTTTAACTCCGTGAGTTTGGTTGGGAACAAGTCTTGATATTCGCAAAGTAGCTCGATGACCTTATCCACCGTGGCATCATCCCAATAATCCCCAAGCGTCGTGTACTTTGGTTCCGCATCTGTACCAATGTTTACCTGCTTTGTTTTTAGTGGCGCAGTGATGTCAGGGTCCTCGATTGCTGGTCCTTGAACTTCGCGACTCCCTTCAGTTTCTGGAATATTAATATTTCGGGGGTCATCATCATCATCCTCCGCTTGTACGTTGTAACATTCTAGGGCATGGCTTAACTGAGGTGACCATTCTAGTTGAACTATTTCCCGTGGTTCCTATGGTATTTTGAAAATGGCGGCTTTCACGGCTTGCAGCGCATCGTCAACAGTATCCGCCCATAGGTCTTCAAATGAAAATGTTAACAAAAATCCTTCGCGCAAGATATCCCATTCGCCTGTACCATGTCGGAGTTCCGTCTCGGTATACCAGTTCCTTGGGATGACATCCAGGGTATGATAGAATAAGTGTACCCATTCAGGCTGAGGTTCTTCTCCATAGGCCTTAGTCCATTTTGTGAGGTGTGTGCACGGGTCATCGCATCCATTGTAATTTTTGGTTATTCGTAGTTCCGGATTCCCAAACCGTAGCCGCATCATCCTCCTGCAGCCACGCCAGTTTTCAAAGTCTCCTTGATGTGTTCCCTAATCATCCACAATCTCTATTACCTCAAAGTCCGTCTGCGTGCTCGCACCTTTGATATCCACTGTTACCCCTTGCAATCTTCCCATGGGAAAAATCTTTTGCTGGTTTGCCATCCGTAATTGAATATGAGACAACTATAACGCGGGCCTGCCCATGTGTTCCCATGCTTGTTTTGGTAACACATTCGCGTCCAAACCCAAGTCTAAGATCACCTAATCCATTTCATATTTGCCAATCTACGTCGTCAATCTCAGTTCCCTCCCAGTGCGCAGTGCATGCCTTCCCAGTTTCTGGACTACGCGCGTTCACCCGGTCCTGCGCACCTAGCGATCAGCTCTTGTAGTCCTTTAACTGCCTTATTGTCATGTAGCAGCTTCATGCATGTCTCTAAAAAGGTAGTAAGCATAGAAGGATCCATTCCTGTCTCTGGTTGATCCTTACTACCTGAAGTAGAGGCCTCCGCAAAGCTCTTCTTAGCTTCCATAAATGTTTCCCTTGCGCGCTCCAAGTCAAACTCAGGTTCCTTCGTAGGAGCCTTGCAAACCCATGTATCTTCCTCAGGCTTCTTCCCCTTATCTTCCCCTGTGGTCGCGCCACTTCTGAGCATCATGTTCACGTTGGGGTCTTCTTCGCATGGTTCGGACCTCATCATTTGGATATTTTGAGTCGGAGTAGGCTGTAGCACCCCTTTCTCACGCATTTGTGCGATCAACGTCGAGCAATCTACCATTTCATGATCAAACTGCTCACAGTACGGACAAGATATTCTCGTTGGGTTGGTACAATCACGAGCGTAGTGCCCTGGTCCTCCGCAATTATAACAGATTAGCTGTTCGCGCCCTCGTCCGGGTCCCATTCCTCCTCGTCCTCGTCCGCGTCCTTAGAATCCACTGCATGTTATTCCTGCGGCCAGATTGAGGCCTCGCATTTCTATCTACATTCGATAGGTTGGAGTCATATCCATCATTAGCTCATAGCTCCAACAGGTCCGCTCATTGTGGCCCACTGATCTACAAAAATTACAAAATAGCTGTTGCGGAGTCTACGTATACTTTTGCAATAGGTGACAGTTGTCTGTGGTGTGCTTTCCTCCCACCTAACAGATCGCGCACCAGAGCGCGGGTGCCGCACTTGGCCCCACCTGAGCCTCTGGTCTCAACGGCATTGGTCCCCCTCCCGCCAAATAGTTCGCAAATACTGGACAGTGATCCTTATCGTGACCCTGGCCTTTACATTTTATGCACCACACTTCTTCGCGCGCTTCCAGTCGGGGTGCCCTATCCTGCTTCAAACTCTGCATCTCCAAGCATAGGTTCTATAGCTGCGCGTGGATTTGTTGGACTCCCAACCCCGGATCTTGTATCGGTGTTTCATGTAACCTCATTGCCATTTCTAAGGCTTCTTCCTGGGTTGAGAGCTTCTGTTGTGACAGCATCGTCCTCAGGTGCGGTGTCAAAGACGCCACAAGCCACGTGCGGCGTTGCGCATCTGTCAGTGTCATATTAGCCTCACGGATCGTACTCTTTAGCCTCTGATCCAGATCCCAGGGGGTTTCGCCTGGAAGCATCGTGATCTCCTTAAATCCAATGATCGACTGCATTTCAGATTTCGGCCGGCTAAATTCTTTGTTCAATGCGATCTGGATCTCCGCTATTCCTGCATTTGGGTGATCATTCGAGTGCTTGATATACCAAGTCAGCACGCAATCCTGCAGCACACTTACCAATGTGGCCCTCTTAATGTTGTCATCCGTAACCCCGTGTGCTTCCCACACTGCTCTTACTACGAACCAAAACTGATCCGGATCTTCGTTCCCTACTCCTCTGAATACAGGCAGCTTGATCGCACTCGCCATGCTAAACTGCTGGTTAGGTGGAGGTGGTGTGGGCGAGGATGGAGGTGAATGAGGTGACGTGGGTGGCGACGTACATGGGGATGGTAACTGCGGAATGCGTTGCCTTATCAAACTGACCGCACTCCTCGGAGAAACCCAAGCGCACTCTTCCTCGCTCACTCGCGGAGGTGAAATTAAAGGACTGTTTCCTAACCCTTCGATACCTTTGTAGACCTTTCTGCTCCGCATCGTTCCACTCATTAATGTATTCGCATCACCCATTTTTCATATAGCAACATCTTAATCTAGGTATTCAAAGATTTGATGTACTTACCTCGCAGTCCTTTGAGAAAACGACTTTCTTCATCGCTGTAGCTTACAATCGTGTCTATCGCAAATTCAATGATAAAGCCTCCTATTATCCGATCGAGCCAATGGTCTACGACCCGCGCGATCTGGTCTTCTGAGGCCTCTAGCCTGCGCACCAACTCCGGAGTCCACGCTATCGATTTATCAAGCTTATACCTTCCCTGGTTGTCGGCGAACCTCACGATCCAATCATACAGCTCTAAAGAGAAGGACGCAAAGAAGATCTTGTGAATTTCCGTATATATGTAGTGATCCAACCACCTCTTCTCAGATATCTGCGGGGTTTTGTTTTTCTATATCACGAACTCGTGAAGCTTTTGGTCCAACCAATCTTCAATTTCCTTCTTTGTAGGGTTCCAGTGTTCCGACATCAGACATCCCTTAGGCAGATCCCGGTCCTGGCAATGGAACCATTTGTTGGCTTGATGGGGATTGACCCAGGTTCAAAAATGTTTTAGCCAAACAAATCCCGAAACTACCGGCCCTTTTGGCAACATTCCGCGGAGCACGGACTGAGGTCTCACCCGAGGTAGTATGGGAGGGTGCTGGAACCAGGTTTCTACACCCTAGGGATGTCTTGATGAGGTATGGAGAGGTCGCGAGCCAGTCTTTCGCACTAGTATAGTTTCACGCAGCTATCCGACCTTCGGTCGCCCTAGTATCGAGCGCGAAGAGGCGTTGTCTAGATCTCTTACCCTTAGTGTGTGTTTATTATAGATCTGACTTAGTTCAGTAGTCGTCAGTAATCATTCACTATTCGTATTAGTGCGCACAAACATAAGTTTTAAAGAGATGCATAAAACCATAGCAAAAGAATAACCACATAGATCTACGGGCTGATGCACAATATTTCAAAAACACTTATCTTTTATTAATCTTTTGTTCCAGTACAATCCAATTCCACCCTGCGCACTTAGCTGCAGGGGTCCACGCACACAGTTGCAGACTCTACTAGGCCTATGCGCACACAGCTACAGAGCCTCTTCTACTACTACGACCCTCGACTCAGACTTACAGACTTAGATCGAATATTACTTTCAGAAACCCATACACTTAAGATCTCAACCAAAGCTACCTTTTACACTTAGAGCCTCGCTCTATTTATACATTCCCATGGTCCACGGACCATGGGTAGGCCGACACATTCTAGATTAAATTACAATATTTTAGGGCGGACTACCCTTTGACTTGACTCATTACACTTCACACTCTGCGCACTTCATGGAGCTTTTACAATACCCTTACCCAAAATTGTGGGCTTTAAGCCCCAAAACCGTTACGTGTGGGATCGCTGCCCAACAATTCATCTGCTACTCTGAGCTGAACCAACACCATATTTGTGTTGTTGCTGACACTGCACTGTACCATCTATACTGCTGCCAATTCTGCACTGCACTACAACTGATCTCATGTTGGTGTTGTTGCTGCAACTAAGAACTAAATCAATTGTTTCCTATGGACTGCAACTGCCTTTTGAGAATCTGACTGATACCAATCTCTGCACTGTACATTGAGAATGTCAACAGTGCAACTGCTCTATGCCCCTCAACATCTGATTGCAACTAGTACTGCAACTATCCCTCAAGATTTGATTGTGCCATCCTAAACATTGATCCATCTGCTACTGAATATTATGGGCCCCTTGTAGCAAGGGTATTGATCCAAGAGGAAACATCAGTTTGATGCTCTCCTCGAAGGATCCTGCCCAGCCTTGCGCAACTCTGGAGTCTAGAGCTCAATGTCTCCCCACCTCTCTCCTAGAGGTAGCTACATACAAAGTGAAATCTTCCTCAAACCTGGAGGACAATTGATCAATCTCTACCGAAGTTGTTGCCTACTCCTACTTCTCCTTCTCTAAGGACATTGGGTATTGTAGTGACCTAACTCACCACACCCAAAGATTTTGATCTTCGACAAATCCTTCTTTTTCTTTTCTCCTCCCTGTGAGCCTTGTCCCTGACTGGGACCTTTCTTTGCCTTTCCCTTCAATGCAAGCACTACGTTCTCCTCCTCCTTCACATTCTTCGATCCTCTATTGCCATCGAGACTACTCTTGACTAGAGCAAGTTGCATCTCCTCCTGCGTGAAATCCACCCACAATCGATCCCAACCAGGTAGTTGATCTCATCCAGTAATGCCTTGAACAAAAGTAGCCCACTCCTTGGTGAAACCAAGGATAGCTACACACACTAGTTCAACTTCTTGTGGCATCTCTCCAACAGCATATGGCTCATTTTGAATATCCTGAATCCTTGTAAGGTAGGGCTAACTCCTTCTCCCTTCTGCATCCTAATGGTCCTCAACTTCTCCTTCAGGAACATCTTCCGATTCTCGGAAGGATTCTAGTATAGTGCTACAAGAGCATCCCACATCTCTTTGGTCGTATTCTTGGTCGCTACGTGTGAGACTACATGATTCTGCACTCCATCGCGGATCAACTGCTTCGCCTTGGCCATCTCCTTATTATAGTTCTCTAGTTGTTGTGGGTTTGTCGGTACGGCTACAATTCTCTCCGCATACATCCTCAGACCATGCTCATCTAGCAAGAAAGTCATCCTAGCTATCTAGATACAATAATTTGAGGCTCCATCTAGCTTATCCTGATCTCAAAGTCTTGCCGAGGCCATTTTCTGCAAAACTCAAAAACAGGAATCTCCTCCTCTCCTTCTTGGCTACTTGCTCTGCAATTCACACTCCTTTTTGGAATGCACAATCCTGCTTGCTAGTTCTGCCTCTGCAACTGGAAATTTCATATATCCTTCAAAAGATTGAATCTGGAAACCCTCTGAGAAAATCCCTCAGTGTTTGGTATTTCTCTTCCACCTGGCGATGAGTCTGCTACTGTAAAACTACTACAAAAACAACTGCGCTCAGATCTGCCCTACGAATTCACTGATATGCTTCCCCTGAACTACTTCTCAGATTCACCACTGCCTACTGGAACTGCTACTAGGATCTATGGATTTTCTTGCCACCTGCACTGGAAAAATTGACCCCTCCGCCCAGTAGTTCAAATTGCCTAGCTGGCTCTACGCAAATCTGGAGATATTGTATTGTTTCTCCCTTTGAACTACAAATTTCTCCCTCTTCGTCTTTGAACTATTGATATGTCAAACTAGCTCTGATAACATGTGAAATTTTCCTTGCAATGCAATAAGTGGAATTAATTGTTCTAACTGATGAACTTATGCAGTTTATTTTTGTTAAAATTAGCAACTAGGGCCAAATTCCACCTTAAGACAACTCATATGATGGAGATGATTATTGCATTGGCTTCCTCTTTTCGAGAGGTCCAATTTTGATATAAAGATCATCTCATTCTGACAAGTAGAAATGGAATTTTGAGTTTATTCTCTCTCATGCACCAATTATCAAGGTTGACCTCAGTCAAATGCAGGCTCATGAAGCCCAATCGATATGTCTCCTCACCCTCAACGAAGTGTATAAATAGGAGTGACCTCTCTCCTCATTTGGACATCACTCATCTCATCACATATCTCTCTCTCCTCTCTTGATTGGTTCGTATAGCTTGGAGGCAGCCTCTACCTACTTCGTACGTGTGACACGAGGATGAATTTCTGGGATTGTCTGTTGGCCAAATTTTAGGAAAACAGACCAGCATTGACCAAGGCTCTTTTGACCAACGTTGACTGCATTTTCCTAGGAAGAAATTCAATTTTTGGAGGCTGCATTTATTGGCACAGATATCACAGAATTTGGGACAGTTTTACAAGGTTGACTTCAGCATTGACTTTAGATTTCACTGCAGAAATTACAACAGTGTTTTCTCTCTCCTTTGACTGGGTTGACCAAACTGTTTTGGGCTGACTTTGACTCTCTTGGAAGGCCGAATTAATCTGTTGTTGACCGAGCTGCTTGGAGGACATTTTGGAGCTGCTTTGACCAACGTTGACTTTCTGGTTAGGGCTGCAATTGATCACTGATTTTGAAAGGACTGTTTTAGGCAAGTTAATTTGATATTTGTACTCTCTCTCTCTGTTGAACTATTGAAGAATAATAAGATTTGATCAAAGGGTTTCCCCACATTTTTCCCTAGCATCCACCACATCTTGTGTACTCTTGTCTTGGCTTGTCTTCTGCACATGTTTTTATGTTATATCTGCGTTTACTATCAATGTGTTTAATTTAATGCTATGAAACCAGATTTGTTGAAATGGGCCGATGTGTCGCGAATCTGACACAATCCCTGCCAATTCGTGTCCGGAAATTGGGACAGGTAGTGTCCGATTGGGACACGATCAAATCCAGATCATGTCCCAATCGAACACGACGTGTCCCGATTTCGGGACACGAATCCTAAAAAGGCAGTCACGTGGCATAAAAAAAGGCGACTTCTTGTTCTTTTATTTCATTTTCACTTCACTCTTTTGTTGTGGGTTTGTTGTGGGTTTGCTGTGAGGGGTTTGGAACAAGGAGCAAAGGGTGTGGGAGCATTTTCAACGAGTTTCAAGAAACAGATAAGTGCATTTCCTCTCTATTTTTTTTGCATTTTTATTACAGCAGTTTGCATATGCATTTCTTTTACAAATTTGTGCATCTTTGGTTTATTTTTTTACAGTATTCATGGCTCAATCAAGTGCAACAGGGAAGGGACAAAGGAAAGGGAAGAATGTCCCTATCGGAGATGCCCCTCTCCCAATTTCATGAGAGTTTGTTGCAATTATTCCCTCTATTGCAGGTAATGTTGAGGGAAGACTTCCTCCTCAATGTCACATTGAGAAATATCCCTTGTGGCAATATGTCACAAGAGAGCAAGGACCAAGCAACAAGGTGAAGGGAGGAGGCAATGTGAATTGAAGATGCAAAGTTTGCCACAATACTTTCACGAACACATATTTCCGTGTGAAAGGCCATTTGTTGGCTTTACCAGGTTCTGGAGTTGGAGCTTGTACAAAAGTGGGTTTACCAAAGAGGAAAGAAATGGGTAGAGAGTCCAATGTTGATATGGCAAATGTGGCTGCAAAATAAAAATAAAATACCAAAAATGATGACCCCCTTCCATTTTTGAGGAAAGGTAGCAACAAATTCCGATTTGAGAGTTCTAGTGGGGGGACAAGCAGCAACAAGAAAGGCAATTTCACTTGGTCCAATGGACAGGATTTTTCTAAAGGAGAAACAGGAAGAGCTTGATCTCACCATTGCCTTTTTTTTCTATCAAAGCTTCATATCCTTTAATGTTGCATGCTCACCTCTATTTATTGAGATGTGCCGAGCTCTAACTCAAGGGGCCCCATCAAGGTATGTGCCTCTTGGTTCAGAGAAGCTTCGAACCACATTGTTAACGAAGGAGAAAAAAGAGGTGCAAAAAATGCTTGACCCTATTAAAGCATCATGGCCAACATCAAGGGTTACCATTGTTTCTGGTGGATGGACAGATCCAGCACGACACCCACTCATCACCTTCATGGTGTCTTCCTTGAATGGACCAGTTTTCTTGAAAGGAGTGGATACACTTGGAGAATAAAGGATGCACAATATATGGGTCAGTGGTTTATTAAAGTTATTGAAGATGTAGGTGTCGATTCTTGTGTGCAAATCATTACAGATAATGCACCTGTTTGCAAGGCTATTGGCATGATTGTGGAAGCTAAATATCCACGAGTGTTTTGAACACATTGCATTGTCCATTCATTGAACTAAGCACTGAAATCCATTGCTTCTGATGTGCTTTGGATTGGTAACATTATTGAGGATGCACTGCATATCCGTAACTTTGTACAAAATCATACAAATGCCCTCACTATCTACAAGGAGTACAACAATCTATCATTGTTGAAGATTGCGGATACACAGTTTGCCTCTTCATTCATCATGTTGAAGAGGTTGAGGGAGGTCAAGACCACTCTTGAGGCCATGGTTATTTCAAAGTTTTGGTCTTTTGGAGAAAGACAGATCAAGTAGCCTCTAAAAGAGTGAAGGACACAATGCTAGATGATGCTTGGTGGGAGAGGGTAGATCTACTTATTCAGATCATGGACCCTATCATTTCTTTGCTTCGATTTGCAGATACAGACCAACCCATCCTAGGAGAGGTTTATGAGGGATGGGATTCCATGATTGAGTCTGTGAGGAGCATTATTTTACAGAGTGAGTGCCCCGAGTATGAGACATCACCAGAGGCCGCCTTCACAACTAAACAGGATATTTTTGTCAGCAGATGGGAAAAGAATTGCACACCTTTACATTGTTTGGCTCACTCATTGAACCCAAAATACTATAGCCATGAGTGGCTGAATGGTGGACCTTCCCGCAGATTCCCTCCTCACATGGATGGTGAAATCTCACAGGGGAGGAAAGATGCATTCAGGCGGGTTTTTCAGGATAGAGCTTTCCTTGATGAAGTGGAGGATGCCTTTGTAGAGTTTTCCACTGGTGTTGGTCGATTTGCAGGATATGATCTGATTAGAGACAGGGAGCTAAGAAGCCCTATTCTTGGTGGGCAAATCATGGGGCAACAAGCCCTCCTCTGCAGCAGTTAGCCATGAGGCTCCTCTCTCAAGTGACTTCATCCTCTTGTTGCGAGAGGAATTGGAGCACATATGGGAATTTGTATAGTGTTAAGAAGAGCAGGATTGAGCAGTCCAAGGCAGAGACAATGGTGTATGTGCACATCAACCTTCGTATTATTTACAGGCAGAGGGAAGAGTGGTTGAAGGGAAAAACAAAGATGTGGGATGTATTTCCTGATGATATGGGTCTGGACAGCAGTTTTGAGTTGGCATTGGCCAACATGGATCTCAATGATCCAGTGCCAGACCCTGTTAGATTTGATGATGGTGATTTTATAGAGGGGTCACCCTCCACACCAGCAGATGCAGAGATGACTATGGATATAGGGGAGGAGGATGCAGCAGAGGAGAGCAGTGGTGACCATGATGATGAGGACAGTGATGCTGATTTTGATGATGACTATGAGGATTGATGACTCATGAGTCATGAGATACCACTGCCTTGAGGCTTGTATACTTGTAGTTGTTTTGTATTTTCTATTTCTATTTGCCATTGGCATTGCACTACCTATGTAACACATTTTGATTTTGATGACTTAATGAGAAAACTACAACTGTCAGTGTCTTTATCTTACTATCTTATCTTTCTCCTATTGGATCATTGATGAATTGAATGTGTATTATGAATTCAGAACTTATGATTTATCATTTATGTGACATGTCACAAATTACAATTGAATTTGAATTTTGTATGTATTATGCATAATGTTACTAACTTACTTTGTAAATAATAAAACTTACATCTAGATGAAGATCTATGTTTGAAATCAATGAATTTGTATCATGAATGAGAATTTGTGTAAGAAATATCTAATTTTTAATATATATAATAAAATAATGTATAACATATCCGAACGTGTCCTATTCCGGGGGTCAACGTGTCCGTATCCGACACTCAAATCCATGTATCCATCGAATCCCGAATCCATGTGTCAGGTGACTTAGAGTTAATGTGATTGCTACTGAACATAATTGGAAATTTTCATTGGGTTGATAAAGAACATTGAAGTAAATTGTGCTAAAGCATAGAACATACCATTGTTATCTAAAATTAACATGGTATCAGAGCTCAGGTGAAGACAAAGCCCAAGCAAGAGTGAGGAAAAGCAATCACTAAGGGAAGTTATTGGACAAGGACTTGGAACTAGTCCCAATGACGACTACATCTATCTACAAATCCGAGGAAAAGCTTAAGAACAAATCCGACTATCATGTATGGAAGATGTCTCTAGATTTGAAATTGGAAGAAAATGATGCCATGGACTATGTCAAAGAAAGAGTAGTTGAGCCTCCTTCAAATGCATCTGCAGTTGCACAAACAAAGTACAAGAAAGGTGAGGTTAAAGCTATGAAAATTATTGTTGATTCTATTCACAAGCCTTTGGTTTCCTATATTTCTAATTTGGAAACATCTAAGGAGATGTATGACAAACTGGTTAGGATGTTTAAAGTAAATAATGCAAATCAAGTTCTCTTTCTCAAGAACAAGTTGAAAGACATCAAGATGGATAGAGGAGAATCCATCCAGTCCTACTTCATGACGATTACCGAGATCAAGAACGATCTCCTTTCTATTGGAGAAGTCATTGGTGATAGGGAGCTCACACTTATTGCACTTGGAGGCCTACCATCCTAAACAATGACAGGGTCCCAGGATTTGATGAATTATTGGATAGATGCACTCAAGAAGAGAAAAGGATGATGAAAAGAGACAAGCCCTCCAATGGAAACAATCCTACCGTCTTCTCGATCCCGGGATTTGATGAATTATTGTGTAATATCCCTTAACAGGAATATTCCTCAAACACAAGCAAACTCCAACCAAAGATGGACTGGGAGGGCATTTACCAGATATGTCGCCTCTGAAAAGAGGACGAGATCCGGAGGCTACCTGGCCCTTTCCAGACTCTGTCTAAGAGTATACGAGAACACACAAGTGGTATAATAGCCGAGAATGCTCAAGAGATACAAATAATAATGATGCAACATATAACAATATAACCATAAGCAAATACTCAAGAAATGCAGAGAGAATGCTGAGCCATTTTATTATACTGAGTAATAGAATGAGTACAGGAGGTGATCAGGAAGATGGCACCTCGACTTGCACCAGGCAAGTGAAGAAATACACTCAGAATAGCAAGGAATGGCCCCTCTCTGAACTGCGTCCAAGCTGCTGGAGAACTGTTGTGCTGTTGCTGCTGCTAGAAATCAAATGAGGATTTGGGGGTGCTCCCCTCCTCAGAAAAGGCTAAAACTCTGGAAACAGACTCTACTTGAAAAACCCATAAAAGCCCAGAAAGCTTTTCTGAAATGGCCAACCCCCGAATCACCCCCTTGGGGTTCTGCGTAGTCCCTCAATGCTCTGCGCTGCCACTAAATGAAACCCTCCGAAAACTGCCTGAAACTCCTGCCAAAACTCTCCAATATGCAAGAGCTGATCCCCTGCTCTACCTCTCAGCACAAATCCTCCTGCAAACCCTCAACCCAAACTCCTGCTAGAAAGAACTGCGTCCTCCTCTCAGTGTTGCGCAGTCCTCCAAAACGTTGATGAAACTGCTGCTGAAATGCTGATGAAACTACTGCTGGAATACTAATGGAAATACTTTGCCCGAGTAGGCACTCGAAGTCCCCCGGGGCTAAGGGTGAGATCTCCGAACGGAGACACTCAATATACTAAACAGTGCTACAGACTAGCTAAACAGCCAGTGTGCTCTAAGTCGAAATGACTATCACAAATGCTCATAACAAGAATGATCAAAATGAGGGGGCTCCTCTCTCTTTTATAGCCTTTGCCTCTCTCAATCCCAAGGCTCACCTCCTCCTGCGTGATTCCCCTCTTGCCACGTGTTTCTTTCCTCCTGCGCAGTTCCTCCATGTGTCTGTGTGGGCTCCATTTCTGCGTCCCCCTTTGGCCCCCTTGGCTCCCCTTTAAGTCACAACGTTGTGCTACTAGGAAGTGACTTTTTATTTTAAAAGTGAGTTATGTCCCCCTTCCTCACTTTTTATTTACAAATAACTATAGAAGGCAAAAATTGAACAAAATCGAATATTCCAATTAGCCATAGCTAATTAGGAATATTACATATTGGCTAGATGCACTCAAGAAGATAAAAGGACAATGAAAAGAGACAAGCCCTCCAATGGAAACAATCTTACCGCCTTCTCTGCTCATGCTAAGAGGAAGAACAATGCTGGTCCAAGAAGACGAGGTCAAGGGTTCAAGTTGGGATTCAAAGAAAGAAGGAAAGGAAGATGCTTCAATTGTAACAGGTTTAGCCACTTTACTAGAGAGTGCCCTCACAAGAACGATACTCCAAGAGATGATGACAACCAGAATAACAACTACAAGGGAAATGGCAGTCAAAGGAACAACAGGTTCAACAACAAAGGAAAGAGGAATGCGTTGCTCGAAATGGAAATGGTCGTCCTCCCAAGAAGTCGAGAAACTCCAGGTATGAAGAAGTTAATGTTGTAAAGAAAAAATAATTTTATCTTATTTCTGCTCTCACTACTGCCTCTCCTCTGGATACATTAGATCATTGGTTGATTGATAGTGGTGTCTCAAGGCACTTCACTGGGTACAAAGAAGCTCTCTCTAACTTGATTGAAAAGAAGACTAATATGGACATTATACTTGGGGATAATGCCACTTATCCCGTGAAAGGAATTGGGACCATTACTCTCCACTTAAATCAAGGTCAAACCCTTCATTTACAAGAAGTATTGTATGTACCTTATTTGAAAAAGAATCTGGTCTCTATTTCTGCAATGGAAGATAAAGGTTTCAAGGTGACATTCATGGATGGGAAAGTTCGTGTTTGGTAAAGAAACCCAAGAGATGCATTCTCTCTTGGATTCAGGGATGAAGGTCTCTATCAAATTGGAGGAAGTCCGTTGGAAGCAATGACTTGTTATACTTCTCTTCAATCTGAATTATGGCACTGGAGATTTGTTCACCCTCATTTCAAAGCCTTACCTGATGTAAGGAAGATGGTCACAGGTATGCCCAAATTTAACTTAGATCATGAAGGTGTTTGTCAGGGTTGTGAAGCTGGAAAACATACAAGGGGACCATTCCCCTCAAGTGAAACTCAAACCACCAATATTCTTCAATTGGCTCATTCTGATCTATCAGGTATGTTGCCCGTGACATCTTTGGGTGGATATTTGTACTATGTTATTTTTGTGGATGACTTCTCTCGCAAAACATGGATCTATTTCTTAAAGAAAAAGGATGAAGTTTTCAAATGGTTCTGCTCTTTCAAAGCCTTGGTTGAGAATCAAACAAGGAAGAAGATCAAAACATTGAGGACCGATAATGGGACCGAATATCATTCAAATAAATTCAAAGACTATTGTAGAGAAGTTGGCATTATGAGGGAGACCACTACTGCATATACTCTTGAACAAAATGGTGTTGCTAGAAGGAAGAATCATACTATCTTAAAAGCCCCCCGTGCCATGCTTCATGATCAAGGTTCTGAAGTTCTTATGGGGAGAAGCTGCCAACACCATTGTGTATGTTCAAAACGGATGCCCACATCAAGCTTTGGACCTCAAGACAACCGAAGAAGTTTTCACCGGTAAGAAACTTGATGTTTCTTATTGTAGAATTTTTGGTTGTCCCATATATTTTCATCTGCCGAAAGAGAAAAGAAACAAACTAGATGCATCTGGGAAGAAAGGAACATTTGTGGGCTATAGTGAACTTCAAAGGCATATAGAATCTATGTGCCTAGTCAAAAGGAAGTTGAATTAAGTCATGATGTCACTTTCAATGAAGATTCTGCTCTTAGGAAAGTCCAAGATCTTCCTATCCCTAGGAAGGACAATAATGATGCTGACGTAGAAAAGCAGGATGAACCTCCATCTGATGAATCAATGCCCGATGTGGAAGGTCTGATGGATCCCATTGATCCACCTCTTAGTGAGCCCACTACTTCAAGAAAAACACCTTTGTGGCTCAAAGATACTCTTGAAGATGTTAAGAGGCGTATTGCACAAAGGGGGACATTTCGTGAAAGCAAGAAGCCGAATATGTACCAAGGGTACTTAGCTGCCATGAGTACCATTGTACAATTTGAGCCTTGCACATTCAAAGAAGTCGTGAAACACCAAGTTTGGAAGGATGCAATGAACGAGGAGTATGAGTCGATCACGAAGAATGATGTTTGGGATGTGGTTCCTAGACCTAAGGACAAGTCAGTGGTCACTTCAAAATGGCTCTACAAGATCAAACATGGAGCTGATGGGAGCGCTCAAAAGTTCAAGGCTAGATTTGTTGCTTCAGGCTTCTCTCAAAAGGAAGGAGTAGACTATGCGGAGATGTTTGCACCGGTTTCCTGATATACCACCATCCGTTCAATCATAGCCCTTGTTGCCTCGCAAGGATGGAGCCTACACCAAATGGATGTCAAAACTGCCTTCTTGCATGGTTAGCTTAAGGAGGAAGTCTAACAACCCGAGGGGTTCAAAGTTCAAGATCGAAAGACACATGTATGCAAGTTGAAGAAAGCCCTCTATGGATTGAAGCAAGCCCCTAGGGCTTGGTATGAGAGGATTGATAGCTATCTTATGAAGTTGGGATTTACAAGGAGCAATGTTGACCTGAACCTATACTTCAAGGTTGAAAAGGACAAGCCCCTCATTCTGGTCCTTTATGTGGATGATCTCTTTCTGACAGGTGATGACCCTCTCATTCATCAATGCAAGAGGGAGTTGGCTTCCGAATTTGAGATGGACCTAGGACTGATGCATTACTTCCTAGGGCTAGAGGTCTGGCAAAAGCCAGGTGAGATTTTCCTTTCTCAAGAAAAATACATTGTGAAGCTACTTGAGAGATGTGGGATGGTGGATTGCAAGTCTGTATCTACTCTGATGTAACTCAACTTTAAGAAGCTATGTGTGTGAAAATTTCTGAATTGAACAAGTCAGAAATCCTACTGCAGTAAATTGATTTGCATTACCTACTTGTGTTCTTCATTTAACAAGTTATTTTCAGAAATATTTAGAAAATATTAATGCAAATACACTGTAGCCTACACCAATATACAGATCAAGTACAGAAAAATAAATGACACAATTATTTTTGGACTAAACATCCCCAGAAAATCCCAATGCGAAAAAATCGGTGCAGCAACTCTGAGGATTTTCTATTATTAAGCAGAAGTTCTGAATACAAATGTTGGTTGCCATCCCGGCAAACTAGTGACAGAGAAATACAATGGCAGAAAACCTGAGTGAGTTTTACCTCACTTCACCTGGCAGATTCTGGCTGATTCGGCAACAAAACTGGCTAGCCCTGGCTACAACTGCGCTGCCCATTCGCAGTAAGTATGTGGGCCTATGTGGAGCTCTCTGAGGCTCGATGTCAGCTCTTCTGCCCACTACGTCAGCTTTCCCAACTATTCTGGCAATTCCTGACAGTTTTGGCTCTCTGCGTGGAAGGCAGTTTTCTCCCTCTACATTGTCCCTTCTGGCTTTGCATCAAGGCTACGTGGGCCTAGACTGGCCCAACGTCAGCTCTCCTAGCTACCGCGCTGACTCCATAAGCTTCTCTCTACCTCTCTATCAGTATTCCCAAACTATCACTACCCCTCAGCTGCAAGATCTCCCCAATCGATTTCCCTCTTGAGAACTTCTCACCTCAGAAAATCGATTTCCTCAATCTCTTTGTGTGTCTTCTCCAACTGACCCTATCCTTTATACTTTTCCTGTTGAGAAATCAACAGCCGAGATTAAGTCTCTAATCAACGACTAAGATTAAATTAGACTTGATCCTTATCTCTTAGAAGCTTCTCACCCATATTTTCATTAATGCCCATTAATATTTTAATTTTCCTAAGTTTAGACTTAGGAACCCCATTAAAAATATTCATTTTTTTTAATTTTCCTAGGTTTAGACTTAGGAACCCCATTAAAAATATTAATTATTTTAATAAAATATAGTCCAGGCGGAATTTCTCCAAACAATTTTTGGGTTGTCCATTCTTGGAGATCTCATGTGTTCTAGCTACATCCGATGCTACCCAAAAATCAACACTCCCTCTTAGCGAGGAATGTTCTCTAGCAATGCTCCCCATCAGAAGTATCACACTGATCCATAGCATCGGTCCTCTGCGCTACTGATGCTCGGCGTGCTGCCCCTCATCCACTACGTTGTTGCAATCTGTATTGCTGCCCATGACAATGCCACTGTCATTGTTGCATCTGTACTGCAACTCCCTCTGAATATGTTGCATCAAGCTGCCCATAGCACTACCACTGCTAACTGTTGCACTGCAACTCAGTTGTTGAGAAGTAAGCAATTGAAAAGTCACCCAAAAGCTAACATGTTGGTCAGTCTAGATGCCCCGTGATGTTGAAGCTACCTCTGTTGCTAATCTGTGCTGACCCTTTGATGCTATTGCGTTGTTGTTGTATCTTCTATGTGCCTCCTGCACTGCTGCAACACTCCACTATGTTGCTTCAGACTTTGGCACTCTAGCTCTGCCACTGTTGCTCCATCATCCCTCGCACCAACTGACTCTCGTCATTCTGCTACTGTCATTAAGGGCTCTTGTAGCCGTATGTGATCCAAGAGTTTGGGCACCTCAAGGATCCTACCCCTTTTTACTGTAGTCCTCTCGACTACAGCTCAATATCACCCCACCTCTTCTCTAGAGGTGCATGAGCACTCATGGAGCAATCCTCATCATCATCCTCTTTGTCAGCTTTCGCTAGAGCAGCCTTTGAGTCAAACTTCTCTTCCTTGCCCTTCTTCCGAGGGCACTGTGTGGCGAAATGACCCATTTCTCCACATCTGAAGCATCTGACTTTGGATATGTCATTTTTCTTCCTCTTCTGCTGCCCTTGTTGTCCCGCTGATGTGAGAGTTGCATCCTCCTCTTCCTCCTTGACTCTGATCCCTTCCCGCCTTGGTCAATCGTCTAATCTCTTCCTGTCAAAGAGCTGCCCACATCTCCTCCCAACTGGGAAGAGAAGCCCTGCCCAAGATGCTTTGGACAAAGGTTTTCTAGTCTTCAGTGACTGCATTCAGGGCAATCCTAACCACACATTCAGGATCTGGTGTAGCCCCTACAAAAGTTAGTTGGTCATGGATCCCTTGCAACCTGAGAAGGAAGGGATCTATTTCTTCTCCCTTCTGCATCTGAAACTGTCTCAGCTGACTCTCAAGCAACATCTTCTGCTGACGGCATTTCCCTTGTATAAAGTGGTTAAGGCCTCCCACATTTCCCTTGTTGTGTCTTTCTCAACAATATGTGGGATCACATGATCCTTGACCCCGTCCAAGATCATGCACTTTGCTTTTGCTTGAGCCTCCTCATACTTCTTGAGAGCATTAGCATCCAACTAGAACAACAACCGTCTTCAAGGCATAATCCTTGATGCAATTTTTGTCCAAAACTGCCAAGATCCTGGCCTTCCAAATCATGAAGTTGGATGTTCCATCCAACCTGTCCTGATCCCTTAGTCCATTAACGACCATCTCTGCTCAAAATAATGTTGAACTGGTTCTCTTCTCCCTCTTTTGCTGCTGCCCTAGCAAAACTCAGATCTAGATTTATTTGGCACTAGAAATCCTCTAAGGAACAAGCTCACTTTGAATTTCGATTTCCTTCACGGAAATCCTTCTACCAGCCACTGTCGACTCACTCCTCTCTGATATCTCTTTGTTGTTGCTCAGCACTGGATCTAGATTTCTTGGCAAGAAATCTTCTGAGGAACTAATTCCCTCTACTTTGCTTCTGCCCCACTAGGTATTGTTCTACACCTACAGAATCAACACCCCACCAACAACTCCAGATGAAATCTAAGCTCCACCTCTAGCCCCAGCAACCGGAGAAAAAAAAAATGACTGAACAATCTCTGCACTAGCCCAGTAATCACTGCGCTTCCCTCTGCAGCAACAGCGTCACATAATCAGATTGACGCAGGCTTTGTGTGAGCCTCCCTTGGTGACTGCATCCCCCTCCTCTGCTCTCTCAGCCAGAAACTGCGTCGTCTCTTGGGAAATCTGCCTTCACACAAATTTTCCTCTGTCCTTTCGATGATGACTTCAGTCCTCCATGATCTGCAATCGCTCTGATACGACGTGAAAATTTCTTAATTGAACAAGTCAGAAATCCTACTGCAGTAAACTGATTTTCATTACCTACTTGTGTTCTTCATTTAACAAGTTATTTTCAGAAATATTCGGAAAATATTAATGCAAATATACACATCAAGTACTAAAAAATAAATGAGACAATCATGCAAAGGACACTTATTTTTGGACTAAACGTCCCTCGAAAAACCCAATGCAGAAAAACCAGTGCAGCAACTCTGAGGATTTTCTATTATTAAGTAGAAGTTCTGAATACAAACGTTGGTTGCCCTCCAGGCAACCAATGACAAAGAAATACAATGGTGGAAAACCTGAGTGAGTTTTACCTCACTTCACCTAGTAAATTTCGGCTGATCCGGCAGCAAAACTGGTTGGCCCCAGCTACAACTGTGTTGCCCCTTCACAGTAACTGCGTGGAGCTCTCTGAGGCTCTGCGTCAGCGCTTCTGCCCACTGCGTCAGCTTTCCCGACTGTTCCGACATTTCCTAGCAGTTCTGGCTCTCCGCATGGAAGGAGACTTTCTCCCTCTGCGTTGTCTCTTCTAGCTTTGTGTCAAGGTTGCGTGGGCCTAAACTGGCCCAGCGTCAGCTATCCTGGCTATTGCGCTGCCTCCACAAGCTTCTCTCTACCTCTCTATCAGTATTCCCGAACTATCACTGCCCCTCAGCTGCAAGATCTCCCCAATCTATTTCCCTCTTGAGAACTTCTCACCTCAGAAAATCGATTTCCTCAATCTCTCTGTGTCTTCTCCAACTGACCCCAAACCTCCATTTATACTTTTCCTGTTGAGAAATCAACGGCCAAGATTAAGTCTCTAATCAATGGCTAAGATTAAATTAGACTTGATCCTTGTCTCTTAGGAGCTTCTCACCCATATTTTCATTAATACCCATTAACATTTTAATTTTCCTAAGTTTAGACTTAGGAACCCCATTAAAAAATATTAACTAATTTAATAAAATACAACCTGGGTCGAATTTCTCCAAATGATTTATGAGTCTTGAATATCTCATGTGTTCTAGCCCCTCCACAAAATTTCAGAGCTAGATCACATCCGATGCTACCCAAAAATCAACAATGTGGAAGTGTTGTTGGCCTGGATTAGCGAACCCTTCTAAATATCACCAACTTGTGGGAGCCCTGATGTTCTTGGTCAACTCTCGTCATGACATATGCTTCACTGTGAACACGTTGAGTCAATTTATGGTTCAGCCTCATCACATTCATTGGATTGCTGCTAAGAATCTCTTGAGATATCTCCGAGGCACAATCCACTATGGACTGAGATACACTACCAGGAACTTGAAGTTGCATGGATATTTAGATGCTGACTGGGCTGGTAGTGTGGTGGATTGTAAGAGAACATTTGGGTGTTGCTTCTCTTTGGGGTCTGCTTCAATATCTTGGATGAGAGGAAAGCAAAAATCGATTGCACTAAGCACCGCCGAGGCTGAATACATTGTTGTGAGTATGGCCTATTGTGAAGTTGTTTGGTTGAGGAAGCTCTTCAGTGAGCTATTTGAGCACGTGCTAGATACCACCATGATCTTCTGCGACAACCAGAGTGGGATTCGCCTATCAGAAAATCCCGTGTTCCACAACCACTCCAAGCACATTAATATCAAGTACCACTTTATCTGGGATATGGTACAATGGGGAGCAATAAGGCTCCAACACATCAGGACAGATGATCAGGTCACAGACATTCTCACGAAGCCTTTGGGGAGGGTCAAATTCTTAATCTCTCGAGAGAGACTTGGAGTCGTGGAACGACCCTCCTATGAGGGTTCCGTATGAGTTGGACACTGAACTCTAGGAGAACCTAGGGGCTTGGGGTACTTCTTGGAGCTATGAGCGACCATAGGGTGAGTGGTTCACCTTCCCCTAGTGGTGCGCTATGTACAAGATGAGTGGTTCACCTTCCCCTGTGATACCCCATGATGGTTGACATGTGTGTCGGGTGAGTGGTTCACCTTCCCCTTCCAAGAAACATGTATGTAGGGTGAGTGGTTCAACTTCCCCTATGATTGACATATGCATAGGATGAGTGGTTCACCTTCTCCTATGGCATATGAGCAGGATGAGAGGTTCAACTTCCCCTGCTAATGCCCAAGCACACATCCTACCCATGGAGTCCAAGACTCGTGGGAAGTACCTCTCATTTGGCCAATGAGTTGGGAAAAGATGGTTAAGGACCATAGCACTACCGATAGATGCATCATGTATTGTCGTACTCCCTATGACTAGAATGCTTGGTGTTCAACAACTTGATCTGGGATCGAGGACTGACTTTTGTCACTGGAGAGTGGTATAATCTTATGACTCACTCTCGATCACTTCTTCATTATTACTTCATGGTTCAGCAGAGCAAGGCAATGATGACAGGCATGGTACAAGATGACAAGATGGCATGATGACAGATGGATTGGCAGGTGGAATTCCCCCTAGTTGAGAGGGATTTTTAAAATTGGCAACTAGGGCCAAATTCCATTAGGACAACTCATATAATGGAGATAATTATTGCATTGGATTCCTCTTTTCGAGAGGTCTAATTTTGACATAAAGATCATCTCATTCTGATAAGAAGAAATGGAATTTTGAATTTATTCTCTCTCATGCACAGATTGTCAAGGTCGACCTCAGTCAAATGTAGACTCATGAAGCCCAATAGATATGTCTCCTCACCCTCAACGAAGTGTATAAATAGGAGTGACCTCTCTCATTTGGACATCACTCATCTCATCACATATCTCTCTCTCTCCTTTCTTGATTGGTTCATATAGCTTGGAAGCAGCCTCTAGCTACTTCGCACATGTGACAGGAGGACGAATTTCTGGGATTGTCTGTTGGCCGAATTTTAGGAAAACAGACCAGTGTTGACCAAGGCTCTTTTGACTAACATTGACTGCGCTTTCTTGGGCAGAAATTCGATTTTTGGAGGTCGCATTTATTGGCACAGATATAGGGGAATTTGGGATAGTTTGACCGGCATTGACTTCAGAGTTGACTGCAGAAATTACAACAGTGTTTTCTCTCTCCTTTGAATGGGTTGGTTGAACGGTTTTGGGCTGACTTTGACTCTTGGAGGGCCAAATTACTAAAAGAATGTTCAATGAATTAATTCACATGGAGCAAACAGCTCAATGATAATACAAAGATATTTACAAGAATAGAAACATCAGGTTTCTATGTAGAATATCGAACAAAACAGTTTCATCTAAGAAACTGCTAAAAGAATAGAAACATCTAAAAGACTGAGCATTACTAAATAGAGATATATTCTAATACCCTCCCTTAATGCTCAATCTATTTACAACACCAATAGACCCGCGAAATTTTACAAATTTATCAGGACCAAGAGGCTTGGTAAAAATATCGGCGGGCTGCTCTGTGGTGGGAACATAGTGCAACTGAACTGAGCCGTCTTCAACCAGCTGTCGAATGTAGTGGCAGTGAGTTTCCACATGCTTTGTTCGTTCATGAAAGACAGGATTCTTGGCAAGTTTGAGCACTCCCTGATTATCACAAAACAAAGAAGTAGGCCCTGTCTGAAAAACATGCATATCTGCAAGCATACGACGAAGCCAAACTGCCTCACAGGCGGCCTTAACTGCTCCCCGATACTCTGCTTCTTTTGAGGAGAGAGCCACTACCTGTTGCTTCTTACTAGTCCAAGTAACAGCTCCAGATCCTAGACTAAACACATACCCAGCTGTAGATTTACGGTCATCAACCGAACCGGCCCAGTCAGAGTCAGTGTAGCCACTGAGAACAGGAGTGGAGCTGTGAGTATATAAGAGGCCATAATCAGAAGTACCACGCACATATCGTAGCACCCGCTTTGCTGCTATCCAATGATCAGCTTTAGGAGCTGACATAAAGCGAGAAATGTAGCTTACTGCAAAACTGATGTCAGGTCTGGTAGCAGTAAGATAGATGAGACTGCCCACTAATTGCCTGAATAAAGTTTCATCCACAAGAGGAGAGGATGACTGTGCTGAAAGTTTGAGCCCTGGTTCCATAGGAGTCGTGGCCGGTTTGCAATCCTGCATTCTGAACCTTTCCACAAGATTTTTGGCATACTTGGACTGAGAAAGAAAGATCTGATTTTCAGTCTGCCACACTTCAACCCCCAGACAGTAATGAAGAAGTCCCAAGTCTGTCATCTCAAAAGTTCTGCATAGATCTTGTTTGATCCCATGGATCAAATGTGCAGAGCTGCCAGTAATGATAAGATCATCCACATAGACAACTACAAACAAGATATCATCATCAGTATGCTTGATATACAGGTTTGCATCAGATGGACTCCGCTGAAAACCCTGATCTGTCAGATACTGATCAATTTTTATGTACCAAGCCCGAGGAGCTTCTTTCAATCCATAGATTGCTTTAACTAACCGACACACTTTCTGTTCTTGACCAGCAACCTTGAATCCTGGAGGCTGCGTCATGTAGACTTCTTCTTGGAGATCACCATTTAGGAAAGCACTTTTTACATCCATCTGATGAACTTTCCAATTGAACTGAGCTGCTAGGGCAAGCACCAGCCTGATAGTACTCATCTTGGCTGTAGGAGCAAAAGTCTCCTCATAGTCGATGCCTTCCTGCTGTGAAAATCCTCGAGCCACAAGCCGAGCTTTATACTTGTCTAAGGTTCCATCAGCTTTGTATTTGACTTTATACACCCATTTGCAGCCTATGGGTTTTTTGTCTGCAGGAAGATCAGAAAGAGTCCATGTGTGATTCTTCTGAAGACTCTGAAATTCTGCTTCCATAGCCTGTTCCCACTCAGATATACCCTTAGCTTCTGAATATGTTTGAGGCTCAAAAGTACTGTGAAGGTTAGCCATAAGAGCAAAATTGACTGTAGACTGTTGTCTGTTCTTATGCCTAGAAGTTCTACCTTCAAGGAGCTCATCATCCCGGAGATCACCTATGGTTTTAGCCCACCATTTTGGCCGAAGAGAAGAAGAACCAATATCAGGATTAGAGGGACCAATATCAGGAGGAAGAGAAGCAGGCTCAAGAGCAATAGGGACAGCAAGAGGGGGATTAGCTTCTGGAGGAAGCTCAGATAGAGTAGTATCAAATCTTGATGCTACATCATCCCTCCCATCAGATGGACTGACTGGAAGAAGAACACTGTGAGGCGGATCCTCAGAACGCTGCTCAGAAGAAGAAGACTGAAAGAATCCTCTGTCTTCATCAAATACTACATCTCGACTGAAGCTAAGTCGACCAGTGGCTATATCTATCAGCCGATAAGCCTTGTGATGATCACTGTAACCTGTCATCATGAGTTTCTGACTTTTGGAATCCAACTTAGATCGCTTAGCAGATGGAATCCAAACATATGCAACTGAGCCAAAAACTTTGAGATGACTGATCTTAGGCTTACGACCAGACCACACTTCTTCAGGAGTCTTCCCTTTAACAGCCTGAGTAGGGGATCGGTTAAGAAGGTAAACAGCAGTAAATACTGCTTCAGCCCAAAATTTGTTTGGAACACTCCGGTGTTGTAACATGGAACGAGCCATTTCAACAACCGTGCGATTGCGACGCTCGACAACACTGTTCTGCTGGGGAGTGTAAGGTGTGGTGAATTGACGTTTGATGCCTTGAATATCACAGAAGTTGGCAAAAGCTGAAGAACAAAATTCCCCCCCATTGTCGGTCCTAAGGGTCATGATATTACAACCAGATTCGTTTTCAACTAAAGTTTTAAACTTCTGAAAGGTACTAAGAGCATCAGATTTATTTTTTAAAAAATACACCCACATCTTTCGACTGAAGTCATCTACAATAAGTAAGAAGTATTTGCAAGCAGTTATAGAAGCTGTATTCATAGGACCACAAATATCAGCATGAAGTAACTGAAGTACCTGGGATGCGCGCCAAGATTCTCCAGTTTTGAATGACGACCGATGTTGCTTTCCCGCTTGACAGGCGCTGCATACCCCCAACTGCTGAGTCTGAATATCAGGTAATCCTGACACAAGTCCCTCCCGAGAGAGCTGAGAGAGATACTGCATATTGAGATGCCCATATCGCTGATGCCATAGAGTACTGATGGGAGAGACACGAGCTGCTAGTGCCACTTCTGGAAAGTCACCGGTGTCAAGTAGCCTGTATAGACCATGGTCCTCGAGGCCAGTAGCAACTGTCAGACTGGTTTCCCTGTCAATGATGGAACACTTGTGTGCACTGAACACAACATCAAGCTGAGGAGAATTCCTCATAATCTGACTGACAGAGAGCAGATTAATCTCCATACCAGGAACATAGTATACATTTAGAAATATGAGCGTGCGTCCACCAGACTGAATTTGAACTGTACCCCTGCCAGCAACAGTGTACTTTTCACCTCCACCAAATACAACTGAATCACTGAAAGGTGAAAAGTCAATAAACCAGTCACGCCTGTGAGAGAAGTGGCGTGATGCACCAGAATCAATGTACCATGCAGAGGAAGGAACATGTTCTGAAGACCTTTTAGCCATAAAGGCGTAAAAGGCAGAATCTGTCTGCTCGGAATGTTCTGCAACATTCGCTGTCTGATGTGACCCTCCCTGTTTCTTTTGTTCAGCAGCAATCCTCTGCCTGCAGTCTTTCTTCATGTGACCGAACTTGTGACAGTAATTACACTGTACACTTTTCTTCCTGTTAGGATCAAAAGACTGAGATGATCCTCTCTGCTGAAAAGACTGAGAGGACTGATATTTTGCAGCAAATGCATTTTCCAAGGGCACTGATGAAGTACCACTACCAAACTGCTGTTTCCACCTATCTTGCTGCAGAAGTTTGGTACATAAATCTGAAAACTTCAGATCAACATTTGTGGTTGTAATGTTGAGTGTTTCAATGAAGTGTTCATAAGATTTTGGTAGACTCTTCAGGGTAATGACTACCATATCTTCTTCCTCCATGGTCCGACCAATGGCGTCGAGCTGATCTCGAATGTCTTTAATTTTGTTGAGATGTTCCTGTAAAGACATATGTTCATCCATCATGATGGAGAACAACTGATTTTTGAGAAAAAAAGCTCTGCTTTTATCAGATGTCTCATGCAATTCTTTCAACTGTTGCCAGATTTCAGCAGCTGTCTTGCCAGAAGGGATCTGTGGTAACTGATCATCAGCGACAGAGAGCTTGAGAAGCATAACAGCCTCTCGATTTCGATCATCAAATTTATCTTGATCGGTCCCGGCTGTACCTGGACGAAGCTCTTTGCCCAAAATGAGTTGATCAAGACGCCTGTACTCAAAAATAGTCAGCAGTCTTTGTTTCCAAATGTTATAGTTGCTGCCATTAAACCGTTGATTTCCTTCTAACATCAGATTGGTAAGTGTGGCCATTTTCACAAAGAGAATACAAAAGTATGACACACAAGAACAATGTAGCTGACTGCTTTAAAGAACAGACTTTCTCCTGTCTAAAACAATAGTAATACTGCTAATACAGTTCTTCCACAAGAGAATGCCGGTCTACCATAAGAGTATACTGATGCAATAAACAGATGTCACAGGTCTGAGTTTGTAATGAACACGGTCAGGATCACAAAAACATTCCGCTGATTGGTAACACACTGCCGGCAACCAGAACCACAAATACAGCAAATACAAATTTTGAACAAATGGACCCACATGTGCTGTCTCAGGTTCACGCTTCTGCTGAATGGTAACCCACTGCCAGCAAACACCACTGATATATACGTCTCAGGTATCGGTCATATGTTTGAAAAATGGACCACGTGAACCATATAAAACTCGTGGTGAATATAACCACGAATTTTATAACACGCGAATGACAAAGAATATATCACGCGTATGAGTTTTATAATCACGGGCTTGACTTTATGACAGAGAATATATCACGGGCTTGACTTTATAACAGAGAATATATCACGGGCTTGACTTTATAAATCCACAGGTTATAATGAATGACGATTGCAAAATATAACAGCGATTGCAAAATATAACGGTGACAATGAACCACGGGTTTCAGATCCACGTGGTTTGACTTATAAATCCACAGGCGCTTGCAAAAGACACAGGATGCGTGATATATATATAGAGCCACGGGTACTTTATAAATCCACGGGTTTCAGATCCACGTGGTTTGACTTATAAATCCACGGACGCTTGCAAAATACACAGGATGCGTGATATATAATGAATACACAGGTTGCGTGATATATATATAGAGCCACGGGTTTCAAATGAATGTCACGGGATGCAAAATGTATTGCCACGGATACATAAGCCACAAGTTTGACAGCGTTTAACAGCAAAAAAAATTGACAGATGCTCGCAGATCGATTTTCAAAACACAACTCCGATTTTCAAACAAACAAATGAGTTTTGAAAGTAGAACACCTGGATCACGAATGCTGAGAAATTCCACGGTGTGGTCGAGTAGCCGCCAGGTGAAGAAGAAGATAGCCGGATCCGTGATTCCAAGCAGAACTGACCAGCCAAAAAAAAATCCCGCTTCCACGAAAACAGTCACCGCCACAAAGTTATTTCTTTAATAAAATGATCATGCAAGAGAAGAATCCATTTCTGTATCGAGATGGACGACTGTAAGCTTTTATCACAGCGAGCAAAGCCGAGGCTAAGACTCAGTGAAGGCTGCCTGGCTTACAGAGGGCTCGACCTTAGAAAGGACTCAAGAGATTACGATGCAAAGAGAATTACTGTTCAAGAAGAATCTCTTAACCTTGCTCCGATACCATAAAGGAATGTTCAATGAATTAATTCACATGGAGCAAACAGCTCAATGATAATACAAAGATATTTACAAGAATAGAAACATCAGGTTTCTATGTAGAATATCGAACAAAACAGTTTCATCTAAGAAACTGCTAAAAGAATAGAAACATCTAAAAGACTGAGCATTACTAAATAGAGATATATTCTAATAATTACTTTGTTGTTGACCGAGCTACTTGGAGGACATTTTGGGGCTTCTTTGACCAATGTTGACTTTCTGGTTAGGGCTGCAGTTGACTGTTGATTTTGACAACACTGTTTTGGGAAAGTTAATTTGATATTTATACTCTCTCTGCTGAACTATTGAACAATAATAAGAAGATTGATCAAAGGGTTTCCCACATTGGGGGTTTTCCCTGGCATCCGCCACATCTTGTGTCCTCTTGCCTTGGATTGTCTTTTGCACATGTTTTTATGTTCTATCTACATTTACTATCAATGTGTTTAAGTTAATGTGATTGCTACCGAATATAATTGGAAATTGTCATTGGGTTGATAAAGAACATTGAAGTAAATTGTGCTAAAGCATAGAACATACCATTGTTATCTAAAATTAACAATTTTGTTACGGCAAAATAACGAATTGATCACACCGCAATTTCTTCACAATAAAAACGTTGCAAAAAATAAAATGTTGGAAACTGAGAAATATAGAACACACACAAAAATATGAAACCATTATTTTTGGACAATTGTCCCCAGAAAAACCCAATGTAAGAAAATTGGTGTAGCAGATGAGGGTTTTATTATTATGAAACAATAGAAATTTGGAGTACAATTTGGATGCTTAATCTAGCAATCCAATCTGAGAGAAGTACTAGAAAAATATTTGAGGCCAATACCTCAGCACCACAACGGATTCTACTTCGAAATCTGGCCAAAATGGACTACACAAAATGCCCATACTTGAGCCTCTATGCAGGCTAATTTGCACTGCGTACGGAACACACTGAATCCTATAGTTCTTCATGTCTTTGCCCCTGAAGTGACTCGCTTGGCCTCTTGGAATTTATCCCACCCCTTGGCAACTGAATCAAATCCTCTTTGGCTGAATTGAACTCTCCTCTAAAGCCTGTCGGCACAAGCCTTGCGCAGCTTCCGGAGGAAAAATCGTCCCTCTCTCAACTGACTCTTCCGGATCTGGAATCCTCCTCCGGAAATTTGCTATTGATCTCCCTCTTGCTCCTTCTTCCTGTTGATTTCTAGTAGCATCGGATGTGCTCTAAGTCTCAAAATTTGCAGGGAGGCTTAGACACATGCATTCTCCAATACCCAGAAATCGTTTTGGGAAATTCCACCCAAAGATAGTTTTATTAAAATAATTAATTATTTTTAATGGGACCCTAAGTCTAAACTTAAGAAATTAAAATAATTAATGGGTATTAATCTAACTGTGGGTGAAACTTCTAGAAGAAGACGAGGATCAAGCCAAAATGATCTAAGCCATTGATTAGAAGTTAATATGGGTCGTTGGTTGTCCAACAGAAAGATATAAGAAGAGGCTTGAGGGGCACTTGGAGAACACACACAGAGGGGAGATCAGAAGTTCAATTTTCTGAAGCAAAGCAGTTGTCAGATAGATTTTTGATAGTGATCTTTTGCAATGAGGAGCAGGGATAGTATTCGAAGGGAAATCTTTCCCGGTTGGAGAATACTCAACAAAGAAGAGAGAGAGAGATCCAATAGAGGCAACGCAAAGCTAGAGAGGCTAACGCAGGGCAACACAGAGGCAACGTAGGCTGATGCAGAGGCAGCACAAAGCCTTGAGGAAGTCCGAAATTTTGCTAAGGAATCGATTGTAGAAGCCAGAAGCAGAGGTGTGAGACCAAGCGGTGCAAATCGAATTTCCTGGGCAACAAATCGATCAACAGGGAGGAGTGAAGTTGTCCCCAGAGAGTGTGATGTTGGGCTGACGCAGTGACTGTGCAAAGGCAGCCAAGGGCAGTTCATTCAGTGGCTGGATGAGCCAGGATTTCCATTGATAGTGTGAGGTAACCTCACTTATCTCTCTGTCAGTGATATTCTCTATAACTGGATTGCCAGGAAGTCATCCAGAGATTGTACTCAGAAATTACTACTGCATAATAATAAAACCCTCAGAACTGCTGCACCGGTTTTCCAACATTGGGTTTTTCCGGGGACATTTGTCCAAAAATAACTGTGTAGATGTGTTGTGTATTTCTTTCTTGTTCAGTTTCTTGTTTCCGCATTTTATTTAAATGGTGAAGGCTACAGTGTATTCATTTCAGTGTTTACTATAGAAAACAGTAAATAATTTGGTTCAGTAATTAACAAATAGAAGAAACATAATCAGTTGTTGCAATAGGAATTTGGGCATCCAAATTTTCACACTTCATTCTAGTTGGAATTCTTCTGATTGAATGTTGCTCTCTGGAAAATTGATCTGCCAAGGAAACTCGCTCTTCCTGTTTGTTTTGCTCCAACCCCATTGACCTCCTCTTATAATCTCTCATTGGCTCACCAATGGCCATGATTAAATCCTCATCAACGGTTAAGATCATCTCTAAGTCGATCCATGTGAGTTTCTAGAGAAATCTCACCTTTCTCAATTAATTCCTATTAATTAATCATTTTTCCTAAGTTAGACTTAGGAAAAAATTAATTATTGATTAATTAACTTAATTGAGGCATCTCTAGGTGTTTTCTCCTGAAATTCTTTTCTAGGTTTTGGAGTTCTAGTGTTTCTAAGCCTCTCTAACCAAAGTCGAGACTAGAACACTTGTCTGACGCTACCCAAACATCAAAAACTAACAACATCAATGTCATAAAGATGCATCAAGACTCCCGTAATATTCCCACTGGAAGATTCTCCCTTTTTTCTTCTTAGGTTTGTGGACTTAGATGATTTAGTCATTGGTCACTTGTCAAAATGTGGGGTAAGGAGTGTTGTAGGAGTGTTTTTATTTTGTTTATCACTAGGAATGACGCAAATGAATGTTGACCACCATATATATACAGTCTCCCTATTAACTGTGCATAACCCAGAAATCATTATAACTACATTTACTATATCATTCTAACACATCACTAGTGTGCACTTTCACTACATAGACAGTCGAGATATTCAAAATAATTACAAGAGCAGAGATGTAGAGAACCTGGTGTGAATATAGGGAAGGTCACACATAAATATACCCATAGTCTCCCATGCAAACTTTCATCATCTGATAAGACAGGTCCATTGCATACACAGTGAAATGACAAAATTAAAGAACTTGGTATTTTCTCCCAGCAACGTAACCTTCAGCATGCCATTCTTTGTTAGTGTAGTTGGAGAAGAATATATATATATATATATATATATATATATATATATATATATATGACCTCTTTCCTAGGTGGCAATTGACAATCCCATTGAAGAATACAGTCTCTGAACTTGCTATAAGAAGGTAACTCAATTTCCCAATGATGAATAGTCAAACTTCTTGCACTAAACCTAACCTTTAAACCTAAATCACCATCGACACTCTTCTATTGATTTGGGGTAGCATCGGATGTGCTCTAGCCACGAAATTTGGTGAAGAGGTTGGAGCACATGAGATCTCCAATACCCAGAAAGGGTTTGGGCAGATTCTAACCAGTTCAGGAGATATTAAAATAATTAATATTTTTAATCGAGTCCCTAAGTCTAAACTTAGGGAAAATAAAATATTAATGTGTATTAATATGAAACTGTGTTAGAATGGTCCAAAAGGCATGGATCAAGCCAGATCTAATCTTAGTCGTTGATTAGGGACTTAATCTCAGCCGTTGATATGTCAACAGGAAAGGTATAAGAGGAGGCTTGAGGGTCACTTGGAGAACACACCAGAGTGATCAGTCATTCTATTCTCTAGAGCGGGGTTTGCTAAGAGAGATAGAATTAGTGATCAGGAGTTGCAGCTGAGGGGCATTGAGTACAGAGACACAGAGAGGTAGAGATAGTGTCGGGAGAGCAGCGCAGTAGCCAGAGAGAGTGACGCAGAGCCAGCCAGGGCTCACGCAGAGGCAGTCGGGGGCTGCGTAGAGCCTCAGAGAGGCCAGCGTTGCTGATGCAGAGGGCCAGAGGGCTAACGCAGGGCCTCCTAAGTCTGACACAGACCCACCAAGGGTGACGCAGAGCCAGCGCTGGGCAGAGAGGGGCTGACGCAGTCCAGAGAGAGGCTGACGCTGGGGTTTTTGGGGCAGATTGGTGCTGAGTAGCTGCCAGAAGAATTATCCGGAGTTTCAGCTAGGAGATTTGTCAGAAACTGAGAGGTATTACTGCCAAGGAAATTCTCTGTTCGGTAGGCCAATTTCGGCACCCAAATTGTACTCTGATATTGCTTAATAAGAAAACCCTCAGATAGCTGCACCGGTTTTCCCACATTGGGTTTTTCCAGGGACATTGGTCCAAAAACAATGGTGTCATATGGTGTGATTGTTTCTATTTCCTTTAGTTGTTGATCTGTAATATGTTGAGCATGCACTAGTGTTTATTTTCAATATTTACATTGTAAATAACTTGTTAAGTAAAGTAACAAGTAGGTAGGAATAAATCAGATAAAGTGCATGGAGGGTTTCTAACTAAGTAGACTTAGAAACTTCAACATCTCCAAGCATACATCTCAGTCCTACAAGCCCAAATTCAGCCCAGCAATGAAGTGCATTCAGTCAAAAACCCAAGGATAAATCAGTCCACTATATGTTCAGAATTTATATATAGTTTCCCAGTGAAGCCTTTCGTCAAACAGTTTGATGTAATACTGTTGTAGGTGTGATTTTCTGAGTTCTGGTTCAAATGAGTCTGCAATGCCCAACAATACTCAAGATATTATCTAAAACAACATCATCATGTTCAGGATTAAGACAACAAGAGTAATCACCACTGAGATGTTAAATCAGCCACAAATAACCACAATCTTCACTGACATATTGCTTTAGGAATGACACAGTAGTTTTCCAGAGAATCACAGACATAGAATTGTATTAACAAACAATAGTACAGACTTCAGTGAACAATAAAACCTGGTATAAACGTTGTCCAAGGAGGCTATGACCCATAGTCAGCTTCAGCACATAAAATACCATCATTCGAACCAGCTACAGGAAAAGCATGAGATATCTGGCATATATCAGCTTGTAAATTTGTCCTTCAACAACAGGTAATTCTCGTCCCTTATCATCATATAAACTCAGACTTTATTGAATGACTCGACCAGCAAATATAGACGAACTCGGCCCACACATAGACTTAAATGTGTGCTACCTTCAGGCTGACAAACACACAGAGGAATGAGCATCTTAATCTCTGCATCCAGCAAGAATGATTGCCACATTTTCTCTAAGTCTGATATTGACCTCCAGCGTTGGTAACACAACCAACTCAGACAAGCAAAGACTTTAACTCTGTCCTTTGTGAAGCATACTCAGCTAGCAATGTATAGCAGAGCACCGCAGCCCACACACAGAGACAAACTCAGCCCTTTAGTGACCAGAACTCGACCTCAAATTAACCCCAAACTCCTGAAGGAAAATCAACCTCCCAGAATGACTAGACATTCTGCTCTAAACACAGATGCCCTTGATCCTCCAATATGTGTCTTGTACCTTATTCAGGGGTTTGATACGTCCTCCAATAATGGGTAGATTTAGCACTTGTTTCTTCAACAACTTAACCATATTAATGGAGGCTAACTTCAAGAAATTTGACCTTCTGTATTCGATTAACAATGTGGTCACCAGGAGATGAAATCAGCTCCAAAAATATGCCTCTAATTGAAAAATGCCACCTACAGGAATCAATCTCCAAAGTGTACAATTCGGCCTTCAAACAAGGAACTCGATCCACCTGAAATGACTAATGCTATTCGACCTTCCATTCAAAGACAAACTCAGCCCCTTTTTTATGGAATGACTTTGCCTCTATATTAGAGAAGCTCTCTTCTTCTGAGAAATGCTGCTCTCAGTCCCATCTAGATTAATAGCTCAATATTTGATGTTCGGCCTCTTTGAATCTATGCTCACCGGCACTTCAATAAACAAGAATATTTGGCCCCCAGTTTATTAAAATTTTGCTCTTGGCTTTTTAAAAGAAATAATTGGGCCTTTGAATAATTTTTACCCCTTTTATTAAAATTTAGTTGAGTAAACAAAAATAACTTGGCCAAGCCCTTGAATAAATAATTCGGCCAAAATAATATTTGCCCCTCCTTTATAAAAAAATTCTTTTGCAATATAGAACAGTTATCACAATGGATTTGGGCTTCATCAAAGATCACCTACAAAACAATAAACTTTGGAGAATTTCACCATGATGAGTCAACTAGGGTGGCTATAGAGAACAACCGAAATTGACAAGATTCTAGCTAGAGTGATTATGGAAGATCACCAAACTAGTTTCTCCTGAAACCCTCGATTTAATTCCATGACCCTTTTTCCGAATTTGATCTGCAATAAACCATCAAGTTCGCAGGATGCATAGCTCTGATACCACAGTAATATCCCGAATACAAATTTAGCAGAACATTGCTTCAGAAATTTAAATTTTATACCATTAATTAAAATAACAAATTTCACAAATTGAACCATAAAAATCAACAACAAACTGGAAATATAATTTGCAATTTCTCAATAGGCAATAAACACATGCAGGAAATCTCAGCTTTACTTATATTAATATAAAACTGATTTTACAAACAACAGGAGGATCGCTGAGATGGAATCCTCCAAATTGGATCTGGCCTCAAGATCCAGCTTCTACAATACTAGATCTGGCCTCCCAAACTGAACTACAACCAATAAGCGCTCTGAATTCTGGATGAATTCACCAAGGGATGAGATGGATTTTCGCCCACTCTCACCAAATCACCCAAGGGTTTCCATCATGGGGCTACTAAAGCAGAGAACTAGGTTCTCCCAACCACACCAAAGACAAATACTCAAATCCCAGATGTCCCAAATGATCTCCTCCTCCTCCTTTTAAAGACCCGATAGATAGATCTCCAATCTTCCAGAAGTATTTTATTTTATTATTTTAGAAGTTTCTCCCTGACTTCACCTTAAGTGACTTTTAATTTATTTCTATTTTACTTTAGTCACTTTTGGCCTTTTCCCCTTAATTAATCTTTTCCATTTTCTTTTATTTTATTAAGTGACTAATTAAAGTCACTTTTAATCTGGGAAAATGGCAAATCGCCTACCATACTTTCTTTGGCCACTAGAAGTCACTTCTCAGCATCCCATCCTGTAGATCTTCTTGTTTGGTTCTAACGAGCTATTATACTAAGGTATTCCATCAAATACTCCTCCCAGAAGGCCACCTTAAGCGTAATTAATTAATTTATGCTAAATAATAACCCTGTTTTATAGGAATTATGAAATACAACAGAACCAAAACCACATTGTGCGGAACTGATCCTGATGATGGAATATGCCAAGTGAACGTCATTGGACCCCATAAAACTCCTCAAACCCCCTCCGAGACCCTTGATGACGTATTACTGCTCCCGTGACGTTGCCATCACGTGCCCTGGAATTCCATCCTGGTTGTACTATAAATGAAATTGAAAATGGGGACATTACAACAGAAGCTCCAGTTTTGACACTACCAAGTTCCTTCATAGGAATGGCATTTCATCAGTAGTTATAGGCTCCTAACTCAGTATACTCATGGCATATTTAACCTTATTACTATAAGCCTTGCATTAGGTTCATTGCATACCTTACTGGTTGTTCAGTGAGTTTAGAATCTACGTATGATTTCTTTGAATGAAATCCTCATAAGTATCCTGCTCATTCAAGTACATAATCATTTCGAAATCTGGGTCACTTCACCACACAAATGATTTTCATCTCATTCGTAAGTGTGAGAAAACTAAATTTGCTGCATAATATTACTGGTTGATGACAAAATTAATGCAAGAACAGTATGCAGCAAATATTTTAGTTCCAAATTTTTATATTTTAGCATGGAGATCTCACACTTGATATCTAACTGTACATGAATTTCACTTGGTATTTCTTAAATTTCTACTCTAAAGTAAAATTCATCATTGATAAACGTTCTTATCAGCATTCTTTTATTTTTATCTGAGATGCCCCATAGCAAAACTGAAATATCTAAAATAAACGATAACCATCTTAAGCAACAAAATAGATGTCACTCAAATCATATTGTTTATACTATATAGGGATGACTTTTCACTGGTTTTAATAACTCTTATAAAGCTACTTATTTCGTAAATTTAGGACAAAACTAAACTTCAGAGAGAAGGAAAAACTTCACAAAGCACCTATAATGGTGCACCTCCAGGTGCCGACGTACTGTTGGTGGATGTCTAGTGTTGGCAGGAGCACTTGGTACTCTCAACAATGTCACAGGTAGGTTCTGAACTTCACTTTTACAGACATCACATGTTCTATTTCCCTTGATGTTAAACCATTTAATCAAACATTCTTCATGTGCAAGTGCAAGTTCACCTTTGCAATTACATTCCATTTTAAAAGCCTTGCCTCCTTCACCAAGAACAACCAGGCAAATCCTGCACACTGCTTCTTCTTCGGGAATGCGCTGACTGCCATCCTCAGTATCTGCACAAACGAGAGATGGGTCAAATAACCTGTATCTCATAATATCAACAATTTGTATTAATAACATTACAATTTTCAAAACATGACTTTCTTCTATGAGGTTTAAGAAAGGACCATTCAGAATAATGTAAATAAAAACGGTACCAATATCCATTACTGAGAATTCCTTTTGGCCAGAAACAGCTCCTGTTTCCATGACATGGCTTGTGGGCCTTACATCCAAGATGCAACCTGTGGAAAGTTTTCTCTTCAAGCTCCATGATATATTATTTAGAGGCGCTGTCAGTGAACGCAAAACATTCCCTCTATATAGCTTCTGCTAGAGAAATGAAAATCCATGAATTAAGCACTTGAAACCTTGAAATTGAAAAGCACATAATACAGTTGTGATTTGAATTAATACTGAGTGAATCCTACATGTAAACAGGATTTAAAAACATCTAACAATTAACATACTCCAAAACATTTTGCCAGCTGGGTGGTTTTAGTTTTCATCTGTTTTTGTCTGCAACTCTATCTGCCTTAAATGCCTCCTAAATATTGCGTCCTGCCCTATTTAGTTTTCATCTGTTTTTGTCTGCAACTCTATCTGCCTTTAATGCCTCCTAAATATCTCGTCCTGCCCTATTTTGTTCAACCGTTTCCTCTTTTCTTGTTTGCTTCACTTTGGAATTGAGAAATCATAGAAGAGAATTATCTAGCATGTAAATCATGAGAGGATAACAAATCTTAAATGTGAGAAACACAATATAGCAAACATGAGGTGAATACGTGTCAAGTTTAATCTTCTCCCTTTGGGGTTATAACTTATAACTCACCAAGCCATGAAGGTTTGCTCAAGCAATCATGACCTGTATGTGAGATCTCTCCCCCAAAGCTGGAGAGGTCACAGTTTTGACTCTGCTGATCCCCTCAGGGTTAGGCTTCACAATCAGGGCCAACAGTTTACCCCATTTACCATCCATCAATCATGGGGAAGTATTTAGAGGGTTTTCCGTGAGTTTTCCTTGGAAAAAAACTTATAACTCACTAAAATCTACAAATATTCTATGCTTCTAAAGTATAAGTTGAAGTGACTTACTGCAACGAGGATTTTCTGAAGTGACTTATGGCCATTCTTTCATACAATGATGTGACACAATATCCCAAGGACCTAGTTGCAATACACCTTTGTCAATGGCACCATCGAAATTTGGTAAATACATGTCTTATCAAGCAACTCGAGCTTCGGACAAGGCCCCATTCAGATCCTTACTTTGTGAAATGGCTGACAGGGCACGAGACCATTATAACAACAACATGCACTTTTATGTTTGCCATTGGTCCAGATATATTGATGCAATCCAGTGTGACATGGCAGACTATCAAGGAATGAGCATCATATTCGGTAAACCTTTTCTCTATGAGAGGAGAAATGTATCATGCTTATGAAGATTATTTAACTTTACATAAGCATGGATGTATACATCATCTACAAAGTTGTGGCTTCCAAATCTTCCATTTTCATTGATGCTTTGTGTTGCTGCATTGGCTAAGTCGCAAGATGAATTATACCATATTCCTTCAATAGACAATCATAAAGACAAAAGAAACAGTGATGTGGGCAATCACAGTGATAATCCTCTTCACGATTATGGGGGCAATGATAATCCTGAATATGATCTAGACGATGATGTGGATTTTGTATATCCTGATTCTGAAAGCAATGCTACCGATGAAGATTATTTCCTTGAAGTTGATAACATGGTAAATTCATCTTCATTATACCTCTGCAACTTCTCTTCAGACATAGAGTCTTCAACATCAAATATTTGGCCACATATCAGGGTGTCACTCTCTCTTCAGCAGCCAATGATACCTCCAGGGTCAACAATTCCTGCACATAATATTTCTACAAGAACACCTAAGGTTGTGTTATCACACCCTCAAATGGGCTTATTATCCGATCCTTTTCGTATATTTAAAGCATTAAGAATCTTCAGAATCATTGATATCATTCATGCCAACTATATCAAAACTGAGGACTTTATCGGCATCAACATATTTTTTGACAATTATGATTCTTCATGGCCTATATTTCTTCAAGGATGTCAACTGAAAATTCACATATCAATTTTGTAAAATGGATTCTAGTCCCACATGGCTGTGTACTTGGACCTCTATTTCCCTTTGTCTTCTCTTGATTGGATCAGTAGAGATTTTGTTCATTTTAAAACAGTATATTATGTACATTTAGAAGAAAATCCATTGATGGTGGGTAACCCCTACGAGAATATTTTTCTCCCCTTTGATCTGCCAGCCAGTTAGCAGCTCTATGATGATCCATGGATAGCTTTACTTCGGAGCTCTCTACTTTTGCTCTTGTCAATGTTCTCTCCCATCTAGCACACTTCTTAAAGGAAGGTGGGTCATCTATCAGAAGGTACACTAACTATTTTTGTAATAATGTGCTTTCGTTTAATGTTAAGGGAATTCTAATATGGATCACAGGTCAAGCTGGATGATTAACTGCTGTTGATTGTACTCTTGTTCCCAAACTTCACCTAGGAGGTTATCCTTTGATCCTAGCCCACTGTGACCTCCCCTAAGGGCTTTCCTTTCCATTGTTTAGGAGAGGCACAAATAGGAGGCACTGATTGATATAGTGTGCCAAAGGTAATTCATACCTATCATTTTCCATCTATCCCTGATATTAATTTCCATTCTTTGGGTTGATTGTTGTCTATCATTAGTATTGGCACCCTATATCCACATCTCTGAGTTAGGGACTGAAAAATTTTCCCTCAGAGGTTGACACAGCAAAAAGAAAGATAAAAGCATATATGGCTTGTTGCCCACCAAAAGTGGATACCCCTAGGAGAGTCTTTCTGTGAAATTTCCTTAATTGCAGTAGCTGGAAATTTAATCTTCTATCTACAAGAGATTATTTGTCTTCAGAATTTTAATATGGCAAACAACGATTAATTCACTATTGCAATCTTCACAAATAAATACAGGAACTGAGAAAAGATGCAGACACACAAAATATGTAATATTCCTAACGGGAAAGATTAAGTGATAACAACAAATAAAGCATAAACATGTAAGCATAAAACTAACACACCAGCATAATGACAAATTTCACTAGAAATTGTAGCAAGAGTTGATTCATTTTATTAACTGAGAAAACAAGGTGCATATAAATGAAGAAGAGGAACTTGGGCCTACTACAGCAAGCTAGTCAAGTCCTAGGTGAAAATGGAGCTGCCCAAGAGCTGGAAACTGCTCTCCCCAAGTCTCTCTGTTGGCCCAATAAATTCTGCTATTGCTGACTAGAATAGAATTGGTGTTTCGGCCCTCTAAATTGCTTAGAAAATTCCAGGAAATTAACTGGAGCCTCCTCACAAGGAACCCAAAATAACCTAGAAAAATCTCATAGACCCAAGTGGTGGAAATGGTCCCGGAGTGAACTGCGCCCTTCTCCAATAATTTTTGTTGCTGGATGCTGACTAGAACACTGATTTCTGCTAGAAATACTGCCCAGAAAATTCTACTAAACTAACCTCAGACTCCTCTCACCAAATCCACAAAAAGCTAGAAAGGGTTTGGCCCAAATCTAAGCTAAAACAGAACCCACAAAGTGATGCAAATTTGTCAGTTAATAAGTAATATGCCCTTCTAAAAGAATGGGGATTTCATAACCGAATATCGCCCAAAAAAATTTGTAAAATTGGCCAGAGATTCCTCTTAATCAACCCACAGAAACCCAGAAAGGGATTGGGCTGAATCCACCGACCTCTAGTGACCCCCAACAAGTGTGAATTGCCCAATCTAGCCAGAAAACGCCCCACAATTTTGATACTACTGAATTATGCCCAAATCTACCACGGGAAATTTCTCCCAGCTCTGGCTAAATTCTCTACTGAGAAATACCTCCTATCTCCAACCCTTATCTCTCTCGATTCCACTTCTCTAAGCCCCTGCGCAGCATTTGGTCAATAGTTTATGCGCCCTTGCCGAAAGATATAAAAATCGACCTAGGTAACAGCCTCCAATTTAACTCGGCAAATCTTTGTCCAAACTCTGGTCTAACAATAAGAAAATTCCCTGCAAAATCTCGGAGCCTCTAACCCACGCTTGCTCCCACAATGTGCTCCACAAAATACCTTTGCGCCCAAGAAAAACGCACTATTGAATAAACCCCTATAATGATGTCCATTGGAAACTCTGAATTGAGCTCCCAAATTTCCTCAATAGGGAGTCACTCGAAGTTCTCTGAAATGAGGGTAGAAGTCCGCTTGGAATTCCTGGTGCTAAACAACAATCTGGCCCTTGTGCTAAACAGCGCCAAGAGAAGATGAAATACGAAGTGTAATAGCCAAAAGATAGTCCACAAAATGAGTCCATCCTCCTTTTATAATTTCTCCTCATGCCTCAACTCCTCTTTTAATATTATTTTATTAGTGGGGGCAATTTTCCACTAAGTTACTTTTGTTGTCATTTAATAAAATAATAGTTTGCCGCTATTCTCCAATAAAATAATACTAGCCACCTTTCTCCAATAATATTTGCCCCTTTTTAATTAATATTACTAAAATTGGGCAAAATTCCTCAGTGATTCCCATGCTCACAAAATTGGGGATATTAGAAAATAATTGACGAGTGTTTTTGGACAAATTGTCCCTGAAAAAAACCCAATGTGGGGAAAACCAATTCAGCAGATAAAGGTTTATATTATTAATAAATCTTCAACAATTTGAGAAATACAACAACTACTTGCCTCTCACTGGAAAAGCTCTAGCAAATAATATTCTCTTTACCAAATCGATCAGGAAACACAAGAGTCTCCCTCTGCAAATGGAATCGGCCCCCTTGTGCAACTGACACTCTTCTTGGGAACTCGCACTGGATCTGCAACTCGCACTAGCTTCTCCACAAATTCGCACTACCTAGGAAAATTAATTTGCTAACAAATCGACCTCTAATGACTCTATGACCCACTCACTCTTCCTCCAAGCAATGTCTTCGGCAACTAGCTACTAAAATGAGCTCCTTTTCCACTCACGTGTTAGTTTTTGTAGCATTGGAGGTTCTCTAGTCTCGAAACTTTGTGGAGAGGCTAAAACACATGAGATCTCCAAAACCCAGAAATCGTTTCTGGAAATTCCACCTAGAGATGGCTCAATTAGATTATTAGCCAATTTTTAAATATTTCCTAAGTCTAAACTTAGGGAATATGGTTAATTAATCAGTATTAATTGAGATAAGGTGAGAATTCTCTAGAAACTCACATGGATCGACAAGGAATTAATTTGGGCCCTTGATTAAGTTCTAATCTTGGCCATTGGTGCTCCAACAGAGGATTATAAGAAGAAGTCGATGGGTAGATGGAGAACACTTGTGGGGTTCGATTTCTTTGGCAATTCCATTTCTAGAGAGCAGCAGCAGTTGCCAGAAAGCCAAAGAAGGACGCGAAGACTGAGAGGGGCAAGAACAGTGAGTCCGAAGGAAAGATTTTCTACATCCAGAGAGCACATTGTAGAGAGGCAGAAGAACCACGATGAGGTTGACGCAAGGGTTGCGCAGAAGCCTCTAAAAGCAGTTCAATTTTGTTCGAGAGAAGCCGAGTTTCAGTTCGAGAGGTCGGGAAAGGGTTCTACAAGGCCAGAGAGACAGTTTCTCAGCCATTGGCAAACAAGACAGCTACAGGATCAACTGATTCAGATTGTGCGCGGATAGAGACTGTGCAAAGGTGACACAGGCCTGCGCAGACCAGTTTGGATGGCTTACTTGGAGCTGCAGTTAAAGCCCAGATTTGTCTATAGGGTGAGGAAAATTCCTCACTATACTTTTGCTAGTACTTTTCTCTGTGGGATTACTAGATTTTGGCATCCAGATTGTACTCAAAATTTCTCTCACAGCTACATAATAATAAAACCCTCAGTTGTTGCACCGATTTTTCCAAGTTGGGTTTTTCCGACGACGATTGTCCAAAAATAACTATGTTAATTATTGTGTGTGCTAGTATTTTCTTAGTTTCAAGTGTTATTTTTCTTTCGTAGTTTATTTGTGAAAATGAAAGTGTGAATTATTTGATATTTGTCATAGCAGATAAATTGTTAAATAAATTAACAATTAGGAAAATAATATCCAGTTGTTGCGATAGATCAAATTTTCACATGGTATCAGAGTGTGATTGATCAGACAGGGAAGCTCAAAAGCGAAAGTAGAAATTCATTGTTCACAGAGAGCAACAGGACAAATTTCTGGAAGTTGCGTAGAGCCTAAGCCAGACAAATCAAATTGTTGGGCAGATCGATTTTTCAGTGCAGGTTGGCAGAAAAAATCAGCTTGCCAGATTCAGTGATTCCAGCAGGAAAAAGGAGTAGCAGCTCAGATTTTCACTGAGCAGATTTCTTGTTTGGGCACAAAGAGTTTTGCAGTAGTTTGCTAGAGCAGAATCCGTGATGGGTGGAAGAGAAAAGCACACATAGAGGGAAAATTTCTCTAAGGGGACTTCGAGTTTTAGAGGTCCGATTTTTCCTGTAGCAGATTGGAAGAAGCTGTGCGCAGATTTTCTCACTCCAGCAGGGAGTGAGTATAGAAAATCCAACAACCAAGCAAAGGGAAAGAGCGAGTTTTCGACAGATTCAGAGATGGCCATAACAGGGCTCAGAGATCAGGATAGGTTGGATGGAGCCTCCAACTCTGACATCTAGAACGCTAGGATGTCCTTCCTTATGGATGAACATGGCCTGGAGACCTATGCAGAAAATGTGGTAGCAGTTCTCCAAGACCCCAATTAGTAGAAGGAGTACAGGAAGGAAATGGCGAAGGCAAAGAGGATGATTTTGGATGGTGTCCGAGATCATATGGTCTCACATGTGGCAGACAAAGGAACGACCAAGGAGATGTGGGATTCTTTATCTAAGCTATTTCAGATTTCTTCTGACCAACGAAAGATGTTTCTCCAGGAGAAGTTGAGGAGTACCAAGATGCAAAAGGTAGAGAGCATAGATGCCTTTCTCAATCACATTCAGGAAGCCTGAGATCAATTGTCAACCTTTGGGAAGGCACCCCAACCCACAAAGCTTGTGCAGTTGGCACTGAATAGTGTCTCAAAGGATGTACAAGTATTTGTCTAGAGTATCTTGGGCAGAGATACCTTGCGGAAGTGGGACAACATGTGGTTTGATCTACAACAAGAGGAGTTGAGGAGGGCTCTCAACGGTAGTAGCAGCAAGGGGCCGAAAAGTGAGGAGGAGAATGTGGCCCTAGCATCTAAGGGTCCCAGTCAGGGGCAGGGGGAGCAGAAGAAGAAGAAAAAGGACATGTCGAAGGTCAAGTGCTTTAGGTGTGGTGAGTTTGGTCGCTGCAACACACAGTGACCTCTTAGGAAGAAGGACAAGCAGGAGAAGCAGACTCAGGCGGCAGTGTTAGCTGAGATAGACAAGATGTCCTCCAGGTTGAAGGAAGACTTCTCTATGATGGCATTCGTACCTCCAAGAGAGAGGTGGGGCAATTTGGAGTTGTAGTTCCAGAGATTGCAGAGATTGGCAGGGTCCATTAACAAGTCCACCTCATGGATCATCATCTGCCTACGAGGGCCTGTTGATTTCGGGTTGCATCGAATGCGCTCTAAGTCTCAAATTTTGTAGGGAGGCTTGGGCACATTTATTCCAAAGAACCCAAAGAGCGTTTTGAAAAATTCCACCCAGAGACAGTTTTATTGAAATGATTAACTATTTTTAATGCAAACCTAAGTCTAAACTTGGGAAAATAAAATAATTAATGGGTATTAATCTAACTGTGGGTGTAACTTCTAGAAGAAGACGAGTATCAAGAAGAAATGATCTTAGACATTGATTAGCTTCTAATCTGGGCCGTTGAATGTCAACGAGGAGATTATTTAACGAAACTTGAGGGTCATTTGGAAAACACACAGAGAGTCAATCAGTCAGATCGAATTGTTGAAGCTAGAGACAACGCAGTGAATTGTAGTGATCACGCAGTGAGGGGCAAAGGGAGTTTTGGCTAGAGGATCTTCTTCAGATCCAAGGATACTCTGCAGAGAGGCAGAAAGACACACAAAGGAGGCAGCACAAAGGCCAGAGAGGGTGACACAGATCTAGAAAGGGCTCACGCAAACCCCACGCAAAGCAACGCATAGGCCTCCATCCAAAAGTCCGAGATTTGCTGGGAGGCTGACGTTTATGAGCCGGGAGGGCTAGAATCAGCTCCTGGAAGAAAATCGATCTTCAACAGGGGTGACATAGAGCCTTAGAGGCTGAATTAGGCCCAACAAGGGCAACGCAGAAGTAGTTGGGGAACACATTGGTTCCGCTGTCGAATCAGTCGGGACTTGTAGTGTAGAGTGAGGTAATCTATATAATTTCTTCTACCAAGTGATATTCTTTGTAACTGGATTGTTGGGAAGGCATCCAATAGTTGTATTCATAAATACTTCAGCTTAATAATAAAACCCTCATATCTACTACACGGGTTTCCCACATTGGGTTTTTCCAGGAACGTTTGTCCAAAAACAACTGTTCATTTGTGTTGTATCTTTCTCTATTGTTCAGTTTCTTGTTTCGGCATATTATTTAAATGTTGTAGGTTGCAATGTATGTATTTCGATGTTTGCCGTAAGAAATTGCAAATAACTTGTTCATGTAAATCTAACAAGTAGAAGAAATATCATCAATGTTGCAGTAGGAATTCCCGGGTTTAAGGAATTTTCACATGGTATCAGAGCAGTGCAAGTGAGACGAGATGAATAGTGCCAGAGAACTCAACACTGAGCAAAGAAGGAGGTCGAAATAGCTGCAGGAGACAGCAGTTCAAATCCCCAGAGGGGTTTTCGTAGTCTAAGCCAAGAGGGTTGAATTTCGAAGCAGTCTCTATCTGAGTGAGTCGACAGAGAGAAGGGCTTCTAGATCGAAATCTTGTCGTGGCAGAGAGAGCAGCGCTGAGCCTCAACGTGAGAAAGAGCTGGTAGGACGCAACTTTTCTTCAAGTCATTTTGCTGGGCAAAAAGACATCAAAAGAAAGAAGAGAAGCACAGTGAGGGAATTTTTCCTCAGTAGACTTCCCACCAAGAAGTTTGTTTTCTTATTAGCTTAGCAGCAGCATTAAGAAAAGAGAGGAGCAGTTCGACATTTTCGTGGCAAAGATGGCAACTAGTGGGCTGAAATATCAGGACAGGTTGGATGGAGCATCCAACTATGTCAACTGGATGACAAGGATGTCATTCCTTCTAGATGAGCATTCTCTCAAGACCTATGTCAACAACGTGGTGGTTGTGCCTACATATCAATATCCGCTAAAGAAGTACAGAGCAGAAATGGCGAAGGCCAAGAGGATGATCCTCGACGAAGTGAAGGATCATGTAGTTTGTCACATCGCTAGCAGAGGGACTGCAAAGGAGATGTGGGATGCGTTGTCTACATTTTATCAGGGATCTTTCGAGCAGCAAAAGATGTACTTAGAGCAGAAATTGAGATTTGCAACGATGCAAAAGGGTGATCCAGGTGGATGTTGGTGGCCACCCACCTATCCCATTTGGACCCCCACAACTGTCTCTTTCAGTCTTTTCAGTTTCCTAAATTGTAGCACAGTTTACTATTTTTAGCAGTTTTTCGGGTCCTAAACTTCCGGAGCCGTTTTGAGGCCCTAAACGACATTTTTTGGGAAATCTACCCCAACGATTTTTCTTTCAAAAAATCATCTTTTCCGTCGTAGTCCTCGGAGAGATATTTCCAACGGGCTATCATGCGCATCAAACGGAGGTAATACGACCAATTCGAGACCCCGGGAAGTTGATGTACCAACTTACCCAAAAACGGGGCCCACAATTTGGCGTTTCATCTTCGAGGGTTAGGTTTTGGAATGTGAAGGGTTTTCCATTGTTTCTCAACAATAAATAGGCCTTCGAGCCTCATTGTAACACAGTTCAGAACAGTTCAGAGGCATGTAGCCACCACATCTCTTCTCAGAGATAAGCTACCATCGCCCTAGCTGGTTTATTTTCATTACTGTTTGTAAGCATATTTCAGTGTTTTACATTAATGAAATGAACTATTATTTCTGCTGCATATTTGTGTTTATGGTTATCTCTGTAATTTGTTGCGTTCCTGTTTAAGTCCGGATCAGTGATATCAGAGCGGTCTGCTTTTTCTCTGTTTTTCTTTGCATGTCCCCAACGAGGTCGGGATATAAGGAGTTAGGGCTTGAACTGGTCGAACCAGCCTCGCAAATCCCGACAGCCTCCCATGGCGGATGAGAAGAAAGACGAGGGGGCAGGAGATCCTATCAAAATCTTTCTCGAAGAAGCCCTCGAGCAACAACGTAACAGGATGATGGACAGCTTTGCCCAGATCCTTCAGCGGCTACCCAGAGGCGACGCATCGACTTCCAACAGCTACTCCGAAAACGCCACAACTTTTAAGGTACAAGTTAATTTTGAAATCCCCATCTTTGAGAGTCAAATAAACGCAGATGCCCTAGATAAATGGTTAAATCTGCTAGATGGGTATTTTTCTGTTCATGAATTTTCAAGTCGGGAAAAGATTGTTTTCGCTCTTCTCAAAGCAGCCCCCCACGTCAAGGACTGGTGGGAAACCTACTGCGAGCAGAAGGATGAAAGTACAAGCTCACTGTTTTCAGCCGCACCCACTTGAAATGACTTCCGGGATGCCATCAAGGAGCAGTACTACCCTGTCAAAAGCTATGAGGACAAATACATCAAATGGACCACACTGCGACAGGGACGAGACCAAGATGTGCCGGAGTTCACAAACATTTTTCATACCCTTCGCACACAATTGGGTATCAAAGATTCTGAGCTGCATCTGGTACTCAAATACCGCGGCTGCCTACACAGATACATCCAGGAAGAGATGGAGTTTTTGAACATCTCCTCACTCGGCACAGCATACCGATACGCTGTCAAAATCGAGCAAAAGTTCAAACAGAAGAAGCGAGACTTTGGATCTGCAAATCCGAAGCCCAAAGGACAAAACCAAGGCGGGGTGACCCAAGACAACCCCTCGAAACCGCAAGAAAAGAACAACACCACGAAGCCGAAGAAGGACACAGGAAAGTGGTGTGAGTTCCACAAGAGTCCCACTCATAACACAAGTGAGTGACGGACCAAGCAATCGCTGGTGGCCGAGTTGAAGGCTTCCGAATTAGATGCATGTTCCGACCCTGAGCCAGAACCTGACAAGGGGAATGGCAAAGGGAAGCAGATCATTGATGCGGAGCCCAGCACCACTGTTGCCACTGCCAAGATCCAGAAGAATGAGCTTGAAGACCCAGAGGAGGGGGAGCGTCTTTTCCACTCACAGATGTGGGTGAAGGGTTCGCCGCTGCAATTCATTGTCGACAGTGGCAGCCAAAAGAACCTCATTTCAGCAGAGGTCGTGAAGCAGTGGGGTCTACCGACTACACCACACCCACAGCCATATAGTATCAGGTGGCTTCATGAAGGACGAGATCTCAAAGTTCGCCAGTAGTGCCGCCTTCCCTACAGCATCAAGCCCTTCACAGATGAGGTATTGTGTGATGTTACACCTCTGGATGTTTGTGATGTACTATTAGGCCAACCATACTTGTGGAAGCGACATGCTGTGTATGAGTCAAGGCCTCGCGTTGTCATTATTTCTTTGGATAATTCTTTATACAGGATACCGGAGGTAGCCCCACCTACTGCCACCTCTTTGATCACTACTAAGAAAGGTAGCAAGCTCATTTCACACACTAGGAAATTTATTTTCTGTCTGGTTTGCTCCCAAAGTAAGGGGAAGATCGTTGCTACATCCATGACCCCCGCAAAGGGTTCCTCCACGCAGCAGCAGCAGCAAAGGGATACAGTCATGACAAAACACAAGAACAAATTCTCCTCACCCACAAGGGTAATACACAAGTTTCAGGTGGGCAACAAAGTCTGGTTGCATCGACAGAGAGAACGCCTTACCAGAACCCATCAGAAACTCAGACCACTCCGACATGGTTCTTACACTAGTACCAAGGCTACGAGAAACAATGCTTGGAAGCACAACATTCCTCCATTCCTTTGCTTGCACCGAGTGTTCAATGTGGACCGTCGTCGACCATGCTTCCCACCATTTCTGGACAAATCCGAGATTGCAGAACAACTCACTAGAGATCCAGCTCAGCAGAAGCTTCCTCATCTCAGGGAGGAACTCAACACAATGGGGACCATTGCTTCCTAAGGGGGGAGGAATGATCCAGGTGGATGTTGGTGGCCACCCACCTATCCCATTTGGACCCCCACAACTGTCTCTTTCAGTCTTTTCAGTTTCCTAAATTGTAGCACAGTTTACTATTTTACGCAGTTTTTCGGGTCCTAAACTTCTGGAGCTGTTTTGAGGCCCTAAACGACGTTTTTTGGGAAATCTACCCCAATGATTTTTCTCTCAAAAAATCATATTTTCCGTCGTAGTCCTCGGAGAGATATTTCCAACGGGCTATCATGCGCATCAAACAGAGATAATACGACCAATTCACGACCCCGGGAATTTGATGTACCAACTTACCCAAAAACGGGGCCCACAATTTGGCGTTTCATCTTCTAGGGTTAGGTTTTGGAAATGTGAAGGGTTTTCCATTGTTTCTCAACAATAAATAGACCTTCGAGCCTCATTGTAACACAGTTCAGAACAGTTCAGAGGCATATAGCCACCACATCTCTTCTTAGAGATAAGCTACCATTGCCCTAGCTGGTTTATTTTCATTACTGTTTGTAAGCATATTTCAGTATTTTACATTAATGAAATGAAGTATTATTTCCGCTGCATATTTGTGTTTACGGTTATCTCTATAATTTGTTGCGTTCCTGTTTAAGTCCGGATCAAAGGGGGAGCACATAGCTCCATTCCTCACGAAGCTTAAGGAAACCGGGGACAAGTTAGCAGTTGTGGGGTCTACACCTCAGGTTCCAAGATGGTGAGACTGACCCTAAACTCAGTGTCAGAAGAGTGGGAAGTCTTTGTCCAGAGCATCTTCAGCAGGGCAGCTTTGCTGAACTGGGATAGCATGTGGGCAGCTCTAAAGCAGGAAGCGTTGAGGAGGGACTTGGTCAAGAGTAAACTTGACGGAAGCACATAGTGGGTCGAAGCCCAAGGAGGAGGAAGAGAATGCAGAGCTCGCATCCAAGGAGCAGTGGGGGCAAAAGAAGGACGTCTCAAAGATCAAATGTTTCAGGTGTGGTGAAATGGGTCACTACACAACACAGTGTCCTCTCAGAAAGAAGAACAAAGATGAGAAACATGATCCGAAGGTTGCTCCTGCTAAGATCGAAGAGAAGGTGTTTTCCATTATAGCAGAGTTACCTCCAAGAAGGAGGTGGGCTGATTTAGAGTTGCAGTTCAAAAGAGGTATAGTTGGGCAGGATCCTTGAGGAGCCCACCTCTCGGATCAATTCCTTGATACGGGAGCCTAGATCAGTAGTAGCAAGATGGACTAAGTCTCAAATAGTGCAGAGGAGTGTTGGAGCGACAGATGCAATGACTAGAACACCAAGTCTGAGCAACATAGTGCAAAGTTGTAGTAGTGCAGGGAAACACAGTGCAGTAGCAGCAGTGGCTTCAGAGGAATAGTGTAGGGCGAGCAGTAGTGTTGGGATAGGGTCCCTAGTGTCAGTTTTGGGGTTAGTTAACCCAAATTTTGTAAAAGATGTAAAGTCTCCATGAAATGTGGATGCCGAGCAAACAGGTAGATAGGAGTCAAAGGGGTCTTAGCCCCTTGTTTGGATAAGTAAATATGTCAATTTTGAGGCTCACCCATGGTCCGCAGACCATGGTATTGTATTGAAAAAAACTATATATAGTTGAGTCGTAGCGAGTCTAAGAGGTAGCGAAGGATACGTAAGTAAAGATAGAGATTGTTTTGGGCAAGTGCTAAGGCAGGAAGGCTCTGCTTCCTATACTTAGGCAAAAGGGGAAGGCTCCTGCAGCTAAGTGCGCAGAAGGCCTTGGTAAGTCCGCAGCTGAGTGCGCGGACCCCTGCAATAAAGGAGTCTGTAATCTGAACGTTGAAGCTTAATAAAGACTGATTCTGAAGAAATACTTTGCATCTGAGCATTATTTGTCAATTACGTTTATGTTATGATCTGTTGGTCTATAATATGTTTCCTGTCGAAAAATGTATAAATGATGCGAAAATCTAATGAATCTATTATATTTATGCCTGTCTTAAGTAATTATCTGTGTTCGCAAAGTTAAGGGTTAATTTGTTACAATTTTTGATGAATTGGATAGCTCTGGGCGAAGGCAGATCTAGGGTTTTTGATTAGTGCGCAAAAGTAGATAAACTGCTTCCTTAGGGTCTATAAAGACTGATCGCAGACCTTCGCAAAGGTCTAGAAGCAGTTTTACTCGGGTTACAGTGTCAGGCCATAGAAAGACACAGATCTGCGCAAACGCAGATCTGAGCTATAAGAGCTTAAGACTCCTTATCACACTATCTCTGGATGCAGAAACCTGGTTCTAGCATCCCCCAATACTGCTTCAGGGGACACTGCAACCTGTGCTATACAGGTTGTTGCTGAAAGGACCAGCAGTTAGGATTTTGTTGGTTAGCGCGAACAAATCTGAACCTGGGTTAGGCCCCCTTAAGCCAACAAATGGTTTCGTTGTCGGGACCAGGATCTATTTAAAGAGATGTGATAAATGGTTCCCTACGAAGAAAGAGATTGACAAGTGGATTAATCGAAACATGCACGCATTCGCAACTCAAGAGAATAGGAGCCCTAAATTGTCCAAGGAGCAGTGGTTGCAGAGATTTTTATACACAAACGAGACTGACGCATTCTTCTATTTCTTCCCTGAAGAACTACATGAGTGGTTGTCTAAATTCACTGATAGTCAAGGGACATGGAGGCTTAACAATCCTATAGTGTGGACTCCTGAGTTGGTGCGACGTCTGGAAGCATCAGAAAGCAAATATCGCGCAGGCTGTGGATCACTGGATTGATCGCACATTGGGAAGCTTTGTGACTTATTTCGCGATTGACAGGAATATTAGTTATAGCGAAGTGGAACGAAAGCTCTTTAAAGGACCAGGAGGTAAGTATCTGAAGTCATCAAAGACTGCAATTAAAAAGTTATGTGAAAAGAGGGTTATGTAGTTACCTTGATGTTTGGGGCTACGCGAAGCGGGAGATTCTTTAGAAGAAACGGAGGATCCAGCCCAGAATATAGTCCGCTCATTGAACCCCCTTCAAGCGACGACGAAGGGACGATGCTAACTACGCCGCAAAGTGCAATTCAATTAATTACGCAGGGTATTCCGAGGATACCTCATCCATCCACTCCACCTCCACCTCATACACCTATGCCTTCACCCCCTCCACCTCCATTTCCACCATTCAACATGGCGAATGTGATGAAGATGCCAATTTTTAAAGGAACAGGGAGCGAAGATCCAAAACAGTTTTGGTTTGTCGCAGGAGCTGTTTGGACAGCACAGCAGATTACAGATGATAATATTAAGAAAGTGCAACTGGTTACAGCCTTACAGGATCGCACATTAACATGGTATATCAAGTATTGCACTGATAACCCCAACGTAACGTTGGAAGATACCCAGCTAGCTCTGAACCGGGAGTTCAGTAAGCCTAAGTCAGAGGCACAGTCAGTAATTGAATTTAAGGAAATCCGACAGAAGATAGATGAGACACCTTGGGACTTTGATCAGAGGTTGAAGTGCCTGATCAGGCAAGCCAATATGGTAATCACAGATTCCCAGCATCGCGACTGGTTTATAGTGTCGCTCTTACCACATTTAAGAGTACCTCTATCACAGCAGAAGATAGAAATGCAAGCGAAAGCCTTAGAGATCGCGATGAGGCTAGATGCATCGCCTATACAGGATACGAACCTTGGAGTGCAACAGATTCATTCACAGCTAGAAAGCCTGCACTTGGAGTTGCAGAGCTTGAAGAAAGGAAAGGAAGCTCAGCCAAAGGTGCGCACTGAGGTCTGGTGTCTGAAGTGTAAGAGCCATGGACATGATAAGGATCATTGCCCGGTCTATAAGAACTATATTATAGGGGGAGGGCCTGTTCCCCTGAAACCAAAGAATAATGTTGGGACGAGCGCGGGAGCTGTGCTATGGTGCACTATCTGTCAGGTTACAGGACAACATACTACTGATAACTACCATTTATTGCAAAAGTTTGTACAGACCCCTCAGCAGTTGTTTTCCAATTTCGGTAAGTCTGTAGGACATGACGAATGCCACTCTAGAAGTTATGAGCTGATGATGGATAGAACCCCTACTTACAGGATGCAGGCAGAGAATCGACCTCAGGATCAAGACACAGGAGCTGCACGTGGAGGATTCCAATGCCGAGGAAGAGGAAGAGGTGGTGGACCAGGTCGAGGGCATGGCCAGGTAATCTCCTATAACTGTGACGAAGCAGTGCAATTCGCGCGAGATTGTACAAATCCCACGCATCCATCATGTCAATATTGTCGACAATTTGACCATGTCATAGAGGAATGTCCGGTCCTTATGGCAAAAATGCAAGAAAAGAAGGCGCAACCACAGCATCCTACACAGAACATTCAGATGATGAGGGTTAAGCCCCGCGAAGAAGATCAAAGCATAAATATCGCGTTGAGAAGTGCTATGACAACTGGTGCAGAGCCTGAGGAAGACGGATGGGTGCGCAAGGCTACTGAGAAGGAAGTAGATTTTGATCTTAATCGCGCTAAGGAGACCTTCATGGAAGCAAAGAAGAACTTCACTGAGGCCTCCACCTCAGGAAGTCAGGAGAAAATGCCAAAGACTAGTGCGACGCAAGAAGTAGATCCTTCAGTACTAGCTACTTTTTTGAAGACTTGTATGAAGTTACTGCGCGATCAGAAAGCAGTAGAAGGATTGCAAGAGTTAATAGACAAGTGCACAAATAAAGAAAAGACTCCCGCTGAACAGTGCACAGTAAGAAAGATTAGTAAGCATAACACACACACGAGGCGTGAGATGAGGCTAACTGCGCAAATAGGTGAATATGAAATGGACCAAGTAATCTTGGATCTGGGGTCTGATGCAAATGTCCTGCCCAAGCAGACATGGGAAAGGATGGGGAGACCTACGTTGCAGTGGTCTCCTATTCAGTTGTGCATGGTGAACCAATAGAAGATTATTCCAATGGGAAGCTTATATGGTGTGATGGTGGACATTGAGGGTGCAAGCATGCTGGCTGACTTTGAGGTCATTGAAATAGTGGATGATAGTAACCCTTACCCTGCGCTACTAGGGATTGACTGGGCTATTGATATGAACGAGGTAATCAACTTGAAGAAGCGGAAGATGACGTTTGAGAAGAAGTCGCTCAGGGTTGTAGTGCCACTAGACCCTACAGAAGGAGCGCGTTATACTGAACCTATCCGCGACTATGTAGAAAGTGATGATGATCTGGATCATATATACAAGATAACAGCGCGAGATGAGGATTGGATCAATCCTACAGCCGATGGACGAATTGCGTGGGACAGGGATAGCTCTTGCACCTCAAATTCGGATGAAGAGCTTGAACACTGGCAGAATCGGTTACATGAAGTATCTACGCTCTGTTGCAACATGATGACCAAGTCACTATGGTGTGTCTCGACTGAGGTAAGAAATCTTCCGCATTATGATGGTTTGACTGATGTGGAGCTGTTTTTGGATGAATTTGAAAGGGAAGTACCGGAGGAGCATCAATTCCAGGCACTGGAATTGGCACTGCGCGCTACGCCTGCCCGTTGGTGGGGTACGCACAAGGAGAACTTTGCTAGATGGAAAGAATACAGGAGAATGATGAAGTTAAGGTTTGGGTATGCTAATACTAGAATGACAGAAAAATATAATGGGAAGGATGATCCGCGTGATCATTTGGCACAATGGACTAAGGACTGGGGAACAGAACCACAACAAGAATGGGTGCATATTTTCTGTCATACGTTAGATACAATCCCAATGAACTGGTATCTGGAGACAGAACTTCGCCATGGAACAGCTGAGTGGGACATTTTAAGGGAGAGTTTTCTATTAACTTTTAGCTTTGAGGATGGTTTTGAGAGCATTGATGAGGCGCTACAAGAAATAAAAGCAACTATATTCAGAACACCAAAGGAACCAATCGAATGGACTCAGCCAGATTGGAGTACACAGCTACACCATGCGCTAGAATGTTATAATGTGACTGTTGAAGAAGAAGAGGATGATCCACAGAATATTACCATTCCAGAAACAAAAGGACAGCGCAAAGTCAAAGGACCGAAGGTGGTGAACCCATATGTATCAGAACCTTTGAAAACTTGACAAGTAAACATTGGCTCTGAAGCAGAGCCTAAGTTCGCAAAGATAAGAGACTATTGGGACGAAGATACGGTTGATAAGGTAGCTGAGCTACTGCGCGAGTACTAGGATTTGTTCCCAACGAAGTTTTCAGATTTGAAAGGGATCATCGAGGATTTAGGTGTTATGAATATCACATTGAAGTCGGATGTGAAGCCTGTTAAGCAGCGACCTTATTGGCTGAATCCAAAATATAAAGAGAAGGTGCGCCAGGAACTAGATAAGATGCTAGATGTCGATATTATTGAGTCTGTAGAAGAATCAGATTGGGTAAGCCCAATGGTGGTCCAAGAAAAGAAACAGAAAGGCGAAATCTACATATGCGTAGATCTGCGAAAGTTGAATGATGCCTGTGTGCATGATCCGTTTCCAACACCATTTACTGACAAAGTATTAGAGAATGTTGGCGGACAGGAGGCGTATTTGTTTACTTATGGTTTTTCGTATGTAAACAAGGATTGATGGTGGACCCTGTGAAGATCGTTGTCATTGTGAATTTGGAGGCACCTAGGAATGTAAAACAACTACGCGCAACATTGGGGTACATTGGGTATTACAGGAAGTTTATTAAGGCATATGCTCAGATAACCGCGCTGATGGAGAAACTATTGAAGAAAGATGTGATGTTTTGCTGGGATGAAGACTGTCAGCGCAGTTTGGATGTCTTGAAGGAGAAAATGGTGACAACACCTATTTTGGTATTTCCCGACTAGAAGAAGGAGTTCCATGTGCATGTAGATGCCTCTTGCATTGCGCTAGGAGCAGTATTAACACAGGCAAGTGAGGGAGAGATTGATCATCTAATAGCTTTCATGAGCAGAAAGTTATCCAAAGCTGAGAAGAATTACTCCACTACAAAGCGCAAAGGGCTGAAGATGGTCTACACGTTGCAAAAGTTTAGCCATTATTTGTTGGATGGACACCTTAAAATGTATACAGATCACTCCGCGCTAAAATACCTAGTCAATAAGCCAGTGTTCAGGGGGGAGATATGCCGATGGTTACTATTGTATTAGGAATATGAATTTGAAGTAATTGTGAAACCTGGAAGGCTGAATGCGAGTCCAGACCATCTGTCTAGGATTGAAACAGGTGAGGAACCAAGTAGTTTGGAGGAAGGATTATCGGACGCGCAACTCTTTGCGGTGCGCGTCGCGGATGATCATTTTGCCGATATCATTCAATTTTTAACAACGAGAACAGCTCCGAAAGGTTATTCCACTCAACAGAAGGAGTTAGTAGTTCGCACTGCGGATTTTTCAGTGATTGCAGGTTATTTGTATAAAATGGGAATGGATGAGACACTGCAAAGGTATGTTCTGGAGTTTGAACGCGCTAGTATCCTAGTTGAAGCCCATGGAGTGGCAGGAGGTCACTACGCAGGAAAGGTGACCGCAAGGAAGATTTTGTGCACTAAGTTATGGTGGCTGACATTACACAAGGATTCTAAGGCATATTGCAAGGCGTGTGATGCATGCCAACGGACGGGGAAGCCTTCGCAAAGGGATGAATTGCCTTTAAATCCTTAGGTTTCGCTACAGGTTTTTGATAAAAGGGCCATTGACTTTATCAGTCCAAATTCCAATACAACCACCAGAAAAGAAGAAGGGTGCGCGGTATATCATTACTGCAACTGAGTATTTAACCAGGTGGGCAGAAGGGCAGCCAGTGAAGGATTGTACAGCGACCACTACTGCAAAAATTTTGTTTGAATATGTCTTAACGCATTTTGGATTCCCTAAAATTTTGATGAGTGATAGGGGTACACATTTCCTGAATGAAACGATCAACGCGATTCTTGAAGAATTCCAAGTGTATCATCAAAAGAGCACGCCCTATCACCCACAGGCAAATGGAACGGTGGAAGCTTTTAACAAGATTTTGGAGCATGCATTGACGAAGGTCTACAATGTGCAGAGGAATGACTGGGACATGCGCGTACCTGCTGTTTTATGGGCTTATAGGACGACCTGCAAGAAGTTGATAGGTCAAACGCCGTTTAGGTTGGTCTATGGAATTGAAGCAGTAATGCCTATGGAGTATATTGTCCCAAGTTTACGTATTGCAGCATTGACAGAGATGGCAGATCGCGAGACCTTGGAGGAACGGCTCGCGCAGATCATGGAGTTAGAAGAAGATTGTTTTCTTGCAGGATTTCACTAGCAAGTGCAAAAGGAACGCGAGAAGGCATGGAATGATCGGCATATTAAGCTACACATGTTTAAGATAGATGATTTAGTGTTGTTATATGACAGCAAGTTCACGAAAATTCCAGAAAAGTTTCAAATGCACTGGTTGGGGAGATCACAGATGGTGCCGTAGTTCAGCTCGCGAAGCTGAATGGGGAACCATTTCATGGAAAAGTGAATGGAAATGGGCTGAAGCTGTACACAGGCGATCCTTCCCCTCCGCAATGACTATATGGAAGTAGGACAGTCATTGTAATCTAGGCACCTGCAAGGGATTGCGGGACTATAAACTACGTCGCCCGACTAAGTGAAGAATGTGGTAGGGAGGCTGCACGACGGATGACAAGAGTGCAACAAGTGAAGCTGCGTTGGAGGAGCTGCGCCATGGAGGATGGTGCCATGCAGATGGGTCCAAAAGTAGTCGTTGGAGTTACTATTCATGATTTGATGACCAAAAAACAGTTAAAAGGAGCGGGTAAGTGCCATTTATGGTGAAAATCTTTGGAGATCTGCCACCAAAGATGCATTTATGATCAGAAATTGGGGGGAACGGTCAAATTTGAATTCAAATCCTCCTATAAATTGAGCATGTTGGTCCACCGAAGAACACTTTGCATTCTGAGAATTGTCTAGGTGCTTTGTTGTTTGAAGCTTATGAGTCATCAATTCTGGGAGGATTTCGTGTCAAGCCCAGCATTTGCAGCCTTACTTGAGTGGAACCAAAAGGTCATTCTCCAACAAATGACTGCCACAAACCCTACAGAAGCCGTGAGTTTTGAAGCTGCCATCTCTGATGTGGCGACCCCTGAGATATCAAGTATGGAAGCTACAACCCTTGTGCCTACCACACCGAGGTCACCTAGGCCGAAGCAATCTGCTGCCAAAGAAAAACAGAAGAAGCTGATGCAGGTGAGACAGTCACCAAGGAAGAACCAGGAGGTACAACAAAGGGAGAAAAAAGATAAACAACTAGAGAAAGTCGTCGATTTGGAGGAAGAATTCCAAGGCATAGAGGAATTGGATGCCGAAGAGGTTGAGCCTATCTCACAGCTCCCCGAGTATATCCCTCTGCGGAAGGGAAAAACCAAGGTTACCAAAGACCCCGATTCCAAGAAATTTACGGTTTCGACACCCCTGTTACTTTAACGGGTGGAATTTGAAGGCACACCATTAGCGCGCATTCCAGTGCTGAAAATGGAAGACTGGGACATCGCGGACCACAAAAGGTTCCCACATTTGGCGACTAGCAAGTATATGATGAAAATTTACTACAAAGAGACTGGGGTTATGCGGTTGGAACCCATGAAGTGGGTGAGAGGTGTTGAGCACGTGGGGTTGTTGCACATGCTCTGCGTACCGCATTTTCATAGATCAATTATCAACACAGTGTGTGTGCGTCATCTCCTCGCGCTAGTGCACAATGGGTGCTTATGGCTTGGGGAGCCCATTCCAATCACAAACATGTTAATTCATCGAATCACAAAGCTGCCCTACAAAGGGGCGGACCCTGCCAAGGAGTTTGGAGGGAAAAGTGGAGAGAAAGAGTTAGCAGACAAGATGAAGGCCGAATATGGGCTCATTAAGAAGTCGCGCAGATATTCTATCCACTCTATTCAGGACCAGGTGGTGCAGTTCGCCGCCCAGATTCTTGCAGGGAAAATCATGAGGAAATGATGCGCAGACGAAGTTCTGGCGCCGGTAGTATCATTAGCTGCCCAGTGCGCGAAGGGATTTCAATACAACTGGGTGAAGTATCTGTGCAAGGAGTTCCTCGCGAACTGTCGCAAAGCTCAGGAAGAGAGCAACTCGTTCCATTATGCGTGGTTTTTATTGTCAATTGTATTAGTAGCATGGAAATTGCTGGTGGACAACCAGTTTCCTTCGCAGGCGGAAGATTTACCAGAAGCAGAAAAGTTCGCTTTGCTGTGGGCCACAAAGGATTCGGAAAATATATCAGACCTGCAGCGGAAGTTGTAGCCAACTACTCCGTCGGAAGTTCGGGAGCAACAAGGGGCAGCGATTAAAGAGAATATAAATACATTGGATACCGCAATCACCGACTATGCAATGATGTTTGACCAAGTCATGGAATTATGGACGAACTTGCAGGAGGACCCGAACTTGCAAACACTGAACACCTATGTCAGGGAGACACAGCGGAAGTATGATGAAGTCCGAGCGATTACGCGCACTTTGGCGCCAGCACAACGCCTTGCGAAGTTACAGGAAGGCAAGCAGCTGCAAACACAAACAGAAAAATTACAAAGAAAAGAGGCCCTTCTAAAGGTCAGATTACAGTCATGGCTAGAGTAAGCCTGCCAGCTTACTGTGTCGCTTCAAGAAAAGCTAAAGGTGTTGCAACAGACACAGAGGACAATGCGCCTAGCAGTGGAAGGCCCGACGACGGAGAAGTTGGTAGAACTGCATCAGGCCACGGTGCAGAGCACTGCTGAAGTTGCGGCATTACAAGTCGAGCTAGGTGGTATCAGCAGCAAGATTGAGGCACCAGCTGAGTGACTCGAGGGAAAGTCACAATATTTGTGTTGGGGGCCTGTTGGGATAGGGTCCCTAGGGTCAGTTTTGGGGTTAGTTAACCCAAATTTTGTAAAAGTTTTGTAAAAGATGTAAAGTCTCCGCGAAATGTGGATGCGAAGCGCGCAGGTAGATAAGAGTCAAAGGGGTCTTAGCCCCTTGTTTGGATAAGTAAATAGGTTAGTTTTGAGGCTCACCCGTGGTCCAAGGACCAAGGTATTGTATTGAAAAAAGCTATATATAGTGTAATATTCCTAATTAGACATGGCTAATTGGAATATTCGATTTTGCCCAATTTTTGCCTTCTATAGTTATTTATAAATAAAAAAAGTGAGGACGAGGGACATAACTCACTTTAAGAATAAAAAGTCACTTCCTAGTAGCACAACGTTGTGACTTAAGGAGGAGCCAAGGGAGCAAAAGTGGGCACGCAGAAATGGGGCCCACGCAGACACATGGAGGGACTGCGCAAGAGGGAAGAACACATGGCAAGAGGGGAATCACGCAGGAGGAGGTGAGCCTAGGGATTGTGAGAGGCAGAGGCTATAAAATAGAGAAGAGCCCCCTCATTTTGGATCATTCAGTTATGTGCATTTTGAGCTAGTCGTTTCAACTTCTGAGCACGCTGGCTATTTAGCTAGTCTGCAGCATTGTTTAGTGCATTGAGTGTCTCCGTTCGGAGATCTCACCCTTAGCCCCGGGGGACTTCGAGTGCCTGCTCGAGCAAGGTATTTCCATCGGTATTTTAGCAGTAGTTTTATCAGCGTTTCAGCAGCAGTTCCATCAGCGTTTTGGAGGACTGCGCAGCACCTGGAAAGGGACGCAGTTCTTTTTGGGTTGTAGTGCTGGATTGGGGTTTGCAGGTGGATTTATGCTGGGTGATTGAGCAAGGGTCCAACTCTTGTCTCTTTGGGGGATTTCTGGCAGGGTTTCAAACAGTGTTTCAGGCAGAGTTTGGAGAGGTTTCTTCAGTGGCAGCACAGGGCATTGAGGAACTGCGCAGAACCCCAAGGGGGTGTTTTTCGGGGTCGGCCATTCTAGGAAAGCTTTCTGGGTTTTTCTGGGTTTCTTGAGTAGAGCTCGAATCCAGAGTTTCAGCTTTTTCCGAGGAGGGGAGCAGCCCCAAATCATCATTTCTTTTCTAGCAGCAGCAGCAACACAGCAACAACATCCACGCAGAGAGGCCATTCTTGTCATTCAGAGGGTATTTCTTCACTTGCCTTGTGCAAGTCAAGGTGCCATCTGTCTGGTCACCTCTTGTACTCATTTTATTACTCAGTATAATAAAATGGCTTAGCATTTCTCGCTACATTTCTTGTGTATTTGCTTATATTTCCGGTTTACATTATTATATGTTGTTCCACTGTTATTTTATCACTTCTGGGTTATTATATCATTTGCACGTACTTGGTTGGAGTTTTTGCTGGGGTTTGGTGAATATTACAGTGGTATCAGAGCACAGATCTAGCTCAGCCTATGGAGCTAGAAATCTATGACACCGGGGAAAAAACCCTACATTTGTTACAGAGGTAGGAGATACATAGACACTGGACGTAGGTTGGAGAATACCTACGGAGAGGGAGACTGTGCCAGTGGTGGACGCAGAACAGGAGGAGCCGGTGGTTGACGCAGAACAGAAAGAGCCGGTGGTGGACGCAGAGCAGATGGTAGACGAGGACGGGAAAAGATTTGCGGACATGCTCCTCAAATCTGTGTAGGATCTGTTGAGGCAGAGTGAGGTGATGGGGTAGAGATTCACAGCAGTAGAGGCCAGACAACGTGAGAGCCCACGAGTTTTCCAGAGTGATGAGGGATCAGGTGCATCCCATCATTTGCCAGAGCAGCGTGATACTGCGCAGCAGGTGGCCTCACATGCCCCTACATGCTCTACCATGCCCAGTTTCTTAGGAGTAGACACGGGGGCCGTAGCCCAGTAGGAGGCAGAGCCCGAGCATATGGGCGATTATTTTGCAGAGTACCAGGCCTATGGGCAGGAGTTCAGGGAAGCCCTCTCATTCAGAGATTTTGTTCAGCTCCAACGGGATAGCAGACCCCATGAACATCACAGAGGGTACCGGCATTACCATGATGGCGACACCCACCGTGCAGTGAGTAGATTCCACTTGCCTACGTTTGATGGCTCATTAAACAGTTTGGCAAAGTCTTGGGTGGAGAAGCTGGACATTTATTTCCAGCTTAACCAGATGTCGGAGGCAGAGGCCATCAAGGTGGCAACATTTCATGGGATGGTTACACTGGGGCACTCCACAGTGACGACATATGCCAACTTTACCAGGAGATTGATGGAGCGATTTGATCAGAGGGGTCCAGAGCAACATTTCGTTGAGCTGACGAGGCTCAAACAGACAGGGAGCCCAGAGACCTACATTGCAGATTTCTTCACGGTCTCCGTGATGGTGCCAGACCTATCCACAGCACGGAGGGTCTATATGTATGTTGAGGGGTTAGCAGAGCCACTTCGGGGTTTAGTCCGATCCACTAAACCAGCCACACTCCAGGACGCTATCAGTAAGACTCGGGACTTACAGGATGTCTTACCCAAGACCCGGACACCTTACCCCCAAAGACAGACTTTTCAGTCTAAGGGGAAGGATGTGAGGATTCCTCCTCCAAAGGGGAATCCAGGACGAGTACAGCTTGACGACGATGCCAGGAGGGAGCTAAAGAAGAAGCAGTTGTGCTTCACCTGTCAGGAGCCATAATGAGGTCTTCTCCGAGAGCAGTGGAGAAGAGGATGACGAGGAGGATGTGGAGGCAGGAGATAGCCATGCCATACAGGGGCCTTTTCCACCCCCACCTCCAGCAACAGATGGTGCATCTTTTCCACCCACCAGAGGGGCCCTTGCAGCATTGCAAGGAGTTCCCAAATATCTGACGCTACGCGTACGAGGGACAGTACGTGGCCAACACGTATCAGTTTTGGTTGACATTGGGGCAACCCACAACTTCATTGATACACAGATGGTTGAGCGGAGAGGTATTCAAACAAAGAGCTTCGATGGGTTTCAGTATTGGTCCCAGGAGATCAGACCATGACGTGTGCTCGTTATGTTCCAGAGCTTTCAGTGACGATGGGCACCTACACATTGACTGACCACCTTTTCGTGGTCGATATTCCGGACACCAACATGATACTGGGTGTTCAGTGGCTTATTACTCTAGGGAAGGTCACAACAGATTGGAAGACCCTAGAGATGGAGAGGGATGATGAAAAGACAGGGAGGCATGAGAAGATATGGGGACAGCACACATATCCGCCTCAGACTGTGTCGGCTCATCGGATGGACACAGTCTTCCGGAAGGAAGACATAGAGTGGGCAGTGGAGCTGCGTGCATCAGAGACAGGGACTACAGGGCAGACGGTACATCCAGAGATCCAGTCCATCTTTGATCGGTATGCCATAGTGTTTGGAGAGATTCCACCGGGACAGCCACCGGATCGGGGGTTTGAGCACACTATCGAGCTTGAGCAGAGCATCCAGGCAGTTATCACCACCCCCTATAGGCACCCCAAGGCCTATCGGGACAAGAATGAGCGGGCTATCCAGGAGTTGCTAACTCTTGGGCACATTCAACTGACCACGAGTCCTTTTGCTTCTTCTGTGGTGTTGGTGAAGAAGAAGGATGGTACATTAAGGATGTGCATCGACTACAGGGCCCTGAACAAGAAGACCCTGAAGAACAAGTACCCCATACCCAGGATCGATGAGTTGATGGACGAGTTGAGGGGAGCACGATTCTTCTCAAAGATTGATTTGAGATCTGGGTACCATCAGATTCGCGTGAGGGAACAGGACATTCCCAAGACCGCCTTCAGGTGTCACTATGGGCACTTTGAGTTCTTGGTGATGCCTTTTGGGCTAACCAACGCCCCCGCTACATTTCAGTCCTGCATGAATCACATCTTCCATAGTCACCTGAGGAAGTTTGTGTTGGTATTCTTTGATGACATTCTCATTTACAGTAGGACTTGGGAGGAGCATCTCCGGCACATTGAGACGGTATTGCATATCTTACAGGAGCAGCAGTTCTATGCCAAACTCTCCAAGTGTGAGTTTGGGTTGATGGAGATGTTGTATCTGGGACACATCATAGGAGTGGACGGAGTGAGAGTCCACAGGGAGAAGATCAAGGCCATCAGAGAATGGCCGGAGCCAAGAAATGTGACAGAACTTCGAGGATTCATTGGCATTTGTACTTACTACCGGAAGTTCGTCAAAGGTTTCTCACAGCTTGCTGCACCCCTGACATATTTGACGAGGAAGGGGGCTTTCAGTTGGTCAGATACAGCGCAGCGAGCCTTTGACAGGCTCAAGGAGGTTATGAGTAGCTGCCCAGTGCTTGCGTTGCCAGATTTTACGTAGCCTTTTGTTTTGGAGTGTGATGCGTCAGGAGGTCACCCTATAGCCTTTGAGAGCCGAAAGCTCCTTCCGCACGAGAGGTTGTATTCTATATACGACAAGGAGATGCTGGCAATCATGCATGCATTGGCTAAGTACCGGCAGTATTTGGTGGGTAACAGGTTCAGGGTGAGGACTGATCACAACAGCGTCAAGTTCTTTTTGGAGTAGAAGCAGCTATAGGAGACGCAGCAGAAGTGGATCAGCAAGATCCAAGCATATGACTTTGACATTGAGTATGTCAAGGGTAAGAACAACGTGGTAGCAGATGATGCCCTTTCACATAGACCAGCCACATTGTCTCTTATGAGCTTGGATACAGACTAAAGGGCTCGACTCTTAGTAGAGTACTCCAAGGACAGGTTTGCATGCGAGGTTCTGGATGGGCAGGTGGCAGATGACAGGTACAAGGTGGTCAATGAGATCATCTATTACAAGGACCGGATCTTCTTGACTGAGGGGTCTCAGCTCAAGAAGAAGATACTCCAGACATCACATGACTCACCGTTGGCAGGACATCAGGGGTTTACCAAAACTTGCAGGGCCATTAGGGAGAGGTTCTCATGGAAGGGCCTCAAGGAGGACGTACTCCAGCACATCCGGGAGTGCGATGTTTGCCAGAGGAACAAGGGAGAGATGAGCCATCCTGCGGGATTATTGCAACCTCTTCCCATTCCGGAGGGGAAATGGGAGAGTATTTCGATGGACTTCATCACAGGGTTGCCCATGGTACAGGGCAAGGATTGCATCTTTGTCGTCGTTGACCGACTGACAAAGTACGCACACTTTTTTGCCATATCCGCACACTATACAGCAGCACAGGTGGCCGAGTTGTTCTTTAGAGAGATCTTCAGGCTACATGGTCTTCCTAAGACCATCATCAGTGATAGGGACAGTCGTTTCATGGGCGGGTTTTGGCAGGAGCTTTTCCGGTTGGTGGGGATGGAGTTGACACCGAGTACCAATTACCACCCACAGACGGATGGGCAGACAGAGATAGTTAACAAGTGGCTAGAGGGCTACTTGCGTAACTATGTCAGTGGGCAGCAGCGAGCATGGTTGAGGTGGTTGCATCTAGGGGAGTACTGCTACAATACTTCACATCACATGTCCATTGGTATGTCACCATTCTATACTTTATATGGGTATCATCCTTTCTCTTTTGCTGACGTGATGTTTGGTGATAGCAAGGCTCCCAGAGCCAAGATATGGATCCAAGAGAGTTAGGGTATTCTCCGAGCTCTCAAGGATAACATGGCTACAGCACAGAACCAGAGAAGTTGTATGCCGACAGGGGTCGGGTAGAGAGACAGTTCGAGGTAGGGGACATGGTCTACCTACGGTTACAGCCATACCAACAATCGTCACTAAAGCATAATGGGGCTAAGAAGCTTAAGCCCCGCTTTTATGGGCCGTACAGGGTGATACGCAGGGTTGGACAGGTTGCATATGAGTTGGAGCTACCCCAAGGCAGCAAGATTCATAACGTTTTTCATGTATCATGCCTGAAAAAGGCATTGGGGCAACAGGTGACAGTGACAAATGAGCTACCACCCATGGATGACGAGGGGCATTTGGTATTGCAGTCGGAGGCTATCATTGATAACAGGGAGAGGCAGCTACGGAGCAGGACGATCTGGGAATTCTTGGTGAGGTGGAAGAATTTGCCAGATGAGGATGCCACTTGGGAGAGTGAGAAGATCTTGCAGCATCCATCACTTCAATTGCTTGAGGACAAGCAACATTTTGCCGGGGGAGACTGTAATATTCCTAATTAGTCGTGGCTAATTGGAATATTCGATTTTGCCCAATTTTTGCCTTCTATAGTTATTTATAAATAAAAAAGTGAGGACGAGGGATATAACTCACTTTAAGAATAAAAAGTCACTTCCTAGTAGCACAACATTGTGACTTAAGGAGGAGCCAAGGGGGCCAAAGGGGGGATGCAGAAATAGGGCCCACACAGACACATGGAGGGACTGCGCAGGAGGGAAGAACACATGGCAAGAGGGGAATCACGCAGGAGGAGGTGAGCCTAGGGATTGTGGGAGGCAGAGGCTATAAAATAGAGAAGAGCCCCCTCATTTTGGATCATTCAAATATGTGCATTTTGAGCTAGTCGTTTCGACTTCTAAGCACGCTAGCTGTTTAGCTAGTCTGCAGCACTGTTTAGTGCATTGAGTGTCTCCGTTTGGAGATCTCACCCTTAGCCCCGAGGGACTTCGAGTGCCTGCTCGGGCAAGGTCTTTCCATCGGTACTTTAGCAGTAGTTTTATCAGCATTTCAGCGGCAGTTCCATCAGCGTTTTGGAGGACTGCGCAGCATCTGGAGAGGGACGCAATTCTTTTTGGGTTGCAGTGTTGGATTGGGGTTTGCAGGTGGATTTATGCTGAGTGATTGAGCAAGGGTCCAGCTCTTGTCTCATTGGGGGATTTTTGGCAGGGTTTCAGGCAGAGTTTGGAGGGGTTTCTTCAGTGGCAGCGCAGGGCATTGAGGAACTGCGCAGAACCCCAAGGGGGTGTTTTTCGGGGGTCGGCCATTCTAGGAAAGCTTTCTGGGTTTTTCTGGGTTTCTTGAGTAGAGCCCGAATCCAGAGTTTCAGCTTTTTCCAAGGGAAGCAGCCCCATATCATCATTTGTTTTCTAGCAGCAACAGCGTCCACGCAAAGAAGCCATTCTTGTCATTCTGAGGGTATTTCTTCACTTGCCTTGTGCAAGTCGAGGTGTCATCTGTCTGATCACCTCTTGTACTCATTTTATTGCTCAGTATAATAAAATGGCTTAGCATTTCTCGCTGCATTTCTTGTGTATTTGCTTATATTTCCGGTTTACATTTTTATATGTTGTTCCACTGTTATTTTATCACTTCTGGGTTATTATGTCATTTGCACGTACTTGGTTGGATTTTTGTTGGGGTTTGGGGAATATTCTGGGTTAGGAATATTACATATAGTTGGGTCATAGCGACTCTAAGAGGTAGCGAAGGATAAGTAAGTAAAGATAGAGATTGTTTTAGGCAAGTGCTAAGGCAAGAAGGCTCTGCTTCCTATACTTAGGCGAAAGGGGAAGGCTCCTGGAGCTGAGTGTGCAAGAGGCCTTGGTAAGTTTGTGTAATCTGAACGTTGAAGCTTAATAAAGACTGATTCAAAAGAAATACTTTGCATCTGAGCATTATTTGTCAATTTTGTTTATGTTATGATTCGTCGCTCTATAATATCTTTCCTATGGAGAGATGTATAAATGTTGCTCAAATCTAATGAATCTATTATATTTATGCATGTCTTAAGTAATTATCTGTGTTCGCGAAGTTAAGGGTTAATTTTGTTATGATTTCTAATGAATTGGATAGATCTGTGTGAAGGCAGATCTAGGGTTATTGATTAGCGTGCAAAAGTAGATAGACTGCTTCCTTAGGGTCTATAAACACTGATCACAGACCTTCGCGAAGGTCTAGAAGCCGTTTTACTCAGGGTACAATATCATGCCATAGAAAGAAACAAATCTGCGTGAAGGCAGATCTGAGCTATAAGAGCTTAAGACCGCTTATCACACTGTCTCTGGATGCAGAAACTTGGTTCTAGCATCCCCCAATACTACTTTGGGTGAGACTGCAGCCTGCGCTATGCAGGTTGTTGCCGAAAGGGCCAGCAGTTAGGGTTTTGTTGGTTGGCGCAAACAAATTTGAACCTGGGTCAGGCCCCCTTAAGCCAACAAGTAGTTAGATATTCAGCATCAAGATGCATCTATATTGAACACTTGTTCAATAATTTGGGTTGTTTTTCGTTGTTGATGCAGTAGCAGCAATAGTTTGCAGTGCAGGGGCAGTTGGCAATGGCAGTACCAGCAGGAGCATAGATGCAGAAATTCAGAGGGAGTTGTAGTACAGATGCAGTATTGACAGTGGCAAGGTCAGCAGCAATATAGATGCAGCATTTGCACAGTAGTTGGTGGGAAGGATGTTAGACATCAACAAGCGTAGAGGGAGATGTTACAAAACAAGGTGATGCTTCAGCAAGTTGCATTGCGACAACACATTCCTTGCTATGAGGGAGTGTTGATTTCTAGTAGCATCGGATGTGCTCTAAGTCTCAATTTTTGCAGGGAGGCTTGGGCACATGTATTCCAAAGAACCCGGAAAGCGTTTTGGGAAATTCCACTCAGAGACAGTTTTATTAAAATAATTAATTATTTTTAATGGGGCCCCAAGTCTAAACTTAGGAAAATAAAATAATTAATGGGTATTAATCTAAGTGTGGGTGTAACATCTTGAAGAAGACGAGGATCAAGCAGAAATGATCTTAGCCATTGATTAGCTTCTAATCTGGGTCGTTGAATGTCAACAAGGAGATTATTTAAAGAAGCTTGAGGATCATTTGGAAAACACACTGAGAGTTGATTAGTCAGATCAAATTGTAGAAGCTAGAGGCAGCGCAGTGATTTGTAGTGATCACACAATGAGGGGCAGAGGGAGTTTTGGCTGCAAGATCTTCTCTGGAGCCAAGGATATTTAGCAGAGAGTCAAAGAAACACACAAAGGAGGCAGCGCAGTGGCCAGAGAGGGTGATGCAGAGCTAGGAAGGGCTCACACAGGCCCCACGTAGAGCAGTGCATAGGCCTCCATGCAGAAGTCCGAGATTTGTTGGGAGGCCGACGTTTCTAAGCCGGGAGGGATGGAATCAGCTCCTGGAAGAAAATTGATCTCCAGCAAAGGTGGCACAGAGCCTTAGAGGTTGACATAAGCCCAACAGGGGTAGCGCAGAAGTAGTCGGGGAACTCGTTGGTTCAACTGTCAGATTAGTCGGGACATGCAATGTAGAGTGAGGTAATATCACTAATTTCTTCTACCAAGTGATATTCTTTGTAACTAAATTTTCGGGAAGGCATCCAGTAGTTGTATTCAAATTTACTTCAGCTTAATAATAGAGCCCTCAGATCTGTTGCACTGGTTTTCCCACATTGGGTTTTTCTGGGGATGTTTGTCCAAAAACAACTGTCATTTGTGTTGTATCTTTCTCTATTGTTCAGTGTCTTGTTTCAGCATATTATTTAAATGGTGTAGGCTAGAGTGTATGTATTTCGATGTTTGTCGTAGGAAACTGCAAATATCTTGTTCATGTAAATCTAACAAGTAGAAGAAATATCATCAGTGCTACAGTAGGAATTCCCGGTTTAAGGAATCTTCACATGGTATCAGAGCAGTGCAAGTGAAACAAGAAGAACAGTGCTAGAGAATCCAACATTAAGCAGAGAAGGAGGTTGAAATAGCTGCAAGGGGCAACAGTTCGAATCCCTAGAGGGGTTTGCGCAGTCCAAGCCAAGAGGGCTGAATTTCGAGGTAGTCTCTCTCTAACTGAGTCAACAGAGAGAAGGGCTTCCAAATCGAAATCTTGTCGTGGCAGAGGGAGCAGCGCTTAGCCTCAGCATGAGAAAGACCTGGTGGGATGCAGTTTTTCTGCAGGTCATTTTGCTGGGTAGAAAGACGTCAGAAGAGAGAAGAGAAGCACAGTGAGGGAATCTTTCCTCAATAGACTGTTGAAGTTTCTACGTTTACTTAGTTTAGAAACCCTTCATGCACCTTTTCTGATTTATTCCTACCTACTTGTTATTTTTTTTAACAAGTTATTTACAAAGTAAATACTGAAAATAAACACCAGTGCATGCTCCACATATTACAGATCAGCAACTAAAAGAAACAAGAACAAACACACCACATGACACCATTATTTTTGGACCAATGTCCTCCGGAAAACCCAATGCGGGAAAACCGGTCCACAATATGAGGGTTTCTTATTAAGCAATATTAGAGTACAATCTGGGTGCCAAAACTGGCCTACCCAACAGAGAATTTCCTTAGCAGCTATACCTCACAGTTTGAGAGAAATCTCCTCGCTGAAACCCCGAAAAATCCTTCTGACAGCTCCCCAGCACAAAATTGCTATGCTACCCTAGTGTCTGCCCAAACTGGACTGCGTCAGCCCCTTTTTATCTCACACTGGCCTTGTATCAGCCTTTCTAGGCCTGCGTCAGCCCCAGGAGGCCCTGCATCAGCTCTAGGAACCTCTGCGTCAGCTGCGCTGGCCACTCTGGTGCTCTACGCAACACTTGGCTACCTCTATGTGGCCCTGCGTGAGCCCTATTAGCTCTTCGGCACCCTCCTTGGCTGCAGCGCTGCTCTCCCGACATAATCTCTGCCTTCTCTATTTCTTTGAACTCAATGCCCCTCAGCTGGTCTCCCGATCACTGATTCTATCTCTCTTAGCAAACCCTGCTCTAGAGAATAGAATGACCGATCATCTATTGTATTTCTCTAAGTGACCCTCAAGCCTCCTCTTATACTTTTCCTGTTGACATCTCAACGGTCGAGATTAAGTCCTTAATCAACGGCTAAGATTAGGTCTAGCTTGATCCATGTTTTTTGGACCATTCTAACACAGATTCATATTAATAAACATTAATATTTAATTCTCCCTAAGTTTAGACTTAGGGGTTCCATTAAAATATTAATTATTATAATACCTCCTGATCTGTTTAAAATCTACCCAAACCCTTTCTGGGTAATGGATATCTCATGTGCCCCAACCTCTCCACCAAATTTCGTGGCTAGAGCACATCCGATGCTACCCCAAATCAACACTCCCTCTTAACGAGGACTGTGCTCTAGCAATACTCCTTCACTGAGTATTACTTTGATTATCCGACATCAGTACATGTGCTGATGCTAGGCCTTCCTACCCACCATCCTCTGCACTACTGCCTCCTATACCGCTGCCTATGGTTCTTCCAGTGTTGCATCTGTACAACAGCTCCCTCTACATCCGTGCTGCTACTGGTCCTTTCTCCAAACACTGCATCTGCACTACACCTCCTCTCATCATGTTGCATCGTGCTACCCACTACTGCACTACAACTTAGTTACTGAGAAGTAAGTAACTGATCCTCCAACTAACCTCCCTATTGGGCTAGAGACATCCACTGATGTTGAAGCTCCCTCTGTCACTGACAAGTGCTCCCTCTCTGACCTCTGCGCTGCTGCAACAACTCCTTGCATCTCGCATCGTTGCACACCTCTCTGTGTGTAATATTCCTAACCCAGAATATACCTCAAACCCCAGCAAAAACTCCAACCAAATATGTGCAAATGATATAATAACCCAAAGTGATAAAATAACAGTGGAACAACATATAATAATGTAAACAGGAAATATATGCAGAGACAAGAAATGCAGCGAGAAAATGCTAAGCCATTTTATTATACTGAGAAATAAAATGAGTACAAGAGGTGATCAGACAGATGGCACCTTGACTTGCACGAGGCAAGTGAAGAAATACTCTCAGAATGACAAGAATGGCCTCTCTGCATGGATGCTGCTACTGTGCTGTTGTTGCTGCTAGGAAAAAAATGATGATTTGGGGCTGCTCCCCTCCTCGGAAAAAGCCGAAACTCTGGATTCGGACTCTACTCAAGAAACCCAGAAAAACCCAAAAAGCTTTCCTGGAATGGCCGACCCCCGAAAACAACCCTCCTGGGGATCTGCGCAGTTCCTCCAAGGCTCTGCGCTACCTCTGAAAACCTCTCTAAATCCTGCGTGAAACTCCACTTGAAAACTCTGCCAAAATCCTCCAATAGGCAAGGGCTGGTCCCCTGCTCACTCACACAACATAAATCCTCCTGCAAACCCCAATCCCCAACAGCTGCCAGAATGAACTGCGTCCCTCTCCTAGTGCTGCGCAGTCCTCCAAATGCTGCTAAAACTGCTGCTGGAATGCTGATGAAACTACTACTGAAACACCAAAGGAAAAACCTTGCCCGAGCAGGCACTCGAAGTCCCCCGGGGCTAAGGGTGAGATCTCCGAACGGAGACACTCGATGCACTAAACAGTGCTGCAGACTAGCTAAACAGCCAGCGTGCTCAGAAGTCGAACGACTAGCTCCAAATGCACATAACTGAATGATCCAAAATGAGGGGGCTCCTATCTATTTTATAGCCTCTGCCTCTCACAATCCCTAGGCTCACCTCCTCCTGCGTGATTCCCCTCTTGCCACGTGTTCTTTTCCTCCTGCGCAGTTCCTCCATGTGTCTGTGTGGGCTCCATTTCTGCGTCCCCCTTTTGCCCCCTTGGCTACCCTTTAAGTCACCACGTTGTGCTACCTAGGAAGTGACTTTTTATTCTAAAGTGAGTTATGTTCCCCCTTCCTCACTTTTTATTTACAAATAACTATAGAAGGCAGAAATCAAATATTCCAATTAGCCATAGCTAATTAGGAATATTACAATGTCCCCCGGCAAAATGTTGCTTGCCCTCAAGCAACTGAAGTGATAGACGTTGTAAGATCTTCTCACTCTCCCAAGTGGCATCCTCATCCGGCAAATTCTTCCACCTCACCAAGAATTCCCGGACCATCCTGCTCCGCAGCTGCCTCTCCCTAGTGTCAATGATAGCCTCCGGCTGCAATACCAAATGCCCCTCATCATCCATGGGTGGTAGCTCATCTGTCACAGTCACACGCTGCCCCAATGCCTTCTTTAGGGATGATACATGAAAAATGTTATGAATCTTGCTGCCTTGGGGCCGCTCCAACTCATATGCAACCTGTCAAATCCTGCGTATCACCTTGTATGGCCCATAAAAGCGGGGCTTGAGCTTCTCAGCCCCCTTCTGCTTCAGTGATGACTGTCGATATGGCTATAATCGTAGGTAGACCATGTCCCCTACCTCGAACTGCCTCTCCACCCAACCACTGTCGGCATACAGCTTCTGCTGGTTTTGCGCTGTAGCCATGTTATCCTTGAGAGCCCGGAGGATATCCTGACTCTCTTGGATCCAAATTGTTATGAAACCAGCTCAAAAAATGATAGAAAAGATAGATCAACGCCTTAGAAGTCAACCTCTTCGAGGGGGCAACCTCCTTTACATTACATAAATATACAATTCTTGGATGATTCAAATGACAAAACCTCCTTTCTATATATAAGAGTCTAAGGAGCCACAATATAACCCAGCCGACCTAACAATAATAATATAAAGCCACAAAAATAACAATTGAGGGATTCTATGGGGCACAGTAATAACAATATGGGGACAATAGGGGCACAACAATATTAATAAGGGATACAACTACAATAGTAATGGGGTAATCACTAGTATTATAGGGACCCAATACAAATCTTGGCTCTAGGAGCCCTACTATCACCAAACATCACGTCGACAAAAGATAAAGGATGATACCCGTATAAGGCATAGAATGGTGACATACCAATGGACATGTGATGTGTAGTATTGTAGCAGTACTCCCCCAAATGCAGCCACTTCAGCCATGCTCGCTACTGCCCACTGACATAGTTACACAAGTAGCCCTCCAACCACTTGTTAACTATCTCCGTCTGCCCGTCCGTCTGTGGGTGATAGCTGGTACTCGGTATCAACTCCGTCCCCACCAATCGGAAAAGCTCCTGCCAAAACCCGCCCATGAAACGGTTGTCCCTGTCACTGACGATGGTCTTAGGAAAACCATGTAGCCTGAGATCTCCCTAAAGAACAGCTCGGCCACCTGTGTTGCTGTATAGTGTGCGGATATGGCAAAGAAGTGTGCATACTTCGTCAGTCGATCAACGACGACAAAGATACAATCCTTGCCCTATACTGTGGGCAACCCTGTGATGAAGTCCATCGAAATGCTCTCCCATTTTCCCTCCGGAATGGGAAGAGGTTGTAATAAACCCGCGAGGATGGCTCATCTCTCCCTTGTTCCTCTGGCAAACATCGCACTCCCAGATGTGCTGGAGCACGTCCTCCTTGAGGCCCTTCCATGAGAACCTCTCTCTAATGGCCCTGTAGGTTTTGGTAAACCCCTGATGTCCTGCCAAAGGTGAATCGTGTGATGCTTGGAGTACCTTCTTCTTGAGCTGAGACCCCTCAGTCAAGAAGATCCGGTCCTTGTAATAGATGATCTCATCGACCACCCTGTACCTGTCATCTGCCACCTACGCATCAAGAATATCACATGCAAACCTGTCCCTGGAGTACTCTACTAAGAGTCGAGCCCTCCAATCTGTATCCAAGCTCATAAGAGACAACGTGGCTGGTCTACGTGAAAGGGCATCTGCTACCACGTTATTCTTACCCTTGACACACTGAATGTCAAAGTCATATGCTTGGATCTTACTGATCCACTTCTGTTGCCTCTCCTGTAGCTACTTCTGCTCCAAAAAGAACTTGACGCTATTGTGATCAGTCCTCACCCTGAACCTGTTGCCTACCAAATACAGTCTATACTTAGCCAATGCATGCATGATGGCCAGCATCTCCTTGTCGTCTATGGAATACAACCTCTCGTGCGGAAGGAGCTTCCGGCTCTCAAATGCTATAGGGTGACCTCCCTGCATCAATACTGCGTCGATCCCCTCTCCCAATGCATCACACTCCAAGACAAATGGCTACGTAAAATCTGGTAACGCCAGCACTGGGCAGCTGCTCATAACCTCCTTGAGCCTGTCAAAGGCTCGCTACGCTGTATCTGACCAACTGAATGCCCCCTTCTTCGTCAAATTTGTCAGGGGTGCAACAAGCTGTGAGAAACCTTTGACAAACTTCCGGTAGTAAGTGCAAATGCCAATGAATCCTCGAAGTTCCGTCACGTTTCTCTGCTATGGCCATTCCCTGATGGCCCTGATCTTCTCCTTGTGGACCCTCACTCCGTCCACCCCTATGATGTGTCCCAGATACAACATCTCCGTCAACCCAAACTCACACTTGGAGAGTTTGGCATAGAATTGCTACTCCTGTAAGATACACAACACTGTCTCAATGCGCTGGAGATGCTCCTCCCAAGTCCTGCTGTAAATGAGAATATCATCGAAGAATACCAACACAAACTTCCTCAAATGACTATGGAAGATGTGATTCATGCAAAACTGAAATGTAGCTGGGGCGTTGGTTAGCCCAAAAGGCATCACCAAGAACTCAAAGTGCCCATAGTGACACTTGAAGGCGGTCTTGGGAATATCCTGCTCCCTCACGCGAATCTGATGGTACCCAGATCTCAAATCAATCTTTGAGAAGAATCATGCTCCCATCATCTCGTCCAACAACTCATCGATCCTGGGTATGGGGTACCTGTTCTTCAGGGTCTTCTTATTCAGGGCCCTGTAGTCAATGCACATCCTCAATGTACCGTCCTTCTTCTTGACCAACACCATAAAAGAAGCAAAAGGACTCGTGCTCGAACGAATGTGCCCAAGTGCCAGCAACTCCTAGATAGCCCGCTCAATCTCGTCCCGATAGGCCTTGGGGTGCCTATAAGGGGTGGTGATCACTGCCTGGATGCCCTACTCAAGCTCGATAGTGTGCTCAAACCCCCGATCCGGTGGTTGTCCTGGTGGAATCTCTCCAAACACTATGGCATACCGATCAAGGATGGACTGGATCTCTGGATGTACCGTCTACCCTATAGTCCCTGCCTCTGATGCACGCAGCTCCACTACCCACTCTATCTCTCCCTTCCGGAAGACTGCCTCCATCCGATGAGCCGACACAGTCTGAGGCCGATATGTGTGATGTCCCCATATCTTCTCATGCCTCCCAGTCTTCTCATCATCCCACTCCATCTCTAGGGTCTTCCAATCTGTCGTGACCTTCCCTAGAGTAATAAGCCACTGGACACCCAGTATCATGTTGGTGTCCGGGATATCGACCACAAAAAAATGGTTAGTCAATGTGTAGGTACCCATCGACACCGAAAGCTCCGGAACATAACAAGCACACGTCATGGTCTAATCTCCTGGGACCAATACTGAAAACCCATCGAAGCTCTCTGTCTGAATACCTCTCCGCTCAACCATCTGTCCATCGATGAAGTTGTGGGTTGCCCCACAGTCAACCAAAACTGATACACGCTGGCCATGTACTGTCCCTCGTACGCGTAGCGTCAGATACTTGGGAACTCCCCGCAATGCGCAACGCGACAAGGGCCCCTCTGGTGGGTGCAAAAGATGCACCACCTGCTGCTGGTGGTGGAGGTGGCAAAGGTCCCTGTATGGTATGGATATCTCCTGCCTCCACATCCTCCTCGTCATCCTCTTCTCCACTGCTCTCGGAGAAGACCTCAATAAAATGTGCTTTGCCAGCAGCACATCTATGTCCTGGTGCCCACGACTCCTGACATGTGAAGCACAACCGCTTCTTCTTCAGCTCCCTCTTGACATCGTCCTCGATCTGCACTCGTCCTGGATTCCCCTTTGGAGGTGGAATCCTCACATCCTTCCCCTTAGACTAAAAAGGTTGTCTTTGGGGGTAAGGTGTCCGGGTCCTGGGTAAGACATCTTATAAGTCTCGGGTTCTGCTGATAGCATCCTGGAGTGTGGTTGGTTTAGTGGATCAGACTAAACCCCAAAGTGGCTCTGCTAACCCCTCAACATACATATAGACCCTCCGTGCCATGGATAGGTCTGGTACCATCATGGAGACCCTCAACAAATCTGCAATGTAGGTCTCTGGGCTCCTGTCTGTTTGAGCCTCGTCAGCTCAACGAAATGGTGCTCTGGATCCCTCCAATCAAATTGCTCCATCAGTCTCTTGGTAAACTCGGCGTAGGTCGTCACTGTGGAGTGCCCCAGTGTAACCATCCCATGAAACCACTAATCCTGGGCCTCGCCATCCAAATGCAACGTTGCCACCTTGATGGCCTCTACCTCCGACATCTGGTTAAGCTAGAAATAGATGTCCAGCTTCTCCACCCAAGACTTTGCCGAACTATTTGATGAGCCATCAAACGTAGGCAAGTGGAATCTGCTCGCTGCACGGTGGGTGTCGCCATCATGGTAATGCCAGTTCCCTCTGTGATGATCACGGGGTTTGCTATCCCACTAGAGCTGAACAAAATCTCTGAATGAGAGGGCTTCCCTGAACTCCTGCCCATAGGCCTGGTACTCTGCAAAATAATCGCCCATATGCCCGAGCTCAGCGTCCTGCTGGGCTACAGCCCCCGTGTCTACTCCTAAGAAGGTGGGCATGGTAGAGCATGTAGGGGCATGTGAGACCCCCTGCTGCGCAGTATCACGCTGCTCTAGCAAGTGATGGGATGCACCTGATCCCTCACCAATCTGAAAAACTCGTGGGCTCTCTCGCTGTCTGGCCTCTACTGCCGTGAATCTCTGCCCCATCACCTCAATCTGCCTTGACAGATCCTGCACTGATTTGAGGAGCATATCCGCAAATCTCTTCCCGTCCTCGTCTGCCATCTGCTCTGCGTCCACTACTGGCTCTCTCTGTTCTGCGTCTACCACAGGTTCCTCTTGTTCTGCGTCTGCCACAGGAACACAATCTCCCTCTCCGTAGGTATTCTCCAACCTACGTCCAGTATCTTTGTACCTCCCACCTCTGTAACAAATGTATGGTTTTTCTCCCGGTGTCATAGATTGCCTCCACAGGCTTAGCCAGATGTATGCTCTGATACCACTGTAATATTCCTAACCCGGAATATACCTCAAACCCCAGAAAAAACTCCAACCAAATATGTGCAAATGATATAATAACCCAGAAGTGATAAAATAACAGTGGAACAACATATAATAATGTAAACCGAAAATATAAGCAGAAACAAGAAATGCAGCGAGAAAATGCTAAGCCATTTTATTATACTGAGAAATAAAATGAGTACAAGAGTTGATCAGATAGATAGCACCTCGACTTGCACGAGGCAAGTGAAGAAATACTCTCAAGATGACAAGAATGGCCTCTCTGCGTGGATGTTGTTGTTGTGTTGTTGCTGCTGCTAGGAAACAAACGATGATTTGGGGCTGCTACCCTCCTTAGAAAACGCTGAAACTCTGGATTCGGGCTCTACTCAAGAAACCCAGAAAAACCCAGAACGCTTTCCTGGAATGGCCGACCCCCAAAAACAACCCTCCTAGGGTTCTGTGCAGTTCCTCTAAGGCTCTGCGCTACCTCTGAAAACCTCTCTAAATTCTGTCTGAAACTCCACCTGAAAACTCTGCCAAAATCCTCCAATAGGCAAGAGTTGGTCCCCTGCTCACTCACACAACATAAATCCTCCTGCAAACCCCAATCCGCAACAGCTGCCAGAATGAACTGCGTCTCTCTCCCAGTGCTACGCAATCCTACAAAACGCTGCTAAAACTGTTGCCGGAATGCTGATGAAACTACTACTGAAACACCAAAAGAAAAACCTTGCCCGAGCAGGCACTCGAAGTCCCCAGGGGCTAAGGGTGAGATCTCCGATGGAGACACTCGATGCACTAAACAGTGCTACAGACTAGCTAAACAGCCAGCATGCTCAGAAGTCGAATGACTAGCTCCAAATGCACATAACTGAATGATCCAAAATGAGGGAGCTCCTGTCTATTTTATAGCCTCTACCTCTCACAATCCCAAGGCTCACCTCCTCCTGCGCGATTCCCCTCTTGCCTACACAGATGTAGAAGGGGGAGCGCATAGATCTGTTCCTCACGAAGCTTCAGGAGACCCGGGACGAGTTAGCAGCTATGGGGTCTACAAGTCAAGGTTCTGAGATATTGAGATTGGCCCTAAACTCAGTCTCAAAAGAGTGGCAAGTCTTTGCTGCGAGCAGCCTAGGCAGGGCAGCTTTGCCAAACTGGGATAGTATGCGGACAGCTCTCGAGCAGGAAGAGCTGAGGAGGGACTTGGTCAAGTGTAAACTGAAAGGAAGTGCAGCAGTGGGTCAAAGCCCAAGTAAGAGGAAGAGAATGCAACCCTCGCATCAAAGTGGTTGCAGGAGCAGCGAAGGTGGAAGAAGGATGTCTCGAAGATCAAATGTTTCAGGTGTGGGGAAATGGGTCACTACGCAACACAATGTCCTCTCAGAAAAAAGGACAAAGATGAGAAACATGATCCAAAGGTTGCTCTCGTGAAGATTGAGGAGGAGTTTGTCATGACAGTCGAGATACCTCCAAGAGGGAGGTGGGTTGATTTAGAGTTGTAGTTCGAAAGAACTATAGTTGGGCAGGATCCTTGAGGAAACCACCTCTCAAATCAATTCCCTACTACGGGAACCCAGATTAGTAGTAGCATGATGGACTGAGTGTCAGATAGCACAGAGGAGTGTTGGAGCGACAGATGCAGTGGCTAGAACGCTAAGTCTAAGCAGCATAGTGCAGAGTTGCAGCATTGCAGGGAAGCACAGTGCAGTAGCAGCAGCAGTGCAGTGGCTTGAGAGGAATAGCGTAGGACTAGCAGCAGTCAGAGCTTCAACACCGAGATGCATCTATACTGAACACTTTTTGAGAAATTTGGGATGTTTTTCCATTGTTGATGCAGTAGCAGCAGCATTTTGCAGTGCAAGGGCAGTTGGCAGTGCCAGTACCAGCAGCAGCACGAATGCAAAAATTCAGAGGGAGTTGTAGTACGGATGTAGTGTTGACAGTGGCAGGGTCAGCAGTAGTAGAGATGCAACATTTGCGCAGTAGTTGGTGAGCAGGATGTCAGACATCAACAAGCGCAAAGGGATATGTTACAGAACAGGGTGATACTTCAGCAGGTTGCATTGCTAGAGCACATTCTTGGCTAAGAGGGAGTGTTGATTTCTGGTAGCATCGGATGTGTTGTAAGTCTTAAATTTTGCAGGCAGGCTTGGGCACATGTATTCCAAAGAACCCAGAAAGCATTTTGGGAAATTGCACCCGGAGATAGTTTTATTAAAATAATTAATTATTTTTAATGGGACCCTAAGTCTAAACTAAGGAAAATAAAATAATTAATGGGTATTAATCTAACTGTGGGTGTAACTTCTAGAAGAAGACGAGGATCAAGCAGAAATGATCTTAGCCATTGATAAGCTTCTAAACTTGGTCGTTGAATGTGAACAAGGAGATTATTTAAGGAAACTTGATCAGTCAAATCGAATCACTGAAGCTAGAGGCAGCGCAGTGATTTGTAGTGATCATGTAGTGAGGGGCAGAGGGAGTTTTCGCTGGAGGATCTTCTTCGGAGCCAAGGATACTCAGCAGAGAGGCAGAGAGAGACACAGAGGAGGCAGCACAGAGGCCAGAGAGGGTGACGCAGAGCCAAGAAGGGCTCACGCAGGCCCCACGCAGAGCAGCACAGAGGCCTCCACGCACAAGTCCGAGATTTGCTGGGAGGCTAACGTTTCTGAGACGGGAAGGTTGGAATCAACTCTTGGAAGAAAATCGATCTCTAGTAGAAGTGACGCAGAACCTTAGAGGCTGATGCAGGCCGAGCAGGGGTAGCGCAGAAGTAGCCGGGGAACTCGTTGGTTCAACTATCAGATCAGTCGAGACTTGCAGTGTAGAGTGAGGTAATCTCACTAATTTCTTCTACCAAGTGATATTCTCTATAACTGGATTGCTGAGAAGGCATCCAGTAGTTGTATTCAAAAATACTTTAGCTTAATAATAAAACCCTCAGATCTGCTGCACCAGTTTTCCCACATTGGGTTTTTTCGAGGACCTTTGTCCAAAAACAGTTGTGTCATTTGTGTTGTATCTTTCTCCATTGTTCAGTTTCTTGTTTCGGCATATTATTTTAATGGTGTAGGTTGCATTGTATGTATTTCGATGTTTGCCGTAGGAAACTGCAAATAACTTGTTCATGTAAATCTAACAAGTAGAAAAAATATCATCAGTGTCGCAGTAGGAATTCTCGAGTTTAAGGAATTTTCACAGGGCCCACAATATTCGGTAGCAGGATAGATCAGTGTCAGCAACGCAGTTAGATTCCAGAGTGACAATTGTAGACTAGTAGCATTTAAGTGCGAGGGAGCGTAGTGCAAAGTTGGCAGCAGTGCAGAGTGGCACAGTGTCAAGTCAGCAGTAGCGCAGATTCCTTGGTGGAAAGTGCAATGGCTAGTAGTAATAAGATGATCAAAAGATAGATGCATCATACTAAACACAGATGATTCAATATTTTGGATGCTTCTCGGTTGCAGTTGTTGCGATTGCAACAACAACAGATGAGAGGGAGTTGTAGTGCAGATGCAAAGTTGGCAACAGTATGGCAATGTCAGCAGCAGCACAGTTGCAGCGTTAGAGTTGCGCAGTGGTTTGTGGGCAATGGCCAAACATCAGCAACGTAATAGAGGGGTGATACAGAGACAGGGTGGTGTAGCAGCAGTGGTGCAGTTTTAGAACACCTTCCTCGCTAAGAGGGAGTGTTAGATTTTGTCGCATCAAAGGTGTTCTAGTCTCGAAAATTTGTGGGGAGGATAAAACGCATGGGATCTCCAAAACCCAGAAACTGTTTCTGGAAATTCCACCTAAAGATGGCTCAATTAAATTATTAACCGATTTCTAAATATTTCCTAAGTCTACACATGGGGAATACAATTATTTAATCAGTGTTAATTGAGATAAGGTGAGAATTCTCTAGAAACTCGCATAGATTGACAGGGAATTAATCTAGGTCCTTGATTAAGTTCTAATCTTGATCGTTGGTGCTCCAACAGAGGATTATAAGAAGAAATCGGTGGGTAGATGGAGAACACACTTGTGGGGTTCGATTTCTTTGGCAGTTTGATTTCTAAAGAGCAGTAGCAATTGCCAGAAAGCCAAAGAAGGATGCAGAGACAGAGAAGGGCAAGTACAGTGAGTCTGAAGGAAAGGTTTTCCAAATTGGAGAGCACATTGCAGAGAGGTAAAAGAACCACAATGAGGCTGATGTAGGGGCTGCGTAGAAGCCTCTAAAGGCAGTTTGATTTCACTGGAAAGAAGTTGAGTTTCAGCTCAAGAGGCAAAGAAAGGGTTCCAGAAGGTCGAAGAGTTTTTCTCAGCTAGTGGCAGATAGGATGCCTACAAGATCAGTGGATTCAGGTTGTGCGTGGGTAGAGACTGCACAAGGGTGACGCTAGCCTCCAAGACCATTTTGGACTGCTCACTTTGAACTGCAGTCAGAACCCTGATTTCCCTGTGGGGTTAGGAAAATTCCTCACTAAATTTTTCCCAGTATTTTTCTCTGTGGGATTGCCAAATTTTGGCATGCAGATTGTACTCAGAATTTCTCTCACTGTTGCATAATAATAAAACCCTTAGCTGCTGCATCAGTTTCCCAAGTTGGGTTTTTCCGAGGACAATTGTCAAAAAATAATTGTGTTAATTATTGTGTTATGAAAATTCCTAGACCTAACAACCTCTGGAATCCTACTGCAACCAGTTGGATCTACTTCAACTAGATCGTAAATTACATTACAAACTTATTTCAGATTTCTACTTGAAATATTGAAGTAAATTACTGAAGTAGCCTACACCAAATTAAATATGATTCTGAAACATAGAAACTGAGTTCCAACCGAGCCAGACCTCGCAGACAGTCACTGTCGACTTGGATTGCCCATCATCATCACACAGTGACTCTTGCAATGTTTTCATCAACAGTGCCCGAAGCCATCATCCCGCCTCACAACCTTGTTGCATCTCTCAATCACCTACATCCGAAAAGATCATGTGTCATGGTAGACTAGGACGTTTTTAGATTTGATGTCGTCTTGTCATGAGTGACTATAGGTACAGGTACACCAACAAACATGGCGCGACGACGAACGGGATGAATGAAGGGAGCACATGCAGAAGGACAAGTTCACCAACGGACGAACAAACGATGCATGCGAAGAGATGTGCTCGTGAATGGATGATCATGCAAAGATGTGTTCGCGGACAGACGAACAAGCAAACATGCAAGATGTGCTCAGGGATAGACGAACATGCACCTTTCGCGAACGGATGAGCCTATCAAGCCTTCCAACATGCAAGCAAGGAGCAACGTGCCAAAGCAACATCAAGCAAACCAACGACCATCGAAGACTCCGTGCACTTTACCATGCGAAGGTGAAGCTATGATACACCATGAAGACATCCATCACCCAGCAGCACAAATGTACCAACATTGTCATGTCGAATCATGTTGTCCACATCTCCATTGTGGGCCATGTTGTCAAATCAATATAATGTAACGTGGAAGTCCAAGAGACCCAGCTGTTGTACAAAAAGTCATGGAAGTCAAACAGTCATGAGGGTAGTCGAACAATCACAAGAGTCAGTTTCACCCTTGGCTATAAATACCCCCTCATTTTTACATGGAAATGACTTTTCACCTCAGCTCCTCCCACATAGGCAAGAGAGTCTGTAATCTTTTCTTTGAGGAGTAAATGTGGCTCCAATGCCCCGCGCTCGGGGTTAGTGATGTATGGTGTAACGATGTGTCTTGGAACTTTCGCTTAACTCAAAAGCCTGCTAACAGGCCAGCACGTTTTCTCACATGTATTGTAACCATTGTAAGACTAATCTTGAACACTTGTAATGCATGTTGCTTTAACCTGTGTTGGTCACTTGAACTTATTTCACTTGTTGTAATACATAATATGTTAATGAAAATGTGTTGTATATGCTGTTAACGTTGTCTCGCCCATGGTGGCTACCCCCCCCCAGACAGCAGACAAACCTTTCACATAAAACTTTTTGTAACAATTGTTACACTTGTGCGGACTCATCCGTTGAGTGTTGTACGTGTTATCCTACCTTGTGTGTTATGACTGCCGCATCCATGTGGACTACTCCTCCGGAAGCTATGCATGTCCTGTTGTGTTGTGTGTTCCTAGCCGAGTTGGGACTTCATCCCAACCAACTTGGGACTCACTCCTACCCTCTCCCTTTACAATGAAAGAACCATTGACACAAATACACTAGCATTCACCAAGCACGCAAACATCACTTCTTGAAGACAAAGCAAACCACTCTCCTATGCTGACAAGCAAGAGTTGAGGCAAATCCTTATGACATGGCAACTGGGCCATCATAGCGAATTGGACTCCCACACCAAACGTCGTGAGGTCTAGTTGGGACTTCACAACGGGGTGATCCCCGGAATGTTGGCGGGTCTAGCACCGTCAACATTTCTAGCGCTAGAAGGAGGGCAGCTAGTTTTATATGGTTGAACATTATCTCACACTCATTCATCAACCATCTGGTCAAGGCAGTAACTCGCACTCCTTCTCACCTACACGCGACTCTACAGTCGGTTATTACTCACCTCCCAGAATTGAACACGAAATTCCATATCAACACCTTTGCTCCGTCCATCCCATCACTCGCTAGTTCGTGAAAGCAGTCGAACTGATCCCAAGCATACAGCATCTTCCATACGCATCAAGGAAACCAAAAGCCACTCCCACAAGAGTTGTTGTGTCATCGGTGGAAGAAGCAATCCTTGCCACACTTGAAGGTTGGCAGAAGCTATTGAAGACGGAGAGGAACCTCCAGTCGTCCGGCAAGGCGAACAAGACACTTGTGATCTTGGGATCAAACTCCAGTACAGGAGGCGGAGGGGAAGGCAACGAAGGAGGCGGAGGCGGAGACGAACCAACGGACTCAGAGCCGGAACTATCGGATTCTGAAAGAGAAGAGGAGGACGAAGAAGAAGAAGAAATGGCTGACCCAAATCTTGAATGGATGACTCAGGGACCATTGGCTCTCCCACTGTTCTACACAAGATGCCGAAGCGAGCAGAGAGAATGAACATCAAGTTCAACCCTGACAGCACGGTGAAGGCAGAAGACCACTTGGACAACTTCTATCTACCACTGCAGACCCTTGAGGTACGATATGACATTGTAGCATGTAGATTGTCCCCATGTACCTTGGATGGTCGTGCAGCTGCATGGTATCACAACCTTCCACCCAACTCTATACAGAACTGGGGTGCATTCAAACACATGTTCCTTGAAAATTTTGTTGATGACAAGACCCCAGCCATGCTACTCAAAGAATTGGGAAGCCTCAAGATGGAGGGAAAAGAGAAAGTGAAAGATTTCAATTAGAGGTTTATACACATATTGAACAAGTTCGCAACGGACACTAAACCTCATGACTCCATCACTGTTGACTACTACACATCCGCACTGCCAACCAGCATTGCGCAGTTTGTCAAGCAAGCTGCGAAACCAACACTCTTAGAAAACTGTGAAGAGGCTATTGTTGTTGAGAAAGACCTGCGCTCAATTGGAGTCATCAAGGATGACGAATCAGCAAAGGACTCCAAGGACACAAGCAGGAAGTCCCAAGCAATGACAAGCAAGGGTAGAGACAAGGAAGCAACTAATATTGAGACCCTCACTCGCCTTGTCAAGAACTTGATTACAAAAATGTCCGAACTCAAACAACGGAAAACGGACACATTTGCAAGCAATCATCCGCCCAGACAAAGACAGGGAAGCAGCTCATCAAGCTGCAACCAGTTTTCTTCCAAAACTACACAGAAGCCTGTGTTCCAACTCGAACAGTGTGTAGATCCTAGGTTTTGTTCTTTCCATGAAGAACGTCATCCCGAGAACTCTTGTTCGGACGAAAGCGAGTCACAAGTGCTTTCTACAGTCATACACTCAATGCGGAAAGAAATATGCAGGAGCAGCTGGAAGACACTGATGATGACGAAGAGGTTGCACCTGATGAGCCATCAAGCTCTGGACATGTGGTGAATGCATATCAGTGCTCGCAAACAATGTCAAAGACAAATACTGAGAAGCAGCCCCAAAAGCAAACTAACCGTTACAATCTTAGGAGTAAAGGGGCTCCCCCCACACTTGAGGAAATGCAAGAGAAGGTGAGATTGTTGATAAGGAAGGCCAACCCACCGGCCGCCCCAAAACAGAAAACACAAAACAAGTCCGGGAAAACAGCGGCAGACAAGGGTGCATCCATGAGCAGCAAGTTGCAGAACACTCCGCCAGGTAACACGAACATTTGTTCTACCTCGAACACCTCGGTAAGTCTACCACCTCTAGACTACAACATTGTTGATGACATGAAGAAAACTTGAGCGAACATCAGTTTGTTCGAGTTAGCAAAGATCTAGAGTCAATGAGATATCCTGTTGCACGCGTTGAGACCGACAGCAACGAACAGCGCAGCTTCTACTAGCAAGGGAGCAAGCACACCTCCCAGATCACTTTCCACTGTGCTCAATACACTCCGGATGGAAGAAGCGAACTCAGGTTGCCCTCCATTCCTGCTATCTTTTGAAATTTTCAATTGCAATGTTCACAACTGCTTGGTTGATTCTGGCGCGACAACCAACGTCATGCCGCCCTTGCAAATAAGATCAATGCACAATGGAGCGAGACCTCCGCGCGGATCATCCAACTTGATCGAACATCCGTGCCAGCCATTGGTGAACTACGAGACATGATCATCCGACTATCTCATGACGTTCGAGTCCACCAATGCATTAATATAGTAGTTGTGGACATACTGGAAGCATATGGTCTACTACTCAGCAGAGACTAATCTAGCAAGCTAGACGGTTACTTTGCTATAGACTGGTCTCACATGTGGCTTTCGTACAAGGGCAAATGCAACCAAATCTGGGTGTTATCCCAGAGGTATATGAAACACAATGTTACTCCCTTTAATGGCAAGAATGAATCACTGGCCTTCGCAGAACTCATGTTTGGCAACTGCCTCCTAGAGACAATTTTGGAGTGTTATCTTGCACGGCCAGCTCCAACCCCACCAGACACGCAACTGGGACTCCTTGCCCAATTGATGGTAATGAACTTGTACAGTTCATTATACCAATAGTAGCAGTAGTAGCAACAACAGTAGTAGCAGTAGTACAAGCATGTCAAACGGTCCGTGTATAAACAAGTTGTGGGCCACGGGTTTTGACGAATCAAAGACACATGACGGCTCAAGGGCCAGGTGTATCTCAGTTGCCCAAAATAACAGAAGATGCACGATTTCAAGCTGCTTGAAGTTCGAGTGCACAAACAACGTTTCCAAGTATGAAGCACTCGTGTTGAACTTACAAAGGACCATCAACCTCAACACAGTCACACTCAAAATGATACTACACTCCGCAGACAGTGTTGATGCTTTCAAGGACATAACAACTGATGAAGGTAAGCATGAGCAACCCCTGAATACTACAGCTGAGGGCGAGAAAGGCAACCCCACCCCCAACGTGTGATTTCCCTCAACAAGCTATATGATTTGCAGAACTTCTGTCAAGGGCCAAGAAACAGCAGAACCCACAGGCCCACCACTACGAATGAACAGAGCAACCTAGGAACCAATCACGATCCGAAGATAGCCAGTCTCGATACAAACTACACACCGCAGCAGCGGCAAGTCTTTGACCACTCGATCAAACAGTACCGGGATGTGTCTACATGGGCAGATGATGACCTAAGTACACACTACACACGAGCGATCCAACACGGGATTCCAGGTAAAGGAGGAGCCAAACCGTTACAACAAAGGCCAGGTAAAACACATATGTCGTTTGAACTCCTTATACAGGAAAAATTGACTGAGACTTTGGATGATTGGATTACTTCCAAATTTTGTCATCATACTTGGGTTTCTAATTTAAATTCTGCACGTAATAAATCTGGGAAAATTTGCTTATGCATTGATTTCAGGAACTTGAACCGCTCCCGGAATAAGAACAACTACCCCGTGCCATCATCCGAGCCTATGTTGCACGCAGTACCTAAAGTAGTGATGTCGTCTTCACTTAAAGGTCTTTTGGAATACCACCAGGTTCTAGTAGCGGAGCCTGGTGGACTTACACTAGTCCACGAGAAGCTTGGACCACACACATATGATTTGCAATCACTTGATGGGAGGATTGACAACTTCCTGTCAACGGCCAAGATCTCAAACATTACTTCCAGTAGGCCGGGCCGCGCCCATGCCATGTACATAGTCTGCTTGTTGCTTGTTGTTTGCATCTTGTTTGCTTTGCTTACTGCCTTTGTTTTTACTTTGTTTGTTATGCTTACTATTTTTGTTCACGTTCGTTTTGTTTGTTTGATATATTACTATTTTTGTTTCCGGAAATAAGTGTTGCCAACTACTACATTTTGGCTTTTGAATAGAGTATGTGGCTGAAATTTGAAGAAACTTGTGACACTGCAGCACTTGGCCAGTCTTGTGTCTGTCTTCTCTATGCTTGGTTATAACCTTCGGCCGATGAAGTCTTGACGGAAAATATGAACCGTCTGCAAGGGAAATTTTGGTCCAACCATGAACCTGTGTCCACACTGGGAATCCCCATGCCTGTACTCGGCCTTCTGCTCTGTGTGTTCAAGCTCATCCAACTAGTAGAAATGGAGAAGGGGAAATCTAAACGAGCAAACCTATGTCAAAGGTCTTACATGCTTCTCTGAAGGAACAACCTCTTATGCTCTCAATAAGTCAGGATCCCTCTTCCGCCCCAAAAATAAATAAGTGCTATACACAGTGCTCTTGAAAACACAAAGCCGAAGAAAGAGAAAGGCTTCCAGCGCAGAGAGGTGAAACATGCAACTCCGTCGGGGTACTAACCAGGTTCGCTGGCAGTGGAGCAATGTGTGTGTTCCTACGTGACTCCATCGGGGTACTATCCAGGCCTGCCGGCAGCGGAGAAACACCAGAGATGAAAACTCATACTCTGAAAATCTTCAACTCGCGAGCTAAACTACCCTTCCCGATTCGAAACACTATGATCATGTTGAAATTTTGATTGTGTTGACTGAGTTAGAAATAGGTGAATCATGTATGTCCATGGGGTAAGTGGGGAATCCGAAGTAACCCGCACAGCGATTCAATACTCCCCGAAAGACCAAGGCCCTGTGCTAGCAATAAACCAAAACAGAGAAGCTGGGGTTCTACCAGTGTGTCGCCAAGTGTTGTAGCAGCTACAACCACCCTCCAAAATTTTGGCTTGCACCCAATTTTGGAGCCTCCCTTGAGAGTTTCACTTGATGACCGTGTTGTCGCACAGAATGACTAGGCAGCGCGACAACGTTCAGAGTAAGGGCTGTCACTCTTAAATCCTTAGTACTTAACTCACTCTGTTTAGACTCTCTCCTAGACAAGTCAACAGGGGTAGTCCCTAAGTGAATAGATGAGGATAGCATGTGAAAAATAGACTCTAGGAGATTTTAATGATGGATAACTTGATGAATTTAAATGATTAAATTAGATTGACAGATTAAACACCAAAGTAAACAAGACACGACCACAAAATAGAAACAATTTTAGACAAGTGCCTTCGATATTTGAATTAACCATCAATAAAACAAGTTACCCAGAACGATTTTCAATATGTGACGAAAAGTGACGATAATCCATATAAATGCCCAACACTGTATCACACAAAATATTCTAGATTTTAAATGATTTTCATTAACTGCCCAAGATCTAGAATTAATTAATTTTCTCTTATTGCCAATATAACTTAAAACATTTATCGCACTAGACTATATGAGAATTTAAGATTTAGCGTTTAACATCAGAAACACCAAGGAATTTAACGCAAATCAACGGGTCAAAAATCAAAAGTTTTAATGGGCCATAGGCCACATTAAAAAAAAATTAACGATTAAGTGAAAAACCCCTTAATTTATTTTATCACAAATTTAAATTTTTAGAATTTTTTAAATGTTTAGAATTTTAAAAGTTTTTTCATCAACCTACAACCAATCAACCTACAAAATGGTGCCCCAGAACTTCCACCAGAACCTCTAGATATTTTCCAGAAAAATTTTAATCGCTCTGCTTCAAATTTCTTCGAAACCCTTAAAAACTCCAAATTTATAAGAAAAAATAAAATTAAAACTCTTGGATTGCAAAATCTCTAGACGGAAAACCTGTTAAAAATGATGTTGATGGACCTCCAGAGATCCAGATCCTACCCTCCGGGGCCTAGATCTGGATTCCTGCACAACCTTCAGCTTTAGATCTGGAGCTGCGATACAACTAGAAACACCCAAATGATATACACAATGACCCAAAAATACTAAACCCTGAAAACCAAAATCAGAAAACTAACTAAAAAAATTTACAGATCTATGCACATAAATAGCAGATCTATCAGATCTAGGGAGTGTGAGTCCAACTTCGCTCCTAGATCTGATGATCTGTGGCTCCCAACAACCAGATCTGATGATTTAGCACATAAAAATTAAATTTTTTTGAATTTTAGAGGAGGTACTAAGCTTAAAACCCTTCATGCATCACCCATAAAAATATTTTATGATAAGCCCGGGATCAAATTTAAGTTGGGCTCTTCAGAAAACGCGGATCGGGAGTTGGCTAGTTCAACCGAGAACTTCCCCAAACGCCCGATGCTCTAATAATCAAGGATTTTCCTGCGAAACTCAATTCAGTCGTCAACATAGAGCGAGAGAACAATAATAAAATTTAGATCTAATAGAGATACCTGCTATTATATTCAAATTTAAATTATCATTCAAACCCCAGCGACTGAGCAAGATACCTGTTCTGCGACACAAATATAATCTAGCAGATCAAGTGATTTGTAATAAAATAGCCTAACCAAATAGTTAAGAATATTCCCAAATCACTTTTACATAGACTCGATCTAGAACACTAGGACTCCCTAAGATTCTAGTGACAAAATCCATTCCGGCTTTGGGGTAGGCTGAAGAAAAACTCTTCTGACCATCCGAGAATGGATCGGTGAGACAAAAAACCTCCCGGAATGTAGATCGTTACCAGAAAACTAGGTTTACCTAGGTGATTACATACACAACACAGATTTGCTGAGATTATTTACATTATACACATGCAGACTGGGTTTACATTATAAGATGATCCTCACGCTGACAATGATAGCTGGATGGCAGGAACACGTCAATCAGGTGCTATCCCTTTTGCAAAAAAGGGGGTGTATTGCTATGGGTCGTTGACACGTAGTGGTCAACATCTGGCTCTACTTGGGGACACGTTGTTGCACTGGAGGAATGTGAGAATCCAGAATCTGCATCCAAGCAACACACAACAAAACATAAGTAGCGTCCATCCAAAAATCATCATATAACGTTAAGCACAGGAAAGATATAAGCTCTTCATTTATTAACTAGTCTAACAACATGAAAAACCAAATCTAACTACAAAATGAAACACTAAAATAACAGGGCATAAGGTTAGAAATACAATACAAAGATGCCCCATGGCATCAGATGCGTTCAATATAGTGCATACTGAGCATTTGCCTGCTTTCAGGCAAATCTGTCGGCTACTTCTCGGATGTGCCATGTCCAATCCTGCATACAGTAGGACTTTTTCCTATCCGAAAATCAAGCTGCTTACGGCCATCTGATGCATCAAATCGCTTTCTCGTTCTCTCTCTTGCATTTTTTCTTTGTCGCAGGCTGTATCAATTTTATCCGGGTCACCTTCAATTAACCACTTTTCAATGGAACAAATGAACTCCTCATAATAAGGTGGAGCTTGTTGCAGCAGATAAGGAGGCTTCTGATCTGTCGATGTCTCCTTGTTTCTTTCATCCCCTGACCGCTGTTGAAATTTCTGTACCTGTATTGTTATGGCATCCATCTCGCTAAAGTGTTCATCCTTCATGGCACTGACTTCCTTGGCATGGTCTTCCTCCATGCGCACTAACTTATTCTGAAGACATATCTGACTAGCTTCCATATCTTTTATTGCTTTGTCATTCTTTGCTTTCATGCCCATGAAACAATTTTGCATATAGTTTATCTCTTTCTTATGATTTGCTTGCATGGTAGCCAACTGATTATTATAATCGAATGTCATGATGGTCATTTCTTCATCCATAGTTAATAACTTGTTTTGCATAGAATTAATTTCCCTGTCATAATTAACTTTCATGGTTTCCATCTCCTTATCTCGCTTGTTCAGGTGGGTGTATAAAGTTCTCATATCCTTGACGTAATCACTTACAAATTTTTCTTAATTAATCTCCATATCTTTTACCATCTGCATTAGTTCTTCTATAATTTGCTTCTCATTTTCTCTTTCATTGTCAACACTGATTTGATAACTTGTTCCTGCTTTTCCACTATCATGGATTTGATCTACAATGGTACAGGTGGATGGCACATTCTGATATGGAGAATTGTCTTGAAATCTTTCATCGACAGCTCGATCATTCACAAGATCGCTTTCATTCGGTTGCTTAATTTTAGGGGCACAAGGCGACCTATCTTGATAACCATATCTATCTTTAAAAGCATTGACAATGTCTTGTAAAGAAGCGAAAGAATCTTCAGGACAATTACTAAACCAATTCAAAGCATCACCCTCTAAAGAAAAGGCAAATAGACGCATTTTGACATCTTCATGATCATATTGGGGAGAACTACAATATATGAGCATTATACGAGAAAACTTGCATAGATGCTTTCTAACAACGACTAAATCACCACCCGAGAAAAAATACAATTTATGAATGGGCACTTCTGGAATATCATGGAGAACATCAGCAAAATGACACGGGGTAAACGAATAATCCATGATGAATAACGAGGGACCAAATGGATGATAGAGAGAGACCTCTGCTCAAGAAAATCAAGAGATCCACAAGAAGCGAGCTTTGAGTAGAAATTCTTGTAGAAATGAAAGAAGTGGAGTCGCCACTTGAACATGAATCTAACTCTAGGATCCAAAAGGCAACAAACAACCGGATATAAGGGAGGGCTTCTTGTTTGAGAAATAATAAATGGAAGAAGTGGAGTCGCCACCCAAACAAAAAACGAACCGAATGTCCAGGTGCTAAAGGTGCAGATGAAACGATTAGCGAGATGACAAAAGATAAGGTGATGAAAAGATCAAATGACGCCAGGAAAAGCTGACCGGTTGACAGGCTAATGAATGGCGGAAAAGATGAAATGATTGAAATGATGAATGATGAAGAAATGTCGTTGAAACGCCGAGAATAAAATGTCCCCGGCAACGACGCCAAAAATGTTGTCGCACAGAATGGCTAGGCAGCACTACAATGCTCAGAGTAAGGGCTGTCACTCTTAAATCCTTACTCACTCCGTTTAGACTCTCTCCTAGACAAGTCAAGGGGGGTAGTCCCTAGGTGAATAGATGAGGATAACCTGTGAAACATAGACTCTAGGAGATTTTAATGATGGATAACTTGATGAATTTAAATGATTAAATCAAATTGACAAATTAAACGCCAAAGTAAACAAAAGACGACCACAAGATAGAAACAATTTTAGACCAGTGCCTTCAATATTAGAATTAACCATCAATAAAACAAGTTACCCAGAACGATTTTCAATATGTGACGAAAAGTGACGATAATCCATATAAATGCCCAACACTGTATCACGCAAAATATTATAAATTTTAAATGATTTTCATTAACTGCCCAAGATCTAGAATTAATTAATTTTCTCTTATCGCCAATATAACTTAAAACATTTATCGCACTAGACTATATGAGAATTTAAGATTTAGTGTTTAACATCAGAAACACCAAGGAATTTAAGACAAATCAACGGGTCAAAAATCAAAATTTTTAATGGGCCATACGCCACATCAAAAAAAAATTAACGATTAAGTGAAAACCCCCTTAATTTATTTTATCACAAATTTAAATTCTTAGAATTTTTAGAATTTTTTAAATGTTTAGAATTTTAAAAGTTTCTTCATTTTTATATTTTGAAAATTTTAAATATTTTCAAAGTAAAAAAAAAAAAACAGAGAGAGATCAAAAATGAAACAAATTAAAACTAAACTAAACTAAAAAAATATAAGATAAATCTAATTCATAGCAACATGTAACAAATAGAAAAAGACAAAAACGCTCCAAGTCAAAAATCAAATGAAATAATACGATAACCCTAACTATTCAAAAATGCAAATAAAATGAAAAGTCAGTGTATTTGTTGTGCGTGTGTGTTGTGCAGGTTGTGGTAATAGAGGACGCGTAGGAGAAAGCAGCGTGGGCAGGTGGGGTTGGACAGAGCTTACGCGAAGGAGGTTTTTTGCAGCGGTAAGATGGTCAATGAGCAAATGGCAGCGATGGAGAGAGCTATCGAGTGTGGACAAGAGGAGAGGAGCTCAATGACGGATAGAGAAGGTGGCAGGCTGCAAGTCAACAAGAGGAGTAGCGAGAGCGAGCAGAGGGTTATGCAGGTTGAGGATAGCATGGACAACGGACAGGAATGAACGGAGAAGGTGAGCAACGTCGGTAGCGGAAGACAGGGGCTGCGGAAAGGGCTGGAGCAAGACTACGGCTAGGAGAATGGGGATGTTGAGGCAGCACGCAGAGATAAAGAGAATGACGCAGCAGATAGAGGCACGTATTTGTTTAATCGAAGGGCAGCAGAGAACTGAAGCAGGCAACGTGCAGCAAGGGTTTGGAAGGACGCGGGTGTAGCAAGGATGGATGCCGCATGAAGGTTAGGCAGCAGCAGGGATGAGATCCACGGGGTTGGAAAGCTGGGCAGCGTATGGAGGATGGTGAGATATGCAGGGTCAGGCAGCGGGAGAATGTTGATAATTACTGAGACAGCGAGGGTTTGGGATAGACGCAGCAAGCTTGGACAGCAGCGAGGAGAAGATTGGAGTTGCGTGGAGGGAGAAAGAAGGCAGCAGATGCAAGAGATGAAAAGCTGCAACGATGAGGAAGAAGGCCAAGGGAAAAATGCAGGAAGACACCAGAGCTTTCTTTTTAGATATTAAAAATTTAAAACCCAAACTCAGACAGAAAACAACAGTAAAAGAAACAAATTCAAAATTTTTTTGCTCAGGAAACCCCAGGCAACCAATCAACTTGCAAAATGGTGCCCCAGAACTTCCACCAGAACCTCTAGATATTTTCCAGAAAAATTTTAATCGCTCTGCTTCAAATTTCTTCGAAACCCTTAAAAAAAAAAAATAAATAAATAAATAAAACTCTTGGATTGCAAAATCTCTAGACGGAAACCCTGCTAAAAATGATGTTGATGGACCTCCAGAGATCCAGATCCTACCCTCTGGGGCCTAGATCTGGATTTCTGCACAACCTTCAACCTTAGATCTGGAGCTGCAATACAACCAGAAACACCCAAACGATATACACAATGATCCAAAAAACACTAAACCCTGAAAACCAAAATCAAAAAACTAACTAAAAAAATTACAAATCTATGCACATAAACAGCAAATCTATCAGATCTAGGGAGTGTGAGTCCGACTCCGCTCCTAGATCTGATGATCTGTGGCTCCCAACAACCAAATCTGATGATTTAGCACATAAAAATTAATTATTTTGAATCTTAGAGGAGGTACTAATCTTGAAACCCTTCATGCATCACCCATAAAAATATCTTATGATAAGCCCAGGAACAAATTTACGCTGGGCTCTTCAGAAAACGCGGATCGGGAGTTGGTTGGTTCAACCGAAAACTTCCCCGAACGCCTGATGATCTAATAATCAAGGATTTTCCTGCAAAACTCAATTCAGCCGTCAACATAGAGCGAGAGAACAATAATAAAATTCAGATCTAATAAAGATATCTGCTATTATAGTCAAATTTCAATTATCATTCAAACCCCAGTGACTGAGCAAGATACCTGTACTCAAATCTCTCTTTATAAGCTATTATTAATGGCAAAAAAGAAATTACGCACGAAAATAATACATCTTACAGCATTTCCATGAAGAGTAACACCAGCAGAAATTTAACCCCAAAGTCTTTCTTTATTGCTCATAAAAAAATTACGAGAGAGAGCTTTTCGCCTAATACACGATCAAAAGATCAGATGATACTGACTGACAAATGACCTCCTATTTAAAGATAAATCCTCCAACCGCTAGTTCAAGTGATCCTTGTCAAAGTGATCTCGACCGTTGATGAGAATGAAAATTTCTTTTAATCTCATCCGTCGAAATTTTAAATATTGAGGAAATTTCGAATTTTTCAATTAAATGCATTTTACTAAATTCAAAAATTAAAATTTTGCATTTATTTCCTCAAAATTTTGACTTTGACTTAACCCCCAGGGACCCAAGGCATAAAATTTGGCAAAATAATCAATTAACCTTAGTCCCTGGGTTTGTTAAGATTTAATTTTTTTAAAGGATCCACAAATTTTACCTCTGGAAAATTTATATTTACCTAAGACCTAGGACCTATGAGGGGATAAATTATTTTTCTAACCCTCAAGACACTTTACATCATGGTTTTTACATTTTTACATCTCAAGGGGGAAAACCCATTTGAAAAAGACCCTCACAGACTACCCAGTTCTGCGACACAAATATAATCTAGCAGATCAAGCAATTTGTAATAAAATAACCTAACCAAATAGTTAGGAATATTCCCAAATCACTTTTACATAGACTCGATCTAGAACACTAGGACTCCCCTAAGATTCCAGTGACAAAATCCATTCCGGCTTTGGGGTAGGCTGAAGGAAAACTCTGCCGACCATCCGAGAATGGATCGGTGAGACAAAAAACCTCCCGGAATGTAGATCGTTACTAGAAAACTAGGTTTACCTAGGTGATTACATACACGACACAGATCTATTGAGATTATTTACATTATACACATGCAGACTGGGTTTACATTATAAGATGATCCTCAAGCTGATGATGATAGCTGGATGGCAACAACACGTCGATCAGGCGTTATCCCTTTTGCAAAAAAGGGGGTGTATTGCTATGGGTCGTTGACACGTAGTGGTCAACAAACTGCACACACTCGGGTTCACTCTGTGAATTCATTTGAGTCTTAGCATTCGCCTTGCTTGTTCATTTCACCAAGTCTTGCATGTTGATGTCAAAGTCATGCTCGCAACCATTGTTATGGTCATGTTCAAACTCTTCGCTTCGCGTGTACTTGTTGTGTTCGCTATAAAAGCACCGGTCGTGCTCACACACGGAGTCACATCCACTATCGCACAAGCGTCGTCACGGTCAATCAACGATCAATCACGCATGTCACGCTTGACGCTTGCACCATTGGCCAGTGATGTTGAACATGTGTGTCTAGTTGGTTTGAGTCGTCACATCGTCAAGTCATGTGGTGTGCGTTTGTAAGATCACATTTGCTTCTTTCACTTGTTCACACACTTAGTCAATTTTCTCACTTTTGACGACCGGACTTCCCTCTGACAGCCGGACCATCGCCCCGCCATCGACTCAATCGACTATCACCCAGAACAGCGCAGAACCACCAAGCAAGTCTTTTCAAGTTGCATTGCTCGCAAGCAATTCAATCAACCTTCATGCTGGCCAACCGAAGAGTCGTACCCGACAACCACCCTGGGACTAACTCCCCTCAAAAATTGCGCAAAGGTTGCTGACCTTGCTTGTTCTGCTCACTGAAGAAATTGCGCAGACAGACCGGACAGACAACCAGTGCCCATCCCCGTCTCCCTCATAAAATTGCGCAGTTTTTCCAGTCAGTCCTCCCGACAGTCGACCGACTTCTCATCCAGGAAATTGCACAGTTTTCATGAGTAGGCCCTCTGCTGCCCAGCAATCTGCTCAGCTCAGAAATTGCGCAGAGATGATCAGTAGGCCGACCTCCCAGCCTCAGTGTAGTTTCTCTCACCAGCAGCTCCCAGCAAGAGACTGCCAGTTTCCTCCAGGAATTGCGCAGTTTCTGCTACCAAGCTCCCGGTAGCTGACTGTCAGTGCCCCCTTGGGAATTGCGTAGTTTCTGCTGCCAGTGACCCAACAGCCAGCTGCCAGTTCCCTCTAGGAATTGCGCAGTTTTGGCTGCCAGGCTCCCGGCCAGTTCCTCCAAAAAACTGCGCAATTTCTGCCTGCTGATCCTCCATGCAGCTCGGCCTATTCCTCTAGAAAATTGCACAAATTTTGCTATCAAGCCCTTGCTGCCCACTCGTTCTGAAAAATGCGCAAATTTTGTCTGCCTTCCCCTCCTGCAACTTGGATTGTCCCTCCCAAAATTTGCGCAGTTTTGACTTCCAACCGAGCCAGACCTCGCGGACAGTCACTGTCGACTTGGATTGCCCATCATCATCACACAATGACTCTTGCGCAATTTTCATCAGTAGTGCTCGGAGCCATCATCCCGCTTCACAACCTTGCTGCCTCTCCCGATCACCTGCATCCGAAAAGATCATGTGTCATGGTAGACTAGAACGTTTTTAGATTTGATGTCGTATCGTCATGAGTGACTGTAGGTACAGGTACACCAACAAACATGGCACAATGATGAACGGGATGAACGAAGGGAGCACATGCAGAAGGACAAGTTCACCAATGGACAAACGAACGATGCATGCGAAGAGATGTGTTCGTGAACGAATGATCAAGCAAAGATGTGTTCGCGGATGGAAGGATGAGCAAACATGCAAGATGTGCTCAGGGACGGACGAACATGCACCTTTCGCAAACAAATGAGCCTGTCAAGCCTTCCAGCATACAAGCAAGGAGCAACGTGCCAAAGCAACATCAAGCGAACCAACGACCATCGAAGACTTCGCACACTTTGCCATGCGGAGGTGAAGCTGTGATACACCATGAAGACATCCATCACCCAGCAGCACTGCAGCTCGACATGCACTCCAGCAGCAGCACGAATGTACCAGCATTGTCATGTCAAGTCATGTTGTCCACATCTCCATTGTGGGTCATGTTGTCAAATCAATGTAATGTAACGTGGAAGTCCAAGAGACCCACTTGTTGTACAAAAAGTCATGGAGTCAAACAGTCATGAGGGTAGTCGAATAGCCACAAGAGTCAGTTTCACCCTTGGCTATAAATACCCCCTCATTTGTACATGGAAAGGACTTTTCACCTCAGCTCCTCCCACATAGCCAAGAGAGTCTGTAATCTTTTCTTAGACGAGTAAGTAGTGGCTCCAATGCCCCGCGCTCGAGGTTAGTGATGTATGGTGTAACGATGTGCCTTGGAACTTTCGCTTAATTCAGAAGTCTGCTAACATGCCAGCACATTTTCTCACATGTATTGTAATTGTTGTAAGACTAATCTTGAACACTTGTAATGCATGTTGCTTTAACCTGTGTTGAACACTTGAACTTATTTCACTTGTTGTAATACATAATCTGTTAATGAAAATGTGTTGTATATGTTGTTAACGTTGTCTCACCCGTGGTGGCTACCCCCCCCGAACAGCAGACAAACCTTTCACATAAAACTTGCTGTAACAAACGTTACACTCGTGCGGACTCATCTGCTGAGTGTTGTACATGTTATCCTACCTTGTGTGTTGTGACTGCCGCATCCATGTGGACTGCTCCTCCGGAAGTTGTGCACGTCCTATTGTGTTGTGTGTTCTTAGCCGAGTTAGGACTTCATCCCAACCAACTTGGGACTCACTCCTACCCTCTCCCTTTACAGTGAAAGAACCATTGACACAAGTACACTAACATTCACTAGGCACGCAAACGTCACTTCTCGAAGGCAAAGCAGACCACTCTCCCGTGCTGACAAGCAAGAGTTGAGGCAAATCCTTAAGACAATGGCAACCGGGCCATCATACTGGATGGGACTTGATGCAAGGTCTAGTTGGGACTTCATACCGGGGTGATCCCCTGAATGTTGGCGGGTCTAGCACCGTCAACAAGATCATATGTTAGAAGGTGGGCAAGCCAACCCAAAAGGTATGTTTTTCATTGACCAATTGAGTGCTTATGCTTGGTTTTCATTTGGGCATCTTTGGCATGGATTATATGGTGACTTGGAAGAAGGAAGGGCTTTGATCGTGGCTTTGTTCCTTGACCTTAGATGGGGCATTAATCCTCAGTCCTAGTCCCATGGGATATCCCCTATCGACCTATGGCTTTAGGAAGAGCACTACTTAGGAAACCCTAATTTTGGTAGCATGGTCTCGTTTTCTTGTTCCACAATTTTCACTCCCCTTCGTGTTGATTTGGGGTAGCATCGGATGTGCTCTAGCCATGAAAATTGGTGGAGAGGCGAAAGCACATGAGATCTCCAAGACCCAAAAATGTTTTGGGGAAATTCCACCCGGTTAGAGAAAAATTAAAATAATTAATATTTTTAATGGGTTCCTAAGTCTAAACTTAGGAAAATAAAAATATTAATGGGTATGAATATAAAACTGGGTGAGAATGTTCTAAATGACATGGACCAAAGCAAATCTAATCTTAGCCGTTTATTAGAGATTTAATCTCGGCTGTTGAAGACTCAACAGGAAAAAGTATAAGAGGAGGCTTGAGGGTCAGTTGGGGATACACCAAGATTAATCAGTCAGTTCGATTTTTTGGAGAGGGGTTTGCTGAAAAAATTTGAACAAGTGATTAGAGTTGCAGCGAGGGGCAGTGAGTGCATAGCGGAGAGGCAGAGATAGTGTCGAAGGACCAGCGCAGAGGCAGAGAATAGCTAGCAGGAGCCACGTAAAGGGCCAGAGGGATTGCGCAGAGGCTACCAGGGCCTGCGTGAGTGACGCAAAGGGCCAGAGAGCCTGTGCAAAGCATCAGAAGGATGACACAGAGGCTTCCACACTGAAGCAGAGGCCAAGAGGGCTAACGCAGAGGCTTCCACGCTGAAGCGGAGGCCAAGAGGGCTAACACAGAGCCTCAGAGAGGCATTGGAGAGATTTTCGTGGAGCAAACTTGCCGAATATCTACTTCCAAAGAGAGGTATTACTACCAGATTGATTTCTCTATCGGGTGAGCCAGTTTGGCACCCAATTGTACTCAAGAAAGTTGCTTAATAATAAAACCCTGAGAACTGTTGCACCAGTTTTCCCAGGTTGTGTTTTTCCAGGGATAATTGTCTAAAAATAACAATGTCCTTTGCGTGTTTGTCTATTCTTTCAGTTGAGGATCTATAGATGGTTGAGACTGTACTTGTGTTTATTTCCAATATTTATATGGTTAAATAACTTGTTAAGTGATTAAACAAGTAGGTGAAATAAACCAGATAGTGCAGGAAGAATTTCTAACGGGTTAGACTTAGAAATTTCAACATGGTATCAGAGCGTTGCAGATCACAGGATAGCTGAAGGCACCAGCTGAAATCAAAAAATTTGCAGCAGAAACAGTTGTCCCGAGAGACGGAAGTTGTTCCTAAGCAGAGAGCAGCAGAAAGGAGTGACGCGGAGGGCCTACGTCATCAAGTTGGAGCCAGAGAGAGGGCCAACGCAGAAAAAGTGAGAGGCAGAAGAGACTCACGAAGAGCCACATCATCCTGCTCAGCGAGGTAGGGGTGACGCAGTTGGCCAGAGGAGCGATTTAGCCTTGCCAGGATTGTGCAGAGCTAAGTGGCTCAATTTCTTCAGTTGTTACGGCTTAAGAGCTGTGGGCATATTGTGGATTGTGAAGCTAGTGGGGTGTTGTTGTTGTTGAAGCAGAATAGTACCTAACGAGCCAAAACCAAGGTAGAGGGAGTCGCTACCTAGGCGAATTTCTAGACAAGAAATCCAAATCAGTGTTGCAAAAGCAAAGGGGATCGGAAAGGAGTGATTCAACTGTTGGCAGAAGGATTTCCAGGAGGGAAATCGAGACTCGAGAGTCTAGGAGAGGATTTCCAGGAGGGAAATTGAGACTCAGAGGGAGTCTAGAAGAGAACTTCCAGGAGGGAAGTAGAGACTCAGAGGGAGTCAAAGAGAAGAGCAGAGATGGCAATGAACGAACTGAGGGATTAGGACAGGTTGGATGGGGCATCCAACTTTGTCATTTGGAAGGCCAGGATCCTGTCTATTCTGGATAGACATCGCATCAAGGCCTTCGCCTTGAGAACCGTGGCTATCCCAGTCGACCCAGCTGATAATGAAAGGTATGAGGATGCAATGGCCAAGGCAAAGTGCATAATCCTTGATGGGGTCAAGGATCATGTAGTTCAGCATATTGCCGAGAAGAATACGGCAAAGGAGATGTGGGATACCTTGACGACATTGTATCAAGGCACTTCCGTGCAGAGGAGGATGCTACTGGAGAATCAATTGCAATCATATCAGATGCAGAAGGGGGAGCAGATAGATCTATTCCTCAACAGGTTGCAGGAGATTCGGGACCAACTTACTTCCATAGGGGTCACACCGGATCAGGAGTTCATGTTGAGGATTGCCCTAAACACAGTCTCCGAGGAATGGGAGACATTTGTCCAGAGCATTTTGGACAGAGCGAATCTTCCAAGTTGGGAAGAGATGTGGGCAGCTCTTCGCCAAGAAGAGATCAGACGGCTGACCAAGACGGGAAGTAGCAGCAAAGGTGGTCGAATCAAGAAAGAGGAGGAGGATGAGGCTCTGGCATCTACGGGACAGCAGGGGAAGAGAAAGAAGAAGGACATCTCCAAGATAAAGTGCTTCCTTGTGGGGAGCTGGGCCATTATGCAAACAAGTGTCCCAAGAAGAAGAATAAGGGAGAGGCTTCTGACTCTAAGGCAGCGCCGGCTAAGGCGTAGAAGGAAGGAGAGAATGATGACGATTGTGCCATGAGTTCTCATACACCTCTAGAGAAGAGGTGGGGAGACATAGAGTTGTAGTCAGGAGGACTACAGGAGATGTAGGGGTAGGATCCTTGAGGTACCCAAACTCTTGGATCATATCTGGCTACGGGAACCCCGAGAGACAGTAGCAAGATGACGGATGTCGGTAGAAGCAAGATGCGGATGGAGCGGCAGAACAATGCTAGAGTGCAGGGATCTGTAGCAGCGCAGTGAGGGTTGCAGCAGTGCGGGAGGCACAGAGATGGTTGCAGCAGTGGAGGAAGGCACAGAGGTGTTTACAGAGCGAAAGGCACAAAGTTGTTGCAGCAACTTAGAGGCAGCAAAGGGAGCATAGGATAATAGCATAGGGAGCTTCAGCATCAGGGGGGCTTCTAGCCTGACAAGGATGTCAGTAGTTAGGTAGATCAGTCACTTACTTCTCACTAACTGAGTTGCAGTGCAGCAGTAGAATTGGTAGTGCTATGGGCAACACGATGCAGCATGATGAGAGAGAGTTGCAGCGCAGATGCAGTGTTGGGAGGAAGGACCAGCAGCAACACGGATGCAGAGGGAGCTGTAGTACAGATGTGGCAATGGCAGTGGTGAGCCATAGGCAGCAGTACAGGAGGCAGCAGTGCAGAGGATGTTTGGCAGAAGGCCAAGCATCAACACAAGTACCGGTGTTGAATGATCAGGGTGATATTCAGTGGTGGACCATTACTAAAGCACATTCCTCGCTAAGAGGGAGTGTTGATTTGGGGTAGCATCGGATGTGCTCTAGCCATGAAAATTGGTGGAGAGGCTAAAGCAAATGAGATCTCGAAGACCCATAAACGGTTTGGGGAAATTCCACCCGATTAGAGAGATATTAAAATAATTAATATTTTTAATGGGTTCCTAAGTCTAAACTTAGGAAAATAAAAATATTAATGGGTATTAATATAAAACTGGGTGAGAAGGTTCTAAATGACATGGATCAAGCCAAATCTAATCTTAGCCGTTGATTAGAGATTTAATCTTGGCCGTTGAAGACTCAACAGAAAAAGTATAAGAGGAGGCTTGAGGGTCAATTGGAGATACACCAAGATTGATTAGTCAGTTCGATTTTCTGGAGCGGGGTTCGCTGAGAAAATTCAAACAAGTGATCAGAGTTGCAGCAAGGGGCAGTGAGTGCATACCAGAGAGGCAAAGATAGTATCGAAGAACCAGTTCAGAGGTAGAGAAGAGCCAGCAAGAGCCATGTAGAGGGCCAGAGGGATTGCACAGAGGTTACCAGGGCCTACGTGAGTGACGCAAAGGGCGAGAGAGCCTGTGCAGAGCATCAGAAGGCTAGCGCAGAGGGTTCCAGGTTGACGCAAAGGCTAGGAGGGCTAATGCAAAGCCTCAAAGAAGCGTTGGAGAGATTTTCGTGGAGCAGACTTGCCGAATATCCAAAGAGAGGTATTACTGCCAGATTGATTTCTCTGTCGGGTGAGCCAATTTGGCACCCAGTTGTACTCAAGAAAGTTTCTTAATAATAAAACCCTCATAACTGCTGCACCGGTTTTCCCAAGTTGGGTTTTTCCGAGGACAATTGTCCAAAAATAATGGTGTCCCTTGTGTCTTTGTCTTTCAGTTGATGATCTGTAGATGGTTGAGACTGTACTTGTGTTTATTTTCAGTATTTATATGGTTAAATAACTAGTTAAGTAATTAAACAAGTAGGTGAAATAAACCAGATAGCGCAGGAAGAATTTCTAATAGGTTAGACTTAGAAATTTCAACACTTCGTACATTACAAGCCCTATTTCACCATTTCCTTTCTCTGGTTCCACATGAACACTGGGTCCACAAGGCACTAACACACCCCCTCCCCTTGTCCACATATCTTGGTCGAGCTTGGAAATGTTGCCACTGAGGTTGATGTAGCTAAAAGAAAGTTAAAAGCATATCATGGCCACAAGCAAGATACAAAAGAAAGAAAATCATAAAATGCAAAAGATGGCCAAGAAATTTATATAGCACGTGGGAAAAATCCAAACATGAGCTCTACCAATTATCATTATGGCAAGCACCCTAGTTCCTAGGGCCATGAGTGCCCATCACATCATTAAAGGAACCCATGCACCTCCAAACCCCTAGTGGGCAATGAAATAGCCCACCTTTAAGGGGGTATTAATTGCTTTTCATCATACACAATATTCTCTCATGTCCTGGAGCTTCAAGCAATAATAAAAAGAAAATCAATAAAAAGTAAAAGGCAAATAAAGAAAGGTGCAAAAACAAAGGTTGGGGTAATTCATGTAACCACGATTGCTTCCTTCTCACATTTGTATATCCAATATGTGGACTTCCTCATTATTTCTAGCCTTGTACCCATGGTGTTTGACCATGAGAGCCCTTTGCCCCCACTCCATTCCATCATCATTCACATGTCACCTATTAATTGAAGGATGTACTAGGGACATGTCTTTCCCCTTAAGGGCTAAGAATGTGAAAATTCGGAAACCCGAATCCTACTACATCAATTGGAAATAATTCTCCTAATTAAATTAATTTTAACAATTTATTTACTGTTTTCTACAACAAACACTGAATCAAACACACTACAACTTACACAAATAAACTGCAAAAGAAATAAGTGTTGGAAGAAATACTAGCACACGCACATAAATAACACAGTTATTTTGGACCAATGTCCCCAGAAAAACCCAACCTGGGAAAATTGGTGCAACAACTAGGGGTTTTATTGTTATGCAACAGTGAAATAATCTGAACACAACTGGATGCCGAAATTGGCAATCCTACAAAGAAATACTCGCAAGAAAAAAATCTAGTGAGGAATTTCCTCACTCCACAAGAAAATCCAAGCTCTGACCTCAACTCAGATTGAGTCATCCAAACTGGCTCTGCACAGTCACTGCATCACCCTAGTGCAGTTGCTCCTGCACTCAACTCGAAACAACTTCTCCTTAAGTCGTATGATCAGCTATTGTCTGAGAAATGTCTCTCCTGTCCTCTGGAACCTTTTCCCATCTTCTGGCAAAGAAACTCTGCTTCTCCCCAGCAATTTCGAAATTGCCTCTAGTGGCTACTACGCTGCTCTACGTCAGCCTCTCTGTGGCTCTTCTGCCTCTTTGCAAATGCACTCACCAGATCTGAAATCCTTCCTCTGGCTTCACTGTCCATGCCCCTCTCTCACTGCTTCGATTTCTCTGGCTCTCTCTCTCTGGCAACTGCATGTTGTTACTCAGGAAATCGATCTTCTCATGAAATCAAACTGCTCAAGTGATTTCTCCAATCCCCATCGACTTCTTATAATCCTCTGTTGAGAATTCAACAACCAAGATTAGATCTTAAACGATGGCTAGGATTAACATGAAGTCAATCCTTGTGAGTTTCTAGAACATTCACACCATAACTTAATTAATTCTTATTATTTAGTCATATTCCCTAAGTTTAGACTCATGAAATATTTAAAAATTGACTAATAATCTAATTAAGTCATTTCTAGGTGTAATTTTTTGAAACAATTTATGGGTTTTGGAGATCTCATGCATTCTAGACCCTCCACAAAATTTCAAGGCTAGAACACATACGATGCTACAGACACTCCCTCTTAGCGAGGAATGTGTTCTAGTGTTGCTGCCCCCCATAGCAACACCCTGTCTCTGCATCATCTCTTGTCACGTTGTTGATGTTTGGCTGCTACTGCCCCCCAACCACTGTGCAACTCTGATATCTACTGCATATGTATTGTTGTTGATCCTGCTGAACTGCTGCCAACACTGCATTTGCACTTCAACTCCCTCTTCATCTGTTGCTACTGCAACTGCAACATCTGCAACTAAAAAGAATCCTAAATACTAAATTAACTGTGATCAGTATGATGTATTTGTCACCCGAGTCTTTGACTACTGCTAGTATCTGTGTTGTCACTGAGGCATCTGTGTTGCTACTAACTCTGCACTACTGCCAATTTTGCACTGCTCTCCCCAACATCTGGCTGCAACTATACTCTGCATTTGTCCCTTTGGCATCTAACTGCATCTACTGCCACTGATCCATCCTGCTACCGAAATATTATGGGCCCCCGTAGCAAGGAATTGATTCAAGAGGTGGACTTCCTCAAGAATCCTGCCCATCTGCAGCACTCTGGGACTACAACACCAAATCACCCCATCTTGCTCTTGGAGGTATGTCAGCAAACATAGCGAAATCTTCCTCCTTCCTGGAGGATAGCCTATCGATCTCTACTGACGCTGCCTGTTGGTCCTGCTTCTCCTCCTTGTGCTTATTCCTAAGAGGATACTAGGGGTTGTAATGACCAAGCTCATCACATCTGAAGCACTTGACCTTCGACATGTCCTTCTTCTTCTTTCGCTGCTCCCCTTGTCCCTCACTAGAACCCTTCGATGCGAGGGCCACATTCTCCTCCTCCTTCACCAGCGTCGATCCGCTGTTGTTGTTGCTACTAGAGTTCTTCACTAGGTCTCATCTCAACTCTCCCTGTTGCAAATCGGCCCACATCCTGTCCCACCTTTGCAAGGTTTCTCTACCCAAGATACTTTGGACAAATACCTGCCACTCCTCTGAGACAATGTTGAGTGCCAATCGCACTATCTCTGTGGGTTGAGGCACTGCGACAACAGCAGACAACTGGTCTCAGATCTCCTGAATCCTGGCGCAAAGGGGGTCTATGCATTCTATGGGGCACAATAATAACAATATGGGGACAACATGGGCACAACAATAATAATAAGTGGTACAATGACAATAACAATAAGGGAATACACTAGTATTATAGGGACCTAACAACCATAGAAGTGAGCTACTGTATATTAATTCGAGTCACTAATATTAAGTGATGTCACATAATAACAAAGTATAGACAGCAATCCTATCATAATCCAAGTATGGACAATTGCGTTCACTGTGGAATAGATAGTGACACTAATACAATGATGCCACAGACCATGCCTCAAAGTTTATACGAAACCTCAGAGCCTTCTACGAACCTTGTCACAGAGATACGAACCATGCTTCAGAGCCTTCTACGAAAGTGCGAGTTCTGTTTACCAAGAGGAGGAATATTTATGCCAATTTATAGATGTTCATGTGTGTGAAGGGACACAATTCTTAGGGCAGGCCGACATCAGGCCGACTTGAATCTTTGGAGGGAAATAAGAAATTAAAATTTGCTCAAATAATATTTAAATATATTCCTCTTTAATGATTGATTGCCCACGTATTAATAACAATATCTTTTGAGTAATTTGAATTCTTCTTTGGGGCTTCTCGTGGGGCAGATGGGTTTCTATTGGGTCTTAGGGTTTCTCATGGGAAATTTGTCCCATAGCTGCCCCAATTTTCAACACTTGCAAGAAGATAAACATATACTATGTGGACAATATTTGACAATATTGTGCTTGACTATCATATACCCATAATGCTGGAATAGGTTTGCATTTTGCCAACCAGATGTTAAGTTTCTTGTCTTCGTGGAAGGGGAGGTGGTCCGTAGTACTATGTAATGAATAAAATATATATTTCCATAAATGAGGTATTGTTCATTACATATCACTAGAGGTTATTGTCACTAAATATGCTAAAAATAGCAGCAAGAAATTTCAAAAGAAATACATAGACGTTACAACAAATAACAAATATAAAATGTATCAATTACTTTAACTTTGCTAGTTACATTGAATGACACGATCATTTTTTTGTTGATGATATGGGTGCACATGCAGTATGGGATCGATTTATGGCCACTGATGACTAAGTCTAATACCCTGATTACAGTCAGTGATATAGGGGAAATAACGAGTCATCTATATCCATGCCTAAGATATAAATGCTTGTGGGTTTCAAATCAGATATATGCAAGTTATTATTTCCTGCCTTATTGTCTTTTAGGTTTCATTTACATACAGCTATACTGTAAAATAATATACGTCCTTTTAAAGACAAACACCAATCTAACAAGTATTGGGTAATCATTGTCACAAAGTACTTAAAAACACATGCATGTGGACCGAAAGGTCCAGCATACACATGTCATTGCAAAAAAGGTATAGAGAGGATCCTATAAACTCCAGAAAGATGCACAAAAGATGATAACATGAAATCCGAAATAATCTTATAAAGTTAACGAGGGAAAAGAAAATTCATGTTTAATGGTTAATATGATCATAAAAACTTTAGTAAAATCTCTGTATTAATAAACATTGACTTGCGTCTTTGCAGTCAAATGTTTATTGGAGTATCAACTCTCCAATGCTAGAGTCCAAATTTAATAAAGTCACTTTATATTAAGTGACTTAATAAAGTGTCATTAGTTGCAGTGATTACATGAGGTAGGTATCATAAAATGTCGAATACTACCAATATAAGAAGATCTAAAATTCCATTTATAATAACATATTATATTCCACATCTCCCCTGGATATGTGTATTTCATTTTTTGACAATGTTTTGGCTTGGTGTACTAAGATACTGTACAAATATAGGACCAAACAGAAAAAGGAAAAATATTAAGTTTATCAGAAAATCCAACCTTGTGCATGATAAAAGAGGAAAAACAAGCAGGTATTGTTTCTTCCCCCAGCTTTCTCTCTGGAAACCTTTCCCACAAAACAACCTGCATATCTTTCATGTGTTTGAATTTTCAAGTGTTACTTGTTATACATTAGTTGTAGACAAGGCAAACCTATCATGGAGAGATACATATCCAAAATACTATATTTGTGTTCTAATAAAGCTTTAAAACCATTTATGCCTTTAATAATCTCAGTGAGTATAGTTGGAATACAAGGGATTACAAACTTACAAGGTGAGAAGATTGCTGGGCTGTGGGCATGCCATTAGTTGACTCAGAAGTTGGAGATAATAATACAATTGGTGAAACTGGCATTGAAGATGTCCTTTTCACCGGCAATGGTACAATTACTCTTGCTATATAAAATGATTTTGAAACATGAAGTCTATGATTGCTTCCATTATAGAGTGTTGATTGTGACATTGCATCAGGAGATATGAGAACACTTATTTCTTCCTCTGAATCAGGTGCAATGTGCCTGACGCTTGGTTGTGTTACATGTCCTCCAGTGGAAAATCTATTTATCTGTGATGACCCCGGTGTTGATAGGGGGTCTGAATTTAGAGATCTGTTGTCACAATTTTCCACGGATCCTGGTTGATCATGTAGAATAGACGTGATTCCTTTGTGACACAAGTTTCTCTTTTGTTCACTTTCCTGCATATACAAATAACAATGTTAACTTCATGAAACCTATTGTTGCCGCTCCAGAACTGTGTAAAAGATTCCAAAACAAGGTTGTCTTAACAGTTCAGAAAGAGCTGGTCAGATATGTGTTAACTCAAAATCTTAAGGGTGACTGAATAAATGATTCTTTAGGCCACAGCAAACAAGATAAGTCTACATTATTGAATTTTGAAATAACCATCAAGAAGCATGCTACTATGTAAGAAAAAAACTCGGGGAAGAATCCCTCACATTTCAAGTTGGCAATAGTATTTTCTTAATTGATTGAATATCTTTATTCTAGACTTGTTCCCAGAAAGAAGAATTTTGAATCTGATTTCCAGAATATCTGAGAATATCTCTCTTCAACAAAACAACAGTAAAAGCTTGGCATAATAATCAAATGCATAATGGACATAACACAATAGATCAGACAACTCAACGACGTTCTTTCTTGTTGAAGCTGGAAAGAAGACAAGGCTTGTACCTATTCCACATTCCTGAAAATGTTTATTTTCAGGACTAGAAAGCTTTTCAATCTTGTAAGCAGTGTTTGTTGAATCAATAAAATTGAATAGAAGGAGATTTTTGCATGTTAATATAAAAAATAAATGTATTTTATTTTACCCTCCTTTATCTGGACTCTGAATAATTTTGACTGCATCTGTTCATCAGTGCACAAAGAATGTGGAATTACTGCAAATATTACACTGCTGCTTTGTTAAACTGCATTGACTCTAGACAACGTTGGGTTCTCTTGCATAAGATGCCATTTATGGATGAAAAATAAAAACTTTTGCAAGGGGTCAAATAAAGATACAGATATAGGATTTCATCTATAATTCTTCCTTCTCCCTTTGATGTACTCCTTATGTGCACTTGGACACCTGCCTTCCAAACAAGACATGAAGAAGGTGATAAGGGAGGAAACCTACAAGAAATAGATCAAGAACACTTGAATCACCCACCCCATTACTACCTTAATCCTAAAATGGATTTATACTTCAAGTGCTTCATGCAGCTGAGAGATGGTCTCATTGTCAGACGTCTGTATATGTGGAGACATTAGATGTCTGTATATGTGGAGACATTAGATGTGTCACGGCAAAATCTAGCAGCCTTTGGAGGGGGAAACCCTACAAGGCATAAACTTGACCAAGAGACAACAATGGGGTAGTGGCCCACTGTCACCATAGCCAAAAACCCCTTCTCTTTATGGATTTTCACCAATGGGAGGAGTCCCAATATGGACACAAGGATTCAAGTGTCCTACATGGGCATGTTGACCCCCCTGAACAAGACACATTAGGACATGTTATATATTATTTTATTAAATATATATATATATATATATATATATATTAAGAATTAGATATTTCTTACACAAATTTTCATTCATGATACAAATTCATTGATTCAAACATTGATCTTCATCTAGATGTCAGTTTTACAAAGTAACATTCCATACAAATACAATTGTGACAAATTCATCAATGATCCAGTAGGAGAAAGACAAGAAACTGCAGTTTTCTCATTAAGTCATCAAAATCAAAATGTGTTACATAGGTAGTAGCAAGGCCAATGGCAAATAGAAATAGGCTAATAGCAAATACAAAACAACTACAAGTACAAGGCAGTAGGTAGCTCATGAGTCATCAATCATCATCAAAATCAGCATCAATGATCACTGTCATGGTCACCACTGCTCTCCTCTGTGGCATCCTCCTCCTTTGTATCCAATGTCATCTCTGCTTCTACTGGTGTGGAGGATGACCCCTCAACAGTATCACCATCATCAAAAGTGACAGGGTCTAGCACTGGCTCATTAAGATCCAAGTTGGCCAATTCCAACTCAACATTATTGTCCAAACCCATATCATCAGGAAAGACATCCCACATCTTTGTCTTTCCCTTCAACCACTCATCCCTCTGCATGTAGATAAGACGAATCGCCTACAAAATTCTCCCAAACCCTTTGTAATTCATTCCCACAGACCCACAGCAAGAGAGACAGAGAAAAGTGAGGGAGAAATTGTTGAAGGAAATGTAACTAGGTTCGGTCTTCATAATGTACTTTTGATATTGTATTTATTCAAGAAAAGAAATATTATTTTTATAATATATGTCAATGAGTTTCTTGCTCATTGAAATAGGTCTAGCACATGTTAAAGTGCTATAGGTGAGTCAAATAGTCAAAAGAAAATGTTGAAGACCTTAAGGGCATGTTACACCATGTATATGTTTGTATAAGAGTCAAAGAATATCCCTCCAAGCAAATTCAAGTCTCCTCCAAAGAAAAGGCACCATCAAAGAAGCTATCTGAAGCAAAGACATCAAGTTGGCCTACAAACAGCTAGTCGGCCTTCAAGTCGGCCTAGAGGGGGGACAGACCTCTATATATAGAGGCTGTCCACTACTCTAAAGAGAACGCATTCACATCTTTGAAATCTGCGAAGTAAGGAGGCAAAAAAAGGGTAGTTGAAGGACGAAAGAAGAGTCTCCAAGGGCAGAAAAGTAGGAGAAGTCATCACTGAAGGGTTAAGGACTGTTTTCTAGGGTAAATATAGTCACACGTGTGAGAAAAAGGAAGGACAATCTGCGTTATATCAGCAGTAAGGTCACAGTCACATGTTCATTATTGGTTGGGCTAGAAAGTTAGGCCTAAAAGGTCTCCTACTCAAGCGAAGGTAAGCCTCTCTCAAGCGAAGGTGAAAGGACCCTAATTTGGAAGGGTACCTGCCACACATGCGAGAATCTAGGGCTGTTGTACAGTCACTTCAGTCTACACCTACATTTCAAGAAACATCTCATTTGGTTGAAAGAAGGAAGGTGTCTACATAAGTGAAGGATATCTCTAAGTATAGAAGAGAAGCATCTCATCTAGAGCTCACCTAAACAAGATCTAACAACAGTTGAAAGAAGGATGAAGTGCCAAGTAACAAAGTGCTGGAAGAAGGAAGACTAAGTTCCGGGGAAAAAAGTGCAGAAAGGAAGAAGGAATTGGGGGAACAAAGTGAAGAAAGGAGGAAGGACTTGAGTTGTGCTTGGAGGACATTCTAGTTAGGGGTCTAAGGTTTGGCATTGATCAATAAGAAGCTTCAATAAGAGAAACTTACTAAAGGGTTTTCCTCTCAAGAGAAGAGAGGTTTTGGCCCAGGCAGAGAGACAACATCTTGTGTTCTTGTTCTTATGTTTTTGGTAGTAGTTTGATGAAGTACACACACATGTATTAATCAAAAGAAGAAGGAGAATAAGCTAACAAGAAAAGTAAAAAGACTCCACAAATTGTTATCAAATAAAGAAGAATCACACTACACCTAATTGCCCTCGATTGTTCAACATAAATGACCCAAAACCGGCCTTTATGGGACATCAAATCAAGGGACATGATCGAACACGATCGAGGCACGATCAGACACGATCGGAGGACATGTATCCCACTAAATCATGTTTGATTTGACCGATTCAGGACACGCAGGCGGTTTAGGACGAATCTGGTTTCTTAGGATAAAGGTCATCGATGTATGATATTCTAGGTATAAAGTGTTACATGATTTGGCTAGACCTTCTACAAGAAAGACACAACAAAGGCTCAAGGCTCCAATAGGAGGCAATTCACTTTCTATGTAGAGGCCTAGGGCTACAAGCACAAGACCTAGGGTTTGAGAAATTTGTTGAGTGTTGGAGTATCCAAAGGTCAAGGCTCATGAAACCTTCAAGAAGCCCCTAAGTTGAAGGAAGATAAAACTAGGGTTTCCCTCTTAGGGAAAACAACTAGGGCAAGAGATTTTATGGATGAAATTGAAGTGGATGCCCACCAAAAGGATAGATTTGTGGCAAAGACTATCCTCTTGATGTTTAGGCTCTCCAATCCCCAAACTCACCTTGCCTAGGATTTTGCACAAACCCCTTGTTTACTACCTTAGCCTTAAAGGGGTTGAAATTCAAAGGAGAGAGAAAATGGAAAAGAAAGGTAAATGGTCACTAACCAATTGGACCAGTCCCTTATCCCTTGGGAGTATGGAGTCAATGATTCAAATTATGCAAATAGCTTCAGAGGAGGCTGAAATTTTGATGCCCTAGATACCAAATTTAAACAATTACCTATCCAATGGAAGAAGAATTTTTCATGGGAGAGCTACCAAGAGTTCATCACTAAGGACATTCATTTACATGCTATGTATGAGTAATGCATGCAATAGATCATCTAGATTTAGCATTCAATAGATATTCAACAAATTAGGGCACAAGTGCAATTACTAGAATCAACAAAATTCCATACATTAGACATGCAAGAGATAGATATTCAACTTTCAAGTCCACTTACAAGATAACATGCAAAGAATTCATTCCATTCATCCAAAGAATAGCTCCAAATTGCAATAATTTAGCTCCAAATATCAAAATGCATCAAAGATCCAAATATCTCCACAAGTTCAAGAGGCCCAAAATAATCCAAGAGTGATGTGATGGTGATAAGTCACAATGAAGCCTCCTATATTTATATGAGGAGGATAAGTAGCTATTTTAGCTTAAAATCCCCTACAAATCATAAATAATGTGCCTCTACAAGCTAGGTCACAAGCCAACTTAGTAGCTAATGTGAAAAAACAAAAATTCTCCACAAGTGTGAGCTGAAATAGAGTAAAGCTATGACTTCATGCAAGTGTACGCCCTTCTAGGGCTAGAGGGAAAATGGTGCCCAAACAAGTGTAGAAGCCCTCTAAAATTACCATCTAGGGGTTGGCCCCTAGATCTCTCTCATAATCATCTTGTCGACCCCAATTTTGGGTTTGGGGCACAAAAATGGGTCTCATTGGTCTCTGGCTTGTGAAAATTCCTTGAAATGAAGCAACTAGAAATTTATTCTTCTAACTGAATAACTGTTCAGTTTATTTGCTATGGCAAACAACAAATAAATCACACTACAATTTCTTCACCATAAAATTAAAATATGTTGCGGAAAATAAAACAAGAACTGAGAAAATAGACCACACACACAATAAAAATGACATTGTTATTTTTAGACAAATGTCCCTGTTAGTTTTTGGTAGCATTAGAAGTGCTCTAGCCTTGAAAATTGGTGGAGAGGCTACGGCACATGAGCTATAAAGAACCCAGAAACCGTTTGGTGAAATTCCGCCCGGGTTGTATTTTATTAAAATAATTAATATTTTTAATGGAGTTCCTAAGTCTAAACTTAGGGAAATTAAAATATTAATGGGTATTAATCAAAATATGGGTGAGAATGATCTAGAAGGCGGATCAAGTCATGTTTTAATGTAATGTCCCAAATGAGAAAATTTTGGAACAAGCTTTTCACATAAAATTTATCATACATTTAACAGAAAATTGTCATTTAAAAATAAGCCAATAGAACAATGCAAGGTTACTTGGGAGTAGGAGCGGGAACGGGAGCGACATTTTCAGAAGCTCCCGATTTGGAAGCGATTCCAGGAGCGTTTTTTATATAATATATATTTTTTTATATTTTTTATATTTTGATGCATATATGTCAACAAAATCATGTAGAATGATGAATTAGATATAAAAAACATAAAAAAACATAGATTGAACCATATAACAACAATCATCTAGAAGTTATAATCTTCATCAACCATGTCCACAAGTTAGTAACATACAACATATTGAGTCTCATGATTCATCAATATTAAAGTTTCAAGCTTTCAAAATTCAATATATAACATTTATCATCATTGATCACCAAAGTTGTACTTGTAAGCTAAGTGTAACCATTACAACAAATAATATCTAACATGAAATGAAATGTTATAAAATGAAATGAAATGAAACAACTTTCAACTTTCATGAAGCATCATATTCATAACTCATTGTTAATGAGTTATAATGGCCAACTTCAAACTTCAAACTTAAATTGTCATATATTGTTTACAAAAAAATATCATAATAAATATGAAAGAGTCAATAGTTATAAAAACTACTAGAAACTAAAAAAGACAAGTAAACCTATTATCTATTGCTAATGCTTGGGCCTCTTGCCACCACGAGAAATGTCTAATTTTTTAGTCTTGTTGGAAAATCAGGATCTTTCTCATTAATATCACCCTCTAAGCATTAATATCCAGAGGTATCTTTGTCATTACCTCTGGATCTATATAGGTATCTTTGTCATTAATATCACCCGCTAAGCATTAACATAAGATAGAAAAAACATAGCATGTCAAGTCAAGGTTTTGTTTGAGTGATGCGTAACATCTAGGTACATAGAGGGATTGGTGCCCTTGATTAGATATGACTTCCATACCCTAATACATGACAAAATCCAATGGAAACATTGCAATCCCCAATCCTGAAATCCTGAAAAACTGATAAGTCTGCTAGATTTTGAATGAAATCTAAAATTCTACTTTCTCCATATGAAATCCAATGAGGTCGAAACCACTGTCAAACATCCTGAGTCGTTTCATGGTAACGTTAAAAATTTAAGTAAAATGATGAAAATGAAGATTAAGGAGAATGTCACTTTTACTTTAAGAATTTAACATTACCATGAATCGCATATCAATACTAGGGCCATAGGCTTGATCATTAGGTTGCCCCACACAGAACTTATTTGTTTCTTTGAAAACAAATTGCATTTGGAATATTACTACAAAAGAAAATTTGCAAAAAAAACTAAACGCTCCTAAAAAGGTAGGGAGCGTTTTTTTATTAGGGAGCGTGCTCCCGAGGCACTTTGGAGTTGCTCTCGCTCGGAGCGCGGATTGGGAGCAGGAGCATGAGGGGTGGGGGACGGGGGCGGCTCCCCCGCAACCCTGGAACAATGCAATCACATAACACACTGAACAAAAAATTCTCAGCTTTATTATATAAGAAGAATTGGTGTTTACATGCAAATACAACCCATATAGCTGAGATATATGGCCTCAGACAAATCTACAATAATACCGCAATCGGCCTCAAAAACAAATTGAAAAAAACCAATACACTGCAACCTATGAACCCTGAATGGATTCACCAAGGGAAGAGATGGGTGCTCGCCCACTCTCACTGAATCACCCGAGGGTTTCCGTCCTGGGGCTACTGCTGGAGTAGAGAACTGGGTTCTCAACCTCACATACAAGAAACAATATCAAAAACTAAGATGTCCTCCAATGGCCTCCTCGTCTTTTATAGATCTGATGGACCCCTCTAGAACCTTCTATTTTATTATTATTTTAATCATGGAGCACTTTTCCCTCTTTTATTTTAATTAAAATATTCTTTTTAATGCAGAATAGGGTAAATTAGACACCATGTCTCCTCAGGTCACTGAAACTCACATCCAAAAATCCCATCATGTAGATCTTCTCGTTCCGGTTCCAACGGGCTATTAGACTGAAGTGTTTCATTAATTAATCTCCCTGGAATGCCACCTCGAACATAATTAATTAAGTTATGCCCAGTGATAATGCTGATTTTTTAAAGTTGTCAAAATGCAACGAAACGAAAGGAAAATTGTGCTAATGATAGAATATGCCCAATGAATGCCATCAAATCCCATAAAAACTCCTCAAAACTCCATCAGGACCCCTGATGACATAAATTTGCTCCACTGGCCTGGCCATCCCATGTCTTAGAAATCCACCTTGGTTGTACTATGAAGAAGAATAAAAATGGGGACATGACATTTAATCTTAGTCGTTGATTAGAGACTTAATCTCGGCCGTTGAAGACTCAACAAGAAAAATATAAAATGGAGGCTTGGGGTTCATTTGGAAACACACACACAGAGAAAATTGATCTACAGTTCGATTTCTGGGGCTAGGAAGCTGAGAAATTCAAACTAAGTGATCATTCAGCAGCAGAGGGGCAGTGAGAATCCGGGAGAAGGAATTTGCGGAGAATATTGACAAAGAGGTGGAGAGATATTGCAGAGAGGCAGCACAGTAGCCAGGAGAATTGACAATGGGCCAGTCTGGGCCCACGCAGTCCCGACACAGAGCCAGAAAGGCCTGCGCAGAGCAGAAAAGCTGCCTATCACGCAGAATCCAGAACTGTCGGGAACAGCCGGAACTGTTGGAAACTGACGGAACAGCCGGTATAGCTGACGTAAAGGGAAGAAGAGGTAACGCAGGGCTGATGTAGTGCCTACATAGGGCCAACCCAAAAATCGTCGGGGTTAGCCAGTCTTATGCCGGATTAGCCGGAATTTTGCAGGGTGAAGTGAGGTAAAACTCACTCAGATTTTCCACCAGTATTTTCTCTGTAAAGGATTGCTAGATGAGTATCCTAGATTTGTATTCAAATATTTCTCCTGCATAATGATAAACCCTCAGAACTACTGCACCGGTTTTCCTGCATTGGGCTTTTCTGGGGACTATTGTGTCCTATGTATCTTGTTCTTTGCTCTATTTTTTGTTTCATGAGATCAAATATTAATTATTGTAGGCTGCAGAAGTAATTTGCTTTAGTGTTCAGAAGAATAACTTGATGAATGTAATTTAAAAATCAAGTAGGTGAAGTAGATTCAGATTTGATGTAGTAGGGGTTCCTTCAAAGTAGGAATTTTCACAATCCTCGGGAAAACCTAATGTGGGAAAACGGGTGTAACAAATAAGAGTTTTATTATTATTATGCAACGATGAAAATCTTAGTACAATCTAGATGCCCAAACTTGGAAATCCTTAGCAAATAATATGGCTAAAATTATTAGAGAGAATTTTCTCTCTCTCCACGAGCAATCCCGACACAACCTGCTTCAGAAAAATGTCCCTCAAGAACCCTTGTGCAAACCACTACGTAATGCTTGCATAGACCCTCACACGCACAACCTGAATCTGCCTCTGATCAAATCATTCCGCATGCTGCTGCCTCTAGAAGTGATCCTCCGACCCTCTAGAAAATTTTCCCGACCTCTAGAAACTGAATTGACCTCCTACTCAGCCAAATTGAACTACCTCACTGAAGCAGCCTGTGTAGCCTCTAGTGGAATAACTCAACCTCTTTGTTGCTTCCTCTTCGAAACTGGAAACTCCTCCAGCATCACTGTTTATCTCTGAATCCCTTCTAAATCGAACTCTTATGCCTTGCTCAGCTATTGTTGTTGGATAGCTCGATCTACCAAGGAACTCGCCTCCCAAGTATACCTTCTCCATCGCCTTAGAGTTGCTCTTGTAATCTCTTTTTGGTGAACCAACAGCCATGATTAGATCCCCATCAACGGCTAAGATCATTTCCAAATCGATCCGTGTGAGTTTCTAGAGAAATCTCACCATTCTCAATTAATTATTGTTAATTAATCACTTTTCCTAAGTTAGACTTAAGAAATATTTAGTTATTGATCAGTTAACTTAATTAAGCCATCTCTAGGTGTTTTCTCCTTAAACCTTTTTTGGGTTCTGGGGATCTTGTGTTCCTTGGCCTCTCTGACCAAATTCGAGACTAGAATACTTGTCCGGTGCTACAAAAATTAACACTCCCTGTTAGGGAGGAAGGTGTTCTCTCACTCTGTCTTCATAACATCCTCCATAGACAACATTGATGTCTAACAACTGTGATGATTTGTTAATGTTCACTATGCTGCTTCGCAACTCTGAGCTAACGCACCTTGCATCTATGTTGTTGTTCACAGTGCGTTGTGCTTCCTGCACTGCTGCCAACTCCGTTCTACCAAACAACTGATCTCATGTTGTTAGTGTTGCAACTACTGCAACTAAGAAATATATTCTGAATCAATTGTCTCTATACTGGCTCTACATTTGTCTCTTGAGTCTCTGACTGCTACTAGCCTCTACACTGTCCACTAAGTAATTGTCTATGTTGCAACCGCTTTGCACCCCTAAGCATCTGACTGTAACTAGTACTACAACTCTCCCTCAAGATTTGACTATGCCATCCTTAACACTGACCCATCTGCTACTGAATATTATGGGCCCTTGTAGCAAAGGTATTGATCCATGTGAGGAAACACTTGTTCGATTGTAGCCTCTATGGTTCTTGCCCAAACCTGCAACTCTAAAGCACTACGTGTTGATTTCTAGTAGCATCGGATGTGCTCGAAATGTCAAATTTTGCAGGGAGGCTGGGGCTCATGCATTCCAAGAACCCAGAATGCATTTTGCGAAATTCCACCAGTAGACAATTTTATTAAAATAATTAATTATTTTTAATGGGACTTGTTGACCACTACGTGTCAACTACCCTTAGCAGTACACCCCCTTTTCTTCGCAAAAGGGATAGAGCTTGATCGATGTGTCTGTGCCATTCATCATCGACCTGACCACATTATGCTGTAAACCCAATCTGCATGTGTGAATTGTAAATAATCTTAGCAGATCTGAGTCATGTATGTAAATTTCCTAGGTGGACCTAATTTTCTAGTGATAATCTACGTTCCGGAAGGTTTTTTGTCACACCGATCCATGATCGACAGAGTTTTCCTTCAGCCTAACCCCAAAGCCGGAATGAATTTTGTCATTATAATCTTAGGAGAATCCTAGTGCGTTGATTTGCTAGATTATATTTGGTCGCAGAACTAGGTAGTCTATGAGGGTCTATGTCAAATGAGTTTCCCCCTTGAGATGTAAAATTGTAAAAGTCATGATGTAAAGTGTCTTGAGGGTTAGAAAATGTTTTAATCCCCTCGTAAGTCCTAAGTCTTAGGTCTTAGGTGATTTTTCCAAAGGCCAAGTTCGAGGATCCAAAAATAAAAATTAAAAATAACTAAAAAATAAAAAAATAATAATAAATTAAAAAAAAAAAAATTAAAAATAAAATTAAAAAATAAATAGAAAACTTGAAAAATAAAATTAAATAATAAAATAATAATAAGTCAAATTTTTGAGTAAATAAATGCAGAATTTTAATTGTTTAATATATTAAAATGCATTTAAAAATTCGACGGATGAGATTAAAAGAAATCTTGATCCTCATCGACGGTCGAGATTAGTTTGACATGGATCACTCAAACTAGCCGTTGGGAATTTTTTCTTTAAATAGGGTGCTAGGGGTCATTTGAGATCAGATTTGATCCGAGAGTCTGGTGCTAAAGAAAGCTCTCTTGTAGTCATTTTTTGTGCAATAAAGAAAGACTTTGGGGTTAAAAATCTTGCTGGTGTTACTCTTCTGGAAATGTTGTAAGATCTTTTATTCTTTCTGCATAATTTTATTTTCAGCTATTGATTTTAGCTTGATGAAGATTGATTCAGGCACAGGTATCTTGTCTGATCTCTAGGGTTTGAATGATAGTTTAGATTCTGAAATATAATGGCAAGTATCTCCATTTGATCTGGATTTCTCTATCGTTTTTTCCCTCTATGTTAATGGTTGACTTTAAGTTGTGCAGGAAACCTTAGTTTTGAGTTTACCAGGCGTTAGGGGAAGTTCTCTGCTGAACCAGCCAACTCCCGGATTGCGTTTTCTGAAAGAGCCCAACTAGTTTTAATCCCGGGCTTATCATCTGAAATTTTTTGATGAATGCATGCAGGGTTTTTTGAAGTATCTCACATTAAAATTAAATTCTGAAAATATTACTGTGAATTATTGACAAATCTCGCTGCTTAAGAATCGAAAATCTGTAAATACTATAATTATTTAGCTGGTTCTAGGGTTTTTAGGTTTTGTTTCTGGCACATTTTATTTCTGAGTGTTCGGTTTTTTTTTTTTTTTTTGCAAGTTGCAGGTACAGATTTTGAAAAATTTTCAGGGTTTCTATCAGGAAATCTGAAGCAGGAAGGGTTTTAAATTTTAATTAAGTTTCTGGACTACGGTTTCAATTTCCATGCTGCTCAGGGCTTCATTTTCATTGCAGGAAAAAATTTGGAAATTTTTTTAAGGAGACTGAGTAAAGTTCCTCACGCTGCTACTTTTTTTTTCAACGCTAAGTCGTGGCTCTCATCTACTCTCCACGCCCTCAGATCGGCCACCATCCATCTCTCCTACGCAGCCTCTGTCCACCATCAAGCTGCACGTACTGTCTCTCTGCAAGCAAAATTGTCAAAAAATTTCCAGCTCCACGCTGCGTCCTTCATTCATCCCCATTCACGCTGCGTTTTCTTCATTCAAAATCCCGCAATCCTTTCTTTCCTCACACGTTTTTCACCCTTTGCTCTTCCCCACAGCTCCTTCTCCTCACGCTTTCTCCCTCACCTGCCCACGCAACAGCCTTCCCTACCATGCAGACCCTGCAATACGTGTGTCTTCCTCCCGCGCGCAGTCACTCCACACACCTGCAAACACCCAAACAACAAACCTGCAAGTTAGAAACTCTCCACGTTGCCTTGTTCCTGTTCCTGTTTCTTCCGCCGTCTCACCTGCGTATTTTTCTTCCACTGTCACACCTGCAGCAGACATGCGTTCACACAAACAGTAAAAAAAAGGGGGAAAAACAAAAATTTCAATTTTCGTTTAGTATTTTTTTTTATGCGTTAATGTAGGTTAGGCATAAAGCTTGTTCTCCATTTAGATTTTTATTAGAATTAATTCTTTCTTTTGTTTTCTTTTTTCTTATATATATATATAGTTTAGAATTTTAAGTTTCGTTGTATTTAAATTTAATTAGATTTAGATTTTATATTGTGTATATAGATAAGAAGTTTGATCTTAGTTTTAGATTTAGGTTTTATTTTATAATATTTAGTTTCATTTTATTTGTATATATTTAAACTTCATTTTCATTTAGTTTAGATTTAGATATTTTGATCTATTTTGATTAAAAAAAAAAATGTTTTAAAAATAAAAAGGGTTTTGATTGGTTCTTTTTAGGCTTAACTTTTAATTTTTTTAATTTTTTAGTTTAGTTTAGGACTTTAGTTTCTTTTTTAGAATTAGATTTTTTTTAATAAATTTTAGTTTTGTTTTCTTTAAAATAATAATAATAAATAAATAAATACATAAAAAATAAATAAATAAATAAATCAATTTTCATAAATTAAATTAGATTTTGATTTTAGTTTTAGATTTTTGTTTTAGTTTAGATACGTTTCCCTTTTAGTCATGTTTCAAAAAAATAAAAATTTTAAATTTTTGTTTCACATAAAAGTTTAAGTTTTAGATTTTAATTTAGATTTGATTTTATTTTTTCTATAGTTTAGTTTAGTTTTATTTTTTTTATATATCAAAAATCAAATAAAAAATAAAAAATTCATAAAAGATAAAAAGTTCCCTTTTTTTTTATTTTTGTTAGACTTTAGTTAGGACTTCAGTTTTGTTTAAATTTTAGATTTAAAATTTTATTAAAAAAAATATAAAAAATTATTTTATGGTTTTAGATCATATTTTAATTTAGGATTTCAATTTTGTTCTATTTTGATTTTTTTAGCTTAGAATCATAAAAAATATTTAAAAATTAAAATGTTTTGAAAAGGCTTAACAAAAAATTGAAAATTTCATTTTTGGCGACTTTTGCAATATTTATGTTCCATTTCTCTATAGCTAAATGCACTTAAATGTTTAGTTAAAGTTAGCTATGTGAAAGTGGTAACTGATCAGCATTTAAATTTTATGATCATTTAAAGCATTTAATTTTTCTTGAAGTTTAATTGCTGGATCATCATTAAAGCATTGTGAATTTACTGGATATCTTGCATTGCTTGGGTTTGATGATAAATGATTGTTTTACAAAATTCATATCTTCTGCAACATCTAATAAATAATCATTTAATCATTAACTCCATAAGGCACTGGTCCATTAACTTAATAAAATCAATTAAGTGCTTGTTTCCCCTCGTGTCTCCCAACCCAACTGGTCCACAGTTGGTCATCCATTGTCCCATAGGGTCTACCCCCCTTAGCCGCAGGAGACAGGCTTAAACGGAGAGATCGGGGCTCAGGGTGACAGCCCCCGGTCTGAGCGTTGTTGTAACAATCTGTGCGACAATAGGACCCTAAGTCTAAACTTGGGAAATTAAAATAATTAATGGGTATAAATCTAACTGTGGGTGTAACTTCTAGAAGAAGACGAGGATAAAGCAGAAATGATCTTAGCCATTGATTAGCTTCTAATCTGGGTCGTTGAATGTCAACGAGAAGATTATTTATGGAGGCTTTGTTGAAGTTTCTCAGTTTACTTAGTTTAGAAACCCTTCATGCACTTTTTCTGATTTATTCCTACCTACATGTTATTTTTCTTTAACAAGTTATTTACAAAGTAAATACTAAAAATAAACACCAGTGCATGCTCAACATATTACAGATCAGCAACTAAAAGAAACAAGAACAAACACACCACATGACACCATTATTTTTGGACCAATGTCCCCGAAAAAACCCAATGCAGGAAAACTGGTGCAGCTACCTGAGGGTTTTCTTATTAAGCAATATCATAGTACAATCTGGGTGCCGAAACTCGCCTACCCAACAGAGAATTTCTTTAGCAGCTATACCTCACAGTTTGAGAGAAATCTCCTAGCTGAAACCCCGGAAAATCCTTTCGGCAGCTCCTCAACACAAAACTGCTCTGCAACCCCAGCGTCTGCCCAATCTGAACTACGTCAGCGCCACTCTATCTCACGCTGGCCCTGTGTCAGCCTTTCTAGGCCTGCATCAGCCCCGTAGGCTTTGCGTCAGCTCTGGGAGCCTTTGCATCAGCTGTGTTGGCCCCTCTGGTGCTCTGAGCAGCACTTGGCTGCCTCTGCGTCGCCCTGCGTGAGCCCTTGTTCGCTCTTCATCACCCTCCTTGGCTGCTGCGCTGCTCTCCCGGCACAATCTCTGCCTTCTCTGTTTCTATGTACTCAATGCCCCTCAATTGCTCTCCCGAACACTGATTCTATCTCTCTTAGCAAACCCCGCTCTAGAGAATAGAATGACTAATCGCTTTGGTGTATTTCTCCAAGTGACCCTCAAGCCTCCTCTTATACTTTTCTTGTTGACATCTCAATGGCCGAGATTAAGTCCCTAATCAACGGCTAAGATTAGATCTGGCTTGATCCATGTCTTTTGGGTATTGGAGATCTCATGTGCCCCAACCTCTCCACCAAATTTCGTGGCTAGCGCACATCCGATGCTACCCCAAATCAACACTCCCTCTTAGCGAGGATTGTGCTCTAGCAATACTCCTTTACTGAGTATTACTTTGATCATCCGGCATCGGTACCTGTGCTGAGGCTAGGCCTTCCTGCCCACCATCCTCTACACTGCTGCCTCCTATACCATTGCCCATGGTTCTGCCACTACCACTACTGCATCTGTACGACAACTCCCTCTGCATCCGTGCTACTGCTGGTCCTTTCTCCCAGCACTGCATCTGCATTGATCCTCCAACTGACCTCCCTGTTGGGCTAGAGACTGTTACTAAGATTAGATCTAGCTTGATCCATGTCTTTTGGACCATTCTAACACAGATTCATATTAATACACATTAATATTTTATTTTCCCTAAGTACGACAGCTCCCTCTGCCTCCGTGCTACTGCTGGTCCTTTCTCCCAACACTGCATCTGCACTGATCCTCCAACTGACCTCCCTGTTGGGCTAGAGACAGTTACTAAGATTAGATCTGGCTCAATCCATGTCTTTTGGACCATTCTAACATAGATTCATATTAATACACATTAATATTTTATTTTCCCTAAGTTTGGACTTGGGGACTCCATTAAAATATTAATTATTTTAATATCCCCTGATCTGTTTAGAATCTACCCAAACCCTTTCTGAGTATTGGAGATCTCATGTGCCCCAACCTCTCCACCAAATTTCGTGGCTAGAGCACATTCGATGCTACCCCAAATCAACAGGCTTGAGGATCATTTGGAAAACACACACAGAGTTGATCAGTCACATCGAATTGCTTAAGCTAGAGGCAGCGTAGTGATTTGTAGTGATCAAGCAGAGAGGGGTAGAGAGTGTTTTGGCTGGAGGATCTTCTTCGGAGCTAAGAATAGTCAGCAGAGAGGCAGAGAGACACACAGAGGAGGCAATGCAGAGGCCAGAAAGGGTGACACAGAGCCAGAACGGGCTCAAGCAGGCCCCCTGTAGAGCAGCGCAGAGCCTCCTACGCAGAAGTCCGAATTTGCTAAGGAGGCTGACGTTTCTGAGTCGAGAGGGCTGGAACTAGCTCCAAAGGGCAAATTGATCTCCCGCAGAGGTGACGCAAAGCCTTAGAGGCTGATTCAGGCCCAACAGGGGAAGTGCAGAAGTAGTCGTGGAACTCCTTGGTTCAGTTGCCAGATCAACCGGGACTTACAGTGTAGAGTGAGGTAATCTCACTAGTTTCTCTTGCCAAGTGATATTCTCTGTAACTGGGCATAATATGCTCGAGGAAATGGCAGAGCAAGTTCAGCCCATCAAACAGGATTTGAAAGTGGCACAAGATAGGCAGAAACTCTATGCAGATCAACATAGGGTGCACAAAGAGTTCCAAGTTGGAGAACATGTTTATCTAAGAATCAAACCCAAGAAGAGCTCCTTAAAAATTGGTTCATATGCCAAGTTCTCACCATGGCATTGTCAGCCTTTTGAGATCCTTGAGAGGATCAGACTAGTGGCCTATAGGTTGGCCTTACCTCCATCAATTAAAGTTCATGATGTTTTCCATGTTTCTTTGCTTAAAAGGTATGTAAAGGATTGTTATCATGTGATAGATTGGTCTATGCTACAGATGGAACCAAAGGGAGATTTCTAGCCAGAGCCATTGTGCATTTTAGACCAGAGGAGTCTCATGCTCTGGAATCGAACCATATAGTAAGTCAAAGTGCAGTGGTTAATTTTTGGTATGTTCTATGCTAGAGCAATTTATTTAAATTTTCACAATTGGCAATCACATCAGCATTATGATAAACTGCAGATAGAACATAAATATAAAACGCAGAAGACAAGCCAAGACAAGAGGACACAAGATATGGCGCAAGCCAGGGACAAACCCCACAATGTGTGGGGAAACCCTTTGATCAAATCTTCTTTTATCTTCAAAGTTCAGCAGAGAGAGAGAGATAGAGTACAATGATTTTAAGTCAATACTTGACTTGCCAAATAGGAGATCAGACATCAGAGATCCTCACCTTGAAGATGACACAATGAGGTTGCAGATCTGATCCCAAGGACTGAAGATATGTAGCAGATGAACAGCTCAGTCAGTTACCCATATTACTGAAGCTTTCCTTCCATGAGACTCTCCTTCCTTTGCTGCTTCACTGATCATGTCAAGGCTGCTAATCTGGTACCTTTCATAAGGACTGGTGCATGGCAGACCTGGTCATTTGTTAGGGCACCCTCTGAGAGCCACAACACCTTAACCATGCCCCACAGTTCACCTGATTACTGCAGCTAGCTTTCATACAATCCTCCAATGATACGCTGCCTTATAGGGCTGCTTACCTTCTGAACGCAGCTACTAGATAAAGGCCTCCAACTGCTGGCTATGGCCTGCGGCCTAGCCTAGCAGTGGACAGTTGGACTGCAACTACGTTCCTTCAAACAGTGATTCAAACAGCCCTTACATAGCAGCCTCAATCTCCTCTTTATAACGGATTCTCCTTCCCTTTAAATCGAGCTTAGGAGCAATACTAACATGCTCAAACAGCCTTGCTGTCACCTACAGCAATGTGACATTATCATTGATCCTTCATGCTGTAATATAGTTACCTTGCTGCGTTTTAGATTCACTTTCCTGCTGCGTCTAAGGGTCCTTTCATACTGTGATAAGGTCTCCTTTAACTACAGCCTTCCTCCTTTATTTGCTGCTGATTATGACCTCCTTTAGGACTGTGACTAGGGCAGCACTAGCCCTACTTTGACAGCGGATTAGGGCACACCTGCACTGCAGCTTAAACTCCTTGTTTGGACTGCGGTTTAAGGCACAGTTTTACAGCTGCTTGAGACCTCCATTTTCGGTGACTGGAACCTCCTTCTTTGACTGCGGATAAGGCAGATTTTGACTGTGGATAAGGAGCTGTGCATAGGGTCAATAGACAGCGGATTCAGGCCTTCATTTAGGGTCTATATTAGCCCTCCTTTCATCTGCAGATTGAGCCTCTTGAGACAGCGTATAGGGGCTTATTCATGCTGCACATAAGTCTCCTCTTATCTGCATTTAGATCTTCTTATAAGCCTGCGGCTAGGGCATCATCTGCACTGCGGCTAGGGCACAACTGAACTGTGGCTAGGGCATCAGCTACTGCGGCTAGGGCATCAGCAAATGTATATTTTAGGTGTCCCTCCTTCTCCAAAAACCCAAGACGTGGAGAGGAGGAGAACACACCAAGAATGTGTGTTAAAATGACTTCAAATCCTCACCAATTTATACTAGAACGTAGATGATGAATAGACACATCTATTGGGCTTCTGAGCCTACTCAAGTTGCTGGTCGGCTTGGTAATAATTATATAAACAAAATAAATTCATATCTCCATAAATACTTATCGGAATCGGATGATCTTTGGATCAATCCTACACCTCTCGACGAGAGGGATCCAATAAAAATATCAGCTGTCATAAATAAGCTGATCCACATGGAGTTTGGCCCTAGTTGCCAATTTAACAAAGCACTTTGAGCCAGAGGAAGCCACATGGGAAATGGTTGATGCCATGAAAGCTAATTAACCTATTCTATTTGTTGGTTAAAGCAAATGTGCGCATGATTATAAATATTGTATAGAGTTGTGTATATAAAGCTCCATAAAACAGTATGTGTTTGTATTTTTGTTCTTGTGTTGCATATGAGCATAAAAACACCGAGGGCGATGTTCCCTCAAGGGGGAGGGGTTTGTGACAACCCCAACCATGGTGCTCTCATGAAAAATGCATTGTAAATATTTTTACAAAAAAATAAAAATTAAAAAGGGGACTAAGTCAAGGGACACAGATTCCAAAGTTGAGGAGGAGGTTGCCTGCTTGGGATCAATGAGGTTTCTTGTGCAGAAATCTGAACTGGTTTTGGACAACCATACAATGTTGGTTGGTGATCTTTAATGAGCTGATTAGGAATTAAATTGGGCTGCAAAAGAAGTGTGCAAGCCCATGTTGCCTTGGAAAACACTCACAACGAAGACAGGGCAAAATTTATGAAGGATGGCAGTGCTGACAGTAAGGATGGGAAGTCAATTCCTGTGCAGAATGTTGGAATTTCTAAGTCTAACTATTAAAAACCCTTCATGTACTTTTCTTATTTATTTCTGCCTACTTGTTCTGACTAATTAACAAGTTATTTACCATGTAAACACTGAAAATAAATACAAGTACATGATCAACACATTACAGATCATCAACTGAAGTAAAGAAAACAAGCACACAAGTGACACCGTTGTTTTTGGACCAATGTCCCCAGAAAAACCCAATGCGGGAAAATCGGTGCAGCTATCTGAGGGTTTTATTATTATGCAGTTTCTGAATACAATCTGGGTGCCAAAACTAGCTCACCCAACATAGAATAATCTCGGTAGTAGTACCTCTCAGTCGGAGACAGATGTTCCGGCTGAAACCCTGTATAAATACTCCGACAGCTCCCAGCTCCAATCTACCCCACGAAAACCCCAGCGTCTGCCTCTAGGGACTGCATCAGCCCTTCCTGGCCCAGTGTCAGCCCAATAACCCCTGCGTCAACCTCTAGAGGCACTACGTCATCCCTTAGAGCCTTTGTGTCACCCACTCTGGCTCTCTAAGGCATTGCGCAGCTCCTGGTTGCCTGCCCTGGATGGCTCTGCATGAACCTCTGGCTGGCTCTGCGTGCCTCTCTCCCGGCTTCTGCGCTAATCCTCCTGGTACTATATCTGCCTCTCTGCTTCTATATTCACTGCCCCTCAGCTGCAACTCTGATCACTCTTTCAACTTCATCAGCAAACCCCGCCACAAAAAATCGAAATCTTGATCAACTCTGTGTGTTCTCCAAGTGACCCTCAACTCTCCTTTTATACTTTTCTCATTGACAATTCAACAACCGAGATTAAGTCCCTAATCAACGGCTAAGATTAATTTTGCGTTGATCAATGACTTTTGGACCATTCTAACACAGTTTTATATTAATACACATTAATATTTTATTTTCCCTAAGTTTAGACTTAGGGACTCCATTAAAAATATTAATTATTTTAATATCTCCCAAACTGTTTAGAAACTACCCAAACCATTTCTGGGTATTGGAGATGTGCCTTAGCCTCTCCACCAAGTTTCGAGGCTAGAGCACATCCGATGCTACCCCAAATCAACACTCCCTCTTAGTGAGGACTGTGCTCTAGTAATACTCCTAACTGAGTATCACCCTGATCATCCTGCATCAGTGCTTATGCTGATGCTAGGCCTGCTGCCCAACATCCTCTGAAGCTACTGCATCATGTACTACTACCCATGGCCCTACCACTGCCACTGTTGCATCTGTACAACAACTCCCTCTGCATCCGTGCTGCTACCCATGGATCTGCTACTGCCACTGTTGCATCTGCACTGCAATCCCTCTCATCATTTTGCATTGTGCTTCCCATAGCACTGCCATTGCTAACTGTTGCACTGCAACTCAGTTACTGAGAAGTAAGTAACTGATCTCCCAACTCTGACATCTCTGTCAGGTTAGAGACACTCTCGATGCTAAAACTCCCTTTCTCACTGACAAGTGCTCCCTCTCGGACCTCTGCGCTACTGCAACAACTCTATGCATCTCGCTCTGCTGCCTCACGCTGTCCTGGGAATTCTGCACTGTAGCTCCCTTTGACGCTCCATCTACATCCGTCTCTACTGACATCCACCAATACTTCGAGGCTCCCGTAGCAAGGTATAATCCAAGAGGCTGGGTACCTCAAGGATCTTGCCCCTCATTGCCTTTAGTCCATCTAACTATAGCTCGATGTCCCCCGACTTCCTCTCAAGTGGCGTATGAGCACTCATGGCACAGTCATCATCTGTCTCCACTTCCTTCTCTGCCCTTGCTGGCGCGGCCTTAGTCTCGGAAGCCTCTCCTTTGCTCTTCTTCCTCGAACACTGGCTTGCATAGTGACCCAGTTCCCCACAATTGAAGCATTTGACCGTGGAGAGGTCCTTCTTTCGTTTCTCCTGCTTTCCCTCAGATGCTAGGGCAGCATCCTCCTCCTTGATTCTAATTCCCTTGTCGTTGTTTTCCACCTTGCTCAGCCTTCTGATCTCTTCTTGGCGAAGAGTCGCCCACATTTCCTCCCAATCTAGAAGGGTCGCCCTACCCAGTATGCTCTGGACAAACACCTCCCAGTCTTCAGAGACTGCATTCAAGGTTGTTCTCACCATCAATTCTTGATCCGGCGTGGCCCCTATGGAAGTCAGCTGATCCTAGATCTCCTTCAATCGACCGAGGAAGGTGTCGATCTGCTCCCCTTTCTGCATCTGGTATGACTGCCGCTGATTTTCAAGTAGCATCCTTCTCTACACAGAAGTGTGCTAGTACAATTTCTTTAGGACCTCCCACATCTCATTTGCCATGTCCTTTTCGGCAATATGTGGTACTACATGGTATTTGACCCCGTCAAGGATGATGCTCTTGGCCCTTGCCATTGCCTCCTCGTACTTGTTGTTCTCATCTGGGTCAACTGGGATCGGTATCGTCCTTAAGACAAAGTGCTTGACACGATTTCTATCTAGAACGGACAAGATTCTGGCCTTCCAAACTACGAAGTTTGACGCTTCGTCCAGTCTGTCCTGGTCTCTTACCCCATTCACTACCATCTCGCTTCTCCTCTACTTCCCTCCTGGAAGTTCTTAGTGTGACTCCCTTTGAGCCTCGATTTCCCTCCTGGAAACCCTTCTGCCAACGTCGAGATGCCCCCACTGCGATTGTTAGTGTAGCTACACCAATGATCCGGATTTCATGGCTAGAAATCCTCGGTAGCAACTCCCTCCTCCTTGGTCTTGCCCTGTTAGGTACTGTTCTGACTACAATACCACACTAGCTTCACTCTGCAGTTTACCCACAGCCTCCTAAGCCCCAGCATACTGAAGTTTAGAGCTTCTAGGCTCTGCGCAATCTCGACACCAGCAAAATCCGCACCTCCTGGCCATGGGCGTCAATCCTTCCTGACTAAGAAAGATGACTGGGCACTACGTAGGTCGACTCTGCTCCCCTCTACCACTGCGTTGATCCTCTTCCCGGCTCAAACTTGATGACACAGGCACTGCGTCACCCCTTCCTTGCTGCTTCTCTGCTAGGAACAACTTCTGTCACTCGAGACAGTTGTTTTCTGTTGTTGTTGCTCTACTCAGCTGATGTCCTCAGTTCTCTTGTGATCTACAACCATCCTCTGATACCATGTTGGAATTTCTAAGTCTAACTGTTAGAAACACTTCATGTACTTTTCTGATTTATTTTTGCCTACTTGTTCTAATTAATTAACATGTTATTTACCATGTAAATACTGAAAATAAATACAAGTACATGCTCAACACATTACAGATCATCAACTGAAGTAAACAAAACAAGCACATAAGTGACACTGTTGTTTTTGGACCAATGTCCCCGGAAAAACCCAATGCGAGAAAACTGGTGCAACTATCTGAGGGTTTTATTATTATTCAGTTTCTTAATACAATCTGGGTGCCAAAACCGGCTCACCCAACAGAGAATAATCTCGGCAATAGTACCTCTCAGTCGAAGACAGATGTTCCGGCTGAAAACCTGGATAAACACTCCGACAGCTCCTAGCTCTAATCTGCCCCACGAAAACCCCAGCGTCTGCCTCTAGGGACTACGTCAGCCCAATAACCCCTGCATCAACCCAATAACCCTTGCGTCAACCTCTGGAGGCACTGCGGCAACCCTTAGAGCCTCTACATCACCCACGCTGGCTCTCTGAGGCACTGCACAGCTCCTTGCTGCATCTGCGTGAACCCTGGCTGGCTCTACGTTCCTCTCTCCCGACTTCTGCGCTGATCCTTCTAATACTATCTCTGCCTTTCTGCTTCTGTATCCACTACCCCTCAGCTGCAAATTTGATCACTCTTTTGACTTCCTCAGCAAACCCTGCCCCAGAAAATCGAAATCTTGATCAACTCGGTGTGTTCTCCAAGTGACCCTCAAGCCTCCTTTTATACTTTTCTCGTTGACAATTCAACGACCAAGATTAAGTCCCTAATCAACGACTAAGATTAATTCTGGTTTGATCCATGACTTTTGGATCATTCTAACACAGTTTTATATTAATACACATTAATATTTTATTTTTCTTAAGTTTAGACTTAGGGACTCCATTAAAAATATTAATTATTTTAATATCTCTCAAATTGTTTAGAATCTGCCCAAACCATTTCTGGGTATTGGAGATCTCATGTGCCTTAGCCTCTCCACCAAGTTTCAAGGCTAGAGCACATCTGATGCTGCCCCAAATCAACACAGAAAAGTAAACAACAAAAGAAAAAATGGAATTCGAACTCATCTAGGAGCAATTACAAAGAGCAAGGAGCTCGACTTCATGGAATATTTCCCACAGACAGAGAACAGCATAGGAAGAGGAGGAACAACTAGGAAAGTTGCAAAGGAGAAGAGAAGAGAATACAATGAATTGAATTTGGTTGGCAAGATTGGTATACAGATGGTTTCTCCTTAGTGAGGAGCAATGCCTCTGGAGTCCCTATAAAGCCAGAGGGTGGAGATGGGCTTTCTCTAGATTCCCTTAGTGGTGTGGATGGAGGATTGTATCCTTGGATTCTTGGAGGGAGGGACTCTGAAACCTTCTTGTTGTTGGATGTACAGTGGGTTTTGGATTCCCCTAAGTGGGTGGAACCACTGTGTTTTTATTTAAAGGGAGGAGATTTACCCTCTGGATTCCCTGTGTTTTATTTGACTACTGAGTGGTTGGTGGGTGGAGGAAGGAGATCTTTTGGAGTCCCTGTTTCAGTTGGTTGTTGATGCTTTGATCCATGAAGCAAGCCCCTCAGTCTCTGGAATCTGGCTCGGGGTTGACAACTGCAAGTGAGCTTGGCTGCAGCTATCTACAGGTGGATGGAGAGTCCTTGTTCTAGACCCAGTTGCCCAAATCTTACAAGATAAGTGTCCTTGTGTATTTACAATGCCAACGAATATGTGTTGCATTTTTGCGATTGAAATAATGTTTATATGTGCAATGAACATGTATGTTGCATTTCTAACTCAAACTGGTGTTGCAGAGCAAGGTTTATTGCCACATTCTGTCCTTATGATTCTGAATGGTATCATGTGCAAAGTCTTTACATAATAATCAAGATCATGTTGCATTTTTGGTTGAAATGGTGTGTTTATGGAATACATGAATATATCTCTGATATGACAGAATGAATAACATACACAGTAAAGCCTTGAAGGCATTAAAAAGGGTCCATAAGGATCTGAAACAAACCATGACAGTATTCAACACAAGAATCTCTTTTATTTATGAATAATGGTTACAATGGAGATGCCTGGTTGACAGGGTCTGTATACATATGTTGGCTATAAGCCTTTTACAATTTACAAGGCATTGTGTTAATGTTAAGGATCATTTCCTCTCTTAACCATAATAACCCTTGATTCCGCAGTAGAGGCTACTCCAGCCTTCCATTTTTAGCAGTCATGGAGGTCTTTGACAAGCTCCATAGGGTAGCTAGCAAAGGCGCTGCAAGCTATAGGGCCACCAGGAACCATTGGGGGTTCCTTGACATGTGGTAGGGGAGGTGGAAGTCCCTCAGTAATTCACTACCTGTCCATAGCAAAGGGCGACCGAAATTTTTCCAACACCGACATGTGTGGAATTTCCTATCCAAGAACGGGGAACACCGAGGGGTCGGGAACTCGTTGGAGTGGCTGTGTCACAAGCTCAAGAGGATAGCACCAGTGGGTGCTTAACAGGCCATGGTGGCCATGGAAAAATGTTGGCATAGGTCTAGTCGGTCGCACACCAATCACAGCCAAGCCATGGATGAATCCATGTTCAAAGGGTTAATTTATGCTCAGAGCATGTTGCGGCAAGATCAAGCGGGTCTTAGTTTATAAGTTTATTCGGATAAGTCTATAAGACAAGTCAGATTGGAAAACCTAGACGTGGCAGCCATAGATTGGCTGTCGAGATTTTTGCCATATTGCTATTGGCCGAAGGGAAGGTGACGTGTTCGAAGTCTCTAGCCCAGAAGTTTAGTTTGCACCACAAAGGGGGTTGGAAGGGATAACATCAACTGGGATGCACTAGCATCCAAGCTAGCCCAACAGTTACGCCATTCGCTGAGAGGTGGGCCACTTAACAAGTTGACCTAGCGGGCTAATTCCCAGTCGTTCATGAGGATACGTGAGGAAAGGGCGTTGGGATGACAGGGCATCAACCCAGCTAGGCCTCCAACTTGGAAGTGGATGGATGTCCCACTAGCTAGGAGTTGGGCCCTCATAATAGTTTCCACATGTCCCAAAGGCCTTGTCCTAGAGGTGCAAGGGGAGCACCCATGGGAAGCGCTGGGGTGAAGGGATCGGGATGACGTGTTCTGGTGGTCCCTGCTACCGCTCAAACTAGCAGGGGTCCTAAAGGGGGATCCTTGAAGGTCAACTACTAGGCTAAGGGCAACAAATGGAGCAATAGCCCACTGTCACCTTCGCTAAGGCTCCCTGCTCTTTACGAACTCACCGAAGGGAGGAGACCCGATATGATGAGGATCACTAAATGGATAGACCAATGATAGGGTGAGGGGTGATCCTAGAAGCCTATTTACAAGAGAGGCTCATATATGTGGCTTGCTTTCTTTGGAAGCAAGGTTTAAAGCTCTCAAGAAAGGGCTTAAGGGGAATTTCAAGGTTTAGGTTTAAGTTATGTATCTTATAATTGAGGTTCCTAAGCCTTGGAATTCTTGTGAAAGCTTGGATTCCTAGTGATCTTTGAAGAATTAACCTTGATAGTGCATGGGACCACAAGGGACCAAGTGGACCCGTGGTTTGGCCAAGGGGATAGGATTTAGCAATGAATGATATGCTTGACCTAATTAAGGAGGGGAAAGAGATCAAAGAATGAATTTTCAATGAAAGGCAATGCAAGGATCCTAGTGAGGTTTCTAGCCTAAGGGAAATCAAGGGAACGAATAGGTCTTCCAGCTAGGGCTTGTGATATCTCAAGATCCCACCATCGGAATCTCATGAAATTCAGAGGGCTTCTTGAGGACACACCAACGCAGTTGTGGACCAAAAATCTAAGTATTTGGATGGATAGCTCGTGAGATAATTGATGCCCTAGGTGACCCAAAGGATTAGACCTGGAGAAGAGGAAAGGGGAGAAGGAAAATAGGTTTAAGGTGATCACCTTTGGGTGGACCGGTGTGTAATCCTTTGGGGAGATTGGATTCAGGTAGAATTGGATGGATAGCTCGTGAGATAATTGATGCCCTAGGTGACCCAAAGGATTAGACCTAGAGAAGAGGAAAGGGGAGAAGGAAAATAGGTTTAAGGTGATCACCTTTGGGTGGACCGGTGCCTAATCCTTTGGGGAGATTGGAGTCAGGTAGAATTATGACTATGGACCTTTGAATTTTCTAAGTCAAGGAGGCCTCAAAGACAACTTCGCTTGGCACTAGGGCAGCAGCAAAGGCAGCCTCAAGGACTTTATGCTTCATTTTGCAAGGTAAATAGTTTGTCAAGATGAATTTTAGTAATGAAACATCCCTAATAAACATTCATTCATTATACATGGCCCATACATGAAGCATTCACTATCCAGAAACAAAATTTCCACAACTTTGCATAAGAGATGTAGCAAATAATAGTATAGCGAAATCCTAGCAATAATGAATGTGACAAAATTAGAAAGAAAAAATAATATTAAAATGTACTTACATGTATAAGAATATATCCAACCATCCAAAAACTTGCCATCAAGAAGCTCCAAGACATATGAAAATTATCCAAACATCAAAATTCATTCCATGCTCCAAAAATTCGTCCTCCAAGAAGGATAGCGAAAATCTCTAAAGAGATACTAGTTCCAAATCCAAGTGATGATGAGAAATGAACTCTCATCATTTGTATTTATACACTCCTAATGAGTTTGATTTAGCTACTTGAGCCTACATTAGCCCCTAAAATAAAAATAATGTGCAAATAACTAACTTTTGGTGACAAGCCCACCAAACTAGCTCATAAACAAAATAATAAGCCTCTCAAGAGGTCGAATGATCAATAATACATGTCGTTGGGCCCTCTAAGAAGCCTGATGAAGTCCATAAGTGACATAATGATGAATAGGACTCCCAAAAGTAATGGACAAGGGATTGGCCCCTTGCTCTCCATATAATAAACCTGTAGTGCTCCCAATGGGTGTGAGGGCACACAAGTGACCTCATGGGTCTCCAAGTAAGTCGAAGATGCTTGTAGACCATCTGTAAGGGCTCAGATGATGGTGTGAGTGATACCACATTAATATACAAGTCCTGGGTCATCTACCAAGTGCATGGTACAATTGTGGGGCTGGCTGGGCAAAGGTGAACCAAGGTGCATCTTCCTTGTCCAATAGGTGAATCTCAAGCAACTTCTGAACATCCCTAGGGATCCATGGAGTGTTGTCTACTGCTGTGAAGACCCGTGGCTCTCAACACACACCCTACATGTGCCAATGTAACCCTCTGGAGGGATAGGACCCCGTATAGGGAGGCTAAACCCAAAATGGAGACCACCTGCAATCCTGCATAAAATCCAATGCATCCCCTAGCCTTCCAGTACAGCAAGTCATCAAGGAAATCGAGTAAAAGAGCTTACTAAACCACAGAAAACAGGTGGGCACTTCATAATGGCATGCGCTTCCATAGTGGGCTCTGGCATGTGCTAATGTCTCCGAGCTCCAAATGGGGTTAACCAAGTATCCTATTAGGTGGTTTCTACTTCTAAACGGGATAGTATGTCCAAGGTACATCCTTTAGAGGGTGGTGGCATGTGATAAATATATGAATGGAGTAGGGGATGAAAAGGGGCAGCCCCAGGCCACATGCTGGGGTACAAGGGTAGCTAATAAAAGGGAAGCCCACACTTGGGTATATAATGTATAGAAGGGAGCAATAATGGTACATGAGGATTTTTCCAACCTTCTTTATATGCCTTTTGCCTTTTATGATTTTTCTTTAATTCACTGCTTGGGGCTCAAGCGATAAGAGCATGATGTGTGAGATATAGCAACGGATAACCCCTTTAAGGTAGGGCGGTTCATTGTCCACCAGGGGTTGGGACAATCATGGGTTCCTAAATGATAAAGGAGACTCATCTAGGGCCTGTAGGAACAAGGGTGATGGCCATGATGATGGGGTAGAGCTCATGTATTGGATTTTGCCCACATGCTAAATGTGTTTGTCCCAGGCATTTTTTGCATTTTGTGGTACATTTTCCTGTTGAATGTGGCCAATCATACTTTTACTTTTCTTTTCAGCTGCATCAACCTATGGGGCATCATTCCAAGCCCGACCCAAGGTGTGGGCAAGGGGAAGGGAAAGGCTAGCCCTATGTGGACCCTGTGGAGGAATGTGGACCCAGGTGGGAGAAATAATGCATTGGGTTATAATGAGTGGAAGGGGGTTGATATATATGGATGAGGGAGTAGAACCACGCAACCAAAATTAGGTTTTCCCATGTAGCACCATCCCTAAATCCCAAGGGTCGGTAAAAGAGATCCCGCGAGACTAGGATCCAAGGTTAACATCCAAAAGAGGTCTAGGGGACAAGAGCACAAACCTAGCCCACTCTTTCCACCGAATCACCACATTAATCCATGCCCAGAAGTGTCCATGATAAGCAAACTACAATACTCAATTACCAAATTACAAGACATACCTTTGGGTTCAGGAGGCCCACCTTCAAACATACGATCATGACAGATGGGTGAGGGACCACATAACTGGCTCAGGTGGTGGAGAAATGGCACAACGAGCTAGTTGGTGGCTGCAAAGGGTTGTTGGCTGCCAGCTAAGGACCATCTTAGAGAAAAAATTTCGCCTAGGGATATCACCCACAAAATGGTGGGTAACAATTCCCACCAAGAGGTATAAGGGAATGCAATGGAGGAAAGAGTCGGGACCAAGGCATCGAGATGACGTGTCCCGAAGGGTCCCGCCCTGTTGGTTAAAGAGTGGAGCTTAACGAAAGCGTCAGGATGACATGGCGCTACAACCACGTGGGCTAATCGGAAGCTGCAGTCTACAACGAGGTGGCCCATAGCCTCCACCTGTCCCGAAGGTCCCATCCCGAACATGCATGAAGGGTAGCCAAAAGAGTGCTAGGGTAAAAGCGTCGAGATGATGTGGCGGTCGGAGACAAGGGGGCCCTCTTAATGTCATGAGGTCGTCAATAGAAACCGTAAGCGGGTTTGGAAACTGGAAACTACCTATTTTGAGAGGTGCCTTGGCAATTTAGGGGTATGGCTTAACCCTATCGGAATGGTCATGGGTCGTAGATCTGACAATCGGTGGTTTGCACTTACCGCTCATTTCGGGGGGGGGTCACCCCTTCCTATATTTTGTGCAGAGATCTGCCCAAAAAGTGCAGAGTATTTATGTGAATCGAGTGGGGTCGTGGATCGACGGCGGAGCATCACCACTAGTGATCTGACGGTGTGCGCGCCCCCCCGGGGTGATGTCGGGGGGAAAGGGACCCCCCACGCACACCATTGATCTAATTTTATGATCGACAACAGGGATTGCATCACACCCCCCCTCCTTATGGCATCGGCGTGGGGTTGACCCCCCGCGCAAGCTGTAGATCTACCACAGCAAATCTTGATTGTTGGATTAGCTAGTTGATGGTGGGGTCTGCTAGATCGAGGCCTCATGGTAGAGTTCTATTGGTTCCATGGACTGGGAATGGTAGGACCCATAGAACGCTGGTGACGTGGCCATTGGCAATAGGCTCCGGTGATGTAATGTAAGGCCTAGGGTCCAGCGTCGACCACGTGATTGGGTGTTGGTTGATTTATATATATATATTGGTTGGTATTATATGAACTTTGGTCGTCGAGACTACGACAAGAGGCCAGATAAATAAATGATTATAAATAGATAAATAAACAAATGTATAAATGATTGTGGAAGGAGTAAAGGATTTAAGAGACAAAAAAATGTAATCCCATCTCTCTAACTGCTACAAGAGGAATTGGGTTAGAGATGACATTCATTCCACTAGGAGAGTAAGGTGGGGTGTTTGGTTACAATCATGCAACCCTTGAAAGCTTTCCACCATCAACTATAGAACCTTTCTTAAAATGTCATCATTATAGGGGGGAACAAGAGCAGTTATCCTTGTGATCTCACTAAGGCAAGAAGCAATTTCAAGTCTTACCTCCTTACAAGGGTGTTCCATAAACTTGTGCTAGATCAAGGAAAGCATTGATGGCTTCAAGGCCCAACTCAATATCCTCCAATCAGATTGCTCTACCTTGGTCAAACATGTGTCTAACTTTCCTAATCTAGAGAGGACATCCCCTATCTTCATAAACTTCAAATGTGACCCCAGTACAAACAACCAATTTCTTGCTTCCTTTTCTTTTTGTAGGTCCCTTAGTTGTTGGTGTTGAAGAGCAGCATGGACTCCTTTTGAGAAGGGTTTGCTTGTGTACATTTTTACAAACATATTACACATAGATAATGCAAAATTACAAACTACAATTTCCCTTAGCAAGATTACCCAATAAAGGCCAAGAAAGCTCTTCGAACATTTAACATTATTTACCCATAGCACAAGAAAACACCAAATAACTCAACCATTTATTTATTACTATTAATCATGATCAACAATTTACATGCTAATTCTTGGTTGCAAGATACAAGGGTTTGGAACTTGGAACTATAGTTTGATGCGAGTTGTATCCTCCTGGGTCACCTAGAATACTCCAAAATTTTGTTTTCACAGTGAACTCGACCTAGAACTAAAGACGAGTTGAAATAACACGAGCTTCACAAATGGAGATGCATTGCAACAAGGAACTCAACCCTCACAGGGTATTTAACCCACGAAATTATCTTTGGCTCGACCCTACTCAAAATCCTGCACAAAACTCATGGCTAGGGTTTATGCCACAAATTTCCGCTAAATCAGCCCTGGGTTTCTTGCCCTCAATTTTGACCTACTCTTTTTTTGTCCAAGACTCCACTGCAACCAAGAAAGGGTTCGGCACCTGATGAGTAGCTCAACATTCATACTTTCTCCATATAAAATTCAACCCTTCAATTACACAGTTTCAACCTCTCCAAAGCTACTCGAACTATTGGTACAAACTCAGTTCTTTTGATTAATTTTTTAGCTGCCTATAGGACTCAATCGTGGCCCTAATGGCTCGTTCTTCTGCCTAGGTATAAAATGAAATTTCAGCTCTCGTAATTTCAACAACGCGGCCCTCTACATCATAGAAGAAGTGGTGGCGATCTGTTTCTCCCCAATCGAGCCATTCTAGATTTGTGTGTACAGTTAAGAATTGTCCCCTCTCGAAAGGCTGAAGACTAAGGAATTGTCAAAGACTTGGGCTAGTTGAAGGGTCTGATTATAGTAGGACGATTCCATGGTATTTTTAATTACTCCCGCATGGAATACATCTCCATAATAGTGCAAGACAATATGAATGGTTTGATTGTCTAAGCAGTCAGTAGATCCAATGCCACATTTTCTTAAGGGATATCGGATGCTTGAATTTCCTTTGCCCACAATATTCAATCTTCCTGGTTGAACTCAAACCACAAGAGGAAATTAATTTAGCTTAGGGTAAATGCTCTTGGCTTCTCCAAGGAACTCAAGCCCCTGCAATGGGACTCAACTTCACCTCAACACAACAAACAATTTGGTCTTGTCTTCCTAAATTCAAACCAAACAACTCAGCTTGCCACAAAAATGAAATCATGCTAGGGTTTTCAGTGTGACCCTCAACACTTGTATAGAAACTCATCCCATGACAACCAAAGATTATTTGGACTCCTTGCACTAGGGTTTCGACTTGAAACAAAGTTTCACGTTCACTTGGCAAAGATGATAAGCCTCTTGCGCTAAACCCCTCAAGCTAGTTGGAAAACTAGCTCTAATACCACTTTAATATTCCTTTGTAATTATTTTATAAATTTCGATCATTTTTCTCTTCTGATTTCTTCAGAAATTTTCCACAAAAAAATATTTTTGCTAACCAAAATAAATCAACCAGAGGCAGAGATATGTAGCAATAAACTCAACCAGTTATTTTATTGATCATATCAAGAAAGTACATGCTTGACAACCTTTTCTAAATGCCAAAATTGATTTACTAGAAACCTGGTTGATGGTGATGTGAGCTTCTGCAAAATTTCGGACTCCTAGAGACTATTGCAATTTGATCTTCCTTGCTTCATTAAATACCAATGGAGAACCTGAAGTGGTTCTCCCTCTTGACTAGCTAGGGTGGGTGTTTCACCATCGAAACTAGTTTTACTATAATATCCCTAGGGAGGATAGTTTCACCCCCAAAGAAGATCTACACTAGGGTTACCAACCCCCATACAAAGCTCAATGAGCCCACAAAATCAATTAACCAAATCATCCACACATCCCCACAGATGAGCTCTTGCTTCTCTTTTTATTATGATGGCTTATCAAAATACCATGGTCAATACCATGGGTTGTCCGAAATTCGAATACCACGGGTCATCATTTTTCTTAGTAAAGTGACTTTATAATATTCTCTTTTCTTAGTCACTTTTAATTAATTCCCTCATAGTCTGCAATTTAATTTTAATTTGTGGCCTAGGCTACTGAGATGCTCTTTGTTCCCAATGCCCAGAAAAAGGGACAATACAGCACCCCACTCTGGGGAACGCATCCCCATGGAACACTGCATTTTAGAGATGCTTGGCACTATATTTGAGCAGTCAGATTGTATATTTTGTGGAAACTTCATTGTGAAGTTTTCAGTGGTACTTTGTTCTCTATCTCTCTTTTGGAGAGTGTCTTTTTGATGAGTTAGATGTCCAGTTTAAAGCTAGGAGCACTCTCCTTGGAAGAGATTCAAAACGTTGTTCGTTTGAAGTGCAGTCTGACCTAAAGACTTTTTCCTTGTCCTTCAGGTAAACTCGCACCAGTTTGTATATCATTGTTGTACTATAATTTCTGTAAATATAAAAAGCATTTAACCAAAAAGTTAAAAAAGAAAAAGAGAAAATAAAAAAACTTGTCTAAATAACAAACCCAAAGAACAGGCACGAGTTGGAAGTCATGTTCCATTGTCCACTGTAGATAATAACTGGGAAAGAATTTCCACGGGTGCTGTCGCTTGCCTACCAAAAATAACAAAGCAAAATGACCAAATACTTGCAGAATATAGTGGATAAGTAAAATTCATTCCCATGGCATGAACTATAAAAGCAAGTGATTTCACTAACATCAGTATCTCTCAATCATTCTCTAAAGACAACTTGCAAAAATACATTACCAGGTAAAGAGAATATTCTGGGAAGGACCTTCTCAAAATTCTAGGCAGTCAACCAAATTTCAACAATGGAAATCAGCCAGAGACAGATTGACAAATAGAGAGAATAAAATAAATTATGGACAGCAGTAAGATCCTTAGCTGCAAAACAGTCCTTCCCAGAAGAACTACTGTAAAAGCAAAAACAAAAAGAATTAGTTTTGTGCACTATCTTTTAACATAAACTCCAACCTTTTTGGCCAGGGTGGGGTCAATCACCTGGTATATGTGTCTTGGAGATTCTTAGGTAATTAAGAAAGGCTGCAAGCATCAGAACATTGGGTATCAAACCTGGGCCAGTTGAAGTAAACTGAAACAACAAGGCCCGCAGCACTATTTTGCATATTTGGGACCTCAAGAGTAAAGTCACAGAGCAACCCAACAGCATGAAACGGACCACTTGGCATGAAATTGTGTCTGGGAATTAAACCTTGGTAGGGACAGCAAACACCCAGCTTTACCAACTAACCAAGAGACAGCAAAGTTATTTATGGACTCATGCAAGGTTGCACAATTTATTTACCACACAAATAGCATTCTTAGTAGCTCACAGACTTTTGAAATAGGCGTAAGAAGACAACCAACCTCTTGAGCACAAGCATCCTCGGCGTCAACAGATGTCGAAGTTCCTTCATCATCATCAAGATCAGAATTATGGTTCTGTACATGTTCCTGGCCAATATCTACCACCTCCATCTTCACCCACACCAAGTTTAGTTATGTTTATGGATCCAATGAAACCTTAGATCAGCGTTTATTCGTCCAGCCTCCCCAAATCTAAGAATCTCCACCGTTACATACGACCATTAATTTGCTCTTGTCCCGCAGCAAAAATATACTGAAAAATATCAACCTCAAAGCTATTACTGACTATAGTAAACTCTGCACCAATAGTACCAATTCTCCACTGACAGATATCAACCTCAAAGCAATTACTGACAATAGTGAACCCTGCAGCAATGGTATCAACTCCCCATTGACAAATGTCAACCTGAAAGCAAGTACTGAGCACAGTGAACCCTGCAGCAATACTATCAACTCCCCATTCACAAATATCAACCTGAAAGCAATTACTGAGCACAGTGAATTCTTATATAATCCCTTCCACGTAAAACAAAACCACAAGAAATTGAAACCCTTTAAATTTCACATGGGCAATTTGTTGATTAGTAAGCCTAACCCTTTGGTAAGGCTAAGTACTGTTATCACCTCAGCAGGTCATTTCGTACATTTAAAACCAGATACAAGTCTTGCACCATCATTTACCATTTAGAACGTGAGCTGTCACATTCACGGTGTAACTATTTATACAAAAAGATTGTCTGTGAACTAATAAATTAAAATCAAAGTTGAATCAAATACTTTTAAAAATAAAAACAAGCACAGTGCTTATTTTTATCTGATTAAATTATATTAGTGCACAAAGAATCATAAACATTATTTTGTGGAATGAATAATGTAAACAATGATAGTGCTGGCGTCAATAATTTGAATTGTCGGCAATTATTTAAAGTAAATTTGGACGTCCCATTTTTAAAAAATAAAAAACAACTTGGATTTTGATGGGAAAAAGGCAAAACCAGTCAAGTTGCATATTGCACAGTAAAATATTATGTTAGGGTATTCATATGTTATAATAAAAATTTAATTAGATATTATAACTAAATAAAATAATAAGGAATGGATTATATTTTTTAATTGTATTTTAAATAATTGGGGATTTGTAATCCGATATGATAATTCTAAATAAAATAATAAGGAATAGGTTATATTTTTTATTGTATTTTAAATAAGCTAAGACTACATACTAGGGATATTTTTTTCTTGTCAGAAAAAGAAAAAGGCTAAGACAATATACTAAGGGTATTTTTTATAATAGCTTTAGTATGTTAAAATAATAATAATAATAATAATAAAAAGAAAAAGAAAAAAGTCAAGACTAATTAATATTTAAAAATTGAAAATAAGTAATATATGATAATTTTTTTGAAATAATTTTTTACATATTTAAAAAGTCAACTTTGGACATGTATATGACAATCTTTTTTGTCGATGTCTATTTTATTGTACATTGTTTCATGTTGTTGGTTGTATGAAATTTAAGTTCTAGAATACGTTACTAACTTTGAGGTTATTATGCAAAAAAATAAGTTAAATTTGGACATCTCATTTTTTAAAAATAAAAAAATAACTTGGAATTTGATGGGAAAAAGGTAAAACCAGTGAAATTGCATATTGCACAGTAAAACATTATGTTAAGGTATTCCTATGTTATAATAAAAATTCAATTAGATAAAATAACTCTAAATAAAATAATAAGGAGTGTGTTATATTTTTTTATTGTATTTTAAATAATCGGGGATTAGTAATTATAGGGCAATTTTTCCTATCAGAAAAAGAAAAAACTAAGACTACATACAATGAGTATTTTCTTCCTATCAGAAAAAGAAAAGGCTATGACCACATTTTTTATAGTAGCTTTAATCATAGACCACGTCCAGTTAAAACATTTTATAAAAAATATCAATCTTATTGGATAGTTGAATAGAATAGAGGCTTTATGGCGTAGCAGGAGGAACATTATTTCTCATATTGGCAGGGAAAAGAACAAAAAAGCAGATGCATTATCCAAAATCGGCCTATCTTCTCCCCAAGGTATTTGGAGAATGCAAATCATGGTGGACAATACCTCCTACCAGATTCAAGATTTTTGCTTACTGGGTACATAATGTCTTTCTTATGAAGAATATCTGGTATGTACCTTTTCTCCTTTGTTGTGTTCTTTTCTATTGTGAAGATATTCTCATATTTTTGTCACAGGGACAGTTTGATCTCTTTCTTTGTTCTTATATATTCTCTTTCCTCAACATGTTCATATGAAGCCGACCAGGGTATCTATGTATGTCCTCATCCACTATGTTGTGGCATTATTCCACACCTTTGTCATTGCTGTTGGTTTTATATTTCTCCCATCTCATATATATGCATTTGGATGTATTACCTATTTTGATGAATATAATACAAATATATAGCTTTTTTTCAGTGCTGAAAAAAATGTTAAAATAATAATAATAAAAAGAAGAAGAAAGTCAAGACAATATAATCTTTAAAAATTGAAGTTAAGTAATATATGATAATTTTTTTGAAATAATTTTACATATTTAAAAAGTCAACTTTGGACATGTATATGACAATCTCTTTTGTTGGTGTCTATTTTATTGTACAATGTTCGTATCAAGTTTAAGTTCTAGAATATGTTACTAAGTTTGAGGTTATTATGGACAAAAAAGTTCAAGTCACAAACTAAGAATCTCTTATTGCATAAGTGATCATTGAGATCAAAGTTGAAGATATCTTATTAGGAGAGTCATGATCAAGTTCATGGTTTATAAAAAGAGTAATCTAGCTCTTAATTTCCTTAAGATAATTAAAATTCCAAAAATGAATATGAAACATTTAAGGAAATGAATAATGTAGGTTATAGGTTTATATATATATATATATATATATATATACTATTATGAATTTCCTCAATTTTTTTAAGTTTGTTGTTAGAGTGTATTTCTCTATGGATTGACTTGTAGTTAATTGTTAAAATTCTACAAAACTAAGTGAGTGGAAGATATTTGTAAATCTTCATATTTCAAGAAGTGATATTTGGCCATAAAATCTAAATGACAATTTAAATCAAAAGATCAAAAGTTGTAACATGACAAAAGATATAAAATCTCACTTATTTAGGGACAAAAACTTGTAACAATAATTTCTATAAAATTATGGAATAAGAACATTAGTATTGACAAATTAGAACCAACACATCTCCAAATTTCTTACAATATAGACGTTGAGCTTCATCTTGATCATTCAATTTAGTAATAAATATTACAAAAAAACTTAAAAAACCATTAATAAAAAATGTAAAACATAGTTTTAAGATCTTAACCTAAAAGCAAATAAATAAATTTATATAATCAAATATTCTTATAAAATAAATTTCAATACATATTTCAAACCCAATATATTGGCCACATTTAAAAAATAAATAAATAAAATAAATACTTTAATAATTTCAACAACTAACTCTAATAACCCATAGTTATTTATGTGTAACAAATATCAAACAATCTTTTTCTTTTTAAAAAAACAACAAAACATTCAATATAAATTAATACACTCAAACTATTTAACAAAGTTCATGAATGGAACAAAATTTATGTATTAAAGAAATATCAAGCCAAAAAAACAAATAATATATAAATCAATACACTCAAACTATTTAACAAAGGTCATGAATGGAACAAAATTTATGTATTAAAGAAATATCAAGCCATAAAAAAGTTAACAAGCCAAAAAAACAAATAATATATAAATCATATTAAAGAATTATATAATTTAGAATGATGAGTGGAGTTGATATTAATTGGTCTCAATTTGTCTTTTCTTGTAAAGTTATATTTTTATCCATTTTTAGTAATTAATATCTTCAAGTATATACAGTGTGTATATATATATGGTTTTTTTTTAAATTCTTTGTGCTCAAGAACTTTATTTCTTATTTTGGTTTGTAATATATTCTTATTATTCTCTATTTAATTGGAATTGTGATAATTGACAATACGAAACAATATGAGTTACAAAACATTGAACAAAATTATTAAATTGTGAAAGGCTCTAACCACTCTAAGTCATTCTTCCATAGATTTGTGTGGCATGACTTCTATTTTGAATTGTATTGGAATTAGTATTATTTGATATGTAAATTGAAAATTGTCTTTGTTCTTAAGAAAGGTTGATACATATATCAATTAAGGTATCAACTCCTTTGATTTAGATGTCCATAAGGTGTTCTTGTAGCACCAATTATCCTTATTATACTTTAGTGTTTTCTTTATTCATTTTTGGTATTATGTTTTTTTCATACCCTAGTTTTTTTAATCACTAAGTTCTTATTAGTAAAGAAATATAGGTTTTTCATCATTTGTAGACATTTAAATATATTCTTCAACTAGATTTGCATATTTCTTTGTGGTGATATTGATTGGACTTGTATTGGTTTCCTTCTCAGTGATTTGGATTTAATGTTAAAAGACTTCTCTAATTCCTTAGGTTCAATCATTGTTTTTTTATTAATTGATACTTTGTGATGTGTAAGTTGTTCTAGCTTGTCTGTAGTATTTTCTTATCAAAGGGTTTAACTTCTTAATCTATGTAAGTAAATTTTGATTATTATTCCTTAAGCATACAAGTTCTTCATTATTTTGTGGCTCGTTGACTTTATTTTTAATGTCTTGGTTCTCTATATTCTTATCCTTTAATCTTTTATTTATTCAAAAACCTTTAACTAAAGTTTTTTGCAATAGAATTTTCTTCATTTTTTTTTTATAAACTCTAGTTGAGTTTCTCTTTGAGATCTTGAATCTTTTGTTCTAACTTTTGTTTTCACTATTTTGTATTCTTTGACTTCTTATTTTTACAGGTGACTTTTGCTATGATGTTCTAGGCAAGAAATTTCCTCATCTTTTCCTATAATTTATTGGAAAATATTTTTTTAAATATTTATATTTTCCTTATTTTTAAGCTAATTTATCTTTTAATTTTTTAATTTATAACTATATTTATATACTTAAATAATTGATCAAAATAAAAATTATATAACAATACAAGAAAATATTATTTTAATTTTTTTTTAAACTTAAATTATTTAAGTTTTCTTTAAATTATTTATAAATTTCATATTTAATATATTTTTATTTAATAATTATTTAGTACAAAAGTATAAAAATACTATGAAATAATTCAGTTTGGTAACTTCTTTTACTAACTTCTTTCCTATACCTTAATTTCTAACTTCTTTCCTATACCTTAATTTTAATAAAATTGAAAATTGTAATATTATATATAACATTTTAAATACGCTGTCAATTTTTTTCACTCATACCAATTTCTCCTACTATGTTCACATGTTAAAGTGAAATATTATCATGTACGTTTTATGAAGTGCTTTATGAAACCTCTTAATTTATCTCTCAAATGGAACGCTGCATTTAGAAATGGTGCTATTTGAATTTTTGTTGGGGATTGGTTGATTAATAGTAAGGGTTATGAAATTTTTAAATTTGAATTGTTTTAATGTTCCAATTTTTAGAATATTTGGGAGTTAGTTTTTTAAAGCTTTTTTGTTGAGTGAAAATAATGATTCAAGATATCATTATTACTCCGTTATAATAAGTTTTTATAGATTGAGGATTACATTAGAGTTTCTTAAATGATAATTGATAGTGGTTTTTAACAGTGGCATATTGCGTTAATTGTATGTGAGAGTAATCTATTTTCAGTAGTATTATTTCGGCAATGTGGTGTAATCTTTCATGTAATGACCAAAAACATTTTGTCTTTAAATTAAATTTATTATATGGTGTAATCTTTTATGGTAACTACTAAAATCATTTTGTCTTCAAATTAAATTTATTGTGTTATTGTTGACATTTTTTCTTTTTATTTTTTGATGAAAAAAATCTTTATATTTTAGAGAGGAAATATACATATCACAATCTCATTGGGACTTGAAAAAACAAATGAGCTAACACGAAACATTGTTCATCAAGGCATATATGCCCTTTCCTTGTTCTCAATCTGATACAAGTCTTATAAAAAACTAATTATCAACCTATAAAAAAAATAAAATGTCCGTATATAGTCTAGAAAACAACATAACATTTCTTTGTTGATCTTACATAAAGATTAAAAAAGGGAAGAAAAAGTCCTAGATGATTTGATCATCATAGAACTTATGAGAAATCAGAGCCCCATAAAGAAGGATCTAAGTATCTTTGGACAACTCATCTACCTTTTTGTTGATCTCTCTATATATGATTGAAGGAAATCCATTCAAAATATTGGATATTGTTGAAGATAGCAACAAGAAATGCTAAAAATAGCAATTCTATAAATAGCAGTTCAGCCAGTGTTGAACTTAGCAACAATGGATGAAAAATGAAAGTGCTAAAAATAGCTTTTCTATAAATAGCATTTCGAGATACCTTCCTACTTTAGTCAGTCCCTAAACTATAATAGGAAGTAAAATTCGAATTTGATATTAACAGCAGTTTGTAAATTAATTAATTAATTCATATTGAGTTAATTAGTTAAGGAAAATCAAACTTGAAGTCTATGTGGGGACATGCAACAGTTTCTCCATTAATTGAGGATTTTATCCATCAGTTAAAGAGATAAGGATGAGTTCTAAATTGAGTTGTAATTAGTTGGCTCAGTTAACTGAGTCAAGTCCAGTTAGATTGATTTAAACAATTTGTTTAAATTAATGTAAGTTCAGTTAGTTAATGCATGCTTGCATATAACTACTGCTCTTCAGATAACTGAATATTCTCTCATACATAACTCATGCATGTCAATTCAGATAGAGACCCAGTTGAGATCAGATGGAGGGACAGTGTACTGTTAGTTGCTAGGATATTCCTTGGTGAATATTCCTTGCATGCAAAAGGATTTCTATCCAAGAGAATTGTGTTGTTACTTCTTCTTGTTCAGTGAGTGTGATGAGGCCAATTCACACATGTGGCTTCACTGGACCCCAAGAAAAATTGTGCAAAGAAATAGGGGCTTGGAGGACTTGAGGAGGATATATACTTGTCTATTCAGTCTATGAGCTTCATGTTTTGATTACAGAGAGAGCAGGATAGCTTTTGAGCTGATTCTTTTTGTAACTTGGACAAGATTTCCTTTTGTATGATACAGAGTTGGGGTTTTAGGCTGGTGCTTTCCCCTGGTTATATCTTCTGTATTATGTGTGATTGATTTCTTCTTATTAGTTATATGTGTTCTTATTGATGTTGCTCAATTCGATTAAGCTTCCGCATAATTGTTTGTAGAAGTAGATCAAGTATTTTGCTTTAGTATATTGCATTATCAGGTGATCTATAGGTGGGAATTTCTACATGGTATCAGAGCAAAGGTGATCAAGGAAGAACAATATACAAGAAGGGAGAAGTTCGAAGTTTGTGATTCCTGAATATAGAAATCAAGTTCTTATCACATCTCTATTTCACCTATGGCGTTCAGTGGTTTAAGACTCGAGTATGCCCTTGATGGCAGCTCGAATTATATAGCCTGGAAGGATCGCATGGAAGTAGTATTAGAGGATAACGGTCTAAAGGACTTCATTGATCAAGAAGTCCCCAAGCCGACTGATGATACTCAACTAGCGGAAGGAAAAAGTGTGTGGCTAGAGCAAGGAGAATCCTCCTAGAGGGAGTTCGAGACCACGGTGTCTTGAGCCTCCATGGGAAGGAGACTTTGTTTTCGATGTGGAAAACATTGAAAGATATTTATCAGAATAGCAGCGATCAGAGGAATTTGGCGCTAAAAGACAAGCTTCGTAAGATGAAGTGTGAAAAGGGCGACACAATCTCTATATATCTGAACAAGCTCACCACCTGCAGGGATGAGCTTGGAAGTGTATGGATAGTGACAACGGATGATGACATGGTTCTTGCACTCCTCGGTCTTCCTAAGAGCTGGCATAGCTACCAAGACTCGGTTAATGGAAGAGAAAAACTGCCTGATTGGGAACAACTTTGGTCGGATCTGATGCAGGAAGAGATAAGAAGAAGCACCAGATATGGATCCTCATCGAAGCAAGATGATGAGGAAAATCTAGCCTTAGCGAGTAAGGAAAAGAAGGGGAAAGGGAAGGTATCCCAATCCAAATCTGGTTCTTCCTATGGTGGGAAGAAGTTTGACAAATCAAAAGTGTGATGCTTTCATTGTCATGAAGTGGACCATTATGCTACTAATTGTCCACAGAAGAAATCCAAGAAGGGTTCCTCAAAGGGATCTGATGGTAATGCACTAGCCTCATAGTTTGAGTTGGATTTCTCTCTTATCACATGCATGGTTCCATCCATGGTGGGATGTGTTTGGTACCTGGACAGTGGAGCCTCTTTCCACATGTCAGGTGACAAGAATCATTTCAGTACCTTGGAGGAGAAGGATCTCCAGATGCGGATCGAGATGGGCGATGATGGAAAGTACTGTGTCTCAAGTGAAGGTACGGTTGTGTTTCAGAGGGAGCATGGAGCTCCCCTCACCCTGACTAATGTAAAGTATGTACCAGGTCTGAAGAAGAATCTTGTGTCCATTGTTGTGCTAGAAGATAAAGGCTATGATGTAGTCTTTAGCAAAGGAAAGGTATTCCTGAGGCATATCGGCACTGGACAGACAAAGCGAATAGGGATTCGAGTCAAGAATCTCTACAAGTTGGAGGTAGATGACTGTGCTGCTTTGAGTTCCAAAGCAGAGATGGTGTAGAGCCAAGATGTTGGCGAGCTATGGCATAGAAGACTGGGCCACTTGCACCATGGAGCCCTGAAGATCATGCAACAGATTTCTACTGGATTACCCAAGGGAAAACTTGAGCAGATGAGTACATGCAAAGGTTGTACCTTGGGTAAGTATGTGAAATCTTCCTTTCCAGATCGAGATAGTAGAGCTAGAGCAATCCTGGAGCGAGTTCACTCAGATGTTTGTGGACCTTTCTCTACAGCCTCCACCGCTAAACAAAGGTACTATGTTATTTTTATTGATGATTTTTCTCGTAGATGCTAGATCTACTTTATGCAAAAGAAGGATCAGACCTTCTTGAGGTTTTGTGAGTTTAAAGCCTTGGCAGAGAAAGAATCAGGAAAGAAAATAAAATCCTTGCGTAGCGAAAATGGTGGAGAGTATGTCTCCCAGCAGTTTAAGGACTTCTGCGCTGCAGAAGGAATTAAACGGGAATTGACGACACCCCATAACCCACAGCAGAATGGGGTGGCCGAAAGGAAGAACAGATCGATTGTGGGAGCAGCTCGAGCAATGTTGCATGACTAAAGCCTACCACTGCATTTGTGAGCTGAGGCATGCAATACAACAGTATACTGTGCAGAACAGAAGCCCGCACCGTACACTGGGGATGAAGACACTTATGGAGGCCTATTTCGGGAAGCGACCTAATGTAAGTCACGTTCGAATCTTTGGATCATCAGTTTATTGTCATGTGACCAAAGATGCCAGGCAGAAGCTAGACCCAACAGCTGAGTTGGGAATACGTATGGGGTACACTGATACACCTCACAACTATCGGGTGTACCTGCCTTCCACTAAGAGGATTGTGGTACGCAGGGATCTGAAGTTCGATGAGCAAAAAGCCATGTGCTTATCACTTGAGAGGGAGCTCGAGTTGCATGCAGATGAGGAACCTTCTTTTCCTAAGGATGAGGAGCCTCAGATTGATGTGGAGCAGCCGCATGCAGAGGATCCGAGAGTGGAGACATCCACTCATGCTGATACTTCCAGAGATGGGCGGAAATGCTCAAGGGAAGTTGACAGGTTGATGTTGGATGCGCAGGAGAATGTGGGACAACCATCTTCTCAGCACAGACAGAGGAGGTCACTAGAGCGGTACACTGGTTACATGGCCCTGGTTGGGGAGTGTGTAGATTTCGAGCCTTCTTCATTCGAGGAGGCAGTGCAGCAGCCAGTGTGGGTTGATGCAATGGTGGAGGAGTATGACTCCATCATGCGGAACTGTGTTTGGGATGTTGTCCCAAGACCTCAGGACAAGTCAGTAGTGAGTTCCAAATGGCTTTACAAGGTAAAGCAGGCAACTAATGGCAGTGTTGAGAAACACAAGGCAAGGTTTGTTGCCCGAGGTTTCTCACAGGTCGAGGGGATCGACTACGATGAGACTTTTGCTCCTGTAGCAAGGTACTCATCGATTAGATCGATATTGGCACTATCAGCTCAGATGGGGTGGAAGATCCACCAAATGGATGTGAAGACAACATTCCTCAATGGGACGATTGAGGAGGAGGTGTACATTGAGCAGCCAGAAGGTTTCGAAACCTTCGATAGTGAGTCGCATGTGTGCAGACTCAAGAGGGATCTATATGGGTTGAAGCAAGCACCCCATGCTTGGTACACCAGGATCGACAATTATTTCACCGGATTGGGCTTCACCAAGAGTGAAGCAGATGCGAACCTTTACCACATCATGGTAGAAGGTAAGCCATTGATCATTGTACTTTATGTCGATGATCTGATTTTGACAGGTGATGATCAGCTAATACAGTCTTGCAAGAGAGTTCGAGATGAAGGACATGGGCCTTATGCACTACTTTCTAGGCATGTAGGTGTGGCAGAAAGAGGGGAAGTATTTGTGTCTCAAGGCAAGTATGCTAATGAGATACTCAGGCGCTTTCACATGGAGAAGTGCAAGCCCATGCAGACTCCTCTAGCTGGGAACTGGAGGAAGGAGGATGCTACTTCAGGTGAGGTAGTAGCTGCTACTGTTTATCGGCAGCTGGTGGGTTCACTTATGTATCTGGTGAACACACAACCTGACTTATGCTTTGCGGTGAACCAGCTGAGTCAAGCTATGGTTCAGCCTACCAAGCTGTTTTGGAAGGCAACGAAGCATGTGTTGAGATACCTCAGAGGCACATCTCAGTTTGGATTGTGGTATAGACAGACAAAGGGAGTGAAGCTTCAAGGCTTCACAGATGCGGATTGGGCAAGGAGTCCATCAGACAGGAAGAGCACTTCTGGAGGAATCTTCAACCTTGGTTCAGCTGCAGTTTCCTGGTACAGCAGGAAACAAAGATCAGTTGCACTTAGCTCAGCAGAGGCTGAATACATGGCTGTTAGTCAGGCTACATGTGAGGCCATTTGGATGCGGAAGATTCTAGTGGGATTGTTTGGTCAGAGGATGGATCCTACAGTGATCTACTGTGATAATCAAAGTTGCATCAAACTCTCTGAGAATCTAATTTTTCATGACAGGTCCAAGCACATTGATATCCGGTATCACCATCTTCGAGACTGTGTTGTCAAGAGGATCATGTTGTTGATGTATGTTTCAACCGACGAACAGGATACAAATATTATGACAAAGGCATTGTCAAAATGCAAGTTCGAGTTCCACAGAGACAGGATTGTGGTTACTGATAATCCCTTTCTTGTTGAGAGGGAGTGTTGAAGATAGCAACAAGAAATGCTAAAAATAGAAAATGCTAAAAATAGCACTGCTATAAATAGCAGTTCAGCTAGTGTTGAACTTAGCAACAATGGATGAAAAGTGAAAGTGCTAAAAATAGCTTTTCTATAAATAGCATTTCGGGATACCTTCCTATTTTAGTTAGTCCCTAAACTATAATAGGAAGTAAAATTCGAATTTGATATTAACAATAGTTTGTAAATTAATTAATTAATTCATCTTGAGTTAATTAGTTAAGGAAAATCAAACTTGAAGTCTATGTGGGGACATGCAACAGTTTCTCCATTAATTGAGGATTTTATCCATCAGCTAAAGAGATAAGGATGAGATCTAAATTGAGTTGTAATTGGTTGGCTCAGTTAACTGAGTCAAGTCCAGTTAGATTGATTTAAACAATTTGTTTAAATTAATGTAAGTTCAGTTAGTTAATGCATGCTTGCATATAACTACTGCTCTTCAAATAATTGAATATTCTCTCATACATAACTCATGCATATTAGTTCAAACAGAGACCCAGTTGAGATCAGATGGAGGGATAGTGTACTGTCAGTTGCTAGGATATTCCTTGGTGAATATTCCTTGCATGCAGAAGGATTTCTATCCAAGAGAATTGTGTTGTTACTTCTTCTTGTTTAGTGAGTGTGATGAGGCCAATTCACACATGTGGCTTCACTCGACCCCAAGAAAAATTGCGCAAAGAAATGGGGCTTGAAGGACTTGAGGAGGATATATACTTGTCTATTCAGTCTATAAGCTTCATGTTTTGATCATAGAGAGAGCAAGATAGCTTTTGAGCTGATTCTTTTTGTAACTTGGACAAGATTTCCACTTGTATGATAATACAGAGTTGGGGTTTTAGGCTGGTGCTTTCCCCTGGTTATATCTTCTGTGTTATGTGTGATTGATTTCTTCTTATCAGTTATATGTGTTCTTATTGATGTTGCTCAATTCGATTAAGCTTCCGCATAATTGTTTGTAGAAGTAGATCAAGTATTTTGCTTTAGTATATTGCATTATCAAGTGATCTACAGGTGGGAATTTCTACACATATATTCTTCAATCTAGATCAACAAGGACTGAAGATGAACATTTCGAACTTTAAAATTGTATTTTTACCACTCTATAACCACTTCAAAGACACCCATAATCTAGAGATTAGAAACACCACAATGCTTAGTTTGTTGTAATTAAGTCATCAAAGCTATGAAATATGCTTTCATACTTGATCCATGTCCAGGGGAATATATGAAATGGAATAATGAGAGGAATGCAAATATAAAACTGCCCCATACCACATTTGGGTGGGAGGATTTGGATAGCCCCTTGAAGAATCCTGACTGGATCTTGTAGTCCAAAATAGGCATAAATGGGTTGTGGAAGGTTTACATTCAAATTCTCTAGTTACTTTAATAATCATATATGAAATGACTTCCACCCTGATATAAGTATCTTAAAAATGCATAGTTTACATGCCCACCAAATACTGTAGATAAATAATTAAGGGAAGGTCCCATAACATATCATTGCTACATCACAAAGACAATTTTTAACACATTCTTCTAAACTAAGTGGGGACTATTGATCTAGATTAGATCATTATATTGTTTTTCATCCATCTTGATACTTTCAAGATGGAAAAATTAGGGAAATCAACTTACAAGAGCAATTTTAGTGGCATGACTCAGTTTGGAGAAGTGGGGTTGGAAATATTTTGGGACTAGTTTGAGGCCTTAAACGATGTTTTTAATGTTAATTTTTCATAGAGCTACATTGTTCTTTGCTTTGATAATTGCATTTCTTCATTAACACATTAATTTCACCCCATAACATTATAACATTATTCAGATTGACATCATTATTCATCAGCATATGCAACTATGTAGAAAGAACGATATCATCATCATCAATGCAATGGAACATAAAGGGACAATAGAAGAAAAACATGCACACATAGAGACACCAGGATTGATTGGAGACCAAGGAAAAACCCACTACGGGGAAGACCCTTGCAAATTCTTCTTCTTCTTATATCATCATCAAATTATTTAGCAAAAGAGAGTACAATGATCCATATCTTCATCAATGCAACAAAAACAACTAGAACATCCATGACATGACCCTAAACATGTTTGTACTCAAAAACCCTGATTCTGAGGACTGTAATGCATTGTCACTGACTGTACTCAACTGCTGAATATGGTTGTCACTGAGTGGAATCTTCGAAATACTGATACTTCATCTTTTGGTCTCATATGCACGTTGATACACCGTGTGTGTCCGTCTGAGACGGATCTGGACGCTCCCTGGAGAACTGGATGCGTGTGTATGGGGACCAAACTGGACTATGGAAACCCTAGCCTCCCAAATGCATCATGAGACACTGTGTGCGAGTGCCTGAGACAGATCTAGATGCTCCCTAGAGAACTATATGTGTACGTTTGAGGACCAAATTGGACTGTGGAAACCCTAACCTCCCGGATGCATCCCGAGACATTGTGTGCGATCGTTTGAGTTAGATCTAGACGCTTCATGGAGAACTAGATGTGTGCATATAGGGACGAAAATCCTTAGTTACGAGTGTGTTTCTGAGACTCAAAAACCCTAGACACGTGTGAGCTTCAACCATGTAGTTTCATACCCTTTATGTGAGATTTCCTCCATCAGACCTGTGTGAACCAAACAATAGAAGAGAGAAGAGAGTGCTTGATGATTGTGTCCAAATGAGCTTGAGGTAAATTATATATATAGACTTCCATGACGGTCCACTTGATGTTGAGATTGATTTGTCCAATTGTACATGTGCTTAGGGCCGACCTAATCCAATATACATGAGTAAATAAATAAATTCAAAAACCAACTTCTACTTGTCCAAATAAGGTGATCTTTAGGTTGATTTTGGTCCTCTCAAAAAGAGGAATCTATTGCAATTATTATCTTCATCATATGAGTTGTCCAAAGTGGAATTTGACCGCAATTGCATAATTTTAACACTCCCTCTCAACTAGGGAGAATTCCACCTACCAATATTTGTCCATCGATCAATATGTCATTATGGTATCTTCAAGTGTCATCACATATCATCATTGATCATATTTGTTATGTATTTGTCATTCCATGACCATCTCAAGTGTCTCATCATCACAAATCATCAATGTACATCTCGATCTATCCCTTTCTTAGTCCTGCTTATCTCTTAATTTTTTTCTGTTCGTATGTTGAACATTCTCGAATCTAAAAGAAGAAGAATTTGTTATCAGAGGGGAGCTAAAGCTACCATCCTCTATCCATCAGAATACTACCCGGAATCTCTACAACGGGCTACTACCTGGAATATCATCATCAATCATCATCAAAGAGCATATCATCAAGGAGCACATCTCAACCTGGAACCACATTGGGGAGCACATCTTGACCCTAGGATCACATTAGGGAGCTCAATACCAATCCGTAACTGCATAGGGTTAGCTCAACCCATCCTATTGCCTATTTATCTTCCCATCAATGACCCTGAATAGTCATGTGGTAGAACACTTGCATCATAATTGACTTGGGTTGTACACCCTAAGTACACTCTCAACCCGTTGGCCAAACAGGGAGCAATATTCCTGACAAGCCATGCTTATGGGTATGATGCCAACTGGGGTATACTCTGCAAAGACTAGACATGGGAGCAGCATTCTCTGACCCTATGAATATAGGGGAGTAGCATCTCCAACCCTATGGGTACCAGATAGGGTTCATACCCTATTGTCCAGAGTTCCCTCAACCCCAGGAGCCCTCTATCTCAATTCCTTACCCTCAGAGCTCAGATAGGGAGGAATAGTTGGCTTAGTGTCCTTGATCAGCGCTACTCTCATCATACTCAAATATGGTATTTGATTGTCTCAATATAATTTGTTTCCTGTTCATACAAGATATCAAATCAAATATCATGTTATATCATAAATAATCATATAAATCACAAAAGGATACCATAATCATCCTCCCTCTTCAAGGAGGTGTTAATCACAAGCCTACGCTTATCTCGAACAATTGCACTGTCTCAAAATATGGAAGTATCTCATTCCTAACTATATATATATATATATATATATATATATATATATATATATATATATATATATATATGGGATTCTCTGTCATCGCAATGTATCCATGTCATATTCAGATCTTGATTAGATGGATCTCTAAGGAGCTTCTACATCCTGCCTCGCAGCTAGCCATGCTAGTAACATCATACTCAATCTCGGTCGAGTGTAAATCTATGGACCTTTCATCAATAATATCATGGCATCTCTCATATTAAGGAAACACTCATTTGTTCTCATCAACAATAATCTCTATTAACAAAAATACATCCATGCAATCACATATCATAGGAGAAATATCTTAGCCTAAAAAATAGAACATCTCATGTAGATATTTCAAAGGATGCTCAGTGGCAATTATATGTAAATGAAGCGGCTCAAACATGAATTTATTCAGGTTCTATGCATGTCATTTATATAAAGATGTTCAAAGAAGGAACATTAATGCTTCAATCAACTATCAGATGCCATGTCAAGTTCAAAAACATCTTGAACTTTAAATTGGAGCGTCAAAGGATTTGCATTTCCATTATTCAAAAACATTTTTCATTAGCTTTGCAATATAGAATTTCTTTTCCAAATTCTAGAAATCGAATCATCATGCCATGGTACATCATTTCGAGCTTCAAAAGCCATCTCCCTCTTACTTAGATCATCATAGGCTCATCACCTGTCAAGAGTAGACCATCGAGATATAAAACCAAAACCATAATCAAAATCAAAGCCATACCTTGGAACTCATCATCCTGACTTCATCAGATAAATGTCAAATATGGACATATCTAGATTGGGGAGCTTGTTTCATGTAATTCTCTCTTTGCAGACATAATTCCTTACTAAGCCAACATAATCAGCTTTACATAAACCAATGTTGTACCATCACATTGACAAGGTTGGCTCATCAAAGTTTAGAAGCCAGAGCAAAACTATTATGAAAGTGATCAATATCACAGTATCAATTCTTTCAACCAGGTGACAGGTAGAGCTCATATCAATTTTTGACTTCAGATACTATCATGCAAACAAGTTGTCATCTATCATGCAATACTAATCCAAACTTCATCAAGTCATTCTCATAATCATAATACAAGTCATTTTTGTCACTAGATACAAAGGCATATGCAAGTTCCATCTTCATACTCAATCACAACTATCAATTGTGCAAGGAACAAGGAGGCCAATACCAAACCATTTTCGAATACCCATATAAGTCATTGGAAGTCATTATGTTCATATATCATTGTCATAAAGGAGAACCATCGATCTTCAAATCGAATAATCATCAGATCAAAACCAAATTTGTTATCATAGAGAGATTTGTATTCCAAAACATATATTAATCATCAAGTCCAAGTTCTAAGTCATTGTCAAGCATCATGTAAAAACTTTAAACATTACTCATTGATATTAGACAACCAAATCATGTCAAACTCTTGTAGCACAAACTTCAAACATAATGACACACACACACACACACACACACACACACACACATATATATATATACATGTATGTCTCGGTCACCTGCAAACACTAGTTTAGTCTTCATGTTCATATTATATCAAACATTCAAACTTTTCCTACTCACAAATCTTACTATTATCTGCAACACATCTGTAGTAATGACATCCTCCAGGTGAACATTTGATTTCATGCACAATACTTCATTTTTCTGTGATTAGTAATTTGACCCAACAACTTCATAAATTATTTTACAGTGGCAGAATATGTCAGAGACACCTTGATTCAGAGTTCAGACAACTTCAAAAAACTTCAGATGATGGTCAATTGTAGTCAAACCCTGGACGCTCCCTTCAAGTTAGCATGGGAGTGTTTTAGCTTCTTGGACGCTATCTTGGCCTCAGCATGCGTGCATCCAAGGATGAAATCTCCCAATTCTGTGCTTGCATCCGAAACAAAAACCCTATTTTTTGTATGAGAGTTAGATCTAAGACTTTGTTGCAGATCAATAATTTCAGATGCAAGTAAATCATACTTCAACAATACATAATGCAAATAGTAATATGAGCAAGAATATTGAGAAGATATTCTCCCTCTGACAGGGAATCTACTTCATTCATCTTCATTCATGTCATCAACTTGTCTCTACTAGTGTCATGCAACAATAGATCTATTAGATCACAAACATATATCTATCATGGTCATCAACATCATGTCATCAATCTTTCATCAAGGATTAGACTTGAAATATTAGGGTTGCAGACAGATGTGACATCATATCATGAACATAATAACACTTTCTATCAAGTCACTCCATCAAATTAGGGCATTTAGTTTTACCATATGCCATCAAGACATAGCCACAGGTAGTAAGAGATCTAGAATACCAATCTCATAGTTATACCTCTGTCATCATGGTTACCATGCTTACCATTATCAATAGGATCAAGTTAGGTCAAAACAACAAGAGTGTCAATCTCTCTTTCCATTAGCTTTCATCGTGCTTATCACAAGCATTATCAATAGTATTATGATTAAGAATTAATGAGCTAACCTTCTACGTGAAATTCATCATTTCTTATGCATGTCAAGTATCAAGGGTATCATCTACTAGAGTCAAGGTGCTAGCATTCGTTATAGGATCAAGATATCCAACAAATATATGTGAGCCAAACACCAAGTATATCAATGTATCAACATCAGGTGCACCATTTCATCGTAGGAACCATAAATCCAAGTCACTTTCATATGCATGTATGAGCCATTAAACAAAGATACATTCTCATCATACCGTAGGGCTTACCTAGCCATCCAATGTTGCAGCTGAAATACAACATACCATGCATACCTTGCGGTATTCAAATACTTGTGCACCCTCTCATTAGACATAGGTAGCTTGTAGCACTTTTTCATATAGTGTCTCTTTACCTTTACCAGCTCTAGCCATCTTTCCTACATTCCAAATGATCCTCAATAAGGATCCACTCATCACATATCATCAAGGAGGTTAGAAACATCCATATACTCAAATACATATGCAGGAAGTATAAACAATAAACATAATAATCAAATCCATGCGTTTAGACAAAAGTAAGAGAAATCATAAGTCAAGAAATACTTATCTTCAATGAGAGGTGATCCTCTTCCTCTTGAACCAACCTTCAAGAGCCATTAATGTACATACCAATGTTGCCTTCAATAAATCAACCAGGCCCACTAGGGATTATCCCATCTAGGGCTTCATTGAATCTTTCACAAGTGCTTGAGAATATTCAAATTGACCATGCTAGGTTTCATCATATTTTTCCATCATCCAGGGTTTCTCTCAAACACTAAGCCTAATAAGCAAGTTTCCTAGGGTTTTCTTCAAAACCTATAATTATTTTAGGTCTCCACCATCCTCTTCTTGCTTCCATCAATGGTGTCATCATTGGGGTGATCTCCATGGATTTTCTTCAGCCCACCTCGATTACCATGTTAATTTTTCATAGAGCTGCATTGTTCTTTGCTTTGATAATTGCATTTCTTCATTAACAAAATAAGTTCACCCCATAACATTGTAACATTATTCATATTTACATCATTATTCATCAACACATGCAACTATGTAGAAAGAACAATATCATCATCATCAATGCAGCGTAATATAATGGAACAATAGAAGAAAAACATGCACACATAGAGACACCAGGATTGGTCGGAGACCCAGGGAAAAACCCACTACGGGGAAAACCCTTGCAAATTCTTCTTCTTATTAGATCATCATCAAATGATTCGGAAAAAGAGAGTACAATGATCCATATCTTCACCAATGCAACAAAAACAACTAGAACATCCATGACACGACCTTAAACATGCTTGTACTGAAAAACCTTGATTATGAGGACTATAATGCATTGTCACTGACTGTAGTCAAGTGCTGAATATGGTTGTCATAGAGTGGAATCTTCAGAATATTCATACTTTATATTTTGGTCCAAAACGCATGTTAAGACATTGTGTGTGTGCATCCAAGACAAATATGGATGCTCTCTGGAGAACTATATGCGTGCGTCTGGGGACCAAACTGGACTGCAGAAACCCTAGACTCCTGGACGCATCCTAAGACAATGTGTGTGAGCATCTGAGACAGATCTAGATGCTTCCTAGAGAACTGGATGTGTGCATCTAGGGACCAAACTAGACTGCAAAAACCCTAGCCTCCCGGACGCATCCTGAGACACTATGTGCGAGCGTCTGAGATAGATCTAGATTCTCCCTGAAGAACTGGATGTGTGCGTATAGGGACAAAAATTCTTATTTATGAGTATGTGTCCGAGACTCGAAAACCATAGACACGTGCGAGCTTTGACCCTGTAGTTTCAGACCCTTTGCGCGAGATTTCCTCCATTAGACCTGTGCGAACCAAACAATAGAAGTGAGAAGAGAGTGCTTGATGATTGTGTCCAAATGAACTTCACGTCTCTTCTATATATAGGCTTCCATGAGGGTCCACTTGATGTTGAGGCCGACCTGTCCAATTGTACATGTGCTTAGGGTCAACCTAATCCAATATACATGAGTAAATAAATAAATTCAATAACCAACTTCTACTTGTCCAAATAGGTGATCTTTAGGTCAATTTTGGTCCTCTCAAAAAGAGGAACCTATTGCAATTATTATATTCATAATATGAGCTATCCAAAGTATAATTTGACCGCAGTTGCATAATTTTAACATTTAAGGGGTAAAACTTTGTCACTTAAGCTTAGACCCTATTATTCTATTTTACACATAGAGGAATTACTAATAGTGTAAGAATGATAAGTCGAGTTTGTATGCAAATTTATACCTCCTAGAAGTTGGCATATCGTGATTGAGCTCCATAATTTGAGAGGATGATTTTGGTCCCCAAAATATTATTGAATGAGGCAAGGAAACTTTCCTCTACCTTCTCCCTAGAGTACCATTTAGCATTGCCTAGAAGTTTCCCTTTCAACTCAATCAGCCAAAGATCATGCTACCCCTATCTTGTAGTTTTGGACATCTTCTACGAAATTATATCCTCTGTAAACTTTGGCTAACTAGTCGGTGTTGTCTATAGAAGGTAGTACCTACTTCTTTTTTTTATCAAGCACGAAAGGCTCATAGAATTTCAAATTTTCCACATTCATTATTGAGTAAATGCACATATTTGGGGGTATACCAAGTCTATAGGCATTATCTCCCACCTTTTCCAATATCTCAAAGGGACCATATTGCAAAGCCTTGATTTTCTTACTAGGACCTTATAGCATCTCCTCATTCGACTATAACCATAATATGTCTCCCACCTTGAATAAAGTCTCTATTTTGTGTTGATCATGCCTATCCTTGTACTTTCCCTGTGACTTCTTCAATGTCTCTTATACTTGTAGATGTATTTTCCTGATCTTCTCCACAAATTTATATGCCCTTAAAGCATCCCCTATGAGATCCTCCCTCACTCCTCCTTATTGTCCATATCCAATAATCAAAGTCGAAGGTAGCAAATATCCAAAACAAGTTTCAAAAGGAGACTTACCAATATAAGTGTAGACTGCATTGTTATAAGAGTGTTGTATATATAGCAGATTTTAATCTCAAGTCTTCAAATGCTTCTGATTGACATAACTCCTTAAAAGTTGCACCAAAGTCCTATTGCCCACTTATATTTGCACATTTGTCTGTGGATAGAATGTTGTAGACCTCTTCAACGTCATGCACATTTTCTCCCACAATGTAGTCCAAAATGCATTGAGAAATATTATGTCCATGTATGAAATGATGCTTCTTGTTCCCAAAGTGCACCTAATGATGATCTTTTTACATGGGATGGGAATGGAAATTTTGTTGAACCTATCAACTACCATGAACATATAGTCATGTCCTTTCTTGGTTGTTGTCAAATCTCCCACAAAGTAAATGGAAATGCTTTCCCATGGGATGTATGGGTATAGGTAAGGGATGGTATAGACGCCATTTCTTGTTACTAGGCTTTTTGGTACAAAAAAACATGCATCCTCTTATGAACCTAGCTACATCTTCTTGCATCTTAAGCTAGTACACATACCTCTTTAAGTTGACCACCATTTTCCTTACACAAAAATACCCTACAACCTTTTAGGTGTGAGCCTCTCTGATTAGCTACAACCACCCACTTTTAGGAACACATAACTTGTCCAACCTGTATAGTAACCCATTATGGATATGGTAGCCAATTGTGTTGTCACCATCATGCACATGACTCACCATCCTAGGACCACTCTCGACATCCAATCACCATAGTAAATATTTGCATTCACCAAACAATGGAATATTATCAATCCAAACCCATGAATCTAAGTTGTAAATAAAACTAACCCCCCCCCCCACCCCCATCGCATGATTTTTCTTAGAAACTTCTTGTTTATACTAGTTTGAATTTTTTTACTTTTGAATTAAGGCTACAAAAGTGCCCCACATTGCTTGTAAAACCTTAAAAGCTTGACATCAAACATTCTTTTTTTAAACCTCTACCATGACCATGGGCTAGGGAGGATGACACGTAAGGAATTATAAGCATATTCAAAATTTAAATAATCTATTCAACTAAATGAATGAATGGAGTTTTTTTTAATATTGCTATAACTCAAGATCAGTTGTTGGTTCTGAAGTTACCAATGCATATGCCAATATATCATATGTTATGCTATAGGTTATATGACTTCATTACAAAACAAATGATATGTTTTCCATGAATAAGGGCTCAATTTAAAATCATATTTTAAATGTGGATGATTGAAAAATGCAAAAAAAAAAACATTTTTTGGTTCAGAAGCATTGGTTTATATTCAAGCAATTGTACAATATGTTGACAATGCTCTTGAATTTGGTATTAAACTTTGAAATTTTGATACACCAACAAAAAATATCAACAAAAACCAAGCTTGTGTTGTAACAACATGTGCGCTATATTCTTTGGTATTATGGCTTGGGGTTGATTTAATTTATGTGCTATGATACTTTGGCTTGTTTCCAATATGGGATAGCTAAGTTGATTTGGCAAGGGGATATGTGCATGGTTATATTATGGTTGAATGGTTATGGTTATGAAGTCATGCATATATGTCATGGTCAATGGTTATAAATGGGATGATATGACACTTATATTTTTGGCATACAAGTCGTGCACATTAGTATATGGTTGTTGCGTTGAATTGGCATAGCATTATGGTGACATGACACATCTATTGGTAATGGATTATGATGGCACACATGTTATGTTTTTTTATGCATTGTTTGTGTTAGTTTGACATAACATGGTTTATTTGTATGGCATGAAATGATATTGGAAGGTGGAAAATTTAATGCATACCTCTGTCATGCACTTTATTGACAGTTGATATTGCTAGGGTTTTGGGTAATTGATGGTTCAGGTTGCATGTGTTTGGGGGATTTTTGGGTTTTGTACGACAACACAACTATAATCTTGAGTTTTTCCTTCACTCTATTGTTGCTATCAATGTGACTAACTTTTGTTTCCATCTTTTGTCGACATGAAGTAGTTTCCCGAAAAAACTCTCCATGGGAGACTTAAGCTCGTTCTATCAGACATTTAGCTAGACAAATGGACCACATGTTGGACTCTGTGTTCATTTGAGCAGTTAGAAATTGAGTTTTTTGCACAACATCTTCAAGTATTTCCATCTCAGCTTATGGTTAATGCAAACAAATTTCTTGGGTTTATTGATAATTTTGTGTTGACTTATTGACATCCATCCATAACTTGAGCATTTTCCTTTTCAATATGGAAATACAAAAGCCATTGTGTGCTATTTGATGAATTATTTTGCTCTTTGGTATATTTAGTGGAAGTTTCTCATGCCCTATAGTCATTATGAGGTTGTTTACATAGCTTTCCTTATTCTTTATTATCAATACACACTCACAATTTGTTTCCAATTTTTTACTCCTGTTGTTGGTGTCTGAGAAAAAAAATAAAGAACACAGAACTTCTGCTATCATCCTCTGTTGTGTATAAAATAAGAGAACCCTTGTTCTCTGTTTGGATACTTTCAATGGTTCGCTTTGATTCGTCAATTTTTGAAATATATTATGTGCCCAAGTTGTTTGTATATTTTTAAATGCATTTTTGTTAGACACAAAGAAAATTTCAACCAAAATTTGAATACTTTTCAAGGGTTTTTCTCCGGTCTTTTAATGTATAAAAAAACCCCTATATCATGTAGACATTCTAAGAAATGCAGAATTCTATTCTCAATTCCAATGACATATAACAAAACCCTATTCCATATACTATCGCCGGTAAATAATAAAATCACCCATTTAAGTTCAACCCACACTAGGAGTTCAAATATATTCCTATGATCACTCATGTTGTCATCTTTGGGTTTGTAAATTTTATTTAGTTGTCTCGAATCATTGAAGATTTGGGTAGAGGTTAAATATTTTGCACCTTACACAAGGTTTTATTATTCTTATGTGAAATGTATTTACCTTACTTGAAAAGTCAATTTAAAATATGTTGCACTATTACATTTGGGCGGAAATTCTGACAACAGAATCCGACAGAACGGATAAAATTGGAAAAAGTGTCAGAAGTTAAATGTGTGTGTGTCTATATATATATTCTAAAATCCCGACGCCCATCGAATATCAGATGGGAGTTATTTAAAGGTCAAATATTCGATGGAATGTACTATCCCGTTGATTATTTGACGTTTTTCCTATATCCCTCCTATCGTCGAATATCCAACGAGAGTTCTTTTACCGTCGAATATCTGATGCTATATATAATATGAAAATGTATTCTTCAATTTCCGACAAATGGCAAATAATCATTACATAATGTTCAATTCCACCATTAATGGATTTTTCCGCTGACACCGCTTTACGTTGAGTTTAACTAATTAAAATAAATATAACATTAATATTATAATTATATAAAATTATCAATATATATATATATATATATAGAGAGAGAGAGAGAGAGAGAGAGAGAGAGAGAGAGAGAGAGAGAGAGAGAAAGAGAGAGAGAGAGAGGCCTAACATCATATAAATTTGATATAATTGTTAGCTATATATATATATATATATTATATATATATATATATATATATATATATATATATATATTAGTTGTGATTGTTTTGAAAGGTTGTAGACTTATTTTGAAGTTAATTTTTGAACAAAATCATCACTGAAAGTTTGATGACAAAATGTAACAACTCCTCGTTAAAAGTTCATGTAATAAAAGTAAATAAAGGAAAAATAAGACCACGGTTAAGGGACACGTATTCCAAGTTTAATGTTGGGCAAATATATCATAGTAGGCATCACTTGATTTGTTTATGGCTAAGGGAAATTGGTAAAAGAAACAGATAAGGCATTAAAAAGGTAAAAGGTATTTTTTGGCACATTTATGTATAAAAATAAGGGAAAATACGAGAAAAGGAAGGTGAAAGGTCACAGGTTGCATGTGAGAAGGAAATTGAAGGAAAATAATGGAAAATGAAGAAAATAGAGGCCACATTGATAAAAAGGCTTCTGAGGATCAGTTTGTAACTTTTATTCAGTTAAGTTTTGGAGCTCTCTTATTATTCTCTCTCTCTCACTCTTGGACACTTAGAGTTTTCTTGGAGCATTATAGCTTTGGATCAAGGAAGGAAAAGCAAACAAAGGAAGGACAAGGAAAGGAAAGGAAAGTGAAGATCAAGCAAGGAGGAGTAGGATCAAGTAGCTTCAACAGGAATACTTGCAGGTAACATATTGCGTGTGAGATTTCCTATCTCGTTTTGACATGCATGGCTTTGCATGTTAGTATATGGTTCTCTTGTTGTCGATGGTATGATTTTTTTGGGTTATGACAGTGGTTTTCAGCCTTGCCTTTCTTTTTTCCAGATATCCATGGTGTGATGGGATTGTTTTCTCGGTTTTGAGCTTTGGAATTGCCAGATGGTTTCGGAATCTGGGGCAGAGGTGGTCTCAGGAAAATTCCCAAAGGCTTAGGAATCCCTTGACCGGTTTTGGTGGGATACATGGTAAAGCCTGAGGGTGGAGTCTCAATTTAGGGCCTAGTGATTTGGTGTGGATTGTGGTAAAGCCTGAGAGACCGGTGTCTCGGTTTAGGGCCTAGTGATCTGGTGTGGATTGCGGTAAAGCCTGAGAGACTGGTGTCTCGATTTATGGCCTAGTGATCCGGTGTGGATTGCGGTAAAGCCTAAGAGACAAGGAGATGGAAAATTCCTCAAGGATAGTGATGGAGTCTGGAGGCATTCCTAGCTCGGTTTGGTTTTGTGATCTTGATGTCGGTTTTGGTGAGATCACGGTTTGGTGAGGGTGGAGGTGGTTTAACCTTTGCATTGCCTTGATTGTTTTTGGATTGGTTTATCCATGAGATCCCACATTCATGCTTGGATTATGGCACAAGGGTGATTGGCTGAAAGAAATAGTTGGTTCAACCATGTCTATGGTCGGGTGGTACGTGGAAGTCCCGAACCTGGTCAACTTTGCCTATGTTTAATAAAAGTTAAGTTCTCTTGCTTTTGTACTTTTATTATGTGCCCTTAATAGTTGTTATCTCATTGTTATTTACATGGTTTAATATTGGTTATAAGCATGGTTATATGACTGGTTATTGTCATGGTTATTTCATGTATTTACTTGTAACTGAAACAATAATGGATGCAAGACCTAATTGATGTCAAAACAGTTAAGGGAAGAGGGCGGTGATCCTTCTTGTCAAATATTATATGAGTTGTCAGTCATTTATGCTCTGTCTTGTATTCATGTCCTGTAGATTGCATTGATGCCAAGTGTTTGACAGAATGTCAGTCCCGTTTGGGGATGGTCAAGCCTAGTCCCGAAGACAATTTTTGATTTGTAATTCTTGTGGTCATGTAATTTATGGAATCTGAAAGCTACATGGTTTTCTGGGTAGTGACCTGAATTATGGGCTTGAAAAGTGTCACAAATCCTAGAGTCGCACGCACAGGTCTGAGGAGGAAAGTCCCCAGATGCACGCATACCCATGTTGTGCATGCGTCTGAAGGTTTTCAGACACACCCTTGTCCATATCAAGGGAGAATCTAGGGGTTTAGTGGTCTAAAATCTTAGTGGGACCCAGGGGCTGGTCAGGGGAATGACTGGGATGCATTCTGGGAGTCTTGTAGCAAGTGCAGAAGGTCTGGTATGGTGTGTTTTTGTCAGTTCCACTTCCTTAAGGTCACTTAGGAGGTCGAATCATATCATAGTAACTTATTGTCACATGTTTACCCTGGTTTGTCGGTTACTTGGGTATATGTGGGAGGATAGTCATTATAGAGGGGTATCAAAGCATGGTTCACCCCTCAGACTGGATAGGATGTGTGTTGGTCATGCTTTCATGTCGGTTGCATATGTGTTTCTTGTGTTGTAATACCATGTGCTTGTTGCATTGCATGGTGATTAATCATGGTTACAATGAGGTCGCCCTGGGAAGTTGATGGTGTTGTTTTGGAGTGCGTCGTCATGAGTGTATGGTTGATTATGCATTGTTTATGCACATTAATATTCACGTGTGGTCAAGTGTACATTGATGTGGTGGTTGTTGTCATGCATGAGGTCATGGTATGTGTAGTTGATATGGTCATGCATTAATGATTGGACTCTAGCTAGAATGATGGTTATATGGTTATATTCTTATGTGTTATATTTATATATGTTGTCATAATTATGTTATACATGTATTACGCTGATTTTTTGACCTTGTAGATGAGGTATCCTCCCTGAATTATGCTAAGGTACGTTGGTTTGTTGTGATTTGGTTTAGCTAACATGATACACCTTGTAGGAAGAATATCAAATATGACTAGCAAGATGGTAGACTACAATTCCCGAGACTCTCCCTATGGATCATATAAGCAGCGTGGTGTTGGGAACTCTTCTGATTTGGCAGATACACTGAGAAGTTTAAATGCAGAAATAAAGAGTTGTAAGGCAGACAATGACAGAATCCTACAGGTACAAGAGAAACAAGCAGAGGTAAATGCAGTGATGCTTCAGAGTTTGTCATAATTGCAGCGACAAGGACCACTTCGGATCGGCCATGAGAGGGAGAACAAAACTAATGGGGCATATGGCAGTAGGTCTCATGGTGAGTATAGGTTGGATGGAGAGGATACGATCAGAGATGGCAGGTTTTTGGATACTCTGGATATGAGAGGTGATGGACGCATGTACTATTATAGTTTTGGTTCTAATAGGCATTATGTGTGTCATCGTTATCATCCTTATAGAAGGAGTGGCAAGGGATATTTTTCATACGAGTTTAAGAAAGCAAAGCCACCTACATTCGATGGAGAGATGAAGAAATCACAGGATGCAGAGGCATGGTTGGTTGGTATGAGGAAGCTCTTCAGATTGCATGGTTATTCAAAGAACATGAAAGAAAAGATAGCCACATTCAGTATTAAAGGGAAGGCGGATATCTGGTGGGAGGATGTGAAGAATGTTAAAGGTATTCAGGAGGATGACTTGACTTGGAATGATTTTGAGAGGCTCTTCAAGAAGAAGTATTTGTCAGAAAGGTACTATGATGACAAAGCTAAGGAGTTTTATGAGTTGCAGATGGTTCCATGACAAATGATGAGTATATTAGCAGGTTCTTGGAGTTGTTGAGATATGTTCCTTACCTTAAGGAGAAGGCCAAGGTTCAGAGATTCATCAAAGGAATTCTAGTAGTATACATAGACCGGATTGAGTTCAATGAGCCTAGATCGTTGGAGGAGGCCATCTGAAAGTTGAAACATTGTTATGAGTAGTCGAAGCAAAAAGTTGAGCCTAAGCATGACTTGAAAGGAAATGATAAATTTAAAGGAAAATGGCCACCAAAGCGGGGAAGACCTTAAGATGCAGGTGAGAAAGAAAATGTGATCCCTTACAAGAAGTTCAATACAATTGAGAGGGGACATGGAGAGAAACAGATTAGAGTCGATGGTAGAGCACCTTTACAGCGTTGGATATGTTGCAAGGATCATCATAAGAGGGATTGTTCGCTGTATCAGGGTGGTATACATCATATCTATAATGCTCAGGAGGCACATATAGTTGGGGATATTGGTCATAGCATTCCTCAAATTTATGCAGTTGTGGACAACATGCAGGAGGATCATAAGGCATCTATCATTGAGATGGACTGTAAGATTTGTGATCAAGTTGTTTCTATTTTGATTGATCCTGGATCTAATTATAGTTATATTAATCCTGACTTGGTGGATAAGTGTGGTTTGAGAGAAGAAGTTCATGCAAAATCTTAGTTGGTGCAGTTGGCTACATGTACACAGAAGAGAGTTCACCACTGGGTAAGAGCTTGTGCATTTGAGTTAAATGGCATGCCTACAACAACACATTTGAATGTACTGTCGTTGGGATTGTATAACATGATTTTGGGTATGGATTGGTTGTACCTTCGTAGGACCAAAGTGGATTGCTTAGACAAGGCCATTGAATGCCTAAATGATAATGGGGAAAAGAAAATGTTGCAGGGAAAGAAGAAGACTACATCAGTGAGGATGGTTACTGCTATGCAGACTAAGCGTAGTTGCAGAAAAGGTTGTGTGATGTTTGCAGTGCATATATCTAGTGATAAGGGTAAAGACATTGAGGATGCAGAAATATTCAAAAGGTACCCTGTATTGCAGTAGTGTCAGGATGTGTCCCTAGTCGAGATTAAAGAGTTACCTCCTCACAGGGAAGTATATTTCTATATTAAGTTGGTGCCAAGGGCAACACCAATGTCGAAGGCACCTTACAGGATGAGTACCCCAGAGCTAGTAGAGTTGAAATTGTAGTTAAAGGAGATCTTGACAAGGGATACATTAGGCCAAGTGTATCACCTTGGGGTGCACCAATGTTGTTCATAAATAAGAAAGATGATGCTCTCGGATTGTGCATTGATTACAGGCAGCTACACAAGGTAGCAATCAAGAACTGGTACTCATTGTCAAGGATTGTTTATTTTTTTGATCAGTTGAAGGGAGCAATAATGTTCTCTAAGATTGACTTGAGATCAGGATACCATCAGGTACGCATCAAGGAAGAGGATATCTACAATACTACCTTTAGGACTAGGTATAGGCATTATGAGTTTGTTGTAGTTCCATTCGGTTTGATTAATTCCCCAACTACATTTATGTGTTCGATGAATAATGCGTTGCATCCTTATTTGGACAAGTTTTTTATTGTATTCATTGATGACATCTTGATATACTCAAAGAATGAAGAAGAGCATGCCGAGCATTTAGCGGTAGTGTTGAGATTGCTAAGAGAGCATCAGTTGTATGCCAAGCTTAGCAAGTGCAACTTCTTTGAGACATAGGTGCATTACTTGGGACCTGTTGTTTCCGAGGAAGGCATAGTAGTAGATCATATAAGGGCCATCATGGAGTGGGAAACTTCTAAGAATGTGGTTTAGGTGAGATCATTCATGGGATTGGCAGGTTACTACAGGAGGTTCATCAGAAAATTCTCACACATTGCATATCGTATGACATCCTTACAGAGGAAAGGCAAGAATTTTGAATGGACAAAAGAATGTACAACTAGTTTTGAGTAGCTGAAGCAGTTGTTGACCAATGCTCCAGTCCTTAAGATTACAATTCTGAATAAAGAGTTTGTAGTGTGTATAGATGCATGTAAAAGAGGACTTGGTGGGGTCCTTATGTAGGAGGGACAGGTGGTGTGTTATGAGTCCAGGAAGTTGAATGAGCACGAGCATAACTACATGATTCATGATCTTGAGTTGGCAACTATTATTCATGCCTTGAAGATGTGGATGCATTATCTTCTTGGCAGGAGATATGTATTGATGAGAGATCACAGTGGGTTGAGATACTTGTTTGATGAGTTGAATCTAAATTCCAAGAAAGCTAGATGATTGGCTACCCTTAGTGAGTTTGACATCGAGATTAGATACATTAAGGGAAAGGAGAACTAGGTTGTAGATGCTCTTAGCAGGAAGCTATAGGTGAATCATATAACAGCTATGATCTCTTATGGGACAAAGTTACAGGATAGGATCTTGTAGGCAAGACAACGGAATGAAAAATACATGGATATTATGCACAAGTTACAATAGAGTATAGGTATAGGTACAAGTACAAGTACAGGTGATCAAGATGCAAACTATCATCTCACGATAGATGGTTTGGTGAGATTCAGGGATAGGATCTATGTGTCGGATTACAGTGAGCTCAAGAAGCTTACCTTGAGGGAGTTTCACGTCAAGTCATACTCGAGTCACCCAAGATATCGGAAGATGTTTATGGCGGTGAAGAAGTTCAACTATTGGCCAAATCTAAAGAAGGAAGTGGTAGACTTCATGGCTAGATGTTTGGATAGTCAGCAGGTAAAGGCAAAGTGTAAGCATCTAGGTGGTCTACTACAACCTATTCCGATTCCAGAATGGAAATGGGAGGTCATTTCCATGGATTTCATTACAGGTCTTCTGAGGATAGTGAGACAACATGATTCTTTTATGGTCATGGTCAACAGGTTGAGCAAGGTAGCTCACTTCATTCCAGTGAAGATGACATATTTAACTAGTGAGGAGGTAAAAGCTTTCATTAGGGAGACCATGAGATTACATGGTGTTCTGAAGATCGTGTCAGATAGGGATGAAAAGTTCACTTCCAAGTTTTGGAAGGAGTTGTTTGCAGGTTTGGGTATAGAGTTGGCCTTTAGTACAACCTATCATCCACAGACAGATGGACAGACAGAGAGGGTCAAAAAGATCTTAGAGGATATGTTGAGGATGTACATGATGCACTAGTAGAGAAGATGGGAGGAGTATCTTCCATTGGTCGAGTTTTCATACAACAATTATTATCAGGAGTCATTGAGGATGAGCCCTTTCGAGGCACTATATGGGCAGAGTTGTAATACTCCCATCAATTAGAGTGATCTGGTGAACATGGTGCTTATTGGACCAGATATGTTGGAAGACATGGAATAGGAAATGTAGGCTATAAAGAAGAATCTAAAGGCAACACATGATAGACAAAAGGGTTATGCGAACTAGCATAGGGAATTCAAGGAGTTTAAGGTTGGGAATCATGTGTATTTGTGCATCAAACCCAAGAAGAACTCTTTGAGGATTTGATCATGTGCCTAGTTGGCACCACAGTATTGCGAGCATTTTGATATCCTTGAGAGGATTGGACTAGTGGTCTATTGACTTGCACTGCCTCCAACAATGAAATTCCATGATGTTTTCCATGTTTCATTGATTAAAAGGTATATAAAGGATGTTGATGATGTTATCGATTGGTTTGTATTGTAGGTGGAGCAAGAAGGAGAATTCCAGCTGGAGCCTCAGTGCATATTGCAGCGGAAGCAACTCATGCACAGGAACCGAGCCATAGAGCAAGTTAAAGTGCAGTGGAAGCACTTTGAGCCCGAAGAAGCTAAATGGGAGATGGGGACCATGTATCCTTCTTTGTTTTCCATTGGAGGCAAAGCAATTTTGGTATATGTCTTATTGATGTTTTGGTATATGTACATATGTATATGGATGTAAATACCACTACAAATTGTGTTATAAAGCTCCAATAAGCGGTATGGGTAATATCTTATCATGTTGTCATGATGTTTTGCTTTTGATCAGGTCTTTCATTGCAAATACTACAACGAGCTAAATTATAAATCACCATGGGAAATATGTTTTCTTTTCAACGGTTTTACTAAGGTCTTGGTGTGGTTTAAAACCAAGGAAAGTGTTCCCAAAGGGGAAGGGGTATGTAACAGTCCCTGGTTAAAAGTTCATGTAATAAAAGTTAATAAAGGCAAAATAAGACCATAGTTAAGGAACACGTATTTCAAGCTAAATGTTGGCCAAAGATATCCTAGTGGGCATCACTGGATGTGTTTATGGCTAAGGGAAATTGACAAAGGCATTAAAAAAGGCAAAATGTACTTTTTGGCACATTTATTTATGAAAATAAGGGAAAATAGGAGAAAAGTAAGGTGAAAAGTCACATGTTGCATGTGAGGAGGAAATTGAAGGAAAATAATGTAAAATGAAGAAAATAGAGGGCACATTCATAAAAAGGATTTTGAGCATCTGTTTGTAACCTTTTGCCAGTTCAGTTTTGGATCTCTCTCTCACACTCTTGGGCACTTAGAGTTTTCTTGGAGCATTCTAGCTTTGGACCAAGGAAGGGAAAATCAAGCAAAGGAAGGACAAGGAAAGGAAAGGAAAGTGAAGATTAAGCAAGGGGGAGCAAGATCGAAAACTTCAGTAGGAATATTTGCAGGTAACATATTGCATGTGTGATTTTCTAGCTGGTTTTGACATGCATGGATTTGCATGTTGGTATATGGTTCGCTTGCTATCGGTGGCATGGTTTTTCGAGGTTATGACAGTGGTTTTCAGCGTTGCCTTTCCTTTTTCTAGATAGTCGTGGTGTGATAGGATGGTTTTCTCGGTTTTGAGCTTTGGAATTATCGGATGGTTTCAGAATCTGGGGCGGAGGTGTTCTCAGGAAAATGATCAAAGGCCTAGTAATCCCTTGACTGGTTTTGGTGGGATACACAGTAAATCCTGAGGGTGGAGTCTCAGTTTAGGGCCTAGTGATCCAGTGCGGATTACGATAAATCCTGAGAGGCTGGTGTCTCGGTTTAGGGCCTAGTGATCTGGTGTGGATTACGGTAAATCTGAGAGATAGGGAGATGGAAAATTCCTCAAGGATAGTGATGGAGTCCAGAGGCATTCCTAGCTTGGTTTGGTTTTGTGATCTCAGTGCCGATTTTGGTGAGATCACAGTTTGGTGAGGGTGGAGGTGGTTTAACCTCTGGATTCTGTTGATTGTTTTTGGATTGGTTTATCCATGAGATCCCACATTCATGCTTGGAATATGGCATGGGGGTGATTGGCTGAAAGAAAGATTTGGTTCAGCCATGTCTACGGTTGGGTGGTACGTGGAAGTTCTGAACCTGGTCGGCTTTGCCTATGTTTAATAAAAGCTAAGTTCTCTTTCTTTTGTACTTGTTATTATGTGGCCTTAATAGTTGCTATGTCATTGTTATTTACATGGTTTAATTTTGGTTATTGTCATGGTTATTTCATGTGTTTACTTAAAACTGAAAGGATAATGGATGCAAGACCTAATTGATATCAAAACAGTTAAGGGAAGACGGTGGTGATTCTTATTGTCAATGTTGGGTTGTGTTATATTCTTTCCAAGTAGTTAACAGGGGGTTTGAGGTGTACCCATAACCCCACTTTATGGGGTCCGTTGGTTTTGGACCCTATGTTAGGTTGGGCGGACCCACCTATGGTTTTGTGCATGGTTTTCGCACATGTTCTTGGACGCGATGGTTTTCGGTCCATGGTATTGGATGCTTCGACATGTATAAATATGTATTATAACATTAAAAGGAACATAATGAAAAATCAAGCTGGCAGTCCCGGTTTTGGGATCCAGGGGAAAATCTCTGTGTATATGTGTTTTATGTGTTATTCTCTTGCATTGTTTATTTTATGTGTTTTAGAATTTGTATGTAGGTAATTTCTGTACGGGGTTAAAACCTACATTTGGTATCAGAGCAGATTTGGCTTCAAGGGGACGCCTTTGTTGCTGAGGGGTTTCGCTCGGGCTTGTGGTAGACCCTGTTCAGTGGGAGATCTGTGAGATCGATTTTGGTGGTGAAAGAAGATGGCGAGCAGTGGAAAGATAGAGATCGAGAAATTTAATGGTCAGAGTTTTGAGTTGTGGAAACTCAAGATGGAGGATTTGTTGGTGGATAAAGATCAGTGGATCACGGTAGATCCAGGTACTAAACCAACGGGAGTGTCCGATGAAGAATGGAAGAAGTTGGATCAGAAGGCAAAGAGCACAATACGATTGTGTGTCTCAGATTCATTATTGCTGAATGTATCTGGGGAAGCTACAACAAAGGCTTTGTGGGACAAGTTAGGGACACTTTGTACCAATCTAAGTCTCTGGTGAATAAACTGTTCCTGCGGAAAAAGCTGTATAACTTGAGGATGAAAGATGGAGACTCGGTGACAGAGCATCTAAACGCATTTAATACCGTGGTAAGTCAGTTAGCATCTGTTGATATTAAAATTTCAGATGAAGATAAGTGCATCAATTTGTTGTGTTCTCTACCAGATTCATGGGATAGTTTGGTTATTGCAATAGGTAGCAATGCAACTACCTTGCAGTTTGATGAAATAGTCTCAGCCTTGTTGACGGAGGAGATGAGACGGAAAAATATGGAGAGCCAAAATGGTGATGCCTTGTCTGTACGAGGACAGTCCCAGAATAGAAACAAAAATAAGTCATTGAGTGGGAGATCTAAATCTCCAGGAAAACCTGTAAAGGTGGTGTGCTGGAAATGCAGAAAGGAAGGCCACTTCAAAAGGGACTGTAAATCTAAAGCTCCTGACAAAGGAAAGGGATCTAATGAGGCTCCTTCTGCAGAGGCAAAAACCACCTTAGATGAAGGTGGGGATGTGTACTTGGCTTCTTCAAGTACACATGTAGATCATGAGGCATGGTTGATTGACTCAGGTGCATCCTTTCACTTCACTCCCCATAGACAGTGGTTTTGTGAGTATGAGAAATATGATGGTGGTGATGTCTTCTTGGGGGATGACAGGAAGGCTAGAATCATTGGTCGTGGAAAAGTAAAGTTGAAGCTACAAGGTGGAAGGGTTAGAACACTTCCGGGTGTTCTGCATATTCCTGCATTAGCCAGAAATCTGATTTCTGTTAGTAAGCTGGATGATGCAGGTGTAAAAACAGTGTTCGAGAAGGATACCTGCAAGATGGTTCGGGGAGCACTGGTATTGATGCGGGGAGTTCGGATTGGAACTCTGTACAAGCTGCAAGGTAGCACTGTTGTTGATGGGTGCAACAGTTTCGTGGTTCCTGAAAGTGGAGCAGAAAATCTAGTGGTCTCTAGAGAAAAGACCATGCTGTGGCATCAAAGGCTTGGACATATTGGAGAGAAGGGCCTTCGAATACTTCATGGTAAAGGTATGGTAGAAGGTATCAGTAATAGCTCTTTGGATTTTGATTTCTGTGACAATTGTATATACGGGAAGCAGAATCGGGTGAGTTTCCCCTCTGGTGGTAAGAGGGCAAAACATATATTAGAGCTTGTGCACAGTGATGTGTTTGGACCTGTGAAGGTTCCATCACTGGGTAAGTATGTGTACTATGTATCATTTATAGATGACTTCTCAAGGAATACATGGATATATTTCCTTAAGAATAAATCTAAAGTATTTGATAGGTTTAAATAATTTAAGGCTCTAGTGGAAAACCAGACGCAGAAGAAAATAAAGGTGTTGAGGACATATAATGGTGGAGAGTTTTGTAGTAAGGAATTTGAAGAATTATGCAAGAAGTGTGGTATAGCACGACAGAAGACTACCCCATATACACCTCAGCAAAATGGAGTTGCAAAAAGAATGAACAAGACGTTGATGGAAAGGGCAAGAAGTATGCTCAGTGGTGCCGGGTTAGGACAGTAATTCTGGGCAGAGGTGGTGGATACTGCATGTTACCTGGTCAACAGGTCACCTTCATCAGCGTTGGAGGATAAGACTCCACAAGAAGTATGGACTGGTAAGAAACCCTCTCTTTCACATCTGAGGATATTTGGATGTGATGCATAAGTACATGTTCCAAAGGAGAAACGAACCAAGTTGGATAGTAAATCTGAAAAGTGCATCTTTATTGGGTATAAGGATGGTTTAAAAGGTTATAAGCTTTGGAACCCAGTCACACGGAAGGTTGTGTACAATCGAGATGTGGTGTTCAGAGAGGTAAAAGATGTTATTAAACATGAAGTCCAACCAAAGGAACCTGAGAAGATAGAGTTTGAGCTAAAGGAGGAAGAATCAGACTCTACAGCAGAGGAGGAATCAGAAGATGAAGAGCCACAAACTCCGGCTGTGAGAAGATCAGTTCGAGAAAGAAGGCATCCATAAAGGTATAGTCCATCTGCTTTCTGTTCAAATTTTGCTTTGTCTGTTACTGATGATGATCCCAGAACTATGAAGGAAACAGTGGATTCAGAGGATGGAAAACTTTTGAAAGAGGCCATGGTTGATGAAATGGCATCTTTGCAAAAAACTGAGGCTTGGGATCTGGTGGAGTTGCCGGCTGGAAGGAAACCCATAGGCAGTAAATGGGTGTTCAAGAAGAAGACAAATGTAAAAGGAAAGGTGGAGAAATACAAAGCTCGGTTGGTAGCAAAAGGTTATTCCCAGGTGCCGGGAATTGATTTTGGTGATATTTTTTCTCCTGTTGCCAAGGTAACTTCTATTAGATTACTTTTATCTGTTGCTGCTACTTTTGATTTTGAGGTAGAACAGATGGATGTGAAGACAAAATTTCTTCACGGGGATCTGGAAGAGGAAATATACATGAAGCAACCTGAAGGCTTTGCGGTGAAGGGTATGAAAGAACTGGTAGGCAAGTTAAAGAAGTCTCTATATGGATTAAAACAGTCACCAAGGATGTGGTATTAGAAATTTGATACATTTATATGGGGACTTGGCTTCACCAGAAGCAAAGCAGATCACTGTGTGTATTTTAAATTAATTGGTGACCGTGTTATTTATCTGGTCTTGTATGTGGATGATATGTTGCTGGTTGGAAATGACAAAGAAATTATCCAGGATTTGAAGACCCAATTGTCCTCCAAATTCGACATGAAAGATCTTGGTGCTGCAAACTATATTTTGGGCATGGAAATTAAAATAAATCGGGCAAAGAGGAAGCTCTGGTTAAACCAGAGGAAGTATGTCGAGACAATACTACAGAGGTTTAATATGCAGGATAGTAAACCGATGAAGGTTCCTATTCCTGTAGGTGTGAGGTTATCTGCTGAACAGTGTCCCAAGACACAAGAAGAGGAAGAGGACATGTCCCGTGTTCGATATGAAAGTGCAGTTGGTAGCCTGATGTATGCAATGGTCTGTACTAGACCAGACATTGCACATGTAGTGGGAGTATTGAGCAGGTTTATGTCAAAACCAGGAAAGGAGCATTGGACAGCAGTGAAGCGGGTTTTTAGGTATTTGCGTGGTACTAGTGATTATGGTTTGTGCTACCAAGGAAGACCAGGATTAGATAGAGTGTTGGATATTCTTGGCTTTGTTGATGCAGACTGGGCTGGAGATCTAGATCAAAGAAGATCTACAAGTGGGTATGTGTTTATCCTATTTGGAGGTGCAGTCAGTTGGATGAGTAAGAAACAATCTATAGTGGCACTATCAACTACAAAGGCAGAATACATGGCAGCCACTCATGCAAGAAAGGAAGCAGTTTGGTTGCAGAGATTGTGTTCAAGTATGGGGTTAGTACAAGAAGCTATAAGGATAGACTGTGACAACCAAAGTGCAATTTTCTTGGCAAAGAACACTGCATGTCATTCAAAGACAAAGCACATTGATGTTTAGTATCACTTTGTGAGGGATATGATAGAAGACAAAAAAGTGTTGCTGGTAAAGGTGGACACTTTGAAGAATACTGCAGATGCATTGACAAAATCTGTGAGCTCTGAGAAGTTCTCTTGGTGTAGAGAGACAATGGGCGTTTCAGGGCTGGAAAAATGACTAAGCTCTCTTGTGGCCCCCTGTGGAAAGAAAACAACAAGTGGGAGAATGTTGGGTTGTGTTATATTCTTTCCACGTAGTTAACAGGGGGTTTGAGAAATTTTGGTTTTGGACCCTATGTTAGGTTGGGCGGACCCACCTATGGTTTTGTGCATGATTTTCGCACATGTTTTTGGACGCGATGGTTTTCGGTCCATGGTATTGGATGCTTCGGCATGTATAAATATGTATTATAACATTGAAAGGAACATAATGAAAAATCAAGCTGGTAGTCCCGGTTTTGGGATCCAGGGGAAAATCTCTGTGTATATGTGTTTTATGTGTTATGCTCTCGCATTGTTTATTTTATGTGTTTTAGAATTCATATGCAAGTAATTTCTTTACGGGGTTAAAACCTACAGTCAAATATCATATGAGTTATCATTCATTTATGCTCTATCTTTTATTCATGTCATGTAGATGGAATTGATGCTAAGTGTTTGACAAAATGTCAGTCTCGGTTGGGGATGGTCAGGCCTAGTCCTGGAGTTAGTTTTTGATTTGTAATTCTTTTGGTCATGTAATTTATGGGTTCTGAAAGCTACAGGGGTTTCTGGGAATTGACCTAGATTTTGGGCTTGAAAAGTGGCACAAAACCCGGAGTTGCAGGCACATGTGTGAGAAGAAAAGTCCCCATACGCTTGCATACCCATGTTGTGCATGCGTCAGGACGTTTTCATACGCATCTGTGTCCATATCAAGGGAGCATCCGGGGGTTTAGTGTTCTAAAAGCTCAGTGGGACCCAGGGGCTAGTAAGGGGAATGACTAGTATGCATTTTGGGAGTCTAGTATGGTGTGTTTCAGTTGGTTCCACTTCCTTAAGGTCACTTACAAGGTCGAATCATATCATAGTAACTTCTCGTCATATGTTTACCCCGGTTGACCGGTTACTTGGGTAGATGTGGGAGGAGAGTCGTTACACAAAAAATGTCACATAACATTCCTCAAGGAGACTAAGGATACGTGGGATTGACATCAAGGGATTCTGAGGATCGAAAATGCTATTGCCCTTGTAGAAATTGCAAGGGCTTGAGGCCAAGGAGAATTATAATAAAATCAGCTAAAAAGAATTTTAGAGACTGACACGTTGAAGGCAAACATGACTATCCTCCATTTGTAAGTTATTTATTATATGTCTTTGTATTGTAGATAATTTTTGTAAACGTTTATATGTATATTGTATTTTAGATTGCATGTCTTTGTATTGTAAATTTTATTGTCTTTGTATTGTAAATATATTTTATAATATTATTTTGGGAGGTGTTTGACCTATGTTTTCATCTTGATGTGGACTACAAATATTATTTGATTATTTTCGTTATGGTCGATTAAGGGGTTAGGTCGAGTTAGGGGTTAATTACTTTATGGGCTTAGGGATAAGGGGTTATTGTTTAAGGGTTTAGGGATTAGGGGTTAAGGTCTTAGGGCTTAGGGGAATGGGGTTAAGGTGTTAGGGGGTTAATTTGGACTATAGGATTTAAAGGTTAATCATGGGTTTTATGGAGCATATTAATAAGTTTTTAAAGTATATTATGAAAAATATGACATTATAATGATGAATGCTAAATAAGATCATTACGTTTTTTATTATGGTCGTGACTATATATCTTAGAAAGTATATCATTTCCTACATGTCAATAAAAGTAACATATTTCTTAGATTTTTTCAACATGTTCTTAAATATCTTGTTAAATTGCACAAGCATCATCATTTGGGATGTCAACTCCATGCACGATTTTGAAGGGGAGCACCTATTGGGGAAAGGTAGAATGAGAAAAGTGATATGTAAGTAGATAGTGGATATTTATAGCACATTTGACATCTTTTTTGTTTTTTATGTACATCTTATTTATATAATTTTTAGTCTTCGTGCATAATCCATTATTATGGGATGCAATACATTTATACATTGTGAACAATCAATATTGGATGGAGGTATGTATTGAACGATGAAAACAAGCTAATAATGGTAGGTTATCATGGTATTGTGTGTCTACATTGGTCAAAGAGCCTCAATGTAGTGGAGATACAAATCTTACATAGAGGGAAATTGATTTATCATATGTTTTAAAAGATTATCAGGCAAGCATATTCACCCATACTAAGTTTCTTTACAATTATATTGATACATATGGCGTGTTTTTTTCTTAATTTTCGAATTTTGCAAGTATAAATATGAATTCTTATCAATTGACAATGCATTTTTTATGTGTTTGATGTATTACGATTGAAACCCCACAACAAAATGTGGTTCAATGGCCACAAATTTTGCATCAAAAGGTTGGATGAAAAGATGAAAACTTTTGATAGTGAGATAACTGCAGTATTTCAAGTTATCAATGTTTCCTCTAGACGTGATAAACATCCAAAACTCTCTAACAATCAATACCATGGGTACCTACATGATATACTTGAGTGTGACTTTGAATCCTTCAAAATAGTTGTGTTTGATGTCAAATGGTTTAGGCTATGAATCAATGAACGTGACCCTGATAGAACTGCTATTAAGCATGTTAACATATTTACGATGGTTGATACAAGGAATCTTGAGCCAATTTCAAAGCTATATGTTCTTACAAGCCAATGTGAATATGTGTTTTACGTAGACGTTCCAGGTAAATCGGGTTCATCATATGTTGTTAGTTATGATCCTAGAGGAAGGCCCGTAAAGCTTAATGTAGTGAAAGAAGATGAAATTGAAGAAGAAGATGATGTAGAGGAGCAGGGGGTTCATGTAGTGTCATAAGAAGACATCGAAGAAGTTCAAGGAATACATGTTAACTGAGACAATGTTAATTTGGATGAACTGTATGATATTGACGTTGTGTTAGATGAAGAACTTGAAGAAGTTGAACCAAATGTAGAAGAGCATTATAGACGATGATGATGATGCTGATATGGTGAATCCTTTGTACAATAATTTTGAACTGGATGATAGAAATGATGAATTGGATGAATAAGAAAATTAATGGTATCAAAATGTTGAAAAGTACAAGGCATGTATTTATATGTTTTCAGTTGGTTTGTTCTTCTTCGTTAACCTTAAATTTTTATTTTCCTAGTTTTTATGTTTGAATGTTACTACGTTTCTTTCAAATATATTATAGTAGATAGATTGGGTATCGGGGAATTGAGAGTGATGTGAGGGGAGGGGAGGGGCCATATGAGCTTCCACCTTCATATGGTTGGCCTTGTTAAGTAGAGAATATATTATTCTTGAAACAAAGAGAAGCTCATTTACGTTTATACCATCATTTCCAATTTTGACTTTTGTTCATTAAGAAGATGTACTGAGTGAGTTGAGCGACATGTGAACCAGGTGAATCGGTTGTCAGGAAGACATGCAAAGTAAGGTCAGCCTGTGACTTCCCATGAAGTGAGTTTCCACTAGGGTGTCTCATAATGATTTTTAGAAAATTGTCTAAATTAATGTTTAAGTGTTAAAAGTTAGTTTATAATTGATTAATTATGCAGTATGCACGTACTAACAAATTATATATTTTGTTGTTTTTGATGATCTAATGATTTGTGTTGACATATTTGCATAGTAGGGTGAACGCCTGCGCCCTTGGCGAACCCACATGGAGGTGCGCCTGGGGGTGTCGCATGTTGGGCATGCCAGGACGCCCACTTGGTAGCGTCGCCCATGCAACGAGTTGGTGGTTCGATCCAAATTGGAAAGGGGTGCTCACATAAAATAAGTAAGGTAGGCCCATGATTGTTAATGAACAGAGTTACCACAAGGGGGTCTCATAATTTTTTTTAGAAAATTGATTAAATTCATGTTTAGATGTTAAAATTTGGTTTCAAAATTGATTTCTTATGCAACATGGTACTAAAAAATGATTATATTTTGTTGTCATTAATGAGCTAATAATTTGTGTTCACATATTTGCATAGCATGGCGAATGCCCATGCCCTGGGCGTGCCTGCACAAAGGAGGGGTGCCCAGGCGCCCATGGATGTGTCACATGCTGGGCATGTGAGGGTGACCGTGCGACGAGTTGGTTGGTCGACCCAATTTCACAAGGGGAACTCGAAAAACATAAATAATGTCAACCCATGCCTGCCCATGAACAAAGTTACCACAAGGGGGTCTCATAATGATTTTTAGAAAATGAACTAAATTCATGTTTAGGTGTTAAAATTCGGTTTATAATTGATTGATAATGCAACATGGTACTAACAAATGATAATATGCTCTTGTCATTAATGAGCTAATTTTTTTTACTAGTTTTCACATCAGGGCAAACGCTTGTACCTTATGTGCACGCACACAAAGATGGGGCACCCAGGTACCCATGGGGCGTTGTATGTTGGGCATGCCGGGGCCCCCGCCTCGTAAGGGCACCCATGTGACGAGTTGGTGGGTTAGCTCGACTTGGAAAGGGACATCCGCAGAAAAGAAGTAAGGTTAGGTCATGACTGCCCATGAATAGAGTTCCCACAAGGGGGTCTCATAATGATTTTTAGAAAATTAACTAAATTAATGTTTGGGTCTTAAAATTCGATTTATAATTGATTTATTATGCATCATGGTACTAATAAATGATAATATTTTCTTTTCATTGATGATCTAATGATTTGTGTTCATTGATTTGCACAACAGGGCGAACACTCACACCCTGGGTGTGCCTGCACGAAGGCGGGGTGCCTGGGCACCCATGGTGCCTCGCTTGCTTGGCACACCAGGGCGCTTGCCTAGTAGGGGCCCCTGTACGATGAGTTGGTGGGTCATCCCGATTTGAAAAGAGGCGCCTATAGAAAAGAAGTAAGGTCAACCCATGACTTCCCATGAACAGAGTTCCCACCAAGGTGTCTCATAATGATTTTTAGAAAATTGACTAAATTAATGTTTGGGTGTTAAAAGCCAATTTATAATTGATTGATTATGCAACATGGTACTAACAAATGATAATATTTTGTTGTAATTGATGAGATAATTATTCGTGTTCACTGATTTTTACAGTAGGGCGAATGCTCGCATGAAGGCGAGGCGCTTGGGTGCCCATGGGGGCATCGCGTGCTGGGCACGCCAGGGCCCCCCTTAGTAGGGGCGCCGATGCGATGAGTTAGTGGGTCAAGCCGACTTGGCAAGGGGCGCCTGCAAAAAAGAAGTAATGTCAACCCATGACTACCCATGAACAAAGTTCATACAAGAAGGTATCATAATGATTTTTAGGAAATTGACTAAATTCATGTTTAGGTGTTAAAAGTGGGTTTATAATTGATTGATTATGCAACATGGTATAATAAATGATAATATTTTGTTGTCATTGACGATTTAATGGTTTGTGTCCACTGATTTTCACAATAGGGCAAACACCCATACCCTGGGTGTGCTCACTCGAAGGCGGGTCACCCAGGCGCTCGTGGGGTGTCGCATGCTAGGCACACCAGGGAGCCTGCACAAAAGGGGTGCCCATGTGACATGTTGGTGGGTCGCACTGACTTGGAAAGGGGTGCTTGCAAAAAAGAAGTAAGGTCGACTCATGAACAGAGTTCCCACAAGGGGGTCTCAAAATGATTTTTAGAAAATTAATTTGGGTGTTAAAAGTTGGTTTATAATTGATTGATTATGCAACATGGTACTAAAAAATGATAATATTATGTTGTCATTGATGAACCAATGATTTGTGTTCACTGATTTTCACAACAGGGAAAATGCTCGTGCCCTAGGCATGCCCGCACGAAGGTGGGGTCCCCCGACTCCCATTAGGCGTCACGTGTTGGCCACTCTAGGGTGTCCACCCAGCAGGGGTGCCCATGCAATGAGTTTGTGGGTTAGATCAACTTGGAAAGGGGTGCCTGCAGAAAATAAGTAAGGTTGACCCATCACTACCCATGAATAGAGTTGCAACCAAGGGGTCTCATAATTATTTTTTATAAAATTGACTAAATTAATATCCGGGTGTTAAAAGTGGGTTTATAATTGATTGATTATGCAACATGGTACTAAAAATGATAATATTTTGTTGTCATTGATGAGCTAATGATTTGTGTTTACTAATTTGCACAACAGGGTGAATGCCCGCACCTTGGGTGCGCCCGCACGAAGTTGGGGCACTTGGATGCCAATGGGGCCGTCGTGTGTTAGGCATGGTAGAGTGCCCTCTCAGTAGGGGTGCCTGTGTGATGAGTTGGTGGGTCGACTCATCTGGAAAGGGGCACATGCACAAAAGAAGTAATGTCGGCTCGTAAATGCCCATGACTTGACAATGGGGCCAACATTGAAATTTTGTTAGTTTGTGCTCGTATGCACTGAAATTTCACATGGTTATGGTAGATGCATGCATTAACGATATGGGAGGGATTTGAGATTCAAATACGACTCATAGAAAGAATTCGAAAATCAAACAACAAAATTATAACATATATAAATGTAAAGGAGATGAAATTATTTATTATTATTTACCAGTTGTGAGATTATAATGTACTTCATAGTCCAGAGGTTGAGAAAACTCCTTACCCTTCAATTTGAGAAAACTTCTTACACTTCATCATCATATTTTTCATCATTGTCATCATCATCATCATCTTTATCATCTTCATCAACATCAACATCATCATCGTCATCATCATCATGTTTTTCATCCACATCATCTTTAACATCATCATCATTGTTGTCATTGGCATCATCATCATCGTCGTCATTAACATCATTGTCGTTGTCGTCATCAACATCATTTATATGAAAAGGAATGATTCCTCAATGAATCACACATAATTTATTATATGTCTCTTATGCTCGTACTTCCAATCTTTAAGGATATGAGTTGTGCCATGAATGTAAAAATGATGGCTAGATAGGAACCAATTATCATTGATATCATGATTATTGTTACTTGTTGCGGGCCTACCCCTAAGTACCAGTCAACCACTTAACATTTACCAATTAGTTGAAATTAAGCTTTAATTAATTGACCCTGCATAGTGTTACCTGTGAAAGGGGCCAACTTTGAAATATTTTCAGTCTTTGCTTGTATGCATTGAAATTTGACATAGTTATAATAGATACATGCATTGAAGACATGGGAGGGTTTGAAGACTCATATATGACTCACACAAAGAATTCAACAAACAAATGGTAAAATTATAACAAAAATATCAAGGAGATGAAATTATCCATCTAAAATATTCATGTTATTGGGTGCTTACCATGTTAGACCTTGAGACCTATTCAATGGTTCATAACTAACTTATTCATGGTGGCTATATCCCTCCTGGATGTGAATTTTAAGCTAAAATGATCATATGTGTTGGTTCAATGAATTATTAATGGTTCTTGAGACTGAAAAGCAATTATTATCACTAGAGGTTGTTATCTACTTACCTAGACTATGATTAAGGACCCAAGACTCATTTGAAACACCAAAAATAAAAATAATTAAATATACATATCAAAAAAGGGGGCTTTCCTTTCAATCATCATCCATGTCATTGTCATCATTGTCATCGTCATCATTATCATCATCAATTCCATCATTGTCATCTTTGTCATCATGTTGATCCTCTATAAATCGTGGGCTCTTATATATCATGGAAAGTAACAACAAATTTCCCACAAGGGGGTCTCATAATGATTTTTAGAAAATTGACAAAACTAATGTTTAAGTGTTAAAAGTCGATTTATAATTGATTGATTATGCAACATGGTACTAATAAATGATAGTATTTTGTTGTCATTGATGAGGTAAAGATTTGTGTTGAATTATATATTTGTTTCTCTACTACCAGTGGGCGTCACCATTATTCTCATTGCCATCGTCATCATCTGAAAGTGTTATCATTTGATTGTATAATTTATTATTTTTCGCTATATATTCTTTGCAAGTTTCAGTGGATCTATTTCCAAAGGGCAGCAAAAGTCTCTTGCATTAGTCGTGATGTGACTTGAGAACGGGGCCAACGTTGATTTTTATTTTTATTTATTTAACTTATTTTTTTGTTTGTTTTTTGTTTTGTTTTGTTTTGGTTTGTTTGTTTGTTTGTTTGTTTTCTTCAGTTTGTGCTCATGTGCACTAAAATTTGACATGGATATGGTAGATGCATGCGTTGACAATATGGGAGGGTTTTGAGACTCAAATATGACTCTTAGAAATATGTTGACAATGAAACGACAAAATTATAACATATATAAATGTCAAGGAGATGAAATTATTTCTTACTATTTACGAGTTGCAGGCTTATAATGTACTTCATAGTCCAGAGGTTGAGAAAACTCCTTACCCTTCCATTTGATAAAAATTCTTACCCTTCATCATCATATTTTTCATTATCGTCGTCATCAACATCATCATAATCACGACCATCTTTGTCATATTCATCAACATCATCATCGTCATATTTTTCATCCACATCATCATTAACATCATCATCATCATCATCATCGTCATCGTCATCATCATCATCACCATCAAGATCATCGTATTCGTCATCTTCATCATCATCATTGTCGACATCATTTATATGGAAAGGAATTATGCCTCCATGAATCACACATAATTTATTATATCATCCTTATGCTCCTACTTCCAGTCTTTAAGGATATGAGTCATGCCATGAATGTAAAAATGATGGCTAGCTAGGAACCAATTATCATTGATGTTAAGCTTGATGTTACTTGTTGCGGGCCTAATCCTAAGTACCAATCCCCCACTTAACATTTACTAATTAATTGAAATTATGCTTTAATTAATTGACCCCACACAAAGTGACTTGTGAAAGGGGCCAACATTGAAATTTTTCCAGTTTGTGCTTGTATGCACTGAAATCTGACATGGTTATAGTTGATACATGTGTTGACAATATGGGAGGGTTTGAAGACTCGAATTCTTGAATTGTATAAAATTACTCAAGGAATTAATTATTATTATTATTTTCTAAAACAAGTTTTCACCAAGTTGATAAAATGAACAATATGTTTTGAGTTATTATTATTTTCTCATTATATTTTAAACAATTAGTCCAAACATGTTTCATTCCATTCGTCATGGTGTTAAGTATTTTTGAATCTTTTCTTCAACCCATTATATCTTATTTTGTGTTTCTACTTCTTTTGGTTTCATGCCCACTTGGACAATTTTTTGACTCAATAGGTTCCTTGAGGTCTATTCTCCACCCTTATAGCTTTTATCCTTTCTTGGTTCTCTTAGTCATTGGGTAAACCTAGCAATATTATATTCATCATGTATTTTTATAGATTGAGTTTCATAGGCTTAATGCCCACCCAAACACACATGCACTTTATGATTTGGAACTCTCACTCCCAACTCTCTTATGTCACATCACCTTCTATACCTCCTATACACTTCACCCTCTGATATCAACAATTATATCTTTGGGTTTCAAATGATCTTTAACATTTACCCTAGCCATTTCTCCACCTAGGATTTAATTTTCAACATTTACCCTATTCATTTCCCCACCTAAGATTTAATTTTTATATGTCTATGAAAGTATCTTGATTTTCTATTTCTTCATGCTTTTGTGCAATGATGACTTTCCAAATGAGGAATAATGTAGCCTCTTTACTATCATTTAGTTATTGTTCAACGCATTGATTAAGCTCTACATTGACAACTTGGGAGTTCCACCCTAACTTCAAACTTGATACTAAAATTTCCTTATCCAAATATGATGGACAAATGCATAAACACGTTTTGGATTATTGGATTTATATCTTAATACTTGCTTTATAGACATACATAAATATAATCAATTGACATTTGTTTCTTTCTAGAAACTACTTAAATTATGTTTCCACCTTTCTCTCTTTATGTCCTTTTTACCTCGAACCTCTCTCCCCCCTCCAACTCCATCTCTTTCTCACCATCCCTCTCTCATTCTATCTCTTCCTATCTCTCTCTCTCTCTCTCTCTCTCTGCGCTCCAACTCCATCACTATCTCCATCCCTCTCTCCTTCTCTTCCCCCTTCTCTCCATCTCTCCTTATGTTTCTCTCTATATGACCCCCAAACAAACATACTCTATCTCCATCTCTCCCTTGTCACTCCCTCTCTCTCTTTTTCCACTTTTCTCTCTCTATGTATTTCTTCTTCTAGCCCTTTCTCCCCCTCCAACTCCATATACGTGTCCCTCCCTCTTTCCTCTCTATCCCTCCCTCTCTCCTCCTCTCTCTAAAGTCCTGTCTCTCATCCTTCCTCTCTCTCCCTTTTTCTCCTACTTCCCTCTTTCTCTCTGCCCTCCAACCCCGTTACTATCTCCCTCCCACTCTCCTTCTCTCTGTCCCCCTCTCCCCACCATCCATATTTTTTTCTCCCTCCCTCCCTCTCTTACCCTTCTCTCCCTCTCTTACTGCTCTCCTTCTCTCTCTCTCTCTCAATTCCTTCTCTCCCCTCTCCTCCACTCTATCTCCACCTCTCCGTTGTCACTCCCTCTATCTCTCCACCTTTATGTATTTGTTATTCCCTCCATACATATCTAGAGTTTTAATATATCATGATATATTAATATATATTATAATATGAAAAAGTTAATATTATATTAAATTTAATATTGTATAAAAAAAAATAAAAAATAAAAAATTAAATTGAAGAAAAAAATAAAATAAAAAACAATGAAACACAACACATATATAATATCCATATATATAACATAATAATTAAAACAAAACCCAAACCATGTTAACCTGTCGTGCAACCCCTTGCCCAAGCCCGAGCCCGTCTCCACCCACCTCCGAGTTGTAAGAGGAAGTTGAGCCTCCTCCATCGCCCCTTGCCTACCTCCGCCCACCTCAGAGCTGCAAGAGGAAGAGCTTGATCCATCATCCCGACAGAGCCCTCACCCACCTCCACCCACCTCTAATCTGCAAGAGGAAGAGCTTCTGTCATCACGAAAGAGCCCTCACCCACCTCCACCCACCTCTAATTTGCAAGAGGAAGAGCCTCTGCCATCACGACAGGACCTGAGGGAGAGCCTGGATTGATAGCTTGAGGGCTTGAGGAAGAGCAACGCAAGAGGACAAAGACCCTGCATTTGTTGTCGAAATGTATTTTGTAAGTGTCAGTTTATTGGCGTTATATAGGCTTGAATTTCGTGTATATATATGATCAGAACAAATCATTTCAATAGAATTATTTTCTATTCCCTGTAGCTTCTTTTGTAAACTAGACCCTAGGTCTAGTATCAAATTCCTTCAAACGTAATATATGTGTTCCAAGATAAGTACACCTTGAATGTTGTTATAAGAAACTTGAGATAACCCTAATTGGATCAAAGAGAATGACTAAGGAAGGGTCCTTCTGGTTGGGGCTTCTTCAAAACAACAAGTTCTCAAAATAACTTTAGAACAAGAGTCACAAGTCGCCTCCTTGTCACACTGTCTAGTATATTTTAAGAATAAGACTATTCCAAGGTCGACTTTAAGGGTGACTAAGCATGTTCAGATTATATATGTATATGTGCCTCAAGAATGATTCCCAAGTTCTCACCCTCTTTATAGGTTTGTGAATTGTAGCTTGATTACTTTTCTTTAAGACAAGCCTAATAACTTGTATTAGGTCTCTTTTATGGGTCTCGAACTTCTTTAGGATGACTGTGGGTCCTCCTTGTAAACCTTTCACATAATACTTATGCCCAGAACTTGATGGAGGAGTCTTGGCTTCCTCTCTAAGTGAATAAAACTTCAAATCAAACCCTCTGAAATATATTTATGCCTAGAATTTGGTACAGGAGACTTGACTCCTCTTTAAACTAGGTTTATAAGGCCTTAAATGAACTCAGACTTGATTTCTTCCTTTCTCAAGTGTGAGAAAACTTCAAAATGTTTTCCAAATAGTGATTCGGTTAACCATATATGCACAATGCTTCTGAAATTCGGATCTCTGAGAAAATGGACAAGGGGAAATGGATTGGAGGAGAGCACTCTACATGGAGAGGTATAATTATGTTGTTGTATTAATACTTTCTATAGAATATCAATTTAGGACTGAATTTGTCATAAGATCAACCTCACTCAATGTTGGTGCATTAGTCCATGTTCTAATCTCACCTTTACACACATCCAAGAGCATACGATTTTTATCATGGGTTTCCTTGACTAGCACCATGTTTCCAATTAAAACTCATCTTGAGATTTAATTGTTGAGAGTATTAGGAACCCTCCTAGATTGAGTTTGCATTGTGATCAACATTCTCTTATCTCATTTATTATAAGCAATCCCTAAGTGGGTTGTCATAATTTCACTTAAATATTTTCTTTTGCACACAATTTTTTGCTACTAATTTCCATTTGCTTATTTTTTCTTTTGGTATTTTCCAACCACACACATGGAATCCATTGCCATAAATGGGGAGGCATACATTTGATGTTCAATGAAATTATTATCCCTTTTCCTTTTTTCTATATTTTTAACATATGTTCCCGTGTATCTAAGAACTCATTTTCTTGCAATGTGAACATTTTCCTCTACTTTGTATTATAACAATTGTTTTCAATATTTTAAGAAATCACAAATAGAAAGAAAAAAGAAAAGAAAATAAAAGAATGAATAAAGGGGAAATAATTTGAAGTTTGAACCCTTGTTATGTTGAACACAAAGTTTTAACCATGAATTACCCCTTCATGAGTTCACAAACATGTCCACATTTCCAAAACCCACTTAGGCCTTTTCTTCGTTGCCCTCCTGGCTACTTTGCTCCTCTTTCTCGCTCTTGATCAGATCAGAAAAATTGTTGTGTGTTGTATGTCACTAATGAGATCAAGCTTCTCCTTTGATATGCTTCTTGAGGGCTAAATTATGCCTCTTCTAGGCCAACTTGTCCTTTTGGTAGCTCCTAGAATAATTTTTTTACATAAAACATATTTCCTTTCTTTGATACATGAGCCCTTCAAGGGAATTTACTTCATGACCTCTACTTTGACTCTTCTTCACAACCCTAGAGCACTCAATGGATGCTTTGACCTATGACAAATAACTTATGGGCAAAAAACCCATTTCATAATAAAATAATTTTCTTTTTACATATAAACTTTCTTTTTACAAGTACAATAATCACGTCCGCCTGGGGTAGCTGAAGTGGCGATGGTCGTGGAATGAACTCTCATTGAACCAGAGATCTTGGGTTCGAATCTTGTGCTACCCTCCCCCCGTAGTTGGGTGAATAATGGAAATGCAAACTCGAAAATCAGAGAGTCCTACCAAGCTTACAAAAAAAAAGTACAATAATTACATTTAATCATGACATCATTATAATTATGAATACGAAAACTAGTTACATCTTCAACAAATCTTACTTCAAACCCTAACAATGTTCTTTTTCCATAACCTTGAAAAATTCCTCAAAATTGTAATTCAACCAAATTATAAAACAACTTACAGTGACGACAATGTTCTTTAATAGAGCACATGGGGAGGTTAAAGGGAGGAGTATGTGAAGCAGACTTGTCTCTGATCAATGCTACATCAATGTAACCTACTTTTTTGGATGAATTATTTTCAGTATTTCCTATATGAATATTAGTTGTGCTAGCTTCTAAGGCTTTAAATATTTTTTTCCCTTTATGTTAAGTAAGTTTTGACGGTTCATATAGAGAAATATTAGTTATAGTTCTCTTCATGTCTTTGACCAAGTCATATTCTAGAGTTTCAATCTAAACATTTTTGTTTGAGGTAGAAGTTACATGCTATGAGATGGTTATAATAATTGATGGGTTACACTTGAATATCATCTTATGCTTTGTCAGGTTGCACATAAACAACATGTTAATTTTACAATGCCTGAATGTTTGTAAAAGGAACATTTAATTCCAACAAAACAAAATTTCATTCCAACAAAACAAAATTTAATAATGCTTGAATTTCTATACCAAGTAGTCATAAAAATAATGCCAGATTAAATAAAAAACATGGAGTTCTAATTTTGCGCATTTACAAGGGGCAATGCCTTCATTAATGGCCCAGACATAATTTGACTCCCTAAGCTAGTACTCATTCTAGAGACACTTCTTCCATGGAAATACCCACTCTCAGAATAACTCCCTGAATCAAGCCGCACACGAGCATGCTTTGAAGCTAAGTGGGTGTAATAACATGTAGGCACTATAAAAAATAGTATGGAAAACAAAATCATATATATATATATATATATATATATATATATATATATATATATATATAGAGAGAGAGAGAGAGAGAGAGAGAGAGAGAGAGAGAGTTACCAATTGATACAGACCAAGTGCACCTTTCATCCCTAGAACACCATAATAGATTCATCAAAATTACACATGTAGGTAGGTGCTATAAAAAACAGTATGGAAATAAAAAAATAAAAAAATCGTATATATATATATATATATATATATATATATATATATATATATATATATATAGATATAAGAGTTACCAATTGATACAGACCAAGTGCACCTTGCATACCTAGAACAACATAATGGATTAATCAAAATTACACAAAAACCAAAGTAAAGTGTGCTCTATAGACACTCTACTACCAACAATCAGGTCTTCTCTTGACTAACTAGCTCAGGATGATAAAATAATACCCACAATCAAATTGTATAGGGAAATCACCTCTATAAAAATGAGTATGAGGATCATGCCCACAAAAAGCTTAGGCTACTAGGCATTTGCTCTGTAACCAAAAGGAAAAGTAGCCATAAGTAAGAGAACATATAATAGATTTAATTTTAATACAAATGTCAATTCTCCTCACCTATTCTATCTCAGTATTAGGTACACATGCACAAGCGAAATGAGAATTGATTTCTAGCATCACATAGACATTCAAATTGTGGCAATCAAAAACAATAATTCTAATGAAAATTTGGACAAAATTTGATCATGTTTTATGTGTTATTAATTTTAAAGATAGAAAATTTTAAACATGCTCAATAAATTGCTCTCCTTATTAGGAGATAAAGCATTAAGAGTTTGAATCATCGTGAGGCCTTCCCAATACCAATCCAGCCACCAAACAATCCAGAAAAAGACTTCCCAAGACCAATCCAACCACCAAACAAGCTAGACAAAGACTTCCCAAGATCAAACCAACCACCAAACAATATTCCTTGAACAAAAAGAAGATATCCATTGAATCAACAAGGTTGAACTTACCAAGAAAGTAATTTCTCTAAATTTTGGCTTCATCAACTATGCAACTTTGGCTTCCAAATATGCGAACCTACAGTAACCCAAGAATTACAGAAATTCACACAAGTCGGCCAATAATAGTAGGAGATCAAACTTCTTTCTTTTGTTGATATTATTCTTTTCCTCTCTAGGGTGATTTATTATATTCTAGCCTCCTCACACTACTTTTATATCACAGATCAAATGCCAAGATGTGTGTCACTAGAGGAGGTCAAAGTCTTCTTATTTATAGTCTTCACAAGGGATAGAGTGGGCCTCTCTAGGAGGACTTTATCATGGATGGCCAACTTGGTCATGGGGTATTTCTAGACTTTTCTAAACATCAAAATAATATTTTCTTTCTTAATATAAGAGCCCAATTGGGTCTATTACATCATGACATAAACTTTAACTCAAGACAAAACCTTAGATCACTCAATGGGTGCTTAGACCCAGGAAGCAAGAACTTTGACCATGAAACCCATGCTTTAATAAATCAATTTTCTTTTACAATATTTTTACTTTTTCTTTTGATAAATACATAATATATACATCATGTCACGAGCCAAATACAATTATGAAGACCAATACTAGTTATAAATTTCAATAGGAACTTTGCATGTTACATACCTTCAATGTTTTCTAGTTTAGATTACTCAACTAAACTTGTCTCTCCTTCTTTTGCACTTCACATTTCTTCTTATCTGCAAACTTTCTCTGAAATGAGGTGCATGTGTTATGTATCTCAAAGGAGGTCGAATGTCTACTTTATATAGCCTTCCAAGAGCTCTTTAAGTCCAAGGCCAACTTCAGCTAGCTAGCTGACCTGTTCTTGGGAGCACTATAAACATTTTTCCAAAATACAAAATGATTTTCTTTCTTTGATACAAGTGCCCAAATGGGTCTTTACATAATGACAATGACCTTTTGACTCAAGACAATCCTATAGGCATGAAATGGATGCATGACCTATTGACCAAAGACTCAAGCATGAAACCCATGCTTTATAAAATTTTATTTTTACAATTTTCTTTCTTCTTTTGATCAATATATAATAATTACATCATGACATGAGACAAATGACAATTATGAAGACTAAAACTAGTTACATTTCCCAATAGACATGAGCATGTTGAGTAAATTAAGCCATATGAGCAACACCAATTATGTTTCCATTTTGAGTTTCTCACTCAATTTGGGACAAAGTTTCATTTGATACATGATGAAAACAAGAGAACTATGGTTCATGATATATGTTGCATGATGACATTGTCCAGTCCTCCAAGTGTAGTGAAACAAGATCTCCAAGGGAAGTGAAATAAGATCTCTTCAAGATGAGGGATCTTCTAGACTTTTGTGCTCACCATGGCAACCTGCAACACCTCCTACAATTTTGGTCCTGACGAAATCCCAGAAACCCTAGGGTATTCACACGTGTGAACATTATAAGACAAATTACAAACTTTTGAAATCTTGATGTGGCTCTCAATAGATCGAAGATCCATCTTTATATAGCCTTTTAGACATACATTTCTAATTTCAAAATAATTTTTCTTTCCTTGATACAATTTCCTGAAAGGGACTTTTACAATATGACAAGGACTCTTGACTCATGACAAACACTAGGAGCACTCAATGGATGCTTGACCTAATGAAAAAGTGACTTGAGCATGAAATCCATGCTTTACGAAAATCATTTTCTTTCTTCTTTTGATAGATACATAAGAATTACATCATGACATGAGTTAAATGACAATCAATAGACCGAAAATAGTTACATTCTTCAACATATCGAAGTATCTGGGTAACTTTTTGTATTGGAATATTAAATGCTATCAAAATTATGTTGAGTTCTCAAGTTATCAAGTGAGTTAATTGGTTAGGATGATTAGGTTCTCAAGTTCTCAATTCTTTAAATATTACTTGAATATTTTAAATGCAAAGAACTTGTAACTCACTTGTACTATTATAATTGTTAACACGGAAAAATCGTACACACATTAGGACAATCCAGATGACGCCAAAAATCATTCAACATAACATACAGGTGAAGGCTTTCCAACTAAAAACATTATGAAGTATACAAATCAAAATTATCCAAAGGTCTCAAGTATAAAATTTACCCTAGCGATAGCACAACTTTTCCTTCAATAGCTGTGCAGTCACGAGAAAGTTCGACTCAACAGTCTGGGACCACTTCACACACTTGGAAGATGGGATTCCCTGACATGCACTAGTCAAGGACAACTAATTTTGAGTTGACTTTGAGGTATGTAGCCCCCAAGGGATCCTATTGTCCTACTCATAAGGCATTTTCTCATTAATGGACCAAGAGGAGGAAGAGGAATTCAAAATTCTATATAAACAAGCCATTGTAGGACCAAAAACAAGGCAATGTTATGCTGGAAAAATTGCTCCCAAGCAATCCTGCATTCCATTATTAAGGAAGAAGTAGAGCATAGTTATGTTGGAAAAAATTCTCCTTAGCAATCCAACATTCTAATGGAAGAGGATTTCACCATTGAGAGAGTCTTCATACTTCTTTGAGAGAGAGGAGAAACTTGCAAATAGATTGAGGAAAGGAACCTCCTTGTTGAGTATTTTTTAGCACCATTGCTCAAAGAATTATCTCCAAGTGTTTAGCATTCATCAATTGTATCTCTTCTACATTCAACAGTTAATAAAGGGATCCCTTTTCCATTACTTTGTTGACTTCTTTATTTCATTAAGCATTGTTTATGTGTTTATCTTATAGTTTTTAATTATATTTATGCATGCATTATTTTCACCATCTACAATGCTTTATTTCCTCATCTTTTTCCACTAACAATAACCAACTATATATGTTTTCTTTATAGGGAACAACCAACTGCTAAGAAGGTGTCTTTTGGTACTCGATAACAACAAAAACACTACCTTAAATTTGGTGGCTCCACTAGTTTATTTTCTTTACTTTAACGGTTGTTTTTGCATTACCTTCTTTATACATTATCATTTCTTAGTGCATTCATCACCTCTCTGGAATTTTTGCAGGACCTACAGGAATTGTTTTTAGCTGGAAAGCCTGACTATTCAATTTTTTCGCAGGCGCGACTTTTGTCAAGACAAACATGCATGCACATCTGTGCACAGGAAAACTCTCGCGATTTATAGAGAGAATAAAAAACATTGTAATTTTTCTTTCCTAGGTGATTGACATCCTTTATTGAATTGCTTTCACCTCTGCAATTTTTTTCCAGTTAGTTAAGATTTCCTAGTTGCTTTACTAATCACTATTAGTAGAGTAATGATTTGACTTTCACCCTATGAGTGCCATCAGTTAAAGATTTATTAAACTAAAGGTATTACAAACTCATGTGCTGGTGTGTGTGTGTTCTGTGTTATTGAAACAACGGATCGATCAGATTGCCAATACACAGAAATGAAATGGAAAGACAACAGAGAAATACAGTAAGCAACACAAAGACACAAACAGTTTTAATAAGGAGTTCACCCTATTCTCTAGGGCTACGTCTCCGGTCCAGCTTCAGTGGTGGCCTTGTTTTATTGTGTCTTTCAGCAGAGAGATTACAATACAGGGACTCAATATGAGTTCTCCTGAAGCAAATTTCGCTTGGCAGGGTGGTTCTTGGATTCCCCAAGCCACTTGGAGTACACAAAATCTTCTTCTGCCTACCAGCTCTGTGACCCTTGGTCTACAGTGGAAAGAGCCAAATGTGATGCTCAGTTTGGATAGATTCCTCTATGGGAAGGCTTGAGTCTTTAAACTCTCTGGTGCTCGACGCTACCTGTGGTCAACTCGGCCCTCTGTCTCTTCTGCTTGGCTTTACTGTTCTCTGTGTTCAGTCCTCCTCTCAGGGTTCACTATTCACTGTCTCTCTTGGTCGCTTGGATTCTCCTCAATTCGGATTCCCAATCTGACTGATTTGATTGTCTCTATTCATGGCTTTAGCCATTCGATCCCTATGCCTGTTCGGTTCCTCTTCCGCTTGTCGACTTGCCTTCTACAGCTGCACTTGGAGTTCCCTGCATTCGCCGTCATCATGAATGCTTAGGGAGTGGCCACTTGTCCTCCTCTAATTGGTGCCAGCATGCTTCGTCGGTTCGTTTCTTTAGTTACACCGTGGATGCATCCTTCCTCCACTGTGGTGGTCAAACGGATTCCATATCCCTTTAGAATGCGGCTTAATTCCTCGTCGATTTCACTTCTTTCCATTGGGCATAATCTCAGCCGTCCGATCTGGGCCCTCCAGATCCGATGCCATACGCACGTTTCACGCGGTTGACTTGCTCGATCGATAGCGCGCGATCAATGACGGTTTTCTCTCACCTCTGCCTGCCACACGTCGATCGGTGTATGGAATCGCTCCGCTCCTATCCAAAACCTCTTACCGTTCAAGGGTGCCCTGATCAAAACCACCGGTTTCCAGAGCGCAGGTCCCGCCTTTGTACTTTAGCACTTTTACCTTTTCTCGCCCGTGGTCCTTCGTTCCCCCACGTGACCGGGTGCTCGGGCTTTCCCATTTTGGCCCTGTTCACTTAGCGATGTGCGATTAATCGCACATCAAAAACTTCGCCCTTTTCCCATTCCGGGGCTCCCAGGGGCTACTTTGGCCTCTTGCGCGGTCTCCATGGGCCTCGGTCAGCGCGCTTTGACCGAGGTCCTCGTCGTTCCACGTCGGCTGCCATGGCCACTGGTTCAGGGTGTTTTTGATACTATTTTGGATTTCATTAGAGATTTGTTCGACCTGATTCAGTCATGGTTCTTGACAGTCTTTCTATGGATCCAATTCGGATCACGACCTCCCTACTGAAAAAGCTTTTGGACCACCAAAAGTTGGTTTTCAAGCATCGACTAAGTGAGGATATTGTTTCTTCACTTGTCCAATCTCAATCCACTTTGCGCTGCTCAGCTTTGAACCTTTGAGCCCAATCCTGAGGTATTCAACTTCTCCCCTGCGCATTGTCCTCACCTTCCTGTCCAACACTGTGTCTTCCTGCAACTCATTGAGGTATTTAGGTAGCAGGTCATCAATAGAAGGCAATTGACTTTGCTCTTCAGGGTCCTCAATCATTGAAGGTTCAAACAATCTCAAACAATCTGCATTTACGACTGAGTAGATGTGCATGTAAGCTGGTAGATCAAGGCGAAACACATTTTCACCAATCTTCTCAAGTATCCTGAAAGGTCCATACCTGATAGGCTTTAGATTTTTACCTTCACCTTGCATCCTGTCCTTGCTGATATACAGCCAGACTTGGTCTCCAACTTGAAAACTATGCTCCATCCGATGCTTATCATGCCTAGCCTTATACTTGGCCTGGCTCTTTTCCAGCTGTTCCTGTACTGCTTGATGGATCTCCTGGATCTGTTCAATGAACCTGGTTGCCTTATCCACATCACTGTGCCCATCAACCATGGTATCTTTACCAAAGACAAAATCCAAAGGAGACCTTAGTGTGAAACCAAAGCAGGTCTCAAAAGGAGATCTCTGTGTAGAAGAGTGTTTGGCTCTGTTGTAAGCATGCTGCACATAACACAAGTGTTCATCCCAAAGCTTAGGATGTTTGTTGCAATAACCTCTCAGTAACTAGATCACAGTCCTGTTTACTACTTCTGTCTGGCCATCTGTTTGTGGATGAAAAGCGGTGCTTTTCTTTAACTTGGTGTCCATCAGTTCGCACAGACTAGACCAAAACTTCCCCACAAATCGGGTGTCTCGATCAGATACAATGGAAGTGGGTAATCCGAAATGAACCCATACATGTTCAAAGAACAATTTTGTAGTCTGTTCAGCTGTGACCTGTTTACTACAAGGTATCAAAATGCACATTTTGCTGAACCTATCCACAACAACATATAGACAATCATGACCTTTCCTAGATTTAGGCAGTCCTCCTACAAAATCCATGGAAACGACTTCCCAAGGGTGAGAAGGAACTGGCAATGGAGTGTACAAGCCTAGTTTTCTATTACTGGGCTTGCTTTTAGCACACATGGCACACCCTCTTACATATCTAGAAATTGTCTCATTCATTTTCGGCCAATAGCAGAATCTTTGTAGCGCAACTGTTTTGCTTACCCCAAGTGACCTGATATCAGAGAAGTGTGTGCTTCCCTAATTATCTTTATCCTCTCAGTTTGTGGAATGCAGAGTTTCCCACAATGGTATAAGAGTCGGTCCTTTATATGATAGTCCAATTCTTCTACTCTTTTGCCTTGACACAAAGTTGCATATATGTCTTTAAAATCCATATCCTGAGCATATTGTTCTATGTAGCTTTCATGTAGTACATAATTATGCTTAAGTATGGTAGATGCATTTATAATGGGTCTAGATAACATGTTTGCAACCTTGTTATGTATGCCCTTTTTATATCTGATGACTAAGTGAAACTGTTGTAGAAAACCCATCCACCTGTAATGTCTTGACTGTTGCAACTTAGTTTGGGAGTGTAGATATTGAAGTGACTGATGATCAGTATGTATTACTATCTCTTTGCCCATTAAGTAATGTTTCCACTTTTTCACACTTTGAACTAATTCATACAATTCTTTATCATATGTAGGATAGTTAACTACTACAGGATTAAAAGTCTCAGAATGATAGCATATGGGTTTGCCGTGCTGTGTCAACACTGCTCCCATGGCATAGTCACTGGCATCAGTTTGGATCTCAAATGGTCTTTGCAAATCTGGCAGTGCTAGTATAGGTGCTATACTTATTTTGTCTTTCAAGGTGTCGAAGGCTTTCTGATGTTTGCCTCCCCACTGAAACACCTTATTCAATCTTGTTAAAGCATGTAAGGGAGCTGCAATCATGGAGAAGTTAGAGATGAACTTCCTCCAATATTGTGCTACTCCTAAGAAGCTTCTCACTTCTGTAGCAGACCTGGGTTTAGGCCAGTTTACAATGACTGCCACTTTAGAGGGATCTATTTTCAATTCACCTCCCCCTACTATGTGACCCAAGTAGTTTAGAGATGTTTTGCCAAATTCACATTTTGAGAGTTTAACATAAAGTTTTTCTCTTTTCAAAACATCTAATGTCTTCTTAACATGCTTTAAATGTTCTTCCCACGTTTTACTAAAAATCAGAATGTCATCCAGATACACAATAACAAAATCATCAAGAAAAGGTCTGAGTACATCATTCATTAATCTCATGAAAGTAGCAGGAGCATTAGTTAAGCCAAAAGGCATAACTAGCCATTCATACAATCCCTGCTTTATTTTGAAAGCAGTCTTCCATGCATCTTGCTCTGTAACTCTGACCTGATGGTATCCACTGTGCAAATCCAACTTGGTGAAATAAACAGCTTCTTTTAATTGATCCAAGAGATCATCTATGTGAGGAAGGGGATAATGATTCTTGATTTTTATCTTATTCAGTGCTCGGTAATCAATGCACATTCTCCACGAGCCATATTTCTTTCTCACCAAAATGATTGGTGACCCACATGGTGATGTGTTAGGCTTGATGAAGCCCTTCTCGAGCAACTCCTGCACCTGCTTCTTGATTTCAACATTCTATAAAGCAGACAACCTGTACATCCCAATGTTAGGCAATGGAACATCTTGTTGCAAAATAATATCATGTACTATTCCCTTTTTGGGTGGCAGACCTTTAGGTTCTTGAAACAAGACATCATACTCTGAAACAACCTTTTCTATATCAACTTGCTGTTCAAAATTACAGCCCTCAAATACATTGGTTTTATCAGGTTTCTTTTCCTTTACAACCATCAGTAAGAATTGTTTGCATGAATTAATCATTCTTTTCATCTGTCCTGAGTTTATGAGAGTATAATTATTCTTGAGCTTATGAGCTCTTACAAAGTATTCGATTCCATCTTTAACCAATAGATACTTGTTCTCAGCTCTATATAAAATAGCCTTTCTATTGTACAAGTAAGGACTTCCTAAAACAATTCCACATATATCCAAAGGAATTATGTCTAACTCAACCTCATCTACAAATGCTGACCCAAAAGAAAATCTGAGTTTGCACTGTCTAGTCACTTGTAGTTGTGCTTTATCATTCAACCATCCTAATGGGTATGGTTTCTTGTGAGGCGTAGTTGCTAATCCCAATTTCTTTATAATTGCTTCAGAAATCAAATTTACTTGAGAGTCACTATCAAACAAAGTATCAATCTTTTGATTTTTGGAAATAACTCGAATATGGAAAAGCTCATGTCTTTTTCTCTCATTTTCTTCATCAATAACAGATTGAGCAGAATTACTGGTAGATGCTTCAGAATTCTTACCTTTTATACATGTGGCTGCTATGGTTGTTTCATCTCCCGAGCCTGACCCCAAATCTCTCTGAATAGCTACAACTGTCTTCTTCTTCTTTCCCTCGGACTTCTTAGGTCTCAGCTCTGGATGCAGAATCCAACAATGCTCATCATCATGCCCCTCCTTTTTACAGTGAGTGCATGAAGCTTTGGCTTTCTATGCAGTGTTAGCTTTCCTTACTTTCCACTTATGTTTTCTTTTCTCCTTGCTCTTGCTTACAGTGGGTTGGGATGGTCCCCCAACTTTTGGATTGCCATTCTTTCCTCTAGCCTCTAAATGAGTAGCTTGTACACACCTCATCTATACTAGTGGGATTAAACATGAGGATGGTATGCCTCATGTAGATGTGTAGACCACCAATGTACTTCAAAAGAGTCTCTAGTGAGTCTAGTGAGATACCCAACGTCAATGCTCTCTTTCTGAACTCTTGAGTATACCCTTGTACACTTTGCCCCTTCAACTGCCGAAGAGTTTGCCAACTCATCATGGCCTGCTGCATGTAGGCCAATGGATAGAACTGTTTCCTGATTTCAGAAACGAAATCACTCCAGACATAGATGGTCTTACCATGGATTTGCATATCAGCTTGGGTTCTACCTTCCCACCAAACCAAGGCAGTGCCTCCTAGGCGTAGGCTTGCCAGCTGAATCTTACTCTTGTCTGAGTTTATGTTCTGTACCCTGCAATACACATCAATTTGTCTAATCCAATTGTCTAATTTTTTAACCTTTAACTCTCCATCATATATAGGCAAATCAAATTTAACATCTAACTTAATCAAAGATGATTTCTTATTATGTACAGGGCTATTAGGAGGTGTGAGAAAGTTTTCCTATTTCCCTTTTCGTTTGGAGTTGTCATGGAAGTGAGACCCATTTTCTTCTTTCTCTTGCTTAGAGCCTGATGCATCTTCCACCTTTTGCTTTCTAAAGTCTCGGTACATTTATTCAACCATGGACTTCATAACTAGGAAACTCTCTATGAATTGAGGGTCTAGTCCCATAGGACTTTCTTCTGACATGGTCTTTCGAGGATAGACTCTCCCAGTTTCAGGATTAGCTTCCACCAACTCTCCTTCTCCTAATTTGAGCTTTGATCTTGTGAGCATTCACAACTATACCAACACAAGCTTGTCTAACCTTACAACCTTACTGCTCTGATACCACTTGATCTGATATTCACCCTATGAGTGCCATCAGTTAAAGATTCATTAAACTAAAGGTATTACAGACTCATGTGCTGGTGTGTGTGTGTTTTGTGTTATTGAAACAACAGAGAGCAGATTGCCAATACACAGAAATGAAATGGAAAGATAGCAGAGAAAAATAGTAAGCAACAAAAATACATAAACAGTTTTAATAAGGAGTTCACCCTATTCTCCAGGGCTATGTCTCCGGTCCAGCTTCAGTGGTGGCCTTGTTTTATTGTGTCTTTCAGCAGAGAGATTACAATACGGGACTCAATATGAGTTCTCCTGAAGTAGATTTCGCTTGGCAGGGTGGTTCTTGGATTCCCCAAGCCACTTGGAGTACACAGACTCTTCTTCTGCCTACCAGCTCTGTGACCCTTGGTCTACAGTGGAAAGAGCCAAATGTGATGCTCAGTCTGGACAGATTCCTCTATGGGAAGGCTTGAATCTTCAAGCTCTTTGGTGCTTGACGCTGCCTATGGTCAGCTCGGCCCTCTGTCTCTTCTGCTTGGCTTTACTGTTATCTATGTTCAGTCCTCCTCTCAGGGTTCACTGTTCACTGTCTCTCTTGGTCGCTTGGATTCTCCTCAATTCGGATTCCAAATCTGATTGATTCGACTATCTCTGTTCATGGCTTTAGCCATTCGATCCCTATGCCTGTTCGGTTCCTCTTCCGCCTGTCGACTCGCCTTCTGCAGCTATGCTTGGAGTTCCCTGCGTTCGGCGTCATCATGAATGCTCAGGGAGTGGCCACTTGTCCTCCTCTAATTGGTGCCAGCATGCTTCGTCGGTTCGTTTCTTCAGCTACGCCGTGGATGCATCCTTCCTCCACCATGGCGGTCAAACAGATTCCAAATCCCTTTAGAACGCGGCTTAATTCCTTGTCCATTCCGCTTCTTTCCGTCGGGCGGTGTTAGGCCCCTATCCTACTAGTGTAACCCCTTATTGTTATTAGTATAACCCACTTATTATATTGATGTACCCATGTAGTGCCCATATTGTTACTATTGTGCCCCATAGAAGCCCACTATTGTTATTATTGTGCCCTTACATTATTATTGTTATGTCGACTCTGATTATGTTATAACCCCTTAGACTCCTATATATAGAAAGGAGGTCTTTTCATTTGTATCATCAAAGAATTGTTCATTTATGTAATGTAAAGGAGGTTTCCCCCTCGAAGAGGCTGAATTCTAAGGCGTTGATCTATCTTTTCTATCTTTTCTTGAGCTGGTTTCATAACATTTGGTATCAGAGCTTTAGATTCTAGGGTTTCGCTGCTCCAAACAGGTCATCGTGGCATTTTCGCTATAACTTTTTTTCTGTGACGTTTCAGAAGTTGCAAAAAAACCCATTTGAGAAGAAATCACGCTGAACCTTGGGTCCAAATTTCAGAGCTTTTCACGTGATATTTGCGGAGATATGATCTGAGGAAGTTGGTCTTTTTGCAGACTCCTGAATTACATTCAAAACAGGTGACCTGGGGAAAATCGTCATAACTTTCTCTCTGGGGATCAAATTGAAATTTTGTAAGAAGGTACAGAAAGAGGACGAACTGTAGTTTCTTGTATGGATTTTTCAGATCCAAAGGTTGAAACAGTGACACGTGGCACTTCATACAATTTTTCTCTTCTGGAAAGGTCTATAATCAGGTCATCTTGGGAGATTGTGCATAACTCTTTCTTAGAGAATCCAATTTGGATCAGACTGGTGGCATTGGAAAGAGGACACATAGGGCTACTATAGTTCACAATTTCAGAACTTAAAGATTTGAAAGTACAGAGTTACAGTCATTTCAAGGTCGAGCTCCTAAAATCAAGAAAAAGCAAGATGAGGAAGTTTGATGGCAAGGATCTAGTAAATTGGATACTTCAGATGGAGCAATATTTTGATCTACATGGTGTACAACTATTACAAAAGGTATGTATTGCATCTTCATATTTAGAACCAGATCAATTTTTATGGTATGAAGGGCTTTGTTCTCGTAAAAAACTGGTTACGTGGTCAATTTTCATGGAGGAAATGATAGCACATTATGAGGATACAAAGAGCAACACCTTCTTTAGAGAAACACCACAATAATTGGAAAGAGTAAAAGGGATTTTTGACATAATGGAAAGCAAAATTATGGAAATTAGGAAGCATACCCCTCACAACTATAAAGATGGAAGTGTTGTTTCTCCCAGCCTTCCACAACCTACAAGGGTTACACCACAACAATTGGAAGAAAAAAGAGAAAAAGGGCTTTGTTACAATTGTGATAGCAAATGCACTAAAGGTCATAGGTGTGCTGAGAAGAAATTATTTTACATAGAATATGAAGAGGAGGAAGAAAAAAACCAAGAAACATCAAAAGAAGAGGATATATGCCAGGACACCACCCCAGAGAAAGAAGAAATGAATCAGACCATATCTTGTAAAGCATTGGCAAGAATTACCACTCCTCAAACTCTCAAGATAGAAGGACACATCAAGAAGAAAAATGTTCAAGAAGTGAAAGATCACATCGAGCATCAAGAAATGAATCTGACCATATCTTGTAAAGGACTGGAAGAAATTACCACTCCTCAAAAGATAGAAGGACATATCAAGAAGAAAAAGGTTCAAGCAGAGAAAGATCACATCGAGCATCAACAACAAGTTCTCCAACTTTTAAAGGATAACACCACTTCGGTGCAAAATCAAACGAAACAACAGGTAGATCAACATCGTAGTGAAAAATGTTTTGATGTAGGTGATTGGGTATTTTTACTGCTACATCTCAAGCAAGCTATTTATGAGAAGGAAATGTTGGCAATACTACGTGCACTTAAAAAATGGCGACCTTACCGAATGGGAAGACTCTTCAAGGATGAGGATGTGGAAGCATTGTTTTGTGCTATTTATATTATCCAACCAGATTGGATAAACGAAGCAAGGGATGAATGGAAGAAGGACGAAGAAGTATGGCCACTTATTCAAAAGTTGCAAAAGATCCCAATTCAAGCAATATTGCCAGAAATTGAAGAGGAAGGAAAAATCATATTGGAACCTAGAGCAGTCACAGAAACAAGAACCCGACAGCTATGAAATCGATCAATTTCAGAGTATCTCATCAAGTGGAAGAACTTACCCGCTGAATATTCCACATGGGAGGACAAGAATTTTATACAAAAGCATCAAGAACTACTCAAGTGTTGAGGACAACGCTTTTTGAAGGAGAGGGGCATGTTAGGCCCCTATCCTACTAGTGTAACCCCTTATTGTTATTAGTATAACCCACTTATTATATTGATGTACCCATGTAGTGCCCATATTGTTACTATTGTGCCCCATAGAAGCCCACTATTGTTATTATTGTGCCCTTACATTATTATTGTTATGTCGGCTCTGATTATGTTATAACCCCTTAGACTCCTATATATAGAAAGGAGGTCTTTTCATTTGTATCATCAAAGAATTGTTCATTTATGTAATGTAAAGGAGGTTGCCCCCTCAAAGAGGCTGAATTCTAAGGCGTTGATCTATCTTTTCTATCTTTTCTTGAGCTGGTTTCATAACAGGCGGAATCTCAACCGTCCGATCTGGGCCCTCCAGATCCGACGCCATACGCACATTTCGCGCGGTTGACTTGCTCGACCGATAGCGCGCGATCAACAACAATTTTCTCTCACCTCCGCCTGCCATGCGTTGATCGGTGTATGGAATCGCTCCGCTCATGTCCAAAACCTCTTACCGTTCAAGGGCACCCCGATCAAAATCGTCGGTTTCTAGAGCGTGGGTCCCACCTTTGTACTTTAGCGCTTTTACCTTTTCCTGCCCGCGGTCCTCTGGTTCCCCCATGCGACCGGGTGCTCGGGCTTTCCCATTTTGGCCCTGTTCGCTTAGCGATGCGCAATTAATCACGCATCAAAAACTTCGCCCTTTTCCCATTCCAGGGCTCCCAGGGGCTACTTTGGCCTCCTGTGCAGTCTCCATGGGCCTCGGTCAGTGCGCTTTGACCGAGGTCCTCGTCGTTCCACGTCGACTGCCATGGCCACTGGTTCATGGTGTTTTTGATACCGTTTTGGATTTCATTAGAGATTTGTTCGACCTGATTCAGTCATGGTTCTTGACAGTCTTTCTATGGATCCAATTCGGATCAAGTAATTAAACTATCTTTGATTTTTATTTACATTTCAAACATAACTTAATTAGGGGGAAAAGTAAGTGGCCACATTCCACATATATTTTTCAATACGTTTTTCTATTTTTAACAAACTACATAGATTAATTAGTAAAGGAGTAAGTGGCCCATTATCCACATATTTTGTTACTAACCAAAGCATTTTTGTTTCATGAGTTTTGAAGACTAGGACCAAGTGGTACTACAAAAAGTAAGTAATCTTTGCTTCTCTTGGGTCTTTTAGATGAACTTGGGTTTGCATATGAAATATTTCTTAAAGCACTTGAGTTTTCCATATTCCTTTAGGTAGACGTAGTGTAATAGGAATCTATTGTTGCAAAAAATCTGTGGTCTGGATCCAGTTCCAAGAGAAAGTTCCCACTAGTTGGAATAAGTCTCATTTTTAGACTGGTTAAAAAGGGTTGTTGGGGCATCCTGAGCATATAAATTTTTAATCAGGGATGACTAGCCTATGGGACATCTTTGGGGATAATGGCCTATGGAAATATATTATGATGGCTAAATACATTCCTCAAGGAGATTTGGAGGAGTGGATCCAAGAGGATCTCCATCGAGGTCTTTTATTTCAGTGATATGGCAGAGTTTAAGGTCAATGATCCCTTGGTTATGTAGCAACCTTCTCTAGGTTGTCGGGGATGGGCAGAGAATTCAAGTGGGGTTGGATGCAATTAAAGGCATGCATGGATTTCATCTCCTATCAGTTCCTTTAGTCAATTTTCTCAATCAGCAAGGATTCAACAATTTGGCCAGCATTGGGAGGGGACATCAATTGCCTCTATCTATCGTTTCTTGGCCTCATGCTCAAGACATTGGCATCCCTGCATTCCTAGAGGTTGAATGGGAATCACACAAGGTAATATCTGTCAGGTTAGTATTCTATAGACTCCACGTCTGGATAAACTTGTGTGGGGCAGACATTTGTTCGATGGAAGAATTGTTGTATCAAAAGCATATGAGCATATCATTTCTTGCTCACAATCCCTCCCTTTTGTTGAGCTGATTGTTAGGCTGTGGGGTTGGGAGGTGCCTCTTAAGATTTTATGCTTTACATGGTTAATTCTCCATAACCGCATTCTCACATGGGACACCCTTCTGAAGAAGGGTTTTATCGTACTTAGCAAATGTTCCCCCCGTATGGCAGCGACGAAGGATTGTCTTCATCTTTTCATTCTCTGCCCTTTTGCAAGGGACATCTAGAAGCACGTGACTTCTCTTTTAGGTATACATATTAAGCTGATATGTCCTCGGTGGCTGATTGGATATGCTCTTGGGAACGCCAAAATCAGGCTTATAGAGTTGTTCCTCTCTATATTTTTGGGGTATTTGGCGTGCATGTAATGAATATATATTTGAAGGATCATCCCCAAATGCACTGTTGTCTTCCCTCCACATCGTTACACTCTTTATGGAGATTGGACCATGGGTCCCCAAGGTTTCCCCTTGGACTGTAATTTTTGTTGATCTGGATAATATTCATCCTATTTGTTATTTTGATGGGGCTTCTGCTGGAGGGTGATGTGGGTGCGACAACACACTTTGGCATTATGGGGTGCTTTACAGGTGGCCTAGTGGCTTTGTTTTGATAGCATTCAGGTGGTCGAGGATTCCCTTTCCACTATCCGATGGATCCAAGGTAGTTTCGTTGTTCAGATTCCAACTCTTCTTAATTGGATGCAACACATTTTTGTCCTTAAGGCTATTTTCTTGGAGGTCACCTTTCAACACATTTACAGAGAATAAAACATTGAAGTTGATTCCCTCTCAAAGTGTGCTCTGTCTCTTCAGCCCAGATATATGCACTTTGAACAGGTTGTGGAAGGTTTTATTCAAAGGCAGGGTTCTTTTGTAATTTTTGAAGCTCTCGATCTCTAGTGGGGATTCATTCGGGCCTTCTAGAGGTTTGCATAGTGGATGGAAATGCATCCTTTTTCTTTATTTTTTCTTTATTTTCCATGATTGGCAGTATGTGCATCTGGTCCATTTTCCTATATGATGCGATTGAAGTCGTAATTGTGTTTTAGGGTAATCGAGAGTATAATAGGGTCATTCGATGATCGATCTAGAGTGCTTCATGTTTGATTTCTCTCTTTGGGTAGCCAACGATCATCATCTGCCCTATTTTTGTTGATATTTCTATGGGTATGTCTTTGGTCATGTACATATTCTCTCTTGAGCAACCATATTATTTTTCTGCTTTATTTTTGTTGATATGCAAGGTAAGTTATTGATGAGATAGAATACAATGATATGAACTATTATTTTGCAGTAAAAAGTGAACAATATATAAGCAGATGTAAAACATTTCATTTTTGAAAATGCTCTGCTTTTTCCTTGAAAAAAAATAGCATAATAGGAAAAGAGTAAGTGGCCCATTATCCACAAATTATTTCTTTTTCAAGCAAGGAACAATAAAAAATTAGTGTAATTAGAAGGTATTATAAAGGATCATCAAATATCCACATCTTATCACACTTTGTATGTTCACTTTTGCCACTTGCACACACATTACACGTCACACAATAAGCTTCTATAAGCATTGTAAAAAAGGGCATCCAATTTCTAGAGATTTTTGTACTTAGTTTCTTTTGGCTAACATGACCACACCATAAGTGATGCAAGACTCCTAAAAGAAACCATAACTTGAACCAATTAAATTTCCCCATAGGGAGTGTAACAACCCCGGAATTAAAAAATGCAACTAATTAGATCAATTATGCGATTTACAATCAACACATCTCTATTCAACTAATTAGCATAGAATTTTTGAGAAATATGAGAAAAAGGAGTAGAGATGAGATTCCTTACTTTGAATTTCAGAGTTGATTGCTAATTGAATCTCGCTAACTGCAACAAAGTTTTGGGGACGACTCTCCACCCAACCGTAGGCTCAACTACACATAATTCTTTTATAGATGGCCACCCCCAAGCCCTCAATCAACGTATTGCTATCAGGGAATCATTTGTCTCACAACACTTTTCTCCCAAGAGAATGGATGATGGAATGATCTCTCATCTTCCTCATCGTCTATTAAATAGACCAAACATTGGAAAGGGAACCGCATGCACACATTCCATGTGTCAACATGCAACTTTTATTCTTTTATTTTAAGTTTTACTTAAGTTAATTTTTCTCTTAATTTATTTATTTCTTATTTTATTCATTTTTACTTTTTTGATAACTTACTTATTTTTACTATTTTTATAGTTCTCTTAGTTAACTCTTTCTTATTTTATTTTACTTTTTATTAACTTTACTTATTGTTACTATTTTATAGTTTACTTTTATATATACTTATTTAGAACTCTAGTTTTGTTATTTAATATTTTATTTGTTATTATTATATTTCTTCGTTATTTATTATCTATTTACTATTATTATCTTTTCTTTATTGTTTATATTTTAATATTATATTATTATTATTATTAGGGGACATTACATACTCCCCCTCTTTAAGGAACTTCGTCCTGAAGTTAAATTGAATCATTTAACATTTTATTTATTTAGTTATTTATTACTTCATGTTTTCTCTACACCCTTTGCTGAACTAGTATAACCAGCAAGCATCAGAAGTTTTTACAACACCCGAGAAATCTCAAATAATCTCTGTCCTTTTTCCCACTTTCGGAACTAGGCATAAGCCTCATCGGTCTGTATCCTAGCCCAAGGCTGGCCCGAAGGCTTGCGCCTGACTCAGACCTCATCTACCCCAAGGCAGGCATCCAGTCCCAATACTCAATGACTCCGGGCATCTCGCAAGGCTGACCCATTCCCTCCACACTTACTAAGGTGCACAACCCCTAGGCATCGAAGTTCTTACACCCCCACCAGAATTTGGCATCCCAATCCAATATCAGGCACCTAGCCTACAATATCAGGCACTTGGCCTCTTGAAGATGGTCCCATAGCCCTTCAAGAGCTATACAAGACAAAGGAACCACTGGCATATGTAGTGTTGATTGAGTTTGTCCCCAACCCATATGGTGTTACATATTCTACCTCACAGGTATGGGCTCCTACGAGATCATAAAATAAACCGGCCCTCTCGACCCATTTGTGGATTTCCTGTCCATCACCACATCTCAACATACATCCAATGCATTAGCAATATCCATAATATCACAGAAAATAATCCACATGCCAACTCTTGCATTTCATCGTGATAACATAACATCATTGCTAATCATCACATTTTGAATAGTAAAGTATTGGATACTCTTGCATATCATAAAATCAACATGCGATTACCACACAAAATACCCTCATAAATTATAGCATCAACATATCAACATCAAAGACATATCATGACATCACATAATAAACAAAGCACATGTCAATATAACCTCATATCATAACATCATAAACACTATGCCACATTATGCATATCATATCCATCATGAGCATGCAACATCATTATCATAACAAAATAAACAAATAAGAACAACATGTGCATCGTTATCCTCATACCATCATATTGTGAAACCTCATCCAACATTATACTCAATTACTCTATTTGACATGACAGTTAACTAAACCATAATTGAAATCATAGTGTACAATTTATATGTATCAATAAAATTTAAAAATAAGACGTGATCTAGATGCTCCATAAAAGTATCTACCTTAGCTAAGTTATGCACTCCTATCTAGATCATCACACAATTTAATCAAATAGATAAGGAAAGTCATTAAAAATAACATCTGCATCTTCCCAGGTTGCTGACCCTAGGCTATAGTGGTCCCACTAGGCCTTGACTTTCTAAAACTCACGATTTCTAAGTCAATGAACCCACGGTCCAGTATATATAATGGTTCGATTGGAAGGACTCCTTCCTTGGAAATTCGCGTACTCCAAAGTGGTGGCTTGGTGGCCCTCCTGGCAATGGTTTACAATGGCATGAATTCGATGTTGGGTCTGTGGTTTTTCTCTTTTTTCTTGATGTCCTTGTTGTCTAAGCCCAACTTGATACTTCAGATAATCCCTTCTATAATGTCAACCCCCACATTCCCAGAATTCTAATTTAACTTGATCCCCTATTTTTCCTTGTCCTTGTCCACCAATTCCTCTACCCCCACTATTAGTTTTCTAAAGTAGGGTTGACCCCTACGTCCTCCTGGAGGCGACCGAAAAGTTGCACTAGCAATCCGGTCAACATTGTTTTGTCTTTCCTGGAATCCATCTGGGTGCCCCCTTGGTCTAGTTACCCTCGTTGTGGGGTGTTCCCTCTCTGTATTCCCATCATCCACCATTCATTTTTTCATATTTATCGTCCTCAGGACTTGTTTGGATAAACTAGTGGTTGCTGCCATAGTGGTGGGTTTCCACATGGCAACTTATGCACGGACCAAAGGATCGATTCCATGCAAGAATCTTAGCTTTACATTTATCATCTTCCATATAGTCCACATGATGGACCAACGCATAGAATTCAGCTTCATAGTCCTCGATAGATCTACCATTCTGCCGCACCGCATGGAAAGCCCCTACTTGTTGGTGTTTTTACTCCTCTAATAGGTACCTGGTTCTGAAGGCTTCCTCAAACATTTCCCAAGTAACTTGTAATGGGGTGACTTGCATGTTTGTTTCTTCATTTACCCACCATAATAGAGCTTCTCCTTTTAGTAGACTCATTGTTATTTGGGCCTTTTCCCTTGAAGTGTATGCCTTAAAATCTAAGTGTTCTTTTGACACCAATTACCCATGCTTCTGCTTTTGAACCCCCCTCTTGACCTGTGAACTCTGGTAATTTGGATTTTTGGACTTCTTTCATAATATCAAGGTTTGTTTGTCCATCTTTGGCATTGAACTGAGAATTTAGGTCTTGTCTCTGTTTTCATTCCAACTCTCCTCCTTTACCTTGATCATTTCTTTGACCTTGTCCTTGGCTTGTGACCCAATCCTTAAAGATATTTGTCATTTCCCCAAGGGAACGTAATATAGCTTGCTCAGCTGGGGTTCCAATCTCTGTAGTGGCGGGAGGTGGGGTTTCCACCTTAGGGGTGACTTGGGTTTGTCTTTGACACTTAGGAGCCATGATCTCCCCTGTATCGAATCAAGTTTGAATTCTACATCACTTCAAATGTTACATTTATCCAATACAACATTGGATAGAAAATTCACACTTACAAAAAGAATAGCCCATTGCAACCATGTAATAAGCATTCATAAAAAAAAATCATTAAATGATAGTTTCAAAATCATTCATTATTCTCTAATCATAATTCATAAAATAATTAAAATAACTAAAACCCTAATTTCATACATAGTACCATAAAGTATCAATAAATTTAAGTTGCTCACAATTTTATACAATGTATGTTAGTTAATTGGGCTTGTTTTAGATGTATAGAAAGAAATAATTGTTATCTTCCATTTATTTGTTATAAAAGTTAATTTAAAAAACACCAAATACTATTAAACATTTTAATATCCTATATATATCACTATGTAAAATCAAATTCCTTATCACAAAATATCTTTCAAACCTTTTTACCATAAATCAACCATTCTTTATATTTTATTTAAATAAAAACAACTCATATTAAAATTTAATATGAAAACCAAGACATTAAAATCCCACTGGGAGACTTTGGGTTCGAATCCCACTGTCATCAATTGTAGTGCATTTGAATCCTCTGAGAACCCGTGACACAAACTTCCCTCAGTGTAAGCTATGCCGACCATATGCTGAGAATTTATACATACCCCATATGAAAAATAGATGGGGGGAATTTGATTGTAGCTTATTATTGGATGCCCGCCTACGGGCAGAGTCATTACAAGAAGTTATGGCTCAAGAAAATGGGGTTAGAAGATGATGCACCTGCCATAGCGCCCCCCGAGGGCAGTGTTTTGTTGTGGACAAGCCGACGTATGCTGTGAATTGTTCGCCGTTGGAGCTGAGAGGGAGTTGTTTCAGATGGATTCTTTGATGATAAAGTTAATAAGTTCATGCAGCCTATGAATAATTTGATGGAGGTAGAAGATGCACAGTTATTTAATCCCATGAACAAAAACAACCCCTGGATGTGACGAGAATGTGCACTGATTGTAATACCATCAAGATTACGCTCTAGAGAAACAACCTGTAGGGACCCAAGTCTTTGTGTAATGCTTGCAGAATGTGGTACAAGAATTTGGGGAAGTGGCCCATAGGAAACTTGGAACACCCATTGTCACCACCAACGTTGCCAATTTCTCCCACGACCAAGTTGATCATCAAGCTTACCAAGCACAATCGGGAAGGCGAGGCGGGGAAGACAAAGCTGGGATTTCTTTCTTCATCCCCCACCAGACTGGGCTCTATTTCTTTGTCCTCTCCTTCATGATCGTAGTCGGAGGCTCCCGAGTCTCGGTAGTCGGAAAATTCTAACGACGAATGATAATCGAAATGGTAGCAGTCGGAGGCTCTCGAGTCTCGGTAGCGGGAAAAGTTTAACTACAGATCATAATCGAAATGGTAGCAGTCGAAAAGGGGCATCTTATGGATAAATCGAAACAATAGCAGTGAGAGAGAGTGAGAGAGAACATTGGACGCTAATTTCCTTGTGCCCATGTCTCAATCATATATATATATTACATTAGGGAATAAAAATAATAGAAAATATGTTTTCATATATTCAATATACGTAACACTGAAAGGGCTCATAGATCTCAATTGTTGCAACTTGCTCTGATACCATATGGAACAACTCTGAAATTAAAACATTGCAACTAATTAGATCAATTATGTGATTTACAATTAACGCATCTCTGTTCAACTAATTAGCATGGAATTTTTTAGAAATAGGAGCAAATGCAACTTACCTGTAGTGATGCTATTCCTTACTTGTAATTTCAGAGTTGATCGTTATTTGAATCTTGCTAACCACAACAAAGTTTTGGGGACGACTCTCCACCCAACCGTAGGCTTATCTGCACATAATTCTTCTACAACTGGCCACCCCAAGCCCTCAATCAACGTACTACTGCCAGGGAATCCTTTGTCTCACAACACTTTTCTCCCAAGAGAATGGATGATGGAATGATCTCTGATCTTCCTCATTGTCTATTAAATAGACTAAACATTGGAAAGGGAACCGCATGCACACATTCCATGTATCAACATGCAACTTTTATTTTTTTATTTTAAGTTTTACTTAATTTTTCTCTTAATTTATTTTTTTCTTATTTTATTTCTTTTTACTTTTTTGATAACTTTACTTATTTTTACTATTTTTATAGTTCTCTTAGTTAATTCTTTCTTATTTTATTTTACTTTTTGTTAACTTTACTTATTGTTACTATTTTATAGTTTGCTTTTCTATATACTTATTTAGAACTCTAGTTTTGTTATTTACTATTTTATTTGTTATTATTATATTTCTTCATTATTATTATCTATTTACTATTATTATATTTTCTTTATTGTTTATTATTTATTTGTTTATATTTTAATATTATATTAAATTTATTATTATTATTATTATTATTATTATTATTATTAGGGGACATTACATACACAAAAGAAGTTATAGTTCAGGTTAGGACCATTGGGGGTAGGCATCCCATAAGCTGCCATGGTCATATTACATCTTTGAAACATATAAGTTGACTTTTAGGGTGCTTAAAATCCTTCATCATCCCACAGAAAAGACTGTATGAGCACATCAGAGACTCGATTTAGAGGGGGTTCAACTTAGGTCCAGTGTGTGCGATACTATTTGGGGCTACCCAACCTGTCTAGTGCTCGGTACTGCTATATGACTACCAAGAAGATAAAGACTCAAATGCTCACATGGGACAAAGGTATCTTAGTGGCCAAAATTAGGGCATCGTTCCCGACACATGGAGGTGCGGGGAGCACTAAATCCTCATCTATTAACTTGTTTGATTCTTCAGCTACTGGAAAGCGTCGTTTGTTCTCTCGAGACATTGCTTCACTACCCATCAAAATATATCTTTGCAAGTCCCAGTTACTTTGAGAGTGGTAAGGAAAAATAGGTCTTCATAGGATCCTTTATCATACACAAAAACAAACGAAAACCATTTTTTGTTTGATTGATCACATAACATAAGTTAAAGGGAAAGTAATCATTTTATTTTTCACTTTGTTTTATGTATGTGATTTACTTGGTTTGATACTTATCTCTTTCCTCATCACACCAAGTGATATACACTCTACTCGACACCATAGGGGACCCCACGACTCCCTGTCGCTCAAAATGTTTCCAAAAACTCCTCTCATTACCATGAGGTGTGTCTAGTCTCTCATCGTTTAGGTGTAGAAGACACCACACAACCACCATTATAAGATCATCCTTTATCAGTGAAAATTTAATTGGGAACCCTCCTTGTCAAAATACTCCTTTCACTACCCCTCGAGGGACTCCACATGCTACCCTTCAGGGGACCCCTAATGCTACCCCTCATGGGATCCCTTGCAATATTCCTCCTGAGAGTCCATGTTGTTCTCACCATTGTAACTAATCTCATCAAGGAACCCCTTTACATATAACTGTTCAAAATCATTTTTCAATGGAAAAAAACTTCCAAATCTCATTTTTAGCTTCCTTAATTCTCCCTAATTTAAGTCAGTTAACCAATGACCCTATCGCACATGGCCAGAATTGGCCACCCATGCCAACCAAGTTACCTTCAAATGTGCCAAAATTTGAAGGGAAATAAGGATAATATCTATGGAACCATGTTATCACCTTTCAACTTTAGTGTTCATTCAACAATATCATGGAAGACACTATTCACGTGTGACTGTTTCAACGTGCCCTCATAGGGCTCGCAACAAAGTGGTATATAGGCCAAACCATATGGGAACTTCGGTTATCTAGCCACAATATTCCTTACATTTTTTCAACTCCATGTCCGCCAAGACTCAGGACTGAAAGTTCTAATCCATTTCGAGAAAACATCTACTACAGACATATCAGACCACATCCATGAATGGCAAAAACGTGGTAGCTTGTGCAAATCTCATCTGGAAGAAAAAATCCTCCTTGACCTGTTTTTGAGATCCCTCACCTCATAAATCTCAAAATATGTGGCACTCACCACAAATGAGGAGGATATCAACAAAGGTCAACAATTGGAGCTCATATACACACAATACGGATACCTCTACGATGTTACCAGGAATTTCTAATGTTGCAGATGGGTTTATCAATAACATATCCCAAAATCAAACAAGAAACACCTTCCAGTACTTTTGAAATACGTAAAAAAACAACCATTTGGTGCCACGCATGCAACACCGCCACCTCAAAAACAAGATATTATCCTTGTCAACCTACGCCCATGGTGAATCATGCTATACACGCTAATCAATACCCTCCCACGCAAGGTGGCCCATATACTCCCACACAGGGAAATATGTACCTCCCTAGGAATGTCGAAGTGGTTTCCACTTCCCAGAACACGTATGCCAGCCAAGGATAGGGGAGTCAGTATTTCCCTTTTCCAACACCTCAACAGAATAACCCACTAGCACAAACTAATGCAGTGGTTAATTTTATGCAACCTTCTCTCCCCCAAAAACAACAATCATTTGAATAGCTAAACACGACTAACCCACCCAACGCTGCTAATAAAAAAGGAAAGAGTAAGCCAAAGGTAGAGCCTACATGGGGTGGAAACAATCAACAACAACCTTTGTGGGCATCGGTTGGGGGAAACCCCAACCGGAATCCAAACCAGGGACAAACTAATAATAACCCACAAAGGAAAAACAAGAACCCAAGTCTACGAACTAACCCTCAACTTCCTGAGTTGAAGAGGATGAAGGATACTGGAGGGAAAGGGGGAAAAACCAACAAAAAACAGTAATGCATAATAATTTCCCCCATCAAGGAGTGGTAAATACTCAACATGAACCCTCCCAACAATAATATCAAAATCCTCCTGGAGGAAGTTCCCAAAATACCTCAAGTCGTGACATTTACATGGCAAGGGAAGACACTCTCTTGCAAACACGGAACCAAGATTACAAAACTCTACCAGAAAATAACCCTTCTATGTCAACCACTGCAGCACCTACAACACCTTTGACAATCCATCAATACCCTATAGAACCCATCGCAAAAATGGTTAAAAGGCCTTTACAGTGAACGAGACATAAATCAAAGGTTGCTCACAACTACATTATAGTCGATGACTTAGCTCAATATCCATCAACTATGTTAGCATTGGAAGTCCTGCAAACATGGCCAACCCAACGAAAAGCCTTACTTTCCACATTAGGAGCAATTGAGCCTGTCGATTCCCGCTTAATGGCTTTTGATTTGGATAATTCTGCCTCGCGTCTTCCATTCATAGTCGCCTTCCAAGTTCCAGTTACAATCCATAATATCACCATTCATTGTTGCATAGTTGATGAAGGAGAATCTACATGTATTATGTCCAAAACAGCTTGGCAAAAATTTTGATCTCTCGAACTCAAACCGTTTGACATTACCCTCAGAGCATACGGCAGGCACCCTTCGACTCCCGTAGGACTATTCCAGGACATTCTAGTACAACTCACCAGTAAAACTGTGCTCATTGACATAGAAGTCTTGGACAAATAGTTGGATTACAATATCCTTCTTGGACGCAGTTACATGAATGCAATGACTGCAGTGGCATCTTCGGTATTCAGAATAATGGTGTTCCCTCATGATGGGAAAATTGTTACGGTTGACCAACTCAAATACTACGAGAAAAAGGTACCCACCACCCCATATGGTGTGCTACCTTTGGTAGGATCTTTCCCTGAGGTGATCACAACCTACATTGAATTTGAACCTAAACAATTTAAACCATCGATGCTCCTCGGTACATACCGTGGAGATCCCCCTTTGCTAGAGGCCACTCCTGCAGCCACAGGAGCTCCAATGTGGATGACGAGTTCAGCAAACACCCCCTTAGAGTCAGGAACTAGTTCCAAACACCATTAGTGTTGCAATCACTAGTTCGACATTCCTACCATATACTATCACCTAAACACCCTTCTTATACCCTCCACCGGGTTTTGTCTCGCACCAAATCATGGAAACACTCACACTGCCAAATATGTCTCTTGCGATAACAATATGGTATTTGGCCCCTCAATCCATGTCAGTAAACTCAGGTATCACCTTCATATACATAATTCCTATAGCCCCTCCTCAGGAAACCACCCCACAACGAGGAACGGTTGCATCAACACTAGTTGGTGCTAACATGAGGGATAAGCAAAAAGGAAAGAAGGGGGAGGCCTCAAAATCTTCCTCTTCCAAGATACCTCCACCCTATGATTTGTGTGAAGTAGTTGGGCACCCTACCGATATGTTCCCCAAGGTAGAGGAGTCAAAATATTTTCTGCATGCCCCAAAAACGCCAAAACCCCTGCCTCCACCTACTAGAGAGAAGGCCACACCAGCACACAATAAGGAATTGTGCACTAACCATGCATGCACTATATGCGCAAAGTACAAGAATTACACTCATCATTGCCCTGAAATCCCTCGATATCGAGATGCATTGAGTGCACTCGCTCAATCAAATATTGTGGCTCCATCACTTCCTGCCACACCAATGTTGGATGATGGATCCAAAACCATCTTTTGTGTTTTTGAGGAAGAAGCTTCATGCTCATATCCATATGTGCCTTATGTGATGAACCTGACCATCTAGCTAATCAGTGTCTTGAGTTGCGGGCATTTAAGAAATGTTACCCTGCTCCTTAACTTGTCCCTAAAAACTGACCCAGGCACAAATGCCATAGTTTTCACCTTTGTACACGCAATCATCATACTCGGTTTTTCCCAACCCTTCCCTGATACCATGAAACATTGGCTTTTATGTGCCAATTCATTTCTAAAAACTCAACATCTATCCAAACAGATCCCCAATCTCAGGATAGCGCCATGGCAGTGAGGGATGATGGATCCAGAACCATCTTTTGCATGTTTGAGGAAAAAACACCGAATGCGGTTCATTCAGGCACCCAACACCATATTACTTCCTACCCCAGGTCAAAATCAAGGAGGACAAAACAACCTCTGGCAGTATTGTCAAAACCTCCCCACACATGCGCCCTATGTGACAAAATTGACCATTTGATAAATCAATGTCAGGAATTGAGAAGATGTCTTTCGTTTGTTGGTTCATATTTCTCAACCTTTACCACCACCATTCCTTGCACATGGTAAACAATCATGTCGGTCGATAGTACCTCCCCATTCATGGATCACCCCATTTTATAGCTCCCCACACACTATTAGGATCCATGACCATTTACTCAGGCCTGGGATCCATCTCATTCGCATGTCTTGAAGATCAACCTCATTCTCCTCTTCTTTACTTATTTCTTACCAGTCATTTCTCTTGGGTCACCCCATTTATTTTTTGTCAGATCAAGATGAATGCAGCCCCACATTCTACATTTGGCCTACCATCCCTCCACATGGCATATCCCATTTGTTTCACTTCATTTGCCTCATTAAACTCACATTTAGACCAACCAATGGGCCGCCCTCCCTCAGAAACACCCTACTTGCATCATTGTGAAAGTCGTCATTTTTCACAGGGCACCCATCTCTGTGTATGTACATCCCAAACCACCTTTATATTATTTTGGCAAGTGTAAAAATATTTTTTAGGGAAAGGGTACCCACCCATATTTTCATGTCCTGTACCTGATGACAGTCCTTAGTAACCCTTGGTTGGGGCTTGCTTACCACCACATCATTCATTGATCATTGATTACGCCAGTCAGAACATACTTATACCTACCCTGGATGTTGTACCGACTCAAGGGAAATTCCCCACAGAAGAATTGTTTTGACTACCGCCATCATTATAGCTCCAACCTCGAGAAGTTGTCTATATCCCTTCATACTGCCAACTTTCATTATGATGCCTAGTTGACCCACCATATTAAAGTTGTCTTTATCCATCTTGATTCCCCAAATCAACATTTTGGCTGGTTGGCGCTTCTTTCTTGTTGACCTCAACACCCATCTTATAGGATCGAAGCAATACCTTAGGTGCTCCCCCCTTAATGGGCATCCTCAAGTGGCATAGTGGGAATCACTATCGCCCATTGATTTCATCGAACTCCCTCACATTAGACACCAACATAAGTTTTTGATGTCAAGGTAATATCATACGTAGAGACCATTGCCATCCTCTCATTTAGTCGAAGACCCATGCATCACTTAGCACCTCGTTTTACAATGATTACATTTTGATGAATGGGATGTACCCAAAGTCAAAGACCCATGCATCCATAAACACCTCACTTAGTAGTGCTTCAATTTTGATGCATGGGGGGAACCTAATTCAATCTACTTGTTAGAAGCACCCTGGAGGGCGTACACAATTATCATCATCAACCATCAACATTTCAACCAGAAAACGCTCACTTGAAAGGAATATTTCATATATGATTGTAATACTTAGTCACTAGTCATCATAATGATCATCGGACATGCCCACCTCATATAGATATTTTTTTATCAGCATTCCTTTAGAGCATGGTTATATTTTATCCTTAGTCAAGGTTTTTCCTTACTCATCTTCCCAACAAGTTATTTTTTCTCTCAAGAAGTTGATCAGACTCTCAGTCTGAAAAGAAAAACATGATGTATTTCGGCTATATGATTTTTCCTAACCTCATACATCACGGGTCAACTGTTAACACGTAAAAATCGTACACACATTTTTGCAATTCAGATGATGCCCAAAGTCGTCCAACATAATGTATAAGTGAAGACTTCCCAACTGAAAACATCATGAAGTATAAAAATAAAAAATTCTCAAAAGATATCAAGTATAAAATTTACCTGCGCGGCCAGTCCAAAGGCAGAAATTAGCGACCACACAAATTTTCCTTTGATAGCCACATGGCCAAGAGAAAGACCAACTCAGTTGTCCAGGACCACTTCACACACTTAGAAGATGGGATTCCCTGACATGTACCAGTTAAGGACAACTGATTTCGACTCGACTTGGAGATATGCAGCCCCCAAGGAATCCTCTTGTCCTACTCATAAGTCATTTTCTCATTAATGGACCAAGAGGGGGAAGATGAATTCAAAATTCTATATAAAAAGGCCATTGGAAGACCAAAAACATTGTAATGTTATGCTGGCAAAATTTCTCCCAAACAATCCTACATTCCACTGTTAAGGAAGAATTAGAGCATAGTTATCTTGGTAAAATTGCTCCTTAGTAATCCAACGTTCTAGTGGAAGAGGATTTCACCATTGAGAGAGTCTTCATACTTCTTTGAGAGAGAGGAGATGCTTGCAAAGAGATTGAGTAAAGGAACCTCCTTATTGAGGATTTTTGAGCACCATTGCTCAAAGAATTCTCTCCAAATGTTTAGCATTAATCAATTGTATCTCTTCTACATTCAATAGTCAATAAAGGGATCCATTTTCCATTACTTTGTTGACTTGTTTGCTTCATTAAGCATTGTTTATGTGTTTATCTTCTAGTTTTAATTTATGTTTATGTATGCATTATTTTCACTACTTATAGTGCTTTGTTTCCTCATGTTTTTCAACTAACAACAACCAACTATCTGTGTTTTATTTGTAGGGAACAACCATATGCTAAGAAGGTGTCTTTTGGTACCCCATAGCAACAAAAACACTACCACAATCATGTTCTTGTGGTTTTGTCGAGACGTTTCTCAAAATCCCTTATGACACTCACTAATAGTTTCTCTAATTTGTGAAGTGTTATAGGACGTTCAACTAAATAGGTATTTGTTAGATCTATCTTTTTCGAGTGATGAAAGTTCAGGTGGGATAGAATAAATTGACCAAACATCTGTTACATCGTCTAGCAGGCGAAGATGATCTAAGTGGCTCCAGAGACACTCAAAGATCCAAGAGGTCTAAGGAAAAGCTAAAAAATAAAAGTTCTTGGATTGCAATGAAAATAGGTTCGGATCGAAGAGCTCGTCGCAAGATTTCTGTCGGCGCAAACAACATCTCAACATGAGTTCGTAGGTGAAAGTTATGGTCAAATTAGGCCCACTGGCTAAATTTTGCAAGAGAACCAACTAAATTTGGAGGTTCGGCTAAATCTGGCAGAAGCTACTAAATTTGGCGGCCTAGCGAGGCAAAAATTTGACACTTATTGGCAATGGATTTTGGCAGCTGGAACGTGCAAATTTTTTGCCTCTTTAATTTGTTCGGTAAACCCAAAAATATGGTCGAAAAATCTTGTTAAATTAGTTTTTTTATAACTAAAAAAATATTAAAAAAGGGTCAGTTGACCAATTGTCAAATGCGGCCAACCAGGCCCCCAAGCCATATTATATTATAAAAAACAAGAAATGTGGGTTGGCAGGACGCCACCCCTGCCAACCGAATATAATATATATACATTAATGGGGGGCCGACGGGAGTTGAACCTGCGCCAACCACGTGGGGCGGCCCGCCCCATGCGGTGGCCCATATCATAACCACCGCCCAAATAAAAGTGTTAATCATATATTTCAAACGCCACGACAAACACAAACAACGGGCCAACATTAACATTGCCGATAGTTAATTGGGGGAGCCCCACTGGTTTGACCCCAAGACCTCCGCCCTCCTAATCAACCCGCCAACCGGTGTGCCAGACATGCACCATTGATAATGTTGCCCAAGTTTTTATATAAAACCTGCAATTTCTCATTCGACCAAGGGAGGAAAGGAAGGCTGAACAAAACAGTGAGTGCGCCCGTTGAGGTGCGAAACCCTGACGTGAGGGAGCCATGACTAGGGCGGAACTCTGTCAGCACGAATTTCAAGAAATATTCTCAGGGAATCTTTGTAGGAATATTCTTTGATGCTTGAGGAATCTTTACATTCCCTTGGAGCCATTTTTTCATATTGATAGAATAATGCCAAATTTATACTCAAACAAACCAGAATTTTGCTAGGAGTTTGATGTTGTGATTATTTTTTAGATATGGGCAGCAGAATTTCAAGCAGTGAGTAGTGAAGAATATTTGTGGAATCATGTAGAATCTAAAAGATTCCCTAAGGGTCAAATTTTGATAGTTTCAGAACCAGGCCACCCTTAAACTCATTTTACTCAGTTTCTCGCAAGGCGTGCGGTGGTGAAGTTAGATTTATCACCTGAGCAACATAATTCCAGTCAATCAATGAGAAGGATTCTTGGATTAATCTTTTAGATTCCCGAGGGTCCAGATTTTGACGGTGTCAAAAAGGAGCTGAGTTTACAGTCATTTGACACGATTTCGCACCATGAATTCAACGGTGCAATTCATTTCTTCAGCAGAGTTGTGCATTTTCAAGCCATCCCCGAAAGTGGAGGTTTATGATGTAGTGATGCCATGTATTTCTTTTGATTTGTTGAGATGATGATTTTGATGTTGAGATCCTTGTTTACCATTCTGTTGGAGGATACTTGCATACCACTTCATGTGAGAATTTGATATCTTGTCATGCTAAAGGAGGGCCCATATGAGTGAGAGTTCCTATAGGAGAACGTCTCATGGAGAGACATGTCACTCTAGTTGAGGGAGTTTATCCTTGTAATGACAAAGAATACACCATGTAATCATCATCATCTTGCAACATTTAATGAAGCGGCCTCCCCACTCTTGACACCGGGCCCGAAGATGTAACCCACACTGGGTGAAATTCATTATCAAGTTGTTTGTGTTCTTTGATTTGATGGTTTTCATTATGTTTCCTCTTCTTTAAAATATGCACTTGTGGTTTTTCATATTTCACATACAATTTTTCTAACATCACAGAAGTAAAAGATCTTGGTTAATTCCAGTAGCGTAGAGAATATGGATCAAGTTTGTTATCATAGCGGTCTTCTCGCTGATGTGAATTGCGAGTGTGAATGATAACCAGAGATTGAATATGGAAAAAGAAGGAAAATGGAGAACAACGGAGATCTCTACGAGGCCTTCTACATGATGGCCAACATAGTAGATTTAATGTATGCAAATTATGAGGAGAAGATGGAAAGAGAAGAATAGGAGAAAGAAAGAGTAGAGGACGATGCTCCATCTACCTCCTCGAGTGAATATTTTCCTTCTTCTTCATCTTCTCATCATTCAAATGAGGAGATCAATCAAAGCCTTCAAGTAGAGAATGCTGAATTGAGGAGACTTATATGAGAAGAAAAAGAGGAGAAGCAAATATTGCAACTTCAGATTTGAGGCACGAAAGAGGTCTTGGAAGAGTTAAATCATAATGAAGGCTTAGCAAAGCCATCATCACTTGATTCATAATTGAAAATCGAGGTACATAATGTTGAATATTCTTCAGTTTCATTTCCACATGAGGTTATTTCTATTGGATGCCTTGAGGTACCCATTTCAGTAACTAACCCGATAGTCCTTACCAAGATGGGATACACTGAAGGAGAGTGGTCGAAGGTAGTATAAGCTTCCACAATCCTCCCATGACAGTGCACATTGCAGAGGAAGAGCTAAGGAAAGCTCCCATGATAGTGCACATTGCAGAGGAAGAGCTAAGTCAAGTTATCATCTATAGGATTACACCAGAGACAACAAAGATATGTATAAAAAGTATCATTATTATAAAGTTAATTTTTATTTCAAGCATATTGTTAATGATGAGCAGAAATCATGGCGTAGAAAACCATGTAGTTTTTGTGGCTTGCAGAATGACTTGGTTGTCGAGTGCTGGAAGAGAATGGCAATAAGAAAGAGGACAAGACGTGAAAGGACTTCTCCCTGTCAGGGAAGGAAGAATGTTAATTAGGTCTGGAGGAAGAAGAGTTTTTGCATCCATTGCAACAGAGATGGAAATCAAATAGTCACATGTTGGTGGCTCCATCCAGAGCAACATCTCAAGGACAAAGCGTCTGTGCAGGAACTAGTAAGAAAAGTTGTTCAACAAGCGAATCAACTTGAGGATGATGACCAATTCACTTTGATGAGTGAGAGATGGTTTTACTAGATACAGTAACTTGTCATGACGAAATTTTGTAAATCATATGTTGCGATATAACTGTAAAAGTGATGATATGTTTTCCATCGCTTATTAAAGCAACGATGATGTTTTTGGACTTTTTATTGATAGTCGGGGTATTGGTTTCTATTATGATGTACACTTAACCAAAGAGTGTGTGTTATAAACTCTTGAAAAGTATGGGGATGATTGGGTCATGTAAATGAACATGTGTTTTACAAATATTGTATTGCAGTTTTGTAGAGGATGCAGGTGTTGATTCATCACTATTGGCTCCGAAGAACAAGGGTGAAGGAGAAGGACCTGTGGCATGTCAGGACACTTGTTGTGCATACAATGTAACACAACAGATACATATCATGTTCATGCTTTTGGAGGACCAAAATATCATCAGTGGGGAGGAATGATCCAGGTGGCTCCAGAGACACTCAAAGATCCAAGAGGGCTCAGGAAAAGTTCAAAATTAAAATTTCTTGGATTGCAATTAAACCATGTTTAGATCGAATAGATTGTTGCAATATTTCCAACAATGTAAACGGCACCTCAATCTGAGTTTGTATGCGAAAGTTATGGCCAATCAAAGTTTTGGTCAAATTAGGTCCATTGGCTAAATTTGGCAGGAACACTGACTAAATTTGGAGGTCCGCTAAAATTTGAGATATGACTAAATTTGGTAGCAACTAATGAGGCAAAGATTTGGAACTTATCGGCGATGGATTCAGATGGCCGTAACGAGCGAATTTGTTTCCTCTTTAATTTATTCGATAAACCCAAAAATCTGTTCAGAAAATTTTGTTCAATTCATTTTTTATAACCAAAAAAATATTAAAAAAGGGGTGTTGACTGACGGTCAAATCCAACCAACCGGGCCCCAAAACCATATTATATTATAAAAAACAAGAGATGTGGGTTGGAATAAAGTATATATACATTAATGGGGGGCCTGTTGAGAACAGGTCCCTTGGGTCAATTTTGGGGTTAAAAGCCCAAGTTTTGGGGTAGAAAGCCCGAATTTTGTATAAAGGAATGTAAAGTCTCCGCATTTTGTGGTCGCGGAGCACGAAGATATCAAGAGTCAAAAAGGGTTTCCACCCTTAGTTTAGATAGGTTGTGTTGGCTTGATGAGATCCGCCCTTGGTCCGCGGACCATGGGATTGTATAAAAAGGAGGTCTTAAAGGAGTCTAAGATAATATAGTTGATAGATAGTCATTGATGAGTCTGTGAAGAGCTAAGAGCAAGAGTCTTAGCATAGGAAAGAGGCTCTGCAGCTGAGTGCGCAAAGGCCTAGGGTAGAAGTCTGCAACTGAGTGCATGGACCCCTGCAACTGTGTCCGTAGGGCAGTTAAAGTCTGTACTGGAAAATATGAACAATCAATAAAGAGATGTGTTCTGAAATTACTGTGCATTTTACTTCTGTCAATTGAATGCGACTATGTTATGTTAAGCATTGGGTTTATGTTTTATTGCTAATTTGATGCGCTAATATATATGTTTTCCTCTATTATATGTGTTAGTCCTTACAATTTCCTAGGCTGGAAAGGAAATCGAGAAGGGTAACCTCAAACCACTTTAGCTCAGTAGCTAGCCCCACTGAGAATGAGAGGGATCTCTCTAATTCTCTTATCAGTGATATGACTTTAAATAAAATGAGTTTAGGCTAGATATATATATATATTTATTTGTTTGTTTGTGAAAATTTGGGTTTTAGGGTTTGCTAAAGTTAGGGTTTGGAGCCACAAATAGGTCTAGGTTGTAGGAGTGCAGGAGAAAATATGAGAAGGAGATAGATATCAGAAGCCATGGTGTATTTAGAATATTGTCAGTGTAGTATAGAAGAGAAAATGTATAAGAAACTAATGAGCATAAGTAAACATGATTTCATTAACTTAGGAAGACATAAACATAACTATGAAAACCATATAAACAAAGCTTGGGAAATAAAAAATTTGTATATTTCACTGTAAGGCATCCATAGAAAGAAGATATATCATGTGGATAAAGATGTTTTAACCTTTAGAAAACAAATAGAATGAAGAATAAACACCATGAACTCACTGGGCTAGAGTTCCTTGAAAATAGTTGCAATTGTCTCTGTATTAGCTGAAAAGATGATTACATGCAAGCCTCCTCCAAAAAAAGTTCAACCTTCTTCTACTGAAGAGAAATGATACATATAGACTCTCCTAGACCACTTGCCCACCTTTAGGATTCGAATTCCTTGGTGGAGGAATTGACTCCAAGATTCTCTCAACCAACAGGTGAGGGTGAGAAGGTGAAAGTCAAACACTTCATGGAGGGTTTGTTTAGGAGTTTGCTTCCTTTATGAGGCCTAATAAACATAAAAAATCCTATGATGTACATTTATTCATGCCTACATCACCTAGCCTCAAAACTAGTGCCATTACATAAAGAGGTTTGACTTTGACTAAGTCAAACTGGAAGCTAGAAATTTTACACAGTGAAATTTACAAATTAAAACATAGAGAAGTGGAGAAGTGCAGCACCGACTTTGAGCTGATTTTGAGGTGCCTTCCAGAAGTCAAAATGAAAATATGAGAGAACATTCAACTAGCCCTGCAAGTATAGTTTCTAGAAAAGTTTTAATTTTTGAATTTGGACCATGGGAAGGCCTTAAAAAATCCATTCTCCCAAGGTCGCTCCAGGTGCGCAACGCCTGTCAAAAAAGGGTCCAAAATGCTAGTTTTTTGCCACTTTTTTGCACTTTTCTCCAAAACTGAGTCACCTCTGTAAAATCTGAGCAAATGGGTTTTTAGAGGATGGCAAGAGATTTCCAAAAATGTATACATTTCTTGAAATAGATGCATGAGGAAAAAGCGCACTGCCAAGGCACTGCATTTCTGGAGCTGCTGATTTTCTGAATTTAGCTAAAAAATTCTCAAAAAACTAAAAGTGCTCAGAATTTGCTCAAAATTGGCTGGAAGCTGTAAAAATATGTTTTTTAAACCTTCATAGATTCTTCAGCAAGCATCTCCAGGTTTCCCTCATCCTTTTGGTCTTTTTTGGCTTCCTTGAGCTTGTTTTCAAGCTGCTTTACCTTGACATTGGCGATCATGTTTTGAGCCTGGTAGTGGTGTGCCATATGTCTAAGAAAATGATTATCTCTATTTTCCTTCTCAAGTAGCTTCTCCAAGTGTTGATTCACCCTATTGAGCCAATACTCCTTGTCTTGATTGATTTCAAGAGCAATTATGTCTTCTAGGTCTATGTCTTCATTCAACATGATGTTTTCTTCCTCTTCTTGCAATGCCTTCTTTAGGCCCTTTGTTCTTGGCCTTTTCCTCTTACCTTTCCCTTTTGATCCTTCAGGCTTGCTTGATTCTATGATTTCTTTTCCCTTGCCAACCTGCTGCAATAACTTGGCTTGTTCTTTTTCCATGATCAATTCCTTTGCTTTGAGTTGACTATTCTCCTGTTCAAGGAATGAAATGATGTATCTAGCTCTTGCCATATTGAGTGTAAGCTCCTTGATTTGATAGTCTTTATCTCTGATTGTCTATTGCATGCTTGAAGTTTGATCCTCTGCCTCTAAATCAACTAGCTCAAACTCATGCTCAATTGTGTCTTTATCTTTCACTGTCGGTCCCTGCTTTGTCGATGAAGAAGGCTTGGCCCCTTTCTCATCATGAGAAGAAAACACAAGCCTCTGTCCTCTCTTGTATACCTTAGTCACCTCAGGCTTAGGTACTTGAGTTTTCTCAACTGATTTGCTAGAGGACCCCACTTCCATTTGCTGTTTTGGTATGCTAGAGGTTTGAGCTGCTACATTGGCTTCATGCCATTTCAGGGCGGTTTCCAAAAAGGTTTCCCAAGTCATACCTTTCTCTGCAAGCTGGTGAAGGACTATAGTCTTGATCAGACTATGATGAAACAGGCTTGGGTAGTGCTCCTTGTTCTTCATTTGTATTTTCTCTGACATTTTGGAAATGCTCCTGAATAGGTAGTTACACATGTTGAGTGGCTTTTGAGAGGTGAAGTGCATTAGGAGGCGAAAATGATAAGCATACAACCTGGAGAATCTTCCTTCACATGTAAAGAACTTCATGATAATATTCATCAAAGGGGCATATTTCTCCAATAAGTATCTGAAAGGCATAGTGTGATCATGTTTTTCCCTGTATGGTGTTTTTAAGAAGGGCTTGTAATATTCAAGATCTAGGTTCATTCCCTTGAACCAATATTCACCATTTTTCGGTAGCCCTGTTGCAAGTGAGATGGAGGCCACTGAAAAAATGAATTCAACACCAAAAATAACAACACTTTCACCCTTCAACTGAGTTGCCACCCAATCTGTTAACTGCTCCTGAAAACCCACCTCACTCACCCTTTTGCAAAACTCCAAGCAATGTACATCTTCAAAGCACTGTTTGATGAAAGGATATGAGTTGATTTCATTGCAATTTGATGGCTCATATCTGAGGATTTTCCCTCCCTTATGATGTCTTTTCCTCTCTGGTGAAGATTCTACCTCCATGATGACAAAAAACCCTAGCAGTAGGAAATGAGAAAAAGTGTGAGGTATGAATGGAAAATGAAGTGATGTGAAGGTGGAGTTTGACAAAATGATAGAGGAGGTTTTTAAAGAGGTGGAAATGAACTTTGGAAGCTGATGAAAATGAGTGAAAAAGTAGTGGAAGAGTGATCTGCTTGCAAGGAGGAAAAACAAAGTTTGTAATGAAAAATGCCCAAAAACCTCTAGGAATGAACTAGGGTTTTACTTTTGGAGAGGTAAAATTTTGCTTTGAGGTTGATTGAGTGGTTAAAATGGTTTATTAAACATGTATACAGGTGTAGGGAAACATTTTACATGTTTAGAAACCAAAAAATAAAAATGGCCATTATCACCCTATCATTTCCCATGAAAAATTTCACTACAAACCCTAATTTGAAGAATCATTGGCATGAGATGATTTTGAAAAGAAAATGAGGGAGAATGATGGTGTACTTACTTGTTGCTTGGCTTAGAAATCAATGAAATTAAGTTTGCAAGCCAAAAAATGGAATTTGGGAGAGATTTGGGTGTTTTATGGACACTTTGCCTCGTGCGCAACACAGTTTCTCTGTGCGCAACGCCTAGTCTCTGTGCGCAATGCCTTTTTCCTGTGCGCAATGCCTTGTTCCTGTGTGTAGCACAATTTCTCTGTGCACAGCTCCTTGTTTCTGTGCGCAATGCCTTGTTCCTGTGCGTAGCACAGTTTCTTTGTGCGCAGCGCCTTGTTCTTGTGCACAACACCTCAAGGTTTTTTTCCAAATTTGCCTAAGAAACTAACTTTTTCTCTCTTTTGGATGGGAGAGCTCGATACTCAAGAGTGAATAGGAGGTAAATGAACCAAGTTTGGGGGCTTTTGAGTTTATATAGGCAAAATTATTTCTCTTTTTAAAAAAGAAATGGGACCCACAAACCTTTGAAAACTGATTTTTCACTTTTGAAAACAGAGTTACCTTTACAACTGAAACCTGAGCTGCCTTTTCACTTTCTTGAGTGCTGGAACTTCTTCTTCTGGAACTTTTTGACCATGAGAACATGATGAATGTGTGATAACTCACAAATCAATACCCAAGAGCTGCTTGTCATGCTCTATTCACTGCTGGATTTATTCATGAAAATGATGGACCTTGGAAACCCTAGTGACCTAATGGATGACCTGAAACTAAATGGAATGATGATGATGAATGAATTGCTTTTATTATGAAACCTTCATAGAAATGTGACAGGTGACCAACATGAGTGAATTTTCAAAAGACTGACCTCATTTCTTAACTGACCAAATAGTGACCAAATTTTACTGTGTAAACCTAGTGACATGAAAAATTTGATTTTGATAGTCCTGAAAAGCATTGTAAAAGCACATTTGATCTAGGTGACAGCCTAAAAAGACTGACACTAACAATATGAACGCAAATAGAGATATATGTTTACGCGAAGACAATCTTAATTTCATGGTAGAATTGGTGAACACTTAAGATAATTCAGGAAACTATATAAAAAAGTAGTTATAGAGGCATGTAAGTGCCTGAATCGCTTGTTAGGGTTACGCGAAGGATGATCGTAGACCTTCACAAAAGTTCTGAAAGACTAATAAAGGAGTACATCAATAAGCCCTAAAGTCTTATCGATCTGCACGAAGGTAGAGTTAAAGTGTAAAACCAACATCACAACCATATTAGGGTGTGAAAACTTGGTTCCTGCATTCCCCCCATACTGCTTCAGGTGAGACTTCAGTCCACGTTCTGGGGGTTGATGCCGAAAGGGCCAGTAGTGTAGGGATTTGCTTGGCTGACTAACACTGGACCTGGGTCAGGGCCCATCAAGCCAACAAATGGTTCCATTGCCAGGACCGGGATTTGCATAACGATATGTGTGATGTCGCATCATTGGAATCCAACTAAGAAGGAGATTGAAGACTGGTTGGATAGAAAGATCCACGAATTCGTGGCGCAATAAAATAGGAATCCATGATTGATGAAAGAACAATGATTGGATAGATATCTGTACACAGATATACATGAAATCTTCTTCTATTCCTTCTTGGTTGAATTATACGAGTGGATCGCGAAGTTGGCAGACAACCAAGGGAGGTGGAGGCTTGACGGTCCAATTGTCTGGACCCTGGAGTTAGTGTGGAAATTGGAAGCCTTTAAAGATAAGATCATGCGTTCTGTTGATCATTGGTTCGATCGTATCATAGGAGGGTTTGTGACAGGGTTCGGGGTTGATACTTCAGTTAGTTATAGCGAAGCAGAGCGCCGCTTCTTCAAGGAGCCATGAGGTAAATATTTGAAATCGTTAAATACTTGGATTAAGATGCTCTTGTCTAAAAAATGGGTTATGAATTACCTTGATGTTTGGGGCTACGCGAAGTGGAAGGACTTTCAGGGATGGAGGAAGAAAAGGTCCTGAATATAGCCTGCTGATTGAGCCTCCTCTGAGTGACGACGAAGGAGCAGCATAAGCTTCTCCGCTAAGTGCTATTCAGTTGATAAGACAAGGGTTCCCATGAATACCTACACCACCTCCATCCTCATCTCATCCATCCACATTGTCTCCATCCTCAAGTCCATCGCTTACCCCTTCACCCACAAAACCGCCACCTCCACAACCATTCAACATGGCGAACTCCGTAAAGCTACCTGTGTTCAAGGGCGTAGAAAATGAAGATCCAGACCAGTTTTGGTTCGTCGCGAAGGCTGTATGGGAAGCTCAGGGTATCACAGATGATCAAATGAAGAAATAAACTTTGGTTAGTGCTTTGCAGGACTGCGCATTAATGTGGTACATTAAGTACAATACTGATAACTCGACATCTGCGTTGGCAGATATCCAAACTGCGCTAAATAGGGAATTCATTAGACCTAAGTCTCAAGTGCAATCCATTGTGGGATTCAATGAGATCATGATGAAGCCTGGAGAGACACCTTGGGATTTGGATCAAAGATTGAAGTGTACGATCCGTGAAGCCAACATGAATTTGACTAATGGATAGCATCGTGAATGGTTTGTGGCCTCGCTCCTGCCTCACCTAAGGGTTGCGTTATCACAACAGAAGATTGGGACCCAGGTGGAATCTCTGGAAATCACGATGAGATTGCACGAGACACCAATGCAGGATGCTAATATGGGGGTTCAGCAGATTCACGCGCAGTTGCAGAACCTTTGCCTCAAAATGCAAAGCCTGAAGAAAGACAAAACAACTCGGCCATAGACGCGCGAAGAAGTATGGTGCCTGAAATGCAAAGGTCAGGGGCATGACAAGGATCACTGTCCAGTCTTTGCGAATTATTTTGCATCCAGGGGATTGATGCCTCTGAGGTCGGAGGTTGTAGCAGGGCCAAGTATAGGGCCCATGCTATGGTGTGCTATCTGCCAGTAGTTGGGAAACATGTGATTGACAATTCGCATTTGCTGCAGAAATTCATACAGACACCACAACAACTCTTCTGCAATGTCTGTCAATCAGTGGGGCATGACGAGTCTAATTTTCATAGTTATGAATTAATGATGGACAGGACAGCTGCATACGGGGTGCAGATAGAAACGCGACCTCCAGACTAAGGCGCTAGAGGAGTGCGAGGTGAGTATCAGGGGCGCGATCGAGGCCGAGGTGGAGGTGGACTTGGTAGAGGTTGAGGGCAGCTTATCTATCACAATTGTGGAGGACTAGGACACTATGTGAGAGACTGCTTGAATATGATGTGGATTTCATGCCGCTATTGTACTCAGTTTGACCATGCGATGGAGGATTGCCTTATATTGTTGGCTAAGATTCGTGAAAAGGGGGTGCAACCTCCACAGCCGACTCAAAACCTACAGATGATGAGGGCTGAGCCTCGTGAGGAAGACCCTAAGGTAAAAATTATGCTGCGTAGTGGAATGACGACTGGTGAGGATAAAGGGAAGAAGCCTATAGAAGGTGAGTGGGTCTGAAAAGCACTAGAAAAGGAGATTAGGTTTGATCTGGAACGCAAAAAAGAAAAGCTTCGCTGAGGCCTCTACCTCAGGAAGTCAGGGGAAACCGATTGAAGAAATGGACCCGTCCATGATTACCACATTCTTAGAGACCTGCATGAAACTACTACGCGATAGCAAGGCAGTAAAGGGCCTGTAGGAATTGATCAATCGATGCGCTGGCAAGGAAAACACTACTGACAAACCGCGTGTAGTCAGAAATCTTGGTAAGCATAAGGCAAGGACTGGACATGAGATGAGACTCACCACGCAGATAGGAGAATACGAAATGGACCAAGTTATCTTGGATCTAGGGTCCGACACGAATGTTTTGCTGAAACAAACATGGGAAAGAATGGGGAGACCTGCGCTATAGTGGTCTTTGATTCAGTTAAGGATGGAGAATCAACATAAAATCATCCCAATGGGGAGGTTGCAGGGGGTAACAGTTGACATCAAAGGCATGAGTGCACTAGCGGATTTTGAAGTAATAGAGATTGTGGATGATAGCAATCCCTACCCCGCGCTCCTTGGGATCGATTGGGCCACTGATATGAATGGGGTAATCAACCTGAAGAAGCGAAAGATGATATTTGAGAAGAAATCGCTCCGCGTAGTGGTGCCACTGGATCCTGCAGAAGGATCGTGCTATACAGAACCGGTCCGCGATTATGAAAGTGATGACGATTTGGACTAGATTTACAAGATAATGGCGTGAGATTAGGATTGGGTGAATCTGATAGTAGAAAAACGTATTGCATGGGACCGTGAGAGCTCCTTCACATCATATTTAGACGAGGAACTGGAGCACTGGTAGAATCGAATGCATGAAGTATCTACGCTACGCTGTGATATGATGACCAAGTCGTTGCACTGTGTATCATTAGAGGTAAGAAATCTGCCTCACTATGATGACTTAACTGATTTTGATCACTTTTTGGATGCATTTGAAAGGGAAGTACCAGAGAAGCATCGCTTCCAGGCATTAGATTGGGTGTTGTGTGCTACACCCGCAAGATGGTGGGGTACGCACAAGGACAATTTTGAGGATTGGCGTGAATATAGAAGAATGATGAGGATACACTTTGGCCACCCGAAGGTACGACTAACAGAAAAGTATGATGGGAGAAATGATCCGCACGGTCATTTGGTCAAATGGACTGAAGTATATGGAGCGAAGCCTTAACCAGAGTGGGTCCATCTGTTTTGTCATACCTTGGATGTTATACCAATGAATTGGTACTTGGAGACAGAACTCTGTCATGGCACTGAAGAATGGGATGTTTTGCGCCAAAGATTTCTGATGACGTTTAGTTTTGAGGATGGATTTGAATCTATCAATGAAGCATTGCAGGAGGTTAAGACAACCATCTTTAGTATACCACATGATCCTCTAGACCTGATTCAACCTGATTGGACTACCTAGCTGAGCCACGTGCTACAGTGTTACAATGTAACAACGGAAAAGAAGACGAAGACTCGAGAAAGATTAATATCTCGGAGACTGAAGGTCACTGCAGAGTTGAAGGACCATAACTAGAGAACCTCGACATAATAGAGTGTTACATGGAAAAGTGTGTATGCAAAACTGCTAATCCCACTAAGGTGTGGTAGCTACCTTAGAAACAAACAAAGTAAAGCTACTTTCATTTTTCCTTTATGAAATATAGATGAGAGAAGAATAAAGGAGACCAACCTCTGTCTTGCGCTTGGCTCCTAGTTTGATTCCTCTCTCTTCTGATAGTCCTTTGCTACTTGTTTCCTTGTACACCCAGCTTCACAGAGTACCTGTAGAATCAAAGTAGCATAAAACTATACAATAACATGGATCTATTATCATAAACAATCTAGGATCAGATGTAAATTGACCATACAAATGCATAAAACATAAACGACACAAGAGTATGGAGGAAAACTTGAATAGCTTTTATTGATAATCAAGAAAGAGCCAAGAGAGTTACAACCAGTTGTTCTGACCCAACATCATCCTCTCAGCAAGTAAGCCCTTCTTCACCTCATGCAAAGCTTAGATCACCCAACACTATGATGTTGCCTCAAGAAACCAACATCAATTCCTTACAAGATGCAAAATTCCAGCCTTTGGATCTCTGGGATGAGGGATCCATATATAGATAACTGTAAGGGAGATGAGTCAGCTTGTGATTTGATTAGTGTCTCCCCTCTGATAGTTCTTACTTCCACTTGGAGATTGATGATCTCTTACTCATCCTTGGTCGAATTCAGAGAGGCAAGTGTCACAGGAGAAGTTTCTGGAAGATTCCATGCTCCTCCACCTCGCGGATTGACACTGCCATTTGTCACTTCTCGCCCATCGCACCCCATAGAAGGGATTTTTGAAATGCAACGCACCCACATAGTGTAATTAGGTGAGATGCAACGCACTTTTCCTATGGAGCAGGTGAAGTGATCCTGTTTTGACTAGTTCTGAGTAGTTTTTCATGGAGAACTTCTGGGAGAAGCTGTAATCAGTTGACCTTGTTCCTTTAGGGGTTAGAACAACACTTTTAGGGACTTAGGAGCCCTTGGTTTATGGACATTTTATGCTTGGGGTTGCAGTGCCCAAAAATGTCTATAACATAGAGTTGCTCAGAACTAGACAGGTGAACATTGGCACAGAGGCAGAGCTGAAGTTTGTAAATATTGGGGACTACTGGGACGACGTGACAATAGATAAGGTCGCCGAACTGCTCCGCGAATATCAGGATTTGTTCCCCACGAATTTTTCTGATCTAAAAGGAATAATAGGAGACCTGGGTGTCATGAAGATCACCCTAAAACTAGACACGAAACCTGTGAAACAAAAACCTTACCGCCTCAAGCCGAAGTATAAAGAAAGGGTCCACTTAGAATTAGAAAATATGCTCGTGACATGTATTATTGAACTAGTGGAAGAACCTGATTAGATAAGCCCAATAGTGGTTCAGGAAAAGAAGCATAAGGAAGAAATAAGGATATGCGTAGATCTCAGGAAGTTGAATGATGCCTGCGTGTAGATCCCTTCCCAATCTCTTTCACCGAAGAGGTCCTGGATAATGTTGGTGGCCAAGAAGCATATTCGTTCACTGATGGGTTCTATTGGTACCATCAAATCAAGATCACGCCAGAGGATAGAAGTAAGACAACCTTCCTAACTGAATGGGGATGCTTCTAGTATACGGTGATGCTTTTGGGCTGAAGAACGTGCTGGTGATATTTTTGTGCATAGTCATCACAAAGTTCAAGGATTTTATTCATAAATTTATGGAAGTATACTTTTATGATTAGACAGTGTTCGGAATAGTGAAGCGCCATGTGGCAAGTCTGCGGTTGATGCTAAATACATGCTGGAGGTACCAGATCGTGCTCAATATGAAGAAATGTTTGTTTTGTGTCCCTTTTGGGATCTTGCTAGGCCATCTGGTATGTAGACAAGGCTTGATGGTAGACCCAGCTAATATCACGGTCATAATCAATTTGGAGGTGCCAAGGAGTGTGAAATAGTGATGTGCAACATTGGGGCATATGGGATACTATAGGAAATTCATTAAGAGATATGCCCAGATTACCGTGCTGATGGAAACATTGTTAAAAAAGGATGTTACGTTCTGTTGGAATGAAGAATGCCAGAAGAGCTTGGATGTGCTAAAGGAGAAGATGGTCATCGTGTCGATCATGGTCTTCCCGGATTGGAAGAAGGAATTTCATGTGCATGTGGATGCATCATGTATTGCACTAGGAGCAGCACTGACATAGGCTAGAGAAGGGGACTTGGATCATCCTATAGCGTTTGCAAATAGGAAGCTGTCCAAAGTGGAGAAAAATTATTTCACAATAGAGCGCGAAGGATTAGCTATGGTGTACACTTTCCAGAAGTTCAGGCACTATTTGTTGGGCGAACACTTTAATATGTATACAGACCATTCTGCGTTGAAATACCTAGTCAAAAAGCCTATGTTGGGGGGAAAGATATGCAAGTGGATGTTGTTGTTACAGGATATGATTTTGAAGTTATTGTGAAACCAGGACGCTTGAATGTTGGGCCGGATCATCTGTCGCGCATTGAAATGGGAGATGAACCTACTAATTTGGAGGAGGGGATACCTGATGCACAAATATTTGTAGTGCACATTGTGGATAGTCACTTTGAAGATATTATCCACTTCTTGATGACAGGAATGATCCAGACGGTTATACAAGTCAACAGAAGAAGGAACTGGTAGTGCACACGACAAATTTTTCTGTCATTGTAGGGAACTTGTACAAAATGGGGTCAGATGAAATATTGCGACATTATGTGCCATAGTTTGAACGAAATAGCATCCTCGCTGAGGTTAATGATGGAGCCGCGAGAGGTCATTATGCAGGAAAAGCAACAACGTAGAAGATTCTATGGGTTGGGTTATGGTGACTGACCTTGCATAAGGATTCAAAAGCGTATTGTAGGGCATGTGACGCATGCCAAAGGATGGGCAAACCCTCGCGCAGGGATGAGCTGCCACTGAATTTGTAGATATCACTACAACCCTTCGAGAAGTGGGCAACTGACTTTGTAGGATCAATTCAGCCTCTAGGGAAGAATATGGGTGCGCGATATATAATCACTGCGATGGAGTATTTAACCAGATGGGTGGAGGCGCAGCTTGTGAAGGACTGTACAAGCGCGACAACAACAAATTTATCTTTGAGTACGTATTGACACGTTTTGGTTGTCCAAAAATTATAATGAGAAATCATAGTACACACTTTCTCAATGAGACGATCAGCGCGATGATGGAGGAATTTCAGGTTTCCCATCAGAAGAGCATGCCATATAACCCGCAGGCTAATGGAATAGTAGAAGTGTTTAATAAAATACTAGAGAACACGCTCACAAAGATTTGCAATGCTCAAAGAAACGACTGGGATGTTTGCATGCCCGTGGTGCTATGGGCTTACAAGACGACTTGCAAGAAGCTGACTCGAAAAACGCCGTTCAGACTGGTTTATGGCATAGAAGCTGTGATGCTGATGGAGTACATTGTACCTAGTTTGCGCATAGCAGCATTCACAGGAATGGCAGATCGCGGAGCCCTGTAAGAGTGGCTCGCACAGCTAATAGAACTTGAGGAGGATAGATTTGTAGTTGGATTTGATCAACAAGTTCAAAAGGAGCGCGAAAAGGCGTGGCATGATCGACACAAGAAACTGCGCACCTTCAACGTAAATGATCTGGTTTTGTTATATGACAGAAAGTTTGATAAATTTCCAGGAAAATTTCGGATGCATTGTCTGGGGCCCTATGTCATCAAGGAGATTACCGATGGTGGAGCAGTTCAATTGGTAAAATTGAATGGAGAACCATTCCCAGGACAGGTGAATGGCAACCGATTAAAGCCATACACCGACGACCCGGCTAGATGAATACATGATGGCAACACAGTCTTAGAGCTCTAGGCAACTAAAAGGAGGCGAGAGACTATAAAATACACTACCGTGGTTGGGGAGCTACGCGATTGGGGAATTGCACGGATGAAGGAATGTCACAGTGTTAGCAAAAACGCGCAGGGAGTTGCGCTATCCAAGAACAGACCACACAGGGCAGCCAGAAAGTGACCATTATGGTCACTGTTCATGACTTGACAGTGGGAAAACGGCCAAATGGAGCAGGGGGGGCGACATTTAAGTCGGAATTTAAGGGCAAGATCTGTGAAAATCTACCGCCAATCCAGCATTTATGAACGAGTTATGGGGGGAACGGTCAGATTTGAATTTGAAAATTCCTATAAATTACAGGTGGTTTCCCAGCAAAAAACACTTGGCATTTTGAGAATTGAGGTATTAAGCTCTCAGGTGCATATGAACCCTGAGATATTTGAAGCCCTGATAGCGAGTTCAGTGTTTGAGAAGTTTCCAATGGAGATGCAGGTGTTGTTGTCTAGCATTATGTCAGCGCCCGCAGAAACCGTGAGTGCAGGAGAAGTAATGGCAGCTGAAGGAACAGCCTCGGTGGTATTAATGGAAGCTGAGGGAGCTGCCTCGAAGGTATTAATGGAAGCTGAGGGAGCTGCCCCATAGGTTGAAAGCATCGAAGTACCAACAGAAGTGCCTAAATCACCGAGGACACCCAGGCTGAGGCCTACGCCAACCAAGGAGGGTCCAAAATCAAAGAAGGATAAGCAGAAAGCACAACAACCAGTGCACGCATCACCCAGAAAGCACCCATAGACGGGAAAGCCCACTGCATAGGAGAAGGGCAAGGTGATTGACCTAGAGCCTGAAGCTGATGTTGAAGAACTCCATGTGGGTGCAGACGAAATTGATATGGAGGGGGCGAAGGACATTGATGTGGAGGGGTCTGACCCCATTTCTAAACTTCCCAAGTACATTCCTCTGTGCAGAGGAAAGACAAAGGTTCCAAAGGATATTGATGAAAGTAAGGTCACACTGCACACACCCTTACTACTGGACCAAATCATTTTTGAAGGACCGTGCCTAGGGCACATCCCCCTTTTAAAATTGGAGGACTGGGATTTGGTTGATGCAGAATGCTTTCCCCATTTAGCGATGGACCAACTCATGCACCGCGTCTTCTACAAAGACTCTGGTGTGACCACGCTAGAGCCAAGGAAGTGGGTAAAAGGGGTGGATAAGGCGGGTCTATTAAACATGCTGTGGGTACCGCATTACAACCGCACACCCATAACCATGGTAGTGATCAAGCAGCTGCTGTGCTTGGTGCACGATGGGTGTCTATGGCTAGAAGAGCCAATACCCATCACTGACATGCTGATCCATAGGATCACTCGGCTGCCACACTCGAGAGAAAATCCGGCCATGGCATTTGGCGGAAAGACAGGTGAGCACAACGTCACTAAAGCTATGAAGGACAAATTCAAACTCGCTAAGAAGCCGTGTGTCTACGCCATCACAAGTATAACTGACCCCACAATCAAAGTAACAACGCAAATCTTTGGAGGAGAGTTTATGTGGAAGTGTCGCGTAGACGAAGTGCCGACACCAATAGTAGCCTTAGCGGCCCAGTGCGCAAAGGGCGTACAATTTAACTAGGCACGCTACCTCTACGGGAGTTCCTCGAGGATAGAGAGGCATAGGATCACAAGAAAAAATTCCACTATGCATGGCTGCTGCTATCCATAATGTTGGTTGCATGGGGGTTACTAGAGGATAGCTAGTGTCCTTCGGTCACGCTCGACCTACCGGAAGCAGTGAAGTTCGCTTCGTTATGGGTTGTGAAGGACCCTCAAAGGGCGAAGGACAACAATATCTTTTGGATCTTGATGGAGATAAGTATCCATATGGCCATCAACCGTAAACCGTGGTTGTCGCCAACCATTTTTGAGAAGCTGCAAAAGTATGTGGAGTTCAAGGCCGACTTCTACCATGTCTCGATACAAGCATGAAAGGATCCTGAGCAGAAATGGCATGACCTGCCATACCTTGCCATAGATGACGCGATTACAACGGTCCTCGACCGCTAGCCGGTAGATTGGCGCACTACCTCAGAATTGACAGCTGGGTCTAGCAAGACCGAAACGTAGCAAAAAAAGGAAGAGGCCAAGCTGAAGATGGAACAGTTGGAGGCAAAAAGAAAATAGGAGGCTGAGGACAAGGCCAAGGCAGAGCGCACCTTCGCGAAGCAAACGAGAGGATAGGTGGAAGAAGAGGAGTGCGACTTTCACAGGAGTCAAAAGTCGCTTTCCCCGGAGATAGAGGAGGAGGACCAATATTCAGAACAGGGACGAGTGGACCTAGAGACTACTCTATTCCGTGTTAAGCACAATAGAGATTCTGAGAAGGTAGGGCCGTGAAAGAAGTCTAAGGCCAACAAGACTTCTCTCAATTTGATCACCTTAACATAAGTTGATTTGAATGATATCAATGATATGGTAAGGGATGCCACTGCGGAACTGCTGCAACAGTTCAAGCTACAACATAAGTAGGCCTTGGGTGCCATTGATATGGGTCTGCGCAAGCTACAAATCCAGGCATCGTAGGTCCAGACCAGCATGGGACGAAGCAGTGCGACGTCAACTAGTTTGGCGCCCGGCACATCAGAAGCAGCAGGGATGGTGCGCACACTGGATCCCCGGGAAATAGTGTTGTTAGAGGGAGCGCTAACCATAGAGACTGAAGCTAACAGGCCCACTGTCAGCACCCTCAAAGGAGTTGGGCTCAATTTGGCTACGCTTCCCAGTGAGGTGCTTCACATTTTGCAGGATGGCATGATCGCAAAACTTTGGGCCCGCGAACAGCGTGCGTTACAGGTAATCAGTGAGCAGAAAGTCAACAACGCTCAGATGACTGTACAAAGAGATTCCGCTATTGACCTCATCAAAGCCATCACAGACAAAAATGAGCGCATGGCCAAGGTAGTGGCTGAGGCATGCAGGTCTGTCCCAGAGCTGGATATTCCTGATGATGAGACAATAGATGTGTGAATTTGGAAGTTCACTACTAGAGTGCGAGATGCCAAAACAGAGTTGGAAAAGGTTCAATTTGACCTGAACCTGAAGATTGCAGAACTGCAGTTGAAGGCCCAGCCTCCGACCCCGCCAAAATTCAGAGAGGAGTGCGAGATAGCTGTGAAAGACACCATGGAAGCAGTGAACAATGTAGTAAAGGATTACACTGCACTCTTCGAGTAGTTACTCGAAGTAGTCACCAGCCTACAAGAGGACCCTAATGTATAGAGGCTGGAAATGGAGGTGCGGGAGCTGCAACAATGATATGAAAAAGTTAAAGTGACAACACACATTGTCGCCATCACACAAAGGTTAGCAAAGTTGCAGGAGGCAAAGGTGCTAAAAGAGCAGGTGGACGTAGCTCAGCACAAGGAAGCAATGCTGAAGGCTCACTTGAAGCCTTCGTTGGACGAGGCATATTTGATCATGACCATTATTGAAGGAAAGCTGGCTAGTCTGCAGGCAACTCAATAGAAGATACAGTCAGATAGTGTAGGGCCAGTGACGGAGCAGCTGGTCGAGGAGATGAAGCAAGCAACAACACATTGCACTGTCGAAGTTGCAGTAGTCCAAATGGAGATGGGAGGTCTTTGCGAAAAGATTTCCGTGCTAGCCGAGTGACTTGAGGGCGAGTCACCATGTTTATGTTGGGGGCCTATTGGGAACAAGTCCCTTGGGGTAAATTTTGGGGTTAAAAGCCCAAGTTTTGGGGTAGAAAGCCTAAATTTTGTATAAAGGAATGTAAAGCCTTCGCATTTTGTGGTCATGGAGCACGAAGATATCAAGAGTCAAAAAGGGGTTTTGCCCTTAGTTTAGATAGGTTGTTTCGACTTGATGAGAGCCGCCCTTGGTCCATGAACCATGGGATTGTATAAAAAGGAGGTCTTAGAGGAGTCTAAGATAATATAGTTCATAGATAGTCATTGATGAGTCTGTGAAGAGCTAAGAGTGAGAGTCTTAGCGTAGGAAAGAGGCTCTGCAACTGAGTGCGCAGAGGCCTAGGGTAGAAGTCCACAGCTGAGTGTGCGGACCCCTACAGCTATGTGCGCAGGGCAGTTAGAGTATGTACTGGAAAATCTGAACCATTAATAAAGAGAAGTATTATGAAATTACTGTGCATTTTACTTCTGTCAATTGCATGCGATTATGTTATGTTAAGCACTGGGTTTATGTTTTATTGCTAATTTGATGCGCGAATATATATGTTTTCCTCCGTTATATGAAAACAGGTAGAGATATGTGTTTATGCAAAGACAATATTAATTGCATCGTAGAATTGGTGAACACTTAAGATAATTCGGGAAACTATATAGAAAAGTAGTTATAGAGGCGCGTAAGTGCCTGAATTGCTTGTTAGGGTTACACAAAGGACAATCGTAGACCTTCGTGGAAGTTCTAAAAGACTAATAAAGGAGTACTTTGATAAGCCCTAAAGGCCTATCGATCCGTATGAAGGCAGAGTTAAAGTGTAAAACCGACATCACAACCATCTCAGGGTGCAAAAACTTGGTTCATGCATCCACCCATACTACTTCGGGTGAGACTTCAGTCCGCGCTTTGCGAGTTGATGTCAAAAGGGCCAGTAGTGTAGGGATTTGCTTGGCTGACTAACGCTGAACCTGGGACAGGGCCCATTAATCCAACAAGGCCGACGGGAGTTGAACCTGCGCTGACCATGCAGGTCGGCCCACCCCATGTGGTGGTCCTATATCATAACCACCTCCCAAATAAAAAGCATAAACAATATATTTGAAACGTCATGCCAAACACAAACAACGGGCCAAAATTAACATCGTCGACAGTTAATGGGGGAGTCCCGTAGGTTTGACCCCGGGATCTTCGCCCTCCTAATCAACCCACCGAATGGTGTTCCAATTGGGCACCATTCATAATTCTGCCGAAGTTTTTATATAGAACTCATAATTTCTCATTCGCCCATAGGAATAAAGGAAGGTTGAACGGAATGGTGAGCATGTCTGTCGAGGAAACCCGACGTGCGGGAACCATGACCAGGGCAGAACTCTGCCGGCATGAATTTTGAGAAATATTCTTAGGCAATCTTTACAAGAATATTCTTTGATGCTTGAGGAATCTTTAGATTCCCTTGGAGCCAAATTTTCACAGTGATATAATCATGCCAAATTTATACTCAAACGAACCATAATTTTTCTAGGAGTTTGATGGTGTGATCAGTTTTCGGATATGAGGAACAAAATTTCAAGCAGTCAGTAGTGAAGAATCTTTGTGGAATCATGAGGAATCTAAAAGATTCCCTAAGGGCTGAATTTTGACAGTTTCAGAACCAGACCGAATTTATACTCATTTTACTCAGTTTCTCGCAACAGAGTGCAAAGGTGAAGTCAAAATTTTCACTTGAGCAACAAAATTCCAGTCAACCAACGAGAAGGAATCTTGGGGCAATCTTTGAGATTACCGAGGGTCCAGATTTTGACAATGTCAGAAAGGGGTCGAGTTTATAGTCATTTGACACGATTTCACGTCACAAATTCAATGGTGTAGTCCATTTCTTTAGCAGAGATGTGCATTTTCAGGCCATCCCCGTAAGTGGATGTATATGATGCAGTGACGCCATGCCTTTCTTTTGATTTGCTGAGATGATGATTTTGATGTTGAGATTGTTGTTTACCATTTGATTGGAGGATACTTTTATGCCACTTAATGTGAGAATTTGATATCTTGTCATGCTAAAGGAGGGTGCATGTGAGTGAGAGTTCCTATAGGAGAACATCTCGTGTAGAGACATTTCACTCTAGTTGAGGGAGTTTATCCTTGTAATGACAAAGAATACACCATGTAATCATCATAATCTTGTAACTTTTGATGAAGCAGCCTCCCCACTCTTGACACCGGGCTTGGAGACATAACCCACACTGGGTGAACTCCGTTATCAAGTTGTGTGTGTTCTTTGATTTGATGGGTGTCATTATGTTTCCTCTTCTTTAAAATATGCACTTGTGGTTTTTCATACTCTTTCACATACAATTCTACTAACATCACACAAGTAAAATATCTTGGTTAATTCCGGTAGTGGAGGGAATCTAGATCAAAAGATCAACTAGAGGTGAAAAGATTAGAAGAAAATTCAATAGATGCCTGGAAAGTTTTCTCACTAAAGTGGGGTCTGTTCTTATGATAATGAGAACATATATGACATCGAGGTGCCCTTGAGGTACAAATATATAGTGAAACAATGGGCACCCAAGGATCTTCTTAAAATAAATATTTGATTTTTCTGTCAATGAAAGGATATACCACATTGCCCCATCATCATTACATGGCTTGGGGCTATTTTCCATGGATGACATAAAGGTATTTTATGGAGGATTAACTAAATTGATGGAGTATGTTAGACCCTATTAAAACTATAATGAGTGGGTACAAATAGTCCAATATACCAAAAGTATGCAAAGATATGGAGTGGATGCAAATTATATACTACTAAAAGACAATGATAAAAATGAAGATGCAACTATGTATATTGATGGAAGGCCAAAAGCAGCAGGAAATATTGCAGGGTTTATAAATACTACATGACGCATCACCACAAATAAGGAACCCAATTTCATATTCGAGGGACGTGAAGGAAATCATGAATTCGTATGTGCCATTAAATCAATAGCTGTAGGGGAAGAGTTGCCCATTGATTACAGTTTGAATAAAATAAACACAAATATTTTTATTATGGGGGCAACATGTATTCAATTTTACCCAACTTTTAAGCAATGCCTATTGTATGTTATGATTTCCATTTACTACATTATATTGTTATACATCTTGTAAGTTGAGGAACATTTTAATACATCATGGTTAAAATATTGTGTCAGGTTGATCAAGGTAATAGGGGACCAATCTCACAATAGATAAAAATCAATGTAGTTGTACGTAAAATAATATAACCATGAGATATATATACAAGTAGCATTTTATCCATTATGGAGTAAGTCAAATTCATATTTTTAGGCATCATATAACTAAATGAAATATTCACTATGCATATGAAAAACTTGAGAAAATGCATTCCTTCATCCTTTTCAAAGTATTGTTTCTATAAAATATGGAATATATACTAATCTTGTCATAATGCTTGTTACAAGATCCTTCCAAGATGATGAAGTTTTTCTAAATTTAGAACCTTTTATATTGGCCATGATGTAATGTGAAGTTTCTATATAAATTTAGATGTATGTTAGTAGTGGTTTTCTTATTAATATGATGATGATTAAATGTGGATGAATTACAAATTACACTTATTTGATAAACAAGGTGATAAGGGGAAGGCACTAGCTTTAGAGTAGTCCATAGATGCTCATGAGGAATAGGTTACTAAAGAAGAAAATTTTATGTCCGCCGATCCAATCCAAACAATAAATAAGCTTCAAATGAAAGAAAACATGAAACTTAATTCTTTAATTCTGGTTGAGCCTCAGAAAAATGAGATAAAAGGCGAGATCATATTCTTCATGTAACAAGTTCATCAGTATCGAGTGAGAAACTCATTTAATTTTCCCATTTATTTGTTTATGATTTAGTTATATTATCCTTTATAAGAAAAATCTTTATTTTATAGGAGTTTTTGGTGGAGTACAGTCCTCATGCTACGACTATGGGGGTCGGCGTTGGTAGCAACGTTGATGCTCCACTTGTGAGTGAGTCACCAGTCATTGAGACTAGTACACCCGCTCAACCACCCACAACAAGATCTACACCCCCTGAACAACGTATGCCAGGATCTACACATGATGTTGTGGATGCAAATCATGATCCGATTTCACAATTTGAAGTGAACTTTCCTGGATCTTCCCATGTTACTAGCATAATAACACTATCGATCACATTTTTGGTAGATGATGACAATGTCCCCATGAAAATAGAGAAACTTTTAGGTATTTAAGAAGTGTTTTAAATATTAAGTACAACCTAAATGAAATTAATGTATAGTCTATGATTATTTTAAACTAATGATAATATCGTTTTGTAGGAAATGATGTATTATATAAGCTCTTGTATGACATAACCTTCGAAATATTGGGACGATGATTCACATAAACTAGAAATCCCAAAGTTCCAAGTTAAAATATGAACTTATTAACAGGATGGTTCACCTGTTTGGTGAGGGTACCTTCAACAAATATGGAGTTACCTCAAAGGCAGGCCTACATTTAAAATATTTACGGGACCAATATAGGTCTCAATTGGAAAGGGCCAGGTCACATGATCACCCTCCATCAATTCTAGAGATGGAGTGGAGAGCGCTTGTGGCAGATGCACATGAGAAGGCACTTTGAAAAGCAGGGAAGACTCCACCCGGACTAGGAAGGTATGAGGCACTTTTAATAATGTAATTATGATGCTTTATCATCATTACAACATCTAATTAAGTTGTTAAATGTTTTAAATATAGGCTCCCATATATTTCCAAAGCCATAAAGGCTAGAATAGCCAAACATGGGAAACATCATCTTGGCCTCGGGGTTACTTGAAATTGGCCACGAAAATGGTAAGTATATAAAAAAAATAATTTGCATCCAAATTATAAATTCTTAACAATTTTAATTTAATATAACAAAAGAAGAAAAATTCATGTTCTCATGCAAAATTACAAGGGTCACAATTCAAAGAGGATCCCACGAAGAAATACCTAAAGCTTAATTTCAAGCATGACTATCAAGTCGTGGTTGAATATAGGACAAGTTTGGCATCTTCACAGTCTTCCACCACCCAACCTAACACTCAAGCAAATAAAAACAATGAATATTATTTATAAATAATTACTTGTACAATCTATTGTTTATTATTTTTGGCCATAAAGTAATGTGATTGATTTTAAAAAGTAGGCAATAAATGTAGATACAACACATGATCCTATTGACAGTGGAGTGCTTGATCTTGAGACTAATGTTCAACTTGGTACTGCAGTTATTTCATGTTTTATAAAAAAATTGTAGTATGGAATACAATTAAAAATATTTAAATGCAAATGGTGTATTAATTATAACCTTTCTTGTTTCTACACCAGAGCATGTACATGATGAGGCCAAAGAAGAGGAGGAACATATGGCCACATCCGAAAGTATTTTGCTTCCCTCCACTACTGAAGCAGGTAAAGAACACTCTACTACTCTTTTTATTAATAAAACATTTGTAATAATAATAACTATAAATATGAATTTAGCATTTCTTTCTTATTGTAGTTGATGCTTGGCCCCACTTGTAGCAACATAGTCGTAGGACTAGGTCAACAACAAGACATATTACATCAGAGACCACAACAACTGAAGGGGGCCAAGATCAAGACATCCTTTCTAACTACATATTAAAAAAGAGAAATAAACTTGATAAAAAATGACTACACTTTTTTATTTAGAGCCCGATTTTTTGAGTACCACATTTTTGGATGATAGAGTTAATGCCTCATGGCATGTGCACATGTAACTTAGACTATCTTAATAAAAACTTGCGATTTTTTGAGATGAAATATTTTGTGTTTATTTTGAAAACATATTTTTGATGATAATTTTTTTGAGATGAAGTATTTTGTGTCTATGATTAATGAATGAATGAATGAATGAATTTTATATGTTAATAAATAATTTCTATATGTTTCTTTATTTACATGACCTTGTTTCATATTATGTAAACATATTTTTTTATGATAAAATTGATTGAGATGAAATATTTCATGGATTTACGAATGAATGAATGAATGAATGTTTTCTATTTGTTTTTTTTTTATGTATCCTAATGTCTTTCTTTCAACCATTTCCTATATAGTATATAGATTGGGTACTAGGGAATTGGGAGTGACGTGGGGGGAGGGGGGGCATGAGAGATTTCACCTTCATGTGTTTGGCCAAGTTTAGTAGATAATAAATCAGGATTTGGATAATATTGGAACAAAACACCCTCGATCCAACAATGAAACAACAAAGTCAATGTTGACTTCATTGTTGTTTCATCGGGTGGAGGGAGGTTTGCTCCAAGATTAAACTACTACAATGATTTATTAGTGAAACCAAGAGGAGATCATTCAAGTATTAATGCACATAATTCCTTTTAATTATTATTTATTCATGCAATTAAATTTAATATTTGGTAAAAAATTAATGTAAGTTTTCCTCATTGGTCTCATGAATATGTGTAGGGAAACTAGTATCAATTTAGATGTTGAAGTGGAACAACTATCTGAAGCAAATACCTCAAAATGGTAAGGATTTAGGTGAGACAACAAAATTTGTTTGATATTTGTGTTGTATGTCTTGGACGAGTGGGAGTTCCATAAAGGTTTATAAGAAATATGAAACTTTTCCATGAAAAAAATTCATGTAATATTTGTCTTTCTTTGACCATTGTGTTTGTATTTGAGTGAAAGACCATAAACTATGATTTTTCATGCAGGACAGTAGGAGAAACTCTTACTATATTAATTGGGCATAAGGCATTGGTATGATTTTTCTTCTATTTTATTAATTATTTATCTCATCTAAATTATCCTCCTTCCTTTGTTTTGTAGTTACTTTCATTCACATATTTGGATTTGAAATATTAAATAGGGTTGGAGTCATATACGTGAAAAAAAATCATTGAATTACTGCTTAACTTTAGCCCACCAAGTGCTTGGCTACTAGGTGCGTGATTTAGTTTTACATTGCATTTTATTTCAAGAAATCTAGTGATTGATCTTCCTAACAAGATTCTTTATGATTCAAAACCCTAAACATAAGATAATAATACAAGGCAAATTTAAAATAATTTTAATGAAAACGTTTTACTACAAATCTTATATTTTTAGATATACTTGGAGTTGCTCCTTTTATACACCTTTTATAGTTTCCTTTATTGACAAGTTCCTTCTAAATTTTAACCTTTATGCCTGCAATTATTATTGACAAGTACAAAATATGTGATACTAAAAGCATGATGTTAATTTTTTCAATCTAGGGTTTCTAAGCAACAATGGAGGATGAAATCCTAGGGTTAACAAATGCCAAATATAGGACTAGGTACTTAATGTTAGATACAACTTATTATTCTCATCTAATCATACTTGACATATACCCTAGTCACAAAATCTACACAAAGATTCTTGTCTTCTTATGCCACTTACACAGGTCAACGAATTCTATCTTGATCAATGGTGACTATATCTTTGAAGATAAGTCAGATGTGCCTTTAAGAGATTTGATCTAAGGTCTCTTTTGCTCAGAATTAGAATAGGAGGCTCAACTCCCTTTTCAAGATAATGAATGCTTGAATTTATGTCCTTTTGAAGTGTGTTTATACCCAGAACAAGAGGATATCTAGATTTGTTTCTTTATAAGACTAAAATTACTCCTTCTATATTTCCAATTAGGCCATTATCCCAGATTTGATTTGAGACCAATGAGAGAACTGATCTGCACTTGCAATATGACAATATAAACAAGCAACATGCTCAAAATTTTGATGTCTTGATGCACATGTGTAGAGTATGGTTTTTGGAATTATTTCAATAAGACTTAAGCTCAGAATGAGGTCATTAATACCATCGATCTTGGATCTCTTTTGTAACAACCCCTGGTTTATTTTCCATGTAAAAAAGTATATAATACCAAGGTCATGGGACACATATTCCAAGCTGAATGTTGGAAAAACACTATAGTGGGCATCACTTTCGGTTTATTATTGGCTAAGGAAATTGACAAAGGCATTGGAAAATGCAAAGAGGCATTAATTGGAATTTATTTATGAAAATAAAGGAAAATAGGAGAAAACGAAGGTGAAGAGACACAAATTTTCATGTGAGGGAAATTGAAGGAAAATGAAGAAACTAGAGGCGTCAATGATAAAAAGGCTTGTGAGGGTCAGTTCACAGTCTTTTTTCAGTTTAGTTTTGGGGCTCTCCCTTTATTCTCTCATTCTCTCGCACTCTTGCACACTTAGAGCATTCTTGGAGCATGCTTGGATCACTCTAGGATTCACTTGGATTTGGAGAAAGCAATCAAAGGACAACCAAGGAAAGAAAGGAAGCATAAGGAGACAGTTGGATCAACAATTGCAGTTGGATTTATTTGCAGGTAACATGTTGCATGTATGATCTCCTTTTTGGTTTATGGATGCATGATGCATGCATGCATTTCTTTGGATATTTTTTTTCATTGGCATGGATATTTGCTTGGATCAACAATGGTTTCAACCTTGCTTTTCCATTTCCTGGATAACCATGATGTTGTGGATTTTTCCACTTTTATTTTTTTGATTGGTGCTCATGTTCCTTATGGATGTGGGTTGGAACAAGTGATCTGGAAACCCTAGAATAGCTTGGGGTTAGTTATTAGTCCTAGAGCCTTGGTTGGGATAAACACTATGTATCCCTTGGTTGGTTGAGTTACTTGTCCCGAGAGCCGGGTTAGACAAATGCTATGGAGCTCGGGAAGGATATGGGTTGAATTACTAGTTCCTAGAGCCTTAGATAATTGGGGTAGAGGCTGATCTGGTTGGTGTTAGTGATGTCCAACCATAGAGGTGGAATCATTGTGGTTGAGGGTTGAGTTGATTTAGCCTTTGGAAGCCTTGGTTGGTTTTGTCTTGGTTTATTCCATGAGATCCCACATTCATTCTTGGAATATGGCATGGGGGTGATTGGCTGAAAGAAATATTTGGTTCAACTCAATCTATGATCGGGTGGTACGTGGAAGTCCCTATCTTGGTTGGTATTTTACATATGTTAATATGTGTTATTATTTATTGATGATAAATGAGCATAATTGTTGATTTAATATTGTTTACATGACTGGTTTTTCATGGCTTTATTTCTGGTTAAGTATATGCTACATGCATGGTGTATTTATTATTATACAATGTGCTCTTGATCTAGATCTAATTCATGGTTTGAAAGGCTCTTGATTATTTTGTATGGAAGCATGAGCTAATACATGTTTGTTTTATCAAGTATGCGAGGGAGGCCTGCCTTCTTGATGAACATTAATGAAATTAATGTAATCAGTGACCAAACCATGCATCCATGAATTATAGGTACTATGTACACAAAGTGTTTGTAAAAATGAATAACATGTGCTGGCAAGTTAGACCCCATTTCTGTAACCGCACCTTGAAATGTAGGTCATGCATAATAACTCTTAGCTCATGTTTACCCTAGTAAGTATTTTAAAGTTGGTAAATGTAGAGTTGGGTGTTACATCTTTTATGCATAGGTGTATCCTCTTTCAATAGTGCTTTCCGTTCCCTTTGAAAAGGTGACAATGGAAAACCTTTTAGGGCTTCCAATAGAGGCTCATGCACATGCCTTTCAACTTGACTATGATCACTCAAAACTTTCCCAAAACGAAGGCTTGATAAATGAATTTTGAAGACTTCAGATCTTGTAAAAGTACCTCATACCTTCGCTCACATTGTCAATATGCTTGGAATTTCTTGAGCTCATCAAATAGCCATTCATTCCATCATGATCAGAGTCCTTAGGCTCTCAATCTTCTTGAGTAAGTATGAGGTTATGTCATAGAGAATAGGTCTAGTAGAGTGCATCCAAAACTTTGCTTTCTTGTTTGATAGGTTTGGTCCAAGGAGAGAAGGCCTTCTAGCTATTCGGTCATCAAGAAAAGTGCTTATATACCTCCAAAAACCCTTGCTCCTTTCTGTGTATACTATCAACCTTATCTTTGCAATTATGGCTAGTATTTATGCCCATATTTTTTTTCTTATTGTCTTCATAAATTCAGACTAGGGAATTCTCTCTTCTTGAGATGTGATGGTGCCAAGTTGATCTTTTCTTCCCTCACTTCAAAACCTGGATTTTCTACCATGTTGATAAATCTAGGGCAGAGAGTTAGTTTAAATATTAACTTGATTTCTCTTTAATCTTTGACACTTTCTTGAGATTTAGATCCTTTCGTGGCTTTGGTCACAAATCAATGTGATAGGTCATTCATAGATTTATAGCCGAATACAATCATCACAAGTTCATAACTGATCCATTTTTGCTAGCACAGATAGGTTGGTAGATCATCACTTTGGTTCACATATATAGAGAGATAAGTAGGGTTAGGATATACACTAGGGACATGCTATCCCACCTAGGCTTGATAACCCCTATTCACTAACCTCAAATACAAGGAGGGTGTAGAATACCATATATTTGATAAATTCGTGGTATAAGTCAATTAACTCCGTTAGGAACACCAAGAGCCTATAATCAGATTCTCGTGTTAAAATAAGCCTTTACACAATCTGTGCCCATGATAAGTCAACCATCTACTACTTTGTATCCCTATCCCACTCCACCATACACTACCACACTCCTAATTTAGGTGCTAGCTACTCCTGCTTCAATGCCTAATCACAAAAATTTGTGATTATGATGACAATTTAAGTACATATGTGTGTAATGTCCATGATGGGACGTATGAATTGTCCTCCCCAAATTTCCCATCAATGATTATAACCTTGAATGGGTTAGCACTGGTATATTTCATTATCTCAAAATAACCTGAAATATGAAAATTTACAATTTTTGTCATCATCACTTCACACTATCTCATGGATGACCCTTTATACAGATTATATGCATGAATTTATGGAAGTCCATCCCCTCTACCTATCCTATGATTGATTGTGACAAAAAGTGAATACAAGACAATTGAAAAATCTTTGTTGACAATCTCCCCTACTTATAAATTGTACTTTGTTCAACTGTTCACACAATCAATCATAGGCTAGGTAGAGGGGATGACCCGCCAAAATTTCATGCATATAATTTGTAGGAGTCATCTATGAGGCAGTATGAAGTGATGATGACATACATGGTAAATTTTCATCTGCCAGGTCATTTTGAGATGGTGATGACAGACTAGTGCTAGCCTATTCAAGGTTATAATCATTGATGGGAAATGTGCGGAGGACAATTCATACATCCCATCATGGACATTACACTCATATGTACTTAAATTGTCATCATAATCACAAACTGCTGTGAATTGAAAAATAATATGTGATAGAATTTTGTTAGACTAATATAGATTAGAAAATGCAAGCAATATATAGTTTAGTTACAATAAATATAGTAGAAAATATAGCAGCCATTCCAATGGTGTCAACTAGTGCACGAGGTAAAGAAAACTATAATGCTATTTTTATTAATGAATAATAACAAAAATATCAATTTAACATTTCTTTCTTGTTACAACTGATGATCCACCCCTCTTGTGGCAGCCTCGACAATGTCATGAGTACACGACCAAACCATCAAAAATAAAGAAAAAGAAAAAGAAATGATTGTACTAGTTATATCATTAGAAATATCACTTACCATATTATGAAAACATATTTTTGATGATAATTTTTTTTGAGATGAGGTATTTTGTGTCTATGATTAATGAATGTTGTATGTTAATGAATAATTGTTATATGTATCTTTATGTACATGACCTTGTTTCATATCATGTAAACTTTTTTTTTATGATAAAATTTATTGAGATGAAATATTTTGTGGATTTACGAATGAATGAATGTTTTCTATTTGTTTTTTATGTATCTTAATGTCTTTCTTTCAACCATTTCCTATATAGTAGATAGATTGGGTATTAGGGAATTGAGAGTGATGTAAGGGGTGGAGGGGACATGAGAGCTTCCACCTTCACATGGTTGGCCCTGTTTAGTAGAGAATAAATTAGGATTTGGATAATCTTGGAGAAAAACACCCTCAATCCAACAGAGCAACAACAAAGTCAATGTTGACTTCGTTGCTGCTTCGTCAAGTGGAGGGAGGTTTGCTCCAAGATTAAACTACTCCAACAATTTATTCTTGAAACCAAGAGGAGCTCATTTAGGTATTCATGCATGCAAGTCCTTTTAATTATTACTTATTCATGTAATTAAATTTAATATTTGGTCAAATTTAATCCAAGTTTGCCTCATTGGCATCATGAATATGTTTATGATAACTAGTATCAATTTAGATGTTGACGTGGAACAACTATCTGAAGAAAATAACTCAAAATGGTAAGGGTTTAGGTGATACAACAAAATTTGTTTGATATTTGTGTTGTATGTCCTGACTGAGTGGGAGTTACATAAAGGTTTATAAGAAATAAAAAACTTTTCCAGGAAAAAATTTCATGTAATATTTGTCTTTCTTTGACCATTGTGTTCGTATTTGAGTGAAAGACCATATACTGTCATTTTTCATGCAGGGCAGTAGGAGAAACTCTTACTCTATTAATTAGGCATAAGGTACTGGTACAATTTTTCTTCTATTTTCTTAATTATTTATCTCATCTAACTTCTCCTCCTTCCTTTTTTTTAGGGAATTTAATTCACATATATGGATTTGAAAGATTAACTAGGGTTGGAGTCATATACGTGAAAAAAGACTCATCAAATTACTGCTCAACTTTAGCCCACCAAGTGCTTGGCTACCAAGTGCATAATTTAGTTTTGCGTTGCATTTGATTTCAAGCAATTTTTTATTTCTACATTGCAAATCTTCCAAGACCATAGATGTTGAGAAAAATTAGGGCAAACAAAATTAGGGTTTCTTTTATAATGTTTTCTCTTGTTATATTGATAGTTCTTGTGATATAATGTTAGTTCATCATCATCATTATTATTTTGTGTTCATCATCAAGACAATGCCAATAAAGAATATCATAATGCAAATAAGAACATTAGAAATAGGCTCCATGCCAAGGAAAAACCCCTCCATAGGGGAAAAACCCAAAAAATTCTCTTCTTATAGAAATTCAAGGAAGATTTCCAAGACCTTTGATCAAGACAACTCACCAAGTGATAGGCAAACCACCCAAACAACAATGATTCTCTCTATAACTCGGTCTGCTGCTCTTCTCTAGCTAGAAATTTGAACAAAGATAGCTTTCTTCCCATACGTGAGAGCTTTCCAAACAAAGAATCGATGCACAAGCCCAACAAAAACAAATTATTACTTTCTTCGCTATCCTTCTCCTCTTTCCCGCTCTGAATTTTCACTCCTTGAAGAGAGCGAATTACTTGTGTGACTCAAATGAGGTCGAATATCTTTCCTTTATATAGTATTTTGGTGGGGTTCATTTGCCTCTTGCGGGGCTGACTTGATGGGTTGGCCGACCACACTCAAGGAAATTTTTTTCCTTTAAGAACACTAAGTTATGCAGGATCAACAAAGAACTAGAATAAAACCAACAATATAATGTTCTTTAGTAGATGGTTTTTTTCACCTATTGTACTTTTCATCCTTTGACAAGGAAGTTTAGTTTTGAATTACTCAACCTCCTTCTAGAGCTAACTAACATAGTGACTCATTCTTCACTATGATTTAATAGAATTTCAATAGTATTTCTACATAATGATATTTCCCCATAAAAAAAACCCATGGAGGTCTCATCTATATGTAAAATATACAAGTCTAGAAATCTAACCCCTCACAAGAAAACTAGATTTTCTAATTTCCTAAAATTAGCCATTATTAATCACCTATGTGGCATCCTTTCCTTTTTTTCAATGTAAGTTTTGAACAAAGCATTACTCAACATCCCTATGTGTCACCTTTTTTATATTTCCAAATAAATATTATTCCTAATTACCAAATTAAAATATAAAATATTTTTTTCCACTCCAATAGTGGGTATTTTGTAAGTGAATTAATATCAACAAGTCCACTTACATTTGTACTAGTTTAAGTAGAATTTGGAAGGATTAGTGTTGGGGAGTAAGGATTACACACCACTAATGCATGTCCTATATCATAACTATGAAATAAGGACTCCATCCCCTTACTCCCATTATTCCCAAGGTGGAGGTATTCAACTCACATATTTTACAAAGTGGGACTCCTTGCGTTTTTCAATGCATCCTAATTATGTTCCACACCCATATATTGTCAAGCTATCAAGGCTTTTCCCTATGCCTTGCACATGCATGCACCCACACATATCAAATAGATCGAGGCATAACATATCATCTTTACACTTCAATTTCTTCGGATCACAAATTATGCTTCATGGATATTGTGATCATACTCCCACCTTGGGGTTCTCCCCAACAATTCTAATCACATGATTGGTTCTTGCATCATAAATATTAGTGTAGTTGTATAATAACACTAGTATGTATAAAGTCATGTACCTCATCAACATGTCATCAAATAAGACTATGGTTATTTAATCATGATTCCACACTATGTATTTAGGCTTCCACAATCTTCCCCTTTATGCAATTAGCTCCACTGAGGAGTTTTACAGGTCTCCTCAACTTGCCATAGCTCACACTTGCTTAACATAATTAGTAATTAGTTCTCACCATGTGATTAAAATGACACCATCTAAGTATCCAAGTCATAAATCATTAATTCATAAAGTAAAAATATTGTCATCATCATTACATCAAAATACTTAACTCAATAAGTAGGAATACAAAATACTTCTCATTAACAAATAACATTCCTTGTCATATGTATAGATAAACAATTAATATGATGACCATAGAACTTATAAACCAACCTTAGATTAACCTCCTAATCCCATAAAAAATAGTTAAACAAGAAGAGGCATTATATATACAGTCCAAATGTATGATACATCCAATGACAATATCAACTCCATGTGTCTATGTTGTGTGTGTTGTGGTGTATGTGCATAATAGAAAACCCTTAGTTATTTGATGAGATAAGGTAGACAAAGAGTGGGTAAAAAAATATTTATGTAGTTATTCCTTTCTCCTTGGCATGTATACTAACTAAATACTAATTGAAACATAAATTCAAATGAAAAAGAAACTCAATGGGGGTGGGGGGAGGGAGAAAATAAGTTATTTATTTACCAATGGAAATACAAGAGAATAAAAAATATATTACTCAAGGAGAGTCTTAGAAAATGGGTCTCTAATATCTCGCTAAATTTGACTTCCATTTGACCAAAATTTAATTAATTTTCCTAGCCTAGCATAGGCACCTTTTTCTAAATCCTAACATTTTTTGCGCATATTTAGGTTTGGTAATTACCAAGCCTTTTTTTTACTAGGTCTATGTTTTCTTTTGAACCTCATAACTTTTGAACTGGGAGACCATTTTGGGTGATTTTTTTTTCTTGGGTTCATTTTCTATCGATCTAATTTCTCAGCCATTTACCACTCATATCCTAACATTGTATGGACTTGTATGAATATGTGCAACCTCGTACAACTAGGTATGGCCACCATTTCTTTGCAAACAAATTTTTTCTCAACAATTTCAAAGTTTTCTCTACAATCTCACTCATTTTTTCTCAGATTTAAGGTTGATTTTCTCTTGGGGGTGAATTTCTCTTTGCTTGAACCATGTATGGACTATATGGACTCTAATTTGTAGTGTAAAACCCCATTTTTTATTTGTTGGACTCATTTTTTCTATTGTACGACTAGTTTCCTTGCTATTGGGTTAACTCATCTACTTTATGGATGTAATTTCTCAATGTATAGATCATATTTGCGATGTGAAAATTAGATTTGTAGTATTTGTAATTATACAATTGTTGATTCTCTTAGGTAAATTGTATATAGCGAATTTCTCTTTTTGTGATGTTGGTACGCAAATGAAAATTTCTCTCTATGTACTAACATGTAATAAGACAAATTGTAGAGATTCAATAACATTGTATTAATATGGAAATTTCTCTTTGACTATATGGCCACCTTCATTCAAGTATATGACCTACCACCTCTGATTGGTCTTTTCCAAAACATACAAACTCATATATGGGAATATTTTGTTGCTAGGAATTTGCATCTGGGGATTTTTTACCACCGTTGGACCATTTTTGATGATTTATCCAATTTTTTGTAGATGGGGTGTGTGTTTGCACTGATCTCTTCAATTATTTGTAGATAGAGAGGAGTTCTTTTGCTATGATATCTCATATGCTTTGCAAGTATAGCTTTTTGGGCATTCTTTGTTGCTAAGAACTTGAATTTCTTCATAGAATTTTCTTGAGATCTGATAGATGAGTGGTATATTTTTTCCCTAGAGCCATGGGGCTTTACTTTCTCACCTTCTTATTGCAAATCTGACAGCTCATTAGATGCATCCTTCATTGGATTGTAGCATTATTTTAGTGGATCCATGCATAATGCTTCATCCTTGATAATTTGTTTGGTTACCAACACTGTGTGGGGTATTTCACTTACTTATTGTAGATCTGATACAAATTGTTGAACATGAGCACATTTATGAGTGTTTTTAGCACTAGTATTGGTACTTCTCTCATATTTATTCAACTATGTATGATGGTGACAATGTTCAAACTTATTTAGGAGCGTTTCTTGTTGTTGGTGATTGTGTTTATATTTCTTTAGAAGTGTTGTTTTGTTACTAGCGATAGCATTCAGGATTTTTAAGAGTGTTGCTTGCTACTAGTGATGATGTTCAAACTTCTTTAAGAGTGTTGCCGTACCATGGTTGGTTATCCTTTGCAGTCATAACGACTTAAGGGGAAATTTTATGTTATTTGTTTTACTCCAAGCTAACTTTACATAGGGGTGTTGGTGTTGGCATTATGACAAATGTGTTGTCCTTGATGGAACCTACTTAATAAAGATAATAACATGATAACAAGATGAGTATTCAGGCTAGTACAAATGTGGGAGAAAGGCTGGACAAAACAATATCAGTTCAGAGATAGAGGAATGATAAAAATAAAGTTTGAAGAAGTATATGTGGGTTATGTGAATCAAATCCGTGTATATATGTGAGTATGGTGAAGCAAATTAGCGTACAATTTCTGCACCATGGTATTCTAAATACCAAGGGTCTTTACCATGGTATTGGCCCATAGTAATGAACGCAAAAAAGGATATTTGATCCCGTCAAAGAATACCATCGACATAACCACAGAATTGGCCTAAGGTATTGGCTAAGACCTAAGCTATATAAGGAGATGGATATCTAAGTGTGCATGACATGAGTTATTGATGAATTGTTTGATTTGAAATAAGTGTGCACCTGGGAGTATGATGATGGATAAGATCTTATAGATATGAAATGAATACACATTGAATAATTTTCTTATGGGTTAATAGATTTATGATGATGATGTTACGATGTGTGTATTTTACAATGTGTGCTGAGATTTGGGAACTGTTGTGCAACGAAGGAATTATTTAGTAGTTATAGTTCTATAGGCAGTTTTTCTTCAGGAATAACGCGTACATATGTGGATCAGATTTTGGGTAGTTGCATATAGATTCTGTAGATTAGACAGATCTGTATGAAGTTATTCCTCTTGAAAGGTGCGTAGATACGCGGAATTGTCTTATAAGAGTGACATACATATGCTAGGGTTTGCCATATATAATGTTTGATCAGTGCTATTGTGTTTGTTGTCTGTATGTCCATGAAGTCTTCCATGATGATCTATGTTTTATAGTGCTTATTGAGGTTGATCTGATTATGTTATGAAAATATGCTGCTTTGTATTTGAATCAAAGATTTGTGACAATGTCAATATGTGTTTCAGTGATTTAGTTTCAAGGTTCAGTATTTTGAGATCTGTACGTCGGTTATCTAAAGTGAAAGCACTTATATACACATGTATGTCTCATAACAATAATGTATATATTATGACATAAGGTTGAACAGGGTTTGCAGTGACAAAATCAGGTTTCTATGATCAATAGTAGGTGCTCTAACATTATGATGAAGAGTATACAATGAATTGAAATGATATAGATGCTTTGGTTGATTGAGATTCGATATTTAGTTTATTCAACACTTTGGTGATTAAGTTGGTTAAATGATTCGATACAAGTGTTTGTTTCAGTTTTGTTGTCTGATATTTGGAATGGATCCAGTTTGAAATATTCTGAAAAGTGATCCACAATGAACAAAGAATAAGGGGGTTACATCTCCCTTCCAATAGAAGCTGGAAAACATGAGAATGTTGTAGCCTTGGGTAGGTGGGTGCCTATGTGCTGGTATGAGTTTGTGCCAATACAAGATTGTAAGATGTTTTATTTATAATAAAATATAAAGACAAAGATGAAAGAAACGATGATTTTTTCCCACATTGGGTTTCCACCTAAAAATATTGTGTTTATGTGTTTGTTGTGTCAGGTGATTTATTTTTTTCTTATTGCACATGATTACTAATGATTATTGAAGTATTGATATACTAGTCCATGTTAAACAGATGGTGAATTAATTGAAATAGTTAGTGAATTGGATATACGCTAGTTTTCTTCATCACAATCGCATACATATGCATGTTTAATTCATAACAGTCATGTACATACATATGAATAAGAAAATAAAAGTTTAAGTAGTTTAAAATACTGATTCACCCTCCCAGCTTAGTATTTTTCTAACAATTGGTATCAGAGTAGGTCTTTTAGAAGAAGCTTGATTGCTTGAAGGAAGATTCATCAATATGAGAAACCAAGAAGGATCAACATCTATCAGGCCACCATTATTCAATGGATCCAATTTGGTTTTATGGAAAGTCGGAACAAGATCTTACCTTCAGTCACTTGAAGCAGATGTTTGGGGAATATTTGAAGGAGGCTATCGATATCCATCCTCTATTCCCACATATGAAGCATAAAAGAAAAATATGAGACCAATGCAAAGGTTGTTAATGCTTTGTTAGGAAGCTTGGTAGAATCATAATTTGTCAAAGTCATGCAACTGGATACTGCAAAAGCTATATGGGACAAGATCATCCAAAGTTACGAAGGTGACACCAAGGTAATAATTGCCAAATTTAAAAATTTTAGAATTCAATATGAAACTCTCAAAATGCATAATGATGAAAGTATTGCAATTTTATTTCTTAGGGTAGATGAGATCGTGAATTCTATGAGAAATCTTGGTGATGAAATAAAAGAATCATCATTGGTTGAGAAAATCTTAAGATCTCTAACGCCAAAGTTCAATTCGAAAGTCTATATCATTGAAGAAATGTAGGATTTGAAGAATCTTACTATTGAAATTATTCAAGAGATTCTAATAGCCTATGAAATGAGAAAAGGGGGTCCCTCAAATATCCGAGAAGCTGCATTCAAAGCTACTTCTAAAGGAAAGGAAAAGGAGGAGCTCAAGGAATCAGGTTATGTTTCAGATGAAGAAGAGGCAAATTTTGTAAAGAAACTCCAAGTAATAACTGGAAAATTTAGGGGTAAGATTCCTTTAAAATGTTTTGCTTGTGGAAGAGTTGGTCATTATGCTGCTAAATGCCCTTATAGAGAAAACCATGAGAAAGGTAAGGATGCTACAAAAATGAAGGTTGGAAGAAGGTTCGAAAACAAGAGAAGCTTCTACACACACGAAGATAATGATGGTCTTTCAAATGGAGAAGAAGGTGAGTTTGATCAAGAATATCAACTACTTATGGCATTTGAAGATAAATGTATTGATGAAATTGATGACGTTTTTATGGATTCCCTAGAAGAAAAGGATAATCTTATAGAAGAAATAACTCAACTTAAAATTTGTTTAGAAGAAGCGAAATTAGCAGAAGATGCTCTGAAGAAAAAAATCCTAGAAAATGAGAGACATAATGAAAAGTTAGAACTAGAAGTTGTAAGTCTAAGGAAGGAACTTGAAAAAGCAAAAGGTCTAAACCTTAGATTTGCTAAAGGATCTAAGACCTTAGAAGAAATCATCAAAGTACAATGCTCTCCTCTTATAAAAACAGGTCTCAAATACAATGAAGAATCATCAAATACTGTAAAATATTTTAAAACAGGTACATGAAGCTATCTCAATGCAGTAAAAGGAAGAAGTCAACAAAATTCCAGCTCTTAGCAAAGGAGTAAGGGATCAAATGTTTCTCAGGTGAATCACCCTTATCACAATCAAAGGGAAAGCTACACAAGAAGGTACCACACTCCCAGGAACTTTTACTTTAATGGTCAATGCTTCACTTGTCATAATTTTGGTCATAAGACTGATTAGTGTGTTGCAGCTTATAAAACTACCATGACTAGTGAAGAAAGAAAACAAAAGAATGAGATCGGGTTAAAGAAATATTGCTACAATACATTTTCACCTCTTCAAGATGAATCTAAATCTTGATTTTGCAATAACTTTGGACATAAAGAAATTGAATTTAGAAGAAAAATTCGATCTACTCTTCAGAATGAACATAGAGCGATAACATCTAAGGTATGGAAAAAGAAAACCATAGAATCTGAGAATTATGGTTTAGCTTTATATGTAGGAGATTAAGAAAATATATGGTACATTGACAGTGTATGTTAAAAACACATGACAAGTGATAAATAAAAGTTTGTGTCCTTTAATGAATTAAAGAAAGAAAAAAATGTAACATTTGGAAACAATTCACCTGCTGCTATCAACGGAAAATGAACTATTTTGCTGAAAGAAAAGGTTAAAGCTGGAAATGTTTTGTTTGTTGATGTGATCAGGGACATGAAGTGGTTTTCAGATCAAAGAATTGTGTGGTATGAAATCATGATATAGGTAAAATCATAATAAAGGGAACGATAACTCCAGTTAATGTCTATGTCTTGGAAGGTGGTTTAGAACATTGTTACTTGATTAAATAAGAAGAAATTTAGCTCTGGAACAAAATATTGGGAAACCTAAGATTCACTCAACTATAGACGTAAAAAAAAATGCAGTTCGCGACTTGCCTAACATCTCTATACCAAAAAGTACCATATGAAAATCATGTCAATTCAGTAAGCAAACCAGGGTGCAGTTTAATGCCAAAGAAGGTACTTCAAGTAAGCCACTTGAACTTATTCATACTCATTTGTGTGGTCCTATGATGAAGAATTCTCCTCCAGGGGAGAAATACTTCATATTATTCATTGATGATTTTACTCGCATGTGTTGGATTGGCTTATTAAATCATAAAGATGAATCATTTTATAAATTTAAAGTCTTCAAATCTCTATTAGAGAATGTGTTCGATTTGAAATCAAATGTCTTAGATTTGATAGAGGAGGATAATTTATATCAGATGACTTTTTTGAACAACATGGCATCAAGAGGTAGTTTTCTATAGCTAAGATTCCTCAACAAAATGGAGTGGTAGAAATAATGAACAAAACAATCCAACAAATGACACGTGCCATGCTTGATGAGTCTGGAACACCTCATACGTTCTGGGGGGAAGCAACACATACAACAATAAATATCCTCAACAAAGCTCATATTCAGGTAAACAATGACAAAACTCCTCATGAACTATGGTTTGGTAAACCTCCAATTGTCAAGAATTTTAGAGTCTTTGGAAGCAAATGTTACATAAGTAATAATGATAGCTTGAAGCTAGAGCTGATGAAGGAATTCTTCTTGGATACTCCTCTAGAAGTAAAGGATATAAATGCTACAATAGAAGACTTCAAAAGATTGTTGAATGCATTGGTGTTGTGATTGATGAAGCATCCACATATACCAAAAGGGAAGCACCAACATGTGACGAAGATACTCCTACAAAAATCCAAAATAATGTTGGAGAAGGAATCAATGAAGCATCAAAAGAAGGAATTGATAGTACATAAGCATCAAAAAAGACTCCATCAAGGTATGTTCAGAAAAATCATCCAGAATATCAAATTCTAGGTGATAAGGAAGTTGGAGTAAAAACTAGAAGAACTCTTGTTGGAACTTCTAGTTATCGAGCCTTATTATCCACAATTTAACCACAAGATGTAAACCAAGCTAGAAAATATGAATTCTGGGTTAAGGCTATGGATGAAGAACTTGAAAAAATAGAAAAGAACCATACATGGGAATTAGTACCAAGACCTCATGATAAAAATGTTATTGTGACTAAGTGGGTATTCAAAAACAAACTAAATGAAAATGGTGAGGTAATTAGAATCAAATCAAGACTTGTATGCAAAGGCTATGCACAACAAGAAGGTATAGACTTTGAACAAACATTTGCACCTGTAGCCAAACTTTAAGCCATAAGAATGTTCCTTTCATTTTCAAGCTTTCATAACTTTAAAGTCTATCAAATGGATGTTAAATATGCATTTCTGAATGGGGATCTTGAAGAAGAAGTTTATATTGAACAACTTGAAGGGTTCATTCTAGGAAATGATAAAATCCTTGTTTTCAAACTCAAGAAGGCATTATATGGACTAAAAAAAGCTCCTTGTGTATTGTATTATAGCCTTGAAAAGTATCTACAACAACACGGTTTCACTAAGGGATATGCATATACCAATCTATATATAAAGATGGATAATGGTAAACTTTTAATAGTTGTTGTTTACATAGATGATATCATATTTGGAAGCAACAAAGGTTCTATGTGTCAAAGTTTTTCCTTAGTCATGCAACAAGAGTTTGAAATGTCATTACTTGGTGAACTAACATACTTTCCCGGTCTTCAAGTTCAACAAGAAGAGAATGGTATCTTTCTCTTATAGACTAAATACCTCAAGCAGATTTTAAAGAAGTATGGAATGGATGACTACAAACCTGTATGCACACAAATGGTAACAGGTTGTAACCTCATTTCATAGGACGATTCTCCCTCAGTAAATCAACCAGAATAAAGATCTATAATTGAAAGCTTTCTCTACCTTATAGGCATAAGACCAGACATAGTGCATGAAGTTGGGATTGTTGGATTTTTTCAAGTAAATCCTAAAGAAACTCATCTCCATGCAATCAAGAGAATATTCAAGTACCTACAAGGAACTCAAGATTATGGTCTATGGTATCCCAAAAATTAATATTTTTCTCTTCATGCTTACATGGATGCAGATTGGGCAGGTAATGTTGATGATCGGAAAAGTACTAGTGGAGGAGCATTCTATTTAGGAGCCCGATTGGTATCATGGTTCAACAAAAAACAAAACTCCATTGCTTTATATACTGTTGAAGCAAAATATGTTGCTGCTGCATTTTGTTGTACTCAACTTCTATGGATGATGAAAACATTACAAGATATTCAAATCACTTATCCTCAACCTATACCTATTTTGTGTGATAACACTAGTGCCATAAGTATTTATAAAATTCCCGTCATGCACTCAAATTCCAAGCATATTCCAATCAAATATAATTTTATGAGAGAACAAGTCCTTGAACAAAAGGTAAAACTAGAATACGTTCCCTCAAAGTAACAAGTTTCTGGCATATTTAGTAAACCACTTCCATGTATTCCTTTGAATATCTCAGACAAAAACTAGGAGTTGTCTCTGCTTCATCACTTTGTTAATTATTCTGACATATATTTTCATGTTCAGGGTGAGTTGAGTCTAAAATTACTACAATTTACTTTCTATATGAGGATTTCATGAAGTATAGTCACGTATATACACGATTTTTTTATCTAGACAGTTGTGCATTTTTCTCTATGATGAAGAAACAGTGGGACAGACTCAGGGAAAGACTCTGATATGTTTCAAACAATTATTATTTGGCATTCTGGTCCTGATGTTGATTGGTTACAATATGTTATTACTAAGATGATACTTAGAAGTGATATTGGCTTATGATGGTTTCTAAATGACATTGTTTCTTTGATGACTTTACTGATTGATGAATTTTCTTTGATGACCTTACTAATGAACATGATCAATCCTGATAGTGAACAGGTGGCACAGGTTGACAGGGAGAATTTTCTATATCTCACATAATGCACATTGTAGGAAATTTATTTCTTGAGTATTCCTTGTTGCATAATATTGCTGCTGACAAATGATGGTTATTGATGACTATCATGGTCCTGCTACCTCACTATTGAGGTCTTTGGTTTTGGTTATAAATGTCATATTTGTCTCTTGATGTAAAGGTCATGTAAATACCCATGATGTAAAAAAGTTATATTCAGTCATGATTTAAATATTGGAGTCAAGTTCATTATGTATGTAACCCCATTGTTTTGAGAATTTAATGTAATAATGAGACAACTATGTAACCCCACTATGTTGGGTAATTGATGTAAGCATGATTCCTTGGTGATAGGAAAGGTCATGTATGGAGTCATGTAATTCTTTATATATCTTTAGAAAATTCAGCATGTGCTTAGGGGGAGCATGGTCAGTCTTTAGTGCTCACACTCAGCCGATAAGATCTACAACGCTCTTCTCTACAAAGGAGGGGAGCCTTCATTCAACATTGGTCAGTCCTTTGCCCTTGATGTCAAAGGGGAAGAGAAGTCTGGTGTTTGGAGAATGCTTGGTAACTTGGTATATCTACATATATGTTTACATGTATCTATAGGTGGTGGTGACCAAACACTAAAGTGGTGGTTGTCATCAAGTCCAAAGGGGGAGATTTTTGGCATTATAAAAATTGTGTTGTCCTTATGGAAACCTACTTATTAAAGATAGAAGCATGATAGCAGGATGAGTATTTAGTCCAATACATATGTGACAAAAAGACTAGAGAAAATAATATCAGTTCAGGGATAGAGGAATGATAAAAATAAAGTTTGAATAGTATAGGTGGGTTATGTGAATCAAATCCACGTAGATACACGAGTATGTTGAAGCAAAGTAGTGTACAGTTTCTGCACCATGGTATTCTAAATACCAGGGGTATTTACCATGGTATTGGCCCATAGTAATGACGCGACAACATATATTTGATCCTGTTAAAGAATACCATCACCATAACCATGAAATTGGCCTAAGGTATTGGCTAAGGCCTAAGCTATATAAGGAGATGGATATCAAAGTGCTAAGTGTGCATGAAATGGGTTATTGATGAATTATTTGACTTGAAATAAGTGTGCACCCAAGAGTATGATGATGGATCAGATCTTATAGATCTGAAATGACTACACATTGAATACTATGCTTATGGGTTGACATATTTATGATGATGATCTTATGATGTGTGTGTTTATAGTGTGTGCTGAGATTTGGGATCTGTTGTGCAACGAAGGAATTATTCAGTAGCTACAATTCTATATGCAGTTTTTCTTCAAGAATAGCTCATATGTACGTGGATCAGATTTTGGGTAGTAGCGTATAGATTCTTCAGAATGGAAAAATCTGTATGCGGGTATTCCTCTTGAAAGGCATGTACATACGATGAATTTTCTTATAAGAGTTGCGTACATATGATAGGGTTTTCCATATATGATGTCTGATTATACTTGTTGTGTTTGTTGATGTCTATCAATGAAGTCTTCCATGATGATCTATGTTTTATAGTGCAGATTGAGGTTGATCTAATTATGTTATGAAAATATGTTGCTTTTTATTTGAATCAAAGATCCGTGACAAGGTTAGTATGTGTTTTAGTGATTGATTTTGGTACTGCAGTGATTCAGTTTCAGGGTTCAGTATTTTAAGATATGTACGTGGGTTATCTGAAGTGAAAGCACGTATACATGCAGTTATGTGTCATAATAATAGCGTATATATTCTGACATAAGGTGGACTAGGGTTTTCAGTGACAAAATTAGGTTTCTATGATGAACAATAGGTGGTATGACATTCTGATGAAGAGTATATAGTGAATTGAAATGATCTAGCTGCTTTGGTTGATTGAGATTCGATATTTAGTTTATTCAATGATTTGGTGATTAAGTTGGTTCAGTGATTTGATACAAGTGTTGGTTTCAATATTGTTGTTTGATATTTGGAATGGATACAGTTTGAAATATTCTAAAAAGTGATCCACAAAGAACAAAGAATAAGGGGGTTGTAGCTCCCTTCCAATAGAAGCTAGAAAACGAGAGAAGGTTGTAGCCTTCTGCAGGTGGGTGCCTGCGTGCTGGTATGAGTCTATGCCAGTACAAGATTGTAAGATGTTGTATTTATAATAAAAGATAAAGACATATACGACAACAACGGTGGTTCTTTTCCCACATTGGGTTTCCACCTAAAATTCCTGTGTTTATTTGTTGCTTTTGTGAGATGATTTATTATGTTCTTACTACACATGATTACCAATGATTATTTAAGTACTGATATAGTTGTCCATGTTAAACAAATGGTGAATTAACTGAAATAGTAGTGAATTGGATATACACTACTTGCCTCCATCACAGTCGCATACATACACATGTTTACTTCATAATAGTCGTGTACAAAAATATGAATAAGTAAAGAAAAGTTTAAGTAGTTTAAAATACTGATTCACCCCACCCCCCCCAAGTATTTTTCTAACACTTGGTACCAAAGGTTTTTTGAGTAGTTAAAGAAGTAGTGTGGCTCTAGCTGCTTCATAGTTTTTCCAATAAGCTAATATGTGGAAATTAATATGCTTGCTTACAATTTATTATATCACTCCAAGACCAAACACATTGATATTGATACTCTTTTGAGATCTGGTAGCTAATGGTGTTTTTCTCCAAGACCAAACACATTGATCTTGATACTCATTTGAGATATATTAGTTGATGGTGTTTTTGTCTCTAGTATCAAACACATTGATCTTGAAATTAATTCAAGGTATGGTAGATGACAGTGTTTTTGTCTCTAATAAAAAACATATTGATCTTGATACTCATTCAATATCTGATAGTTGCTGGTATTTTTTTGTATTTAAGACCAAACACATTGATATTGATACTCATTCAATATATGGTAGTTGATAATGTTTGTTTGTTTGTTTTGTTTTGTTTCTTGTCTCGGGTATTGTCCTATTGAATAGAAAGTTGTAAATATCTTCACCAAATCCATCACAATGATAAATATTCTCTGACTTTATAATTTCCTGTGGATGCAAAAAGTTGTCATCAAGGGGGGATATTAGTTAATGACATCTTCCTCCTATGATTATAGCCCTCTAGTTATCATTAAGGGGAATGTTAAAATGTGAACATATTAATGATTCCTAGTGGTCTTTTGACCAAGTTATTCTTCAACAACTCACCATAATGTAAGAATGATTTATCCCACATATATCATGGGACTTTTTTTCCTTTCACTCTCTAATATATAATAGAGGTGAAGGAGACTCTATTGAGTGTGTGAGGTAAGCAAACATGCACTAATGGAGTGTGATGTCTACATATGTAATGTGGTCCAATGATTATATGGGGGTGTAGCCTTGTATGATTTGAAGTTTATCTACAAAATAAAGGAGCTACTTACATGAATGTTTCTCCAAACTGGGGTTTTACCATGTAAATTCCTTTGTCCCTCTTTTTTATTTCTTGTTTGATTTCCTACATTTTCTTATGCTTTCTTAGGAGATTATACCAAGTAGATATTTTTTATATGTTTATGCATATTTATCAAATCTAACATGGTATCAATGTTTATCTATAAAATAAAGAAGCAATGTGGTTCTAGTTGGTTCACAAAGCTAAGATATAGAAATCATGGGGCTTGCTTACAATTCAGTATATCACTCCAAGACCAAACACATTTATCTTGATACTCATTCAAGATCTAGCTGATGGTGTTTTATGTCTTGAGTATTGTCTTACTGAATAGCAAGTTGTGATATATTCACCAAATCCAGCATAGTGACAAAGTTTCTCTAACTTTTTAACTTGTTGGGGATACATGAAGTTGTCATCAAGGGAGAATGTTAGTTAATGGCATCTTCCTCTTGTTCTTCTAGCCATCTAGTCATCATTAATGGGGAGTTTTAGAATGTGAATGTATTGATGGTTTCCTAGTGGCCTTTTGAAAAAATTATTCTTCAACAACTCACCATATTGTAAAAAGGTTTATCTTGTGCATGTATCAGGGGTTTTGTTTTCCTTTCACTCTCTAATATATACATAGGTGAAGGAGATTATATTATGTGTGCAAGAATGCAATGTAATGAGATATAATGCTTATGTGGGGGTATAGCCTTGTATTCTTAGGAGTTTACCTAGAGGATAAAGAAGCTACTTCCATGGATGTTACCCCACACTAGGGTTTTACCATGTAATCCATGTCTCTCCCTTATTTTTCCTTGCATCATTTATTTACTATTATTTTTTGATGTATTTTATATAGGATATTAGATCATGTAGATCTATATATGTTTATGTGTAGCTATAAATCTAAAAAATGGAAGCAAGGGTATTCTCAAAATTTGGGACAACATTAAAAATATAACTGTAGCACAAAAGATTATGAAAATGAGGGAGGATTATTTTATTTATACATATCCATGGAGGTGAAATTGATGGTAATGGAACTTGAAGTCAAATGAAAAATCGTGCCTCACCCATGTCCTTACATTCAAGTGAAGGATGGTCTGGTACCCTATGAACTACTGGGGAAGTTTGAATAGAATGGACTTCTCTTTTGTAATAGCCCTGGTGAAAATTTCATGTAATAAAGTTAATAAAGGAAAAATAAGACCACAAGTAAGGGACACTTACTCCACGCTGAATGTTGGGAAAATATATCCTAGTGGGAATCACTAGATGTGTGTTTTGGCTAAGGAAATTGGCAAAGGCTAAGGCAAAGGCATTAAAAGGCATTTTTTGGCACATTTATTTATTAAAATAAAGGAAATTAGGAGAAAAGGAAGGTAAAAGGTGACAGGTTGCATGTGAGGAGGAAATTGAAGGAAAATAATGAAAAATGAAGAAATTAGAGGCCTCATGCATAAAAAGGCTTATGAGGACCAGTTCATGGCTTTGTCAAGTTCAAATTTGGAGCTCTCTCATTATTCTCTCTCTCTCTCTCACTTTCTTGGTTACTTAGAGTTTTCTTGGAGCACTCTAGTTTGGAGCAAAGAAAAGGGAAAACAAGGAAAGGAAAGGGAAAGCAAGCAAGGATCAAGGAAAGGAAATAAAGATCAAGAAACTTCATCAGGAATACCCTCAGGTAACCTTTTGCATGGGTGATTTATACCTAGCTGGTTTGGACATGCATGTCTTTGCATGTTGGTGTATGGTTCTCTTATTGTCAGTGGCATGGTCTCGTTGGGTTATGACGATGGTTTTCATCCTAGCCTATACTTTTTATGGATGCCATGGTATGTTGGGATGTTTATTTTGGTTTTGGAACTTTGGAATTGCTAGATGGATTTCAGAATTTGGGGTAGAGGTGGTCTCATGGTTCATTCCCAAAGGCCTAGGAATCCCTTGACCAAGTTTAGCGGGATACATGGTAAATCCAGAGAGAGAAATCTTGGTTTAGGGCCTAGTGATCTAGGTTTGGATTGCGGTAAAGCCTGAGATACAAGGAGACAAAAATTCCTCAAGGATAGTGATGGATTCCAGATGGCATTCCAAGTTTTGTTCGGTTGTGAGCGTAGCACCGGTTTTGGTGTGATCATGGTTTGATGAGGGTGGAGGTGGTTTAACCTCTAAATTCCCTTGATTATTCTTGAATTGGTTGTTATATGAGATCCCACATTCATGCTTGGAATATGACACATGGGTGACTGTTGGTTCCCTATAATACTAGTGATTACCCCATTACTATTGTAGTTGTATCCCTTATTAATATTGTTGTGCCCCTATTGTCCCCATATTGTTATTACTGTGCCCCATAGAATCCCTCTATTGTTATTTTTGTGGCTTTATATTATTATTGTTAGGTCATCTAGGTTATATTGTGACTCCTTAGACTCCTATATATAGAAAGGAGGTTTTGTCATTTGAATCATCCAAGAATTGCTCATTTGTGTAATGTAAAGGAGGTTGCCCCCTCGAAGAGGTTGAATTCTAAGGCGTTGATCTCTCTTTTCTATCTTTCTGTGAGTTGGTTTCATAACATTTGGTATCAGAGCTTTGGATTCTAGGGTTTCGTTGCTCCAAATAGGTCATCGTGGCATTTTCGCTATAACTTTTTTTTTTTCTGCGACGTTTCAGAAGCTAAAAAAAAAACCCATTTGAGAAGAAATCACGCTGAATCTCGGGTCCGAATTTCAGAGCTTTTTGCACTATATTTGCGGAGATATTGTTATCGGAAAATATAGTGTCCACTCGGAGCTGCTAGTCCCACTAAGACTGGTAGCTATCTTAGAAATAAACAAACCAAAACCACTTTCGTTTTCCTTTATGGGAAGTAGATAAGAGTGGAATGAAGGACACCAACCTCAATCTTGCGCTTGGTTCCTTGCCCAGTCGTATAATAAGGATATCTCATCTAAGATGCCATTTTTTATGGAGCTTGCACCTTTCAAAGCTTTGCCCCGGATCCTTTCTTTATGCAAGTTAGGAACGAACAATCCTATGAGTTTAAAGGGTTGAGAAACTACAAACTAAGAAAATAAATGGTCACTATTCGCTTGGATGCAAAAAGGTTTGCATGCCCCCAGGCATAGCGAAAAGTTTCCAGGTTACCATATGAAAGCTCTCCATCCGTGTTGCAGACAAAATGCTTCCTTGGTGATGTCAACGAAATAGACAAAGGTGAGTGGCACGATTATCTCCACTCAGATAAATTTGACGAGGGAATCTTATTCCAATCTAATCCCATTTTCCTAAATGGACGGGTGTGTCAAACTAGTCATATATCCTCCACGGAAACCTACTCTATACCTAGGTTTTCCTACCGAAACAGACCAGGGTGCATGCCCCTTGGGTTTCAGTCATGTCCTCCCGAATCACTCGCGCTCATCAGGTGGACAGACTAGAGATTGATGAGACATTCCTTGCGTGAAAAGACCATTTAGGGATGGTATCTGATTATTTGCTATGTGTGAGCCGGGAAACGCCAGCTGGTCTATGAGCTTGACCACTCTGCCTTCATGCGGAAAACACATTACTCTAAAGAGTGAGGAGACAATGGCTCCCATGCAATAAATATAGTCACGTCCAAGGAGTAGATTATAATCCAGAGGGCCTTGGACCACCATTACGTTCATGTGAACAATTTTCCTTCTCAATGTTATCAACACATTGGGAAGGATCCCTAACGGTTGACTGGTTCCTTTGTCAAAGCCTGTCAGATTTCTCATCTCAGGCAGAAGCGATGGCGAACCAAGCACTTTCCAAGCAGTTGAGGAAAGGATACTCATAGAAGCCCCTTCATCTATGATGGTGCCGGCCATGACCATTCTGTATACTTGTGCAATGATTCAGAATGGTACACTAGCCGGTAAACGGGGTTACCTAGTAGGTTCCAATCGAAGGAAACAACTAGGTCGCTTGGAGGTGGGACCGAATAGACGGCCAGATATGACTATGACAAACTTCCTTCCTATGGTAAAGGAACAGGTAGACTGCCCCCATGTTCATCGGAGTCGGTGTTTACGAAAAGAATTTGAATGGTGTCGTTCTCATTCTCTTCGGTGATTATGTCATCTGAAGATGGACCTTCCGAAGGCAAGACCGGGTCGACTGCCGCCTCAACCTTTTGACTTTCATCTGGTATGGATTCAGTGGGTTTATCTTCAATGACAGATGCTTCGACCGACCAAAATGGCGTGTCGGTCGGATTTTCAACCAGCGATGGACTCGGCAAGAGTTTCTTATATCCAGGAGGAAGCCGTAGCGGTGAAGCCGGACGGTCATCCAAAACTCTTTTAGCTTCGTCTAGGAAGGGACAATGGTGGACGGCGTGATTGCCTTCACATAGTTTACACGGAAATTTACATTTCCTTTTTGTCTAAATGCTTCGTTTTCACTAGTTGATGGTGTACTTTCAACATGGTCTTCAGAGGTTGATGACACCAGGTTGTGCAAACGAGGAGACCAGTCCATTAAGATCCGAGGGATGCAGGGACAATCTCGGTGATAGTGGTCTCCTTTGAAAGTGACACATGGAGATTTAGGCTTGGATGGTGCAGTGTGTGGATTTTCACTAGACGATGCCTGATTACTCCTTTTCGCCTTTGGCTCCTTCTTCTTCTTCTCTTTCTTCTCCTTCCCTCTCTTCTTCTTCCTAGTTACTTGATTTTTAGCTTTAACGGCTTATCAAGTGAAGAGGAAGGAGGAGAGGGAGAATTGGATGAAGTAGAAGGTTGGGGGGTAACTTTAGTATCATCTAGTTGCTAACTTGATTGCTCAGGAATCACGGTGTTCTGAATGACAGAGGTCGAGAAGAGCCATACGGGCAAGCCGATTGTCAATCCTAGAAGTGACAATGTGGCCATATGGGGTGCACCAAAATCTCCCCAAGAGGAGAAATGACTAGGATTTCCTCCAAGGGGAAACCCTTTATTGGTGGGTTCCATTTTTCTCAACCTAATACCAACGCGGGAAAGGTGGTGCGGGAAAGGTGGTGTTATTCCGATTAAAATAAATTTTAGACGCTTTGACACAACTTGTTTTTTCAATTTTTAAGAGTTGAGAAAAAACAAAAGATGACTCTAGTCACCTTCGATTTTTAATGAGCCTGAAGTGACAAGTGCTCAGATGGACCTTTTCGTTTAAGGAGTCTAAAAAGGAATGGAAGAGACTACTCTGGAAATCTAGACAGAGGGATTACCAAACGAATCGCAAAACTGCAGAATACTTTTTACGGTAAGGCAGTCAATCTTCCCGAATGCTGTGTTTAGTGCATTGCGATCAATAGGGCGATAGAGGCGACTTCCTATGGATAAAGGATATAGCCTATTGTGGTCTCCCAATATATACTCGACAGTACGTGGGAGCAGAAGTCCGTACTAGCACTTGTCATCTCAAAGAGGAGGAATCACCCAACCAATAGTGAAAGCGACAGTTACCAGGCTTTACGATGCCGGAATACGTCTCTAGCCTAGACTTCTAGATGTTGTGTGTTAGGTTCCAAAGCGTTTTTAGGTTCATTAGATTTATTTTACAATTGATCTTTCTTAAGAAATTTTCCTTTCAGGTTCACTGCGTGATGTAGATGTACAATTCCTAAAATGCAATCTAAGATGATAAACAATCATTTAATCTTCTTTTTGCAATGAAAATCCTAGCTACTAAAGAAAGAGAGACGATATTATTTCAACATAGAGCAAAGAGCACACAATAGATGCACTGTCCTAAATCAAACCAACAAGCAGTCTAAATGCAAATGCACATGCATGTATTTGTTTTCAGCTTTCTTAATGTGTGAATGACAAGAAGAATGCTAAGTACAAATCTGAATTATCTTTTCAAAGTGACAGTACTAACAAATTTCTCTTCAAAACGAAAGGAAGATAATGACGACACTTTGCTATTTTGAATTGAAAACTACTTTCGACACTTGAAAAACTACTAATTCAAATCAAATACAAGAGTAACTATATAATTGACCATCAAGAACAATAGAATTCTTTTCTTTGACTGAAAACGACACTTGCGACACTTTCAAATCAAGAAACGACAGTTCGGTTATGCTACTACTTTGTAAAAGAGAACTGAAAATGGCGCAAAATACATAAAAACATTCACAGTTCTTTGCACAATGGAGGTGGAATGATGGAAAGGAAGGGGGTTTCCACAGTGGTATACTGATCACAGACAAAAAAACTCTTGAATAGAGCTGAAGAGAGTGAACACAGAAACCAAAAAATGAGAGCAGAAGAGGTCTTGTCTGATTAGCGCACCTGCAACACAGGGAAAGTGAGAAGAAACACACCTACTACACACGAGAAGTGCGATGCATCCAGATTCCCAAGAGGAGAAAGTGCGATGATCCAGGGACGAGACTTCAACTGGGTTTCGGGTCACAGTTTGCAGCTCAGTTCAGGGATTTAGGCCGAGCAAGTGATGTTCAGTAAATAGAAATCACATGGGCTGATCTAATGAGGTTACTAGAGCCACCACTAGGGCAATTAGAAAGTTCACAAATCGATTGTTTAGTTTATAAACAAAACTCGAAGATAGACTGAAGCAACATTGATCTACTTTGCACTTGCATAGAAAATGCAGTTCGAAGGCTAGCTGGCTTGACTTCAGGCTCCGTCTGTAAGTTTATAAAACAAAAAAATATAGACAAGCAAACAATCTATTCGCTCCCCAGTGGATTCGCCATTTTTTTATTGGGAAATCTAGTGTCCACTCGGAGCTGCTAGTCCCACTAAGACTAGTAGCTATCTTAGAAACAAACAAACCAAAACCACTTTCGTTTTCCTTTATGAGAAGTAGATAAGAGTGGAATGAAGGACACCAACCTCAATCTTGCGCTTGGTTCCTTGCTCAGTTCCTCTCCCTTTTGACAGATCCTTGCCACTTCTCCTTCGTCTACCCAGCTTCAAAGAGCACCTGTGGAATCAAAGCAGCATAATACTATCGAAGAATAGAGATCTACAATCATAAACAATATAGGACCAGATATATATTGACGACACAAATGCATATATCATCAAACATACAAGAATGTGGAGGAAAACTTGAATAACTTTATTAATAATCAAGAATAGCAAAGAGGATTACAACCAATTGTTCTGACCCAACATCATCCTCCAACATGAAAGCCCTTCTTTCACCTCATGAAAAGCTTATATCACCCAACACTATGATATTCCAACAAGAAACCAACAACACTTCCTTACAAGATACAAAATTCCAGCCTCTGGATCTCTTGGATGAGGGATCCATATATAGATGATTGTAGGGGGTGAGTCAGCTTCTGGGATTTTGATTAGTGTCCTCTCTCTGATAGTTCTTGATTCCACTTGGAGATTGATGATCTCTTACTCATCCCTGGGCGAATTCAGAGAGGCAAGTGTCATAGGAGAAGTTTCTGGAAGATTCTACAATCATCCACCTCGCAAACTGTCTTTGCCATTTGTCCACTCTCACTCATCGCACCCTACAGAAGGGCTTTTCAATATGCATCACACCCTTTTATACTCCGCAGGTGGGATGCATCGCACCCTTAGCATTGAGCAACCTATATGGTCCAGTTTTGACCAGTTCTGAGCAGTTTCCTGTGGAGAACTTCCGGGAGATGATGTAATCAGCTGACCTTGTTCCTTTAGGGTATGAAACAACACATTTAGGGACTTAGGAGACCTTGTTTTATAGACATGTATGATTGGGGTTGCAGTTCCCAAAAATGTCTATAACAGATATGATCTGAGGAAGTTGGTCCTTTTGTAGACTCCTGAATTACATTCCAAACAGGTGACCTGGGGAAAATCGTCATAACTTTCTCTCTGAGCATCAGATTGAAATTTTGTAAGAAGGTACAAAAATAGGATGGACTTTAGTTTCTTGTATATATTTTTCAGAGCCAAAGGTCAAAACAGTGACTCGTGGTACGTCGTACAAGTTCGCTCTACTGAACTAGTCTATAATCAGGTCATCTTGGGAGATTGTGCATAACTCTTCCTTGGAGAATCCAATTTGCATCAGACTGGTGGCATTGGAAAGAGGACACAGAGGGCTACTATAGGCCGTAATTTTAGAACTGGATGATCCGAAATTGCAGAGATACATCAGATTCAATATCAATATTCTACAAAGTGAAAAAAGGTGTGTAGTTTTTTAAATTTTTTTGCATAAGCTTGGTTTGAAAAATTAGTTTGAATTGGTAATTGATGCCCCGAGGAAAGAAAATGCAAACACCTAGTAAGCAACCTGAAATTTCTAGCATGACTCATGAAGAAGAGGAAGAGATGCAACATGATATATCAAAATTACGAGACCAAGTGCAACAAGTGTCACTTGCACAAAAAGCAACATAATCTAAGATGGATGGTTTAAGGAAAGATGTAGAAGCTAAGATGGATGGTTTAAAGAAAGGTGTAGAAGCTAAGAAGGATTGTTTAAAGAAAGGCGTAGAAGCTAATATGGATGGCATGGAAGCTAAGATGAATGGCATGGACGCTAAAATTGATGGCATGGATGACAAGATGAAAGAATTGAAGATAAATATGAATAAGTTTCTACAAGAAATGGTCTCTAATGGTGAAAGGATAGTAAAGAAAACTCATGATGAAGACTCTAATGTTGGATCGAAGACCCACCATATTCCAAAAATCGATATGAGGAAGTTTGATGGAAAGGATCCCGTAACATGGATATTACAGATGGAGCAATTTTTCGATTTCAATAATGTGCAAAACACACAAAAGGTACGTATTGCAACTTTATATTTGGAACCAAATCAGTTTGTATGGTATCAATGGCTTTGCTCTCGTAAAGAAATTATCACTTGGGCAATTTTTACGAAAGAATTGACAGCACCTTATGAGGATACAAAAAGCAACACTTTTTTTAGCCAATTGATAAGTCTCAAACAAAAGGGTTCAATAATGGAGCACATTGAGGAGTTCCAGAAATTGAACATAAGGGTAAAAAATATTCTAGAGGAGCATAGGATTGATGTGTTCATAGGGAATTTAAAGGATAATATCCAACATGAAGTTCACCTTTGGGAACCTAATTCATTAGAGAAGGCATTCAGGTTAGCAAGAAAAATGGAAAACAAAATTATGGCAACCAGGAAGCATACCACTCACAACTATAAAGATGGAAGTGTTGTTGCCCCTAGTCTTCCACAACCTATAAGGTTGACACCACAACAATTGGAAGAAAAAAGAGCAAAAGGGATTTGTTACAGTTGTGGTAGCAAATACACTAAAGGTCATAAGTGTGCTAAGAAGAAATTATTCTACATAGATTGTGAAGAGGAAGAAGAAAAGGAGCAATAAAGGTCAAAAGAAGAGGATATACTCCAGGAACAAAGCCTAGATAAAGAAGAAATGAATCCGACCATATCTTATAAAGCATTGGCGGAAATTACCACTCCTCAAACCATCAAGATAGAAGGACAAATCAAGAAGAAAAAGGTAATAGTGTTGATTGATTCAGGAAGTACCCACAATTTTATTCATTGTAAGGTAGCAAAAGAATTGAATTGCTTCTTATATCCAGCACCAGAGTGTCAAGTGATGGTTGCAAATAGAGGAACAATAAATTGCTCTGGAAAGTGCCATAATAGCAAGCTATCCATGGGAGAATATGTATTGACTAGCCCAATGCTTTCCATTCCAATGGGAGGTGCTGATGTTGTACTAGGACTCCAATGGCTACAATCCTTGGGTACAATAGCTTTTAATTTTCAAGAACTTTTCATGCAATTTTCTGTAGAAGGAAAGGAAGTTAAATTAAGGGGTATTGCAGGGAAACCGGGAAATATAATTAGCTCTAACGGTATGACAAAGCTTCTAAAAAAGGAACAAATAGGTGTAATTGCAAAATTATGTTTGCTAGATGTTTCCACATTGGAATCATCTATTTCTCCAGATCTCCAAAAAGCCCTGGAAAATCATTCCAAGGTATTTGAGACTCCCAAAGGTCTCCCACCTATTTGTGATCATGATCATGCTATTCATCGGATTCCAGGAAGTGTTCCTCCAAACACCAGGCCGTACAGATATCCCTATGCCCAAAAGAGTGAAATTGAACGTATGGTTGCAGAAATGCTAGAGGCTGGTATAATTCAACCGAGTCAAAGTTCTTTCTCTTCTCCAGTAGTATTGGTGCACAAGAAGGATGGATCATGGTGCATGTGTCTGGATTATAGGGAGCTCAACAAGCTCACTATTAAAGATAAGTTTCCCATTCCTGTCATTGATGAATTACTGGATGAATTGCATGGATCAATTTACTTCACCAAGTTGGATATTCATTCAGGATATCATCAAATCAGAATGAAGACTGAAGACATTCTAAAAACAACATTAGAACTCATGAGGGTCATTATGAATTTTTTGTCATGCCTTTTGGCCTTATCAATGCACCTTCAACATTTCAAGGTTTGATGAATTCCATTTTCAAACCATTCCTTAGAAAATTTGTGTTAGTATTTTTTGATGATATACTAATCTACAGCAAGTCTTGGAAGGATCATGTTGAACATGTTGACAGGGTGCTACAACTATTGGAGGAGAAACGATTATATGCAAAAAGATCCAAATGTTTCTTTGGAGTACAAGAGGTGGAATATCTGTGTCATATTGTATCTAATGAAGGAGTTAAGGTAGACCCTAACAAAATTAAAGCCATTAAGGAATGGAAAATCCCCACATCCATAAAGCATCTGCGACGATTTCTCGGGTTGACAGGGTATTATCGCAAGTTTGTTAAGAATTACGGGAGAATAACAGCACCTCTAACAACATTATTGAAGAAAGATGCATTTTCATGGACTCCAGAAGCAACAAAGGCCTTCGAGCATCTTAAAGAGGCAATGTGCCAAGCACCGGTCTTAGCTACACCAGACTTCACAAAAACCTTTATTGTGGAATGTGATGCTTCAGGAAATGGAATTGGTGCTGTTTTAATGCAAGATGAAAGACCCATTGCTTTTGAAAGTCGTCCAATCAAGGGAAAGTTTTTACACAAAGCTATTCATGAGAAGGAAATGTTGACAATACTCCATGCACTTAAGAAATGGCGACCCTACCTAATGGGAAGACACATCAAGTTAAAAAGGGATCATGATAGCCTTAAATACTTTTTAGAACAAAGATTATCCTCTGAAGAGCAACAAAAGTGGGTCACAAAGATGTTGGGTTATGAATTTGAAATCATCTACAAAAACGGGAAGCAAAATGTGGTGGCAGATGCACTCTCAAGAAAGGATGAGGATGTGGAAGCATTGTTGTGCGCCATTTCTATTATCCAACCAGATTGGATAAATGAAGCAAGGGAGGAATGGAAGAATGACGAAGAAGTGTGGGCACTTATTCGAAAGTTACAACAAGAATCCAGTACGTCTAATACATTTAGCTGGCAAAATGATTCGTTATGGTACAAAGATCGCTTATACCTCTGTAAGAATTCCCAGCTAAAACAAAAGATTCTTATGGAATTGCACACTTCTCCCTTAGGAGGGCACTCAGGATTTTTAAAAAATTACCACAGGGTTAAGAAGGAATTTTTTTGGGAGGGCCTTAAGTCGGATATTCAAAAGTTTTTGGTGGAATGTTTGGTTTGCCAACAAAATAAAGTTGAAACAATTAAGGCATCGGGTCTATTACAACCTTTATCCATTCCAAGCCAACGTTGGGAGGAGGTTTCAATGGATTTTATCATAGGTTTACCCAAGTCTGAGGGAAAGAGTGTCATCATGGTGGTAGTTGACAAACTTACCAAGTATGCACACTTTTGTGCATTATCACATCCATTTAAAGGCAGTACAGTTTCTACTGCATTTATGGAAACAATTCAAAAGCTCCATGGAAACCCAAAGATTATTGTAAGTGACAGAGATCCCATTTTCACTGGAAATTTTTGGACGGAATTATTTTCTTGTCTTGGTACTCAGTTAGCTCATAGCTCATCTTATCATCCTCAATCTGATGGGCAAACTGAGATAGTAAACAAATGTTTGGAAGGATATCTTCGTTGCTTTGTATATGATAAACATACACAATGGGTCAAATGGCTTCCTCTGGCTGAATGGTGGTATAACACTTCCTTCCATACAGAAACAAAAATGACCCCATTTATGGCACTTTATGGATATCAGCACCATCCATCACATCATATTTAAGAGAAAATTCTAAGGTTCAAGTAGTGGAACATCACATCGAACATCAACAACAAGTCCTCCAACTCTTAAAGGATAACCTCGTGTTGGCACATAATAGAATGAAACAACAAGCAAATCAACATTGCAGTGAAAGAAGTTTTGATGTAGGTGATTGGGTATTCCTACGGCTACAACCATATAAGAAAATGTCCCTCAAGCAAGCTAAGAAGGATAATAAATTATCACCAAAGTATTATGGTCCGTACAAGGTGTTGCAAAAGATTGGTACTATGGCATACAAATTGGAGCTTCCTGCAGCTTCTCGATTGCACCAAGTTTTCCATGTTTCATGTTTAAAGAAGGTTATAGGCGACAAGCTCCCAGTTCAAACAATATTTCCAGAACTTGACAAGGAAGGAAAAATTATATTGGAACCAGAAGCAGTCACAGAAACAAGAACTCGACAGTTACGAAATCGATCAATTTCGGAGTATCTTATCAAGTGGAAGAACTTATCCACTGAATATTCCACATGGGAGGATGATAATTTTATACAGAAGCATCCAGAACTACTCAAGCGTTGAGGACAACACTTTTTTGAAGGAGAGGGGCATGTTGGGTCCCTATAATACTAGTGATTACCCCATTACTATTGTAGTTGTATCCCTTATTAATATTGTTGTGCCCCTATTGTCCCCATATTGTTATTACTGTGCCCCATAGAATCCCTCTATTGTTATTTTTGTGGCTTTATATTATTATTGTTAGGTTGGCTGGGTTATATTGTGACTCCTTAGATTCCTATATATAGAAAGGAGGTTTTGTCAGTTGAATCATCCAAGAATTGCTCATTTGTGTAACGTAAAGGAGGTTGCCCCCTCAAAGAGGTTGAATTCTAAGACGTTGATCTCTCTTTTCTATCTTTCTGTGAGCTGGTTTCATAACAGTGACTGGTTGAAAGAGATATTTGGTTCAACCATGTCTATGGTCGGGTGGTACGTGGACATCCCGATCTTGATCGGATTTGACTATGATTAATAAAAGCTATGTTCTCTTACCTTTGCACTGATTTATATATGGATTTAATGGTTGTCCTATCTCTCCTATTTACATGGTTTATTGCTGGTTATAAGCATGGTTATGTGACTATTTTATGTCATGGTTATTTCATGTATTTATTTGTGACTATTAAATGGATGGATGCAAGACCTAATTGATGATCCAATAGCTCAATGGAGAAGGAGGTGACGCTTTTGATGATGTTTCATAAGTTGTTTCAGTCATTTATACTATATCTTGTATCCTAGAGCTGTAGGTTACATTGATGCCAAGTGTTTGACATAATGTCAATCTCGGCTGGGGATGCTCAGGCCGAGTCCTGAGGGTGATTTTTGATTTATCAAAATTGTTATCATGTTTTCAATGATCTTTGAAAGTTACAACAAGTTTTGGGTAGAGGTTATGATTTTGGGCTAGAAAAGTGGCTCAAATCTCGGGGTCGCTGGCACAGGATTAGCAATTTTGGACCATATTCGTTAGCAGGTAGGCCTGTGAGAGCGACTTTGAGCTGTTGTTCGCTACCTTGTCCGTAGCATGAGAGTGATTGAGGGATAAGAGCTGTATAATAGTAGTGGGACCTAGGAGTAGGCTCTATGAATGGATGCCTTGTCTCTTGAGGGGTTTGTTGATGATGTTGGATAACCGTATGTGATGTTTCGTTAGTTCCACTTCCTTAAGGTGACATAGGAGGTCGAATATGATTGTAATAGAATCTCTCCTCATGTTTACCCAGGTTGGAATGGTTATTTTGGGTAGACCTGGGAGGGGGTTTTACAGATTGGTATTAGAGCGTTGTTGCGCTCTCCTTGGGTGAACTTGTAACCATGCGTGGTTACAGAGTGGTGTCAGAGCGTGGTTGCGCTCTCCTTGGTTCATGTGTGTTGGTCATGCATGAATGTCAGTTGCATGTGTGTCTCTTACACTTGCATTCCATGTGCTTGTTGCATTGCATAATGTTGATCATGGTTGTAGTAAGGTTGTCATGAGGAAATTGATGTTGATTTTGTGGAATGCATCGTCAGAAGTATATGACTGGTTACATGATTATATGCAGCTTGATTACATCCTTGTATGTTAGGTTTCATTCTTGGTTGTTTGATTACATGCATTAGTCTTGTAGGTTGATTACAAGAGTTGATCACTTATGCTTGACTGCATGCAGTTATGCGTATGTGTAGTTGATTAGGCATTTCTTATGCAGGTGGATAGTTGCATGAGGCAATGTGTAAACTGGAGTATTGGTTTTTGTCATGCATGAGGTCATATCATGCATTGTTGATATGGCCCTGCATTGATGACTGGACCCTAGTGAATATGATGGTTATGTGTTGATGCACTTATTGATATATGTCTATATGTTATTATGGTTATGTTGTACATGCATCTCATTGATTTGATGATCTTGCAGGCAAGGTATCTTCCCTGAGTATGCTAAGGTACATTGATTTATGGTGATTTGGTTTAGTTGACATAGTATGCCTCGCAGGAAAGAGATCAAAGGGCCAACAAGGTGGTATACTACATAGAATCTCACTATGAATCAGATGGGCAGCGTGGTGCGGGACACTCTTCTAACTTAGCAAACACCTTGAGAATTGTAAAGGAGGAAATAAGGGGTTTCAAAGCAGATAATGAAAAAATCATGCAGGCACAAGAGAAACAAGCAGAGGTGAATGCGATATTACTTCAGAGTTTTTCAGATTTGCAATGACAGGGACCTCTTTGGATCAGCCATGGACACGAGGATAGAACTAATGGGGCATATGGAAGTAGGTCTCATAGTAGACATAGGTTAGATAGATCTGACACTATTAGAGATGGCAGGTTGTTGGACACTCCAGATAGGAGGGGTGATAGACACATGTATTACTCTAGTTTTGGTTCTAATAGACATCATGATCATCATCATTATCATCCGTATAGGAGGAATGATAGGGGATATTTTTCGGATGAGTTCAAGAAGGAAAAGACACCTACCTTTGATGGAGAGATGAAGAAATTATAGGATGCGGAGGCTTGGTTTCTCGGCATGCGAAAATTATTTAGATTGCATGATTACTCAGAAAACATGAAAGCAAGGATAGTCCTTTTCAGTCTCAAAGGTAAAGCAGATATTTGGTGGGAAGACATGAAGAATGTCAAGGACATACATGAGGATGAGTTGACTTGGCATGTGTTTGAAAGTATCTTCAAGAAGAAGTACTTATCTGAGAGGTTCTACGATGATAGAGCTAAGGAGTTTTATGAGTTGTGGATATGTTCTATGACAGATGAGGAGTATACTAGTAGATTTTGGAGTTGTTGAGATATGTACCTTACCTTAGAGAGGAGAAGGATAAGGTCAGAGATTCATCAGTGGATTTCCTGTTGCATACAAAGACTAGATTGAGTTCGATGAGCCTAGATCGTTGGAGGAGGCCATCCGAAAGTTGAAGAATTATTATGAGTAGTCGAAGCACAAAGTTGAGCCTAAACATGACTTGAAAAGAAATGACAAAACTAAAGGAAAATGGCCACCAAAGAGAGGAATACCTTAAGACGCAAGTGAGAAAGAAAATGCATTTCCTTACAAGAGATTCAATACAACTGAGAAGGGACATGGAGAGCAACAGGCTAGATGCAGTGGTAAGGAACCATTATAGTGTTGGAAATGTGGTAAGGATCATCGTAAGAGGGATTGTCCGTAGTATCAGAGTGGTGGTAGAACCCAGATCTACAGTTCTCAGGAGGCACATACAGTTGGTGATGTTGGTCATAGCATTCCTCAGATTTATGCAGTTGTGGACAACAAACAGGTGAATCATCAAGCATCGATCATTGAGATGGATAGTAAGATTTGTGATCAAGTTGTTTCTAATTTGATTGATCCTAGATCTAACTATAGTTATATTAATCCTGACTTAGTGGATAAGTGTCGTTTGAGAAAAGAAGTGCATGCAGAATCTTGGTTGGTATAGTTGGCTACAGGTACAAAGAAGCGAGTTCACCATTGGGTAAGAGCTTATGCATTTGAGTTAAATGGTATGCCTACAGAAACACATTTAAATGTATTTCCATTGGGATCATATAGTATGCTTTTGGGTATGGATTGGCTATACCTTCACAAAACCAAAGTGGATTGCTTCGATAAGGCCATTGAGTGTGTGGATGATAGTGCGGAAAAGAAGACCTTGTAGGGAAAGAAGAAGCCTACAATAGTGAGGATGGTTACCGCTATGTAGGCTAAGTGTAGTTGCAGAAAAGGTTGTGTGATGTTTGCAGTACACATTTCCAGTGACAAGGGTAAGGAGGTTGAGGATGCTGATGTGTTGAGTAGGTACCCAGTATTGCAACAATTTCAAGATGTATTTCCTGAGGACATTTTAGAGTTGCCACCTCACAGGGAGGTAGAATTTTCTATTGAGTTAGTGCTAGGGGTAGCTCCAGCATCGAAACCGCCTTACAAGATGAGCACATATGAGTTGGAGTTGTAGCTAAAGGAAATGTTGGAAAAAGGATTTATCAGACCCAATGTATCACCTTGGGGTGTACCAATGTTGTTCGTAAAGAAGAAAGATGGCACTCTTATATTGTGCATTGATTACAGGCAGTTGAACAAGGTAACGATCAAGAATAGGTACCATTTTCCAAGGATTGATGATTTGTTTGATCAGCTAAAGGGAGAAACAGTGTTCTCTAAGATCGAATTGAGATTAGGACACCATCAAGTACACATCAAGGAAAAGGATATCTTGAAGACTGCGTTTAGGACCAAGTATGGGCATTATGAGTTTGTTGTTGTTCCATTTGGCTTAAATAATGCTCCAGCTACATTCATGTGTTTGATGAATAATGTGTTGCGTCCTTATTTGGACAATTTTGTTATTGTATTCATTGATGACATATTGGTATATTCTAAGAATGAGGAGGAACATGCCAAACATTTAGTAGCAGTGTTGAGATTTCTAAGAGAGCATCAGTTGTATGCTAAACTTAGCAAGTGCAACTTATTTTAGACTGAGGTACATTACTTGGGACATGTTGTCTCCAAGGAAGGCATAGCAGTAGATCCAGAAAATATAAGGGCCATCATGGAATGGGCAACTCCTAAGAATGTAGATGAGGTGAGATCATTTATGGGATTGGCAGGTTACTATAGGAGGTTCATCAGGAACTTCTCACGCATTTCATATCTTATCACATCATTGCAATGGAAAGGTAAGAAGTTTGAATGGACGGTGGAATGTGAATATAGTTTTGAGCAACTTAAGCAATTGTTGACACATGCACTAGTGCTAAAGATCATGGATCCAGACCAGGAGTTTGTTGTGTGTACAAATGCTTGCAAAAGGGGAATTGGTGGAGTTCTCATGCAAGAAGGATAGGTAGTGTGCTATGAGTCATGGAAAATGAATTATATTGTATTTTGGTCATTGATGAGTTTTCAGTGCTATCACTTTTTTATCTTTTCTGATCAATGATACTTTTGCAATAGCCATAACAATTTCCATAAGGAGTCTACTAGAACTTGTTACAATGAGGCCTAAGCATTTTTTTTTGTTCTTTACTGCTTGCATTTGACTCCTGCAATCATTAAATGATTTCATTTGTAAAGGGATATTTGTTACAAATTATGATATATTTTGATATTGACTCGAGATGTTTGAACATTTATTTGAATGAAATGAATGGATAATTTTCATACGATTTTATTATCTCATGTTGTACATTTTATTTTCTTCCTTATGATTCTGTCAACATTTGTATATCTCATTTTAAATACCATTTCTCTTTTGATTATTGGTTTTTACCCACCATATTGAATTGTATATTTTAATAACAACGATTTAGTTAAGTTATTTTCAATGTTTTTCTTTTAATCATGGTTATTATTATTTTCATCCATTTTAACTTTTGTAACATATTTATTGTAAAATTATTTTATTTTGTTTTGATCATATAAGGTGTTACCTACAAGGCTATAAAATCCTGGGTTACGTTCCCATTTTTCTTGGTCTAGCCCACTAAGAATTTGAAAAATGTTGCAAGAATAACTTAGTCCATTCTTCCCATCCATCAATGCTTGTGTGTCATGCAATTGTTTTCACTTTTCCTGCATGTCACTACAAAAAAATACTCTAATAATCGTGTGGCTTAGCTTTGTCTAATTGCATGACTGTCTGCTCTACAAGTGTGTGCCACTGCGCACCTCTTTGCTTCATAACTATGGGGTCACCACACACTTGTTTGAAACTTAGCTGTGTGGTCTCACCGTGCAAGTTTAGTTCACCTATGCGCACAACACACAACTTTATGTGGTTTTTTGTGTGCATTCCTACACAGGTAGCTATGGATTACCCACGCAGTCAGCCAAAATGAATGCTTTTGTGTTTTTTAGGGCCCAAATTCCCGTGGTCCTAAATATCTATGCAGATGAGATTACAAAGCTAGGGTACAAGGGTTACCTGGAGAAAATGCAGTTTGAATCTAGGCGTCTAAACTCTTGTAATCACTGAAGAGTCTCACCAAGTCACCAAAGTCAAACGATGAAAATGAATAGTAAAAAAAGAAGTCATCCCCCCTTTTCATAGTAGTTTGACTTGAAATTTGACTTGCCTATTCAAGCAAACCATAGGCTCAATTCTAGAACAATTTGCACCACTAGATTCCTTGCAACAAACCTTTCATCATGGTATCTTTTCTTCCACCTTTTAGGAGACTTCCATTTGGGAGCTATTCAGCATGGGCCAATACAAGTGTTCCCATTGATGCGTACCACTTCTATATATGCCTTTTTAAGTTTATTATGATTGAGAACTCTCCCTTGTATGTATATTTTGCGCGTGACCCCATATGACCTCTTGGGCCATCAATGAGGCTTCAACAATCTCATGAATTATGATGAATTAAACTAATATATAGGCTCTTAGTGTCCCTCTTCAGATACATTGCATTTTGTCCTCTTGAAACTAAACATCCTATTCACTACAACTCCTCCTATAAAAAATTGTCTGATCCAAGGAACAAGATCTACATTTACTTACCACCTCTAGCAGTCCTAGTAGAACCCTTGATCATTTGACATCCATGCTCACATTTTCTATAAGCTTGGGAGTCTGTATATTCCTTCTTCATCACTTACAACTGTATATTCTCTCTCAGTAGTGCCTTTTCTTACCTACCTTTGACTCCCTCCCCATTGGTTTCATCAATATTTGATAATGAAGTTTCACATGGATTTCCATTTCCATGCAACTATGATCCCTTCATTTTATTTTGATTCATCCACCTTCCCCTTTTGATTCATTTTCTTTTGATTCACCCATGTATTGAAAACTATTTGAATCGAATAACGAAAATATTAGGATGATCAATAAAATGAATCACAAATTTGAATTTTTTCCTATGCACATTTGTATATGACCTATGATGATTCCTTATAAGTTTTCCTCTTAATTTTTTTTTATCAATTCCAAAGTCTTTACTGGTAAATATCTCTTGCACAAATATCCCCTCTAAATTTTGGAAAAATAGTGAGATAAGAAATATTGTTTTAATTTATAACTACACATACATAAAAATGAAATTCCTACTCATCTTTTCATTCTATATTTTAATGCATGAATAATAAATGCTAGTGTTGATTTTTTTTTTTACTTACTTATTTATGTTCTTTTTAGTGTAAAGTGCACCAATGTTTTTCTTACATTAAAATGCACTACTAAACAATTTAATTGATGAAATACAAATGTTAAACTTCACAAAATTTTTGCATAGTTTTTTCTTTACGAAGGAGAAAACAAAGGTCCCTTTTTAGTGCATATCATTATTTAGTGCACTGATGCATTTTGTATATAAAAATGCACCAATGTGTCACAAATTAATGCTGTGCATCGATAAATTTTAAAAGCCATTCAAAATTCTATTTGAAGTTATATTATTCAGTGCTTTCCAACATTTTTTTAAGAATATATTCATGTATTAAGGAAGGTTTTGGTTTAAATGCAAGAATTTTTTTATAATATCAAATGGCTAATTCTTTGAATTCCGGGTCATTTCATATTGTTGCAAGTTCTTCGAATTATCCCCACCATTTGTAGTAAGGCCATATTTTATTTATGGTTCATTTATTTGATTGAATTCATGTTATATATGTGCATGCATTTGAATAATTGTTCATTGATAGGATCATAGATTCAAGATTGATTTTTGAAGTGCAAGATATTCCATAGGTCCAAAAATGTCATAAGATATTATTGGGAGAAAGATATTATAGACAAATGTTTGGTGAAATTGGATAGTTGCTTTACCCTATTAATTGTAGCATGCCATCTTCCAACAACTGAAATGGGTCAATGGTACTACTTTGTGAATTGGATCTCTTTTATAACATCTCAGTAGTATGTGGTTGTTAAAAGTGTAAAAGGTTGAAGGAGAATCCAAATTTGTTGTTGTGCATGCAATGTAGTTTGTCTTCTAGTTATGTGCTTTCAATGAACTAAAATTTTCATATACCAACAATCGCTTGTCAACAATTCCTTGCATTAGGTCTACTTTTAGACATCCCCTTGTGACATTTAAAAATATGATTAAGTAATTGTATTTTTATATTTTCAATGGAAGTAATATAAATGTATTGTTTAATTTTAAATTTGTTTTATAAAATGATTGGTTTCATGTTTATTATTGGGAAAAAGATTTGCATGCTTCTAATAAATATTTGATATAATATTTGAACATACTAAATGCATCATGTTACCAATATTATCAATGTAATGTTCAATATTTTTACAATCAAGATTTTGATGATGCAAAACCTATATACCATTTATTGCTGCACCCCAAGGTGATGTCAAATGCAAAGATTGTTATTAGACGAGAAAAACTCAAAGACGAACAATTTCCAAGCATGGTCGAATCAATCGTGCATTCAATTCCCACTATGTCCGGAGTCACAATTTTGAAACATCTATAGTAACACTAGTTATTTACATGTTGGGGATGAAAGTGGTAATACAAAAGTTTGTATTAAGGATTTCATATAATATATCGGACATGCCATGTAAGGAATGTTGTTACATACATTCCATCAAAGTCATCTAGGGCATGACGTTGAAATCACAAATACCTTCTTCGAAAGCCTAAAATCTGCTTCCACCATCGAGTCTCTTTCAACATGGGTGAAGGTCTACCCAAGTAGGGAAAAAATTACTATACAACTTAAAAGAAATTTATGGTATGCCAAACATTTATATCTTATCACTTTTGAAGTAATTAATTGTTAAGTACCCTAAGTTTTTAAGAAATTTTGTCACACAATAAACATTGAAAATTGTTGATTTTATGCATGACTAATGACAATTTACATTTCTATTGACCATTAGTTGTAGTTACTCAAATATAAGGTACTTTCAAGTGATAATGTCTTTCCCAACAACTTCGTAGAGGCAAATAAAATGCTAAAAATGTTAGGTGTTGAGTACATATCATACTGTGCATGTATGAATGATTGTATTCTATACAAAGACAAACATGCAAAAAAAGAGATACACCCAAATTGTGGATATGATAGGTAGATAAAAAATAAAAACAAGAGTAAGGAACATGGTCCTCTTCATAATATATTGAGGAATATGCCTATAATTCCAAGGATTGAAAGTCTCTTTCATTGTAAACAATTAGTTATGTTGCTGGGGTGGCATGCCTCACATAGAAGTGAGTTAAGAGTTATAAAAATCTTGGAAAATATAATAGATATGAAACATGTAGAGGATACATGGCCCAACAAATTCAAATATGAAGAATGGAGCCTTTGATTAAGTGTAGTCATGAATGAGTTAATCCATACTCTCTCCATAAGACAAACTATTATGTTCGGTTAGTGCTCGTGATCAATAACAATATCTCTTCATGGTTGTCCATGAAGAATGAACATCTTATACTAACTCTTATAGTCCTCAATAAAAGATAAGTGAAGAGAATCGGTGTTAGGGCCCAACCCTAACAACTTTGTTTATGTAATAAGTCCAACGGCCTGAGTCAGAGTCATAGTTAGTTAGAGAGTCAATAAATCCCACATTAATAATTGTAAGTGGTTGACCCACATTAGAGAAAAGGGACCACAGTTAGTTGTAAACGAGCCATAATTAATAAATAAAGTGGTTAACCCATGTTATAAAAGGGACCACTAGTAGTTAGGGTTTTGGATGTCATTTAGCTATAAATAGTCTTAGTTAGTAAGGGAAATATCATCAAGTCTTATTGTAATTGAGCTCTGCTCTGTTGGAGGTTGCCCCCTTGAAGAGGCAAGTGAACATTGAATCTGTTTCTGAATAATAAAATACTTTGCAGTTTTTCTCATTTCATGTGATAATTTTGTGTTTTGGGCTATATTTCTTTGTATTTATGGTATTTTGTATTTTCTCGCAGGTCAAGAGAATAACAAGTGGTATCAGAGCACTTTCCAGGACCACTTGTACCTCCAATTTTGGTGTTTTTCTTTTAGGCTAGAGACATGTTCTAACGTCTTTAGACCATAGGATCTATTGTTAAGTGCATAAACCTTCGGATTTGGGGAGGCATGGACGCAGGAACTATAAGAAGTGGTCATTCTTGTTGGACTCCCTTGTAACACCTATGGGTACCCCTTCGAGTAGTAGCGTATTAGACAAAACCACACACAGAATGCACGTCCATGTACCCTTGGGTATATCAGAAGCCCCCTAGGATCTCCTGAAACCTAACCTTAGATAAGCCATCAACTGTCTTGCTGCTATAGTAAACTGAGAACAACACCCCGGGAGATTACTCGCACATACAATAGGGTATTCGGGTAGTACGACTAAGGGTATGGTCGATCGTCCTTAGTTAGCCCCATGAAAGATTGGCCCAAGTACAATGGTTGGAACCCTACTTATATTGCGATCTGTAGCACTTGAAACTCCTTGGTGACCATAATTCCCTCCATTATTTGAAGATCACTCTCTACTTTATCTGTTAGATCAGATCCATCTGTTGGGGTTTTGTTGCTGCCATATAACTTAGATTCAGTAGTTGGTGTTTTCACAATGCATATCAGACTCCTTGTGTAGTGAGGGTTGATTCAAAAAATATTCAGGCAACGAAATATTGGCCCCAACCAAAAACCTTGAAGAGATTGAGGGGATTCTTGTGTATCAATAACTACCATCACAAATTTATACGCATTTATGGATGCATTGCTATACCCCTAACTAATAATCTCAAGAAAAAGTCATTTCTCTGGACTGATGCTACTCAATAGGCCTTCTTGGCTCTCAAACAAGCCATGTGCTCCACTCCAGTATTGGCCCTACACGACTTCACCAAATATTTTGTGATTGAATGTGATGCTTCATGTATAGGTATTGGTTGTATTAATTCAGGAAGGTATACCATTGGCTTTCACCAGTCAACAAATCAGTGGCAAACATCTAGGTCAATCTACTTATGAGAAAGAAATGATGGCCATCTTACATGAAGTAGACACCTGGAAGCCATAATTGTCGGGGTGACGTTTCCAAATCTATACAGACCATAACAACCTAAAATATTTTCTGGAGAAATATCTATCGTTGCCACAAGAAAATAAATGGCTTGCCAAAATGCTGGGATATGATTATGAGATAATTTATAAGAAAGAGCGTGACAATGTAGTGGTTGATGCTTTATCACAACAATTTGAGGATGAAGGCACCCTGCTATCAATCTATCTACCCATACTAGATTGGATTGAAGATGCCTACAAGGAATGGTTCTCCCACCCCTCTCTTTCCCAAATAATTAATAACTTAAGAGAAGATCTTAATTCCTCAGCAGACTACTCTTGGATGGATGCGATTCTTCACTACAAGGATCGAGTAGTTATATCACCAACCTCCACCCTCAAAACCCACATCTTGGACGAGTTGCACTCATCTCCAATTGCAGGACATTTAGGCTTTCAAAAGACTTATTCTTTCTCATGTCGTTCTTTCTTTTGGGTTGGCAAGAAAAATGACATTCTTAATTTTGTAGTTGAATGTGATGTGTGCCAATGCAACAAAGGTGAAACAATCAAGTTACCAGGAACCTTACAACCATTTCCACTCCCTGCTTATATATAGATGGGTCTTTATATGGATTTCATCACTGATATCCCAAAGTCAGGAAACAAATTATTCATCATGGTGGTTGTGGACAAAATTTCTAAATATGCTCATTTTTGCACTCTATCACACCCATTTACCCCCACTTTGGTGGGTCAATTTTTCTTGGACTAGATCTTCAAACTACATGGAATGCTGACATCCATTGTGTCTGATAGTGACCCCAATTTCACCAGCAAATTTTTGTAGGAAATTTTCAAGCTACAGGGCACACATCCCTAATTAAGTACCACCTATCATCCCCAAACCGATGGTCAAACCGAAGTAGTCAACAAATGTTTGGAGACCTATCTGAGGTGCTTCACTTCAGACAAGCAACATCAATGGGTACAATGGCTAATTTTAGCTAAATGGTGGTATAATAGTAACTATCATGAAGCCACCAAAATGACTCCATATGAGGTAGTGTATGGCCAACATGGCCAACTTGTACCTTCACCTGTTTCTTATATCCCTGGATGTTCTAAACTACAGGCAGTTGATAAACTCCTACAAAACAGTGCAGCCATGATTGCTTATATCAAAGATAATCTACATCAAGCTCAAAATCGAATGAAGAAACAGGTTGACCAACATTGTTCCGAGTGATCATTTCAAGAAGGGGATCAGGTATTCCTGCAACTCCAACCATATAAGAAAACATATCTCAAAGAAAAGAGCTGCCAGAATATAACACCAAAATTCTATGGGTCTTATCAAATACTTCAGCACATAGGAGCAGTCGTCTACAAATTGGCCTTGCCACCTACTTTAAAAATCCATCTGGTCTTCCATGTATCATGCCTAAAGAAAGTGGTGGGGAACAATTGCAGAGTTCAAACAAGTCTACCTAAATTGGATGAGGAAGGCTCACTTTGGCTCCAACTAGAAGAAGCCCTTGATATTCGTGAAAGACATATTCGTGGATGCATGATCAAGGAAGTCCTAATCAAGTGGAAAGACACATCTCCACAATATGCGACCTGGAAACCAACCACTATTCTTCAACAGTTTCTGCAAGTTCAACCTTGAGGACAAGGCTGCTTTCGATGGGGGAGGGCATGTTACGGTCCAACTCTAACCCCTTTATTTATGTAATAAGCCCAATGGGCCAAGTCAAAGTCATAGTTAGTTAGAGAGTCAATAAAGCCCACATTAATAATTTAAGTGGTTGAATCACATTAGATAACAAGGACCAAAGTCGTTCCCTTGAACATGGCACTCCCACAGATAAATCTTCCTTGTGACGGTCTTTCAATATGAATCTTACTAGCCTATGAGTTTAGCCTATATACCCCGATGTTCTTGCATCTCTGTATCCTAACACTCTTTGGTGTTCATGAGTCTAGTGCTGCATGGTTAAAACCATTGTCGTGCCTTCTATTGTTCAAGGGAAAACCTTTTTTCTATTTTTTCCTCCATCAACCCATCAAGCATATTCTTTCATCACACCCTTTGTCATTTTGACCTAATGTTCAAAAATATTCCTCAAAAAAAAAAAATCATTCTTGTCCCGTTTCGTGTCGATTGATGTAGGACACATTATTGCCTACCTTTCGACAGGTCTCTTCCTATCGACTTCAACACTCTATATAGGAAAAAGACCCAAAAACACTTCAGTGCCTTGGTACTTGTAGACATTAGTGGCAGGTCACCTTGTGTTTGATCAGGGGTTCTCATTATTGGCTCCTGGTTAAATGATTCTATGGGTGTTCAATGACAAAAACATTTTTCACACTCGCTAGATTGTACTGTGCATCTTGGAGACCATCACCATTATTGGTGGCCTTCCTCACATTTGTTAACGGTCTCCATTATTGACTGGTAATCAAACGATTTCGTGCATGTTCAACATCAATGCATATATTCACATGTATCGATCTATGCTGTTCGGTGAAGCGGAAATCAAGACCTTGGGTAGAGGCTTGCATCACTTAGCCTTGTTTCCTCTCCCAAGTTGTGTATATTGTTTTTTGGAGACAGCTCATCAAAATGATCCTATTATGACACCGGTTTTGCATTGTGCTTATCGGCGGCCAACATCGTCATATCTCTTTTATGAGAAAATCACTCTAACATAGCTACTGAGCATGGGAATGCCCGACTCAGGACATGATTTTAGTTGTTTTATATATATGTGTTGTATCAGGTTTCCCGTACTGCCTAAAGCTCCTATCCTCTCTCTTTTTGTCAAAAAGGAACATAACAGTTAAGTATAAAGTGTTTCGACCATCGTCACAACCTCTGATCTCACACTTTATGGGGCATCTGTTATAGATGAAAATGACCTCCTCATTAGTTCAGAGGACAAATACATGATGACTGAAGAAATGACCAAGTTCACAAGCCTTGTTTCCAAGCTAACGCTGGCTATACACTAGCAACTTGCTTTATAAAGATTCTTAGCAAGCCTAAGGGTGCGTTGGTGACCCAAGTAACTCTACTTGTTACCTTGGGAACAATGTTAGTAAACCCTAATGAGGATCTAAGGGTCAAAGGAGTGGATTGACCAAGAAATATCCCTATATTCTCTCCTAGATCAATTCAAAAAAGCAAGGAAACATCCAAGTTCGACCTATTTGGGGGATTACTAATCCTAATGGAGTATGAAAATGGGAAAGAGATCAAAAGAATGGCAACATCATTTCTTTTACCTAAATAAACTCATGGAGAAACTTGGCAACCCTAACCTCACATGCTACATAAGTAGAGCTAGGGCTATTGTGAAAGAGGTCAAATCATTTGAAAGGATAGCTTACTTGATTGTTGAGTAAAGTCTCAAACTTAAGCATAAGAAGCTGGTAAGAAGGGAGAGAGGGAGAGGAGCTGGAGGGGTAAGGGAAGGATGATGCAACCGATGGTTGTAATCACTCTTTCGACATTAACATAGAACTACAGTTGTACTGTCCACTTCATGATGTTGGTACTATAATTCATTTATATGTTTATTCAATGTCTTTTAGCATGAGTAGCTTAGTTATGTGCAACTAGATGTCTTTTGTATATTCATGCATTGATTATCAAGGTTTTATGTTGTGATTACGCTTGTCTTTTCTATGTGTAGGACTTGATCTGGAGCCGGCTCAGGGGACTTCCACCTAGCTGCATTGCGCTCTCCATTTATTCCACATGAAGGCTCAAGGTAATGAATCCGTCTCTCTTTGATAGTTAGTTGTCGAATATGGACATGCATATATATTTGTGACAACTGCAGATAATCTTACAGTTTTCCAAGGGTCACGGGAAGACCCTTGAGGGTTCCTTCATTTTCCATACACTGTGCATTAATATCTATAGCACTTATCAACTAAATCAGATATATATCCACCATTCCAAGAATGCTTAAAACATTCAACATTTTTACGGAGAGAGCCTGTACATTCACAACCCCAATCAATAATAAACATTTAAATATATATACAAGTAAACACAAACCTTTGGGGTCCTTAATCATCCTGATGTTATTTTTATCAAGTTATTCAAATACAACTTGTTAGAAGATTTCTTCTTTCATTTCTTCAGTAGCACCAAATACAACTTCACCACTTCTCCAATGTTTTTCACGAACATCTGTATGTAGTTCTTTTATTCATTGTTCAGTTTCATTCTTTCTTCAAGGTAGTCATTATGACTGTTACAATATTCCCTCCCTCTTAACTAGGGAGATATAGCTTTCTTCTAACCATTCTCCCTCTCCGCTTAAGGAGATCAATAGATTCCTTCATCTTTATTAAGATATTCAACATATTGAAGATTATGTACCTACAAAAATTTAATAGAAAGTACAATCAAATACAAACATACATAAGCATGAAGTTAACTATATCGAAATCAAGTTATTATTATGGAAGCACCAAAACATTCAAGCTTTAGACATAAAATACATAAAAAAATTACATACTAGAATTCAACTTCTTGATAAGGTTTTGTCATAAACACTAGACTCCATCTTTTAGACATAATGCCTTAGATATCAGCAATAAAAAGCAATCCAATCATAGTACTATATATCTAAGGTTTCAACAATATGTTTTTAGAATTACATGTCAAGGTTCTAATAGGATTTGTTGCAAACCCTATATTTTATCATCAAAGATAAATCATATCAACAATAGAAACTAATATCATCATGTCCTAGAATATCAATTTCTACTAGGGTTATGCTACAGCCCTAGATTTCACAAACTAAAACATTAAGTTAGCATACTTTCATATATATATATATATATATATATATATATATATATATATATATATATATATATATATATATAGATATATATATATAGGATGCACTAGCATTTCACATCAATATCTACTAGGTAAACCAAAGATCAATACGTTGAACATTTTTTTACCAGCCTAGGGTTTCGATCAAACAAACAAATACCTAGGGTTTCATTCCTAACATCTTAATTTATTTATTACAAGGGTTTTGTTTATAAACCCAATTATTAAACCCTAAAAATCTAGGATTTCATTATATAACTTAGACATTAACAACAAACCCTAAAAGACTAGGGTTTTTACCATAACATTATCAAATCCTGAAACTTTAAAAGAATAGGATTTTATCATATGTTCTAGAATTTATCAACAAAACCTAAGGAAACTAGGGTTTCATAATCAACATTGACATACCCTTAGAAATAATAGGTTAGGGTTTTATAGTGAACCCTAAGGGTTAGGGTTTCACAAGAATGATCAAAAGACAAGAGATAATATAATGAGGGTAGATTCAATCTAATGATTAATCACCCTAACAAGAATATTTGTGATTCAAAACCCTAGACATAACTATGTTAGTGATGTAAAGCGAATTTCAAAAGAGAATGATCATACCTTTTGTATGGAAAGAACTTTGTAACAAAACTTGTAGTCTGAGACATAGCTTGATTTGTTCTTTAACAAACCTTATAAGGCATCAATTATTAAATGGATTCCTTTGCAAAAAAACTTCTCTCATGATTAAAGTATTTCCTTTGAAGTCTCCTCCACAACCTTTGTGTATTCTGCAAGATTTCCTAACCAAGGAAATTATAAACAAAAGGTTATTAGTATATAATACAAGAAAATCTCGATATGAAAAGGAACAATATACTTATATTTTGGTAAAATGGTGAAGGCTCCCTCTTAATCTAGTCATTTGAGGGATACCTACACTTTAAACAATTCAATTTTTTTCTAAAATGATATATTAAACCTACAATATATAGAAATAAAAACATAAAAGAAAACATTACAAAGATTAAAATAGATGGATATGCGAGGGATAATATTCCCTAAGAGTATTTAGAAAATAGATCTTTGATTTTGGGTTCTTCAGTCTTGTTTCTCTTAGGTGGAGCTTCATCGACAATATTTTCACGTTCTATTTCTCTCTTCTTATTTCTTGGATTCTCAGGACATTAAATTTGTAGTGTCCCATTTTATGACAATTGTAGCACTCCATCTTTGATAGATCAACCTTCTTCTTTGGTACTTTGAACTTCTTGTATGTTCCCTTCTTCTCGTGATAAGCAAAGTAAGAATTTGAAGTGTTGTCTTATTCATCCTCCTGCTTGTTATTTACTAATGAGATGTGGGTTTCTTCTTGAGTGTGTGCATTCCACATTTGTTCAAAGGTTGTAGTATCTTCCAACAGCTAATTCCTGATGCAAAAGCACTCCAAGATTTTGGTAGACATAATAGAGCAGCAATCACAAGTTCTTTTTCTGGTACAAATTCATCTATAAATTGGATTTCATCTCTCATTTTAGAGATCCTTACAAAATATGATGAAACAATATGATCTTTCGTCATCTTAATTGTTCTTAGTTCATTATTGAGACTAGCTATCTGACCAATATTCTTGATGGTGAGCAACTTGGAGAGGGGTTCATACATTTCTTGAGAAAAATCTATGTTGGATATGTATGGGATTATGTTGTCCTTCACTCCATCTACTATTAGACTCATGGCCAAGATGTTGGTTTCCCTGAATTTCTCCTTTCTTAAATTATCGGCATGTGAAAATTGTAGCAAGAAATTCTCAATTTGATTTTTCCTTGATTAAATTGAGAAAATTCAAATTTCCACAACAACAGACAACTTGGTTGATGTTAACTTGTGTTACATGGCTTGTGTCACCTAGTTTACTCAATAAATTTGAGTTGGAGGAGTTAGAATTTAGTTTTGCAAGTGTGATTTCTAATTTGTAGCAATCAAGGTCAATTATCTCAAGTTGTTTTCAATTAAACTTGTTCCAACTTTTGGACGAACTAGTGGAACTTTAGTTAAGCAGTGGGACTTCAGTAAAACTCAGTGATCATTTAGTTGACTAATCAATCAACCAAAAATAGCTAGTGAATTCAAAGAATTCGAGTTACCTAGTTGAGGTGGACATTCTAAGGCAATGTAACATCAGTTGTATACTAGTATTGAGTGTACAAGTGTTGCATGCAGTGAGATGATCAACCTAAAAAAATTCCGCAATTCAATTAAGGGAATTTCCTAAATAATAGGGGCTAATTCCTAAAGGAACAGTTCAAGGAAATAGGATATGAAGTTGAGGCAAAAAATTGAGTATAGAGATAGGTTGTGAACTTGCAAGGTGAGCTCAGTTGAGAAAAGAAATTGTAATACATCTCTATTCATTCGATTAATGCAAGAGGAATTGGGTTTTTTAGCGATTTCTTTCCCCAAATAAAAATACTTGTTGCATGCGTGTTAATTCTTCTTGCATGTTTGGGATTTTTGTTCTAAATTACGAATTAATGTCCAAAGAACAATAGTTTAGATCTTTGTATTGTGATTTCAATTAAAACTTCATGAGCAGTTGCAAATCTACAACCTAATTTCTCATGGTATCAGAGCTAGATTCACACTAGAGAAGGAAATTCAAAGTTGTATCTCATAGGTTTCAATTTGAAGATCAATGTAGCAGGGTTTCTTCAGAGCTAAGAAGGTGTACTTCAATGGACTAAGCCTAGATTTTTCCTTGGAAGGCACCTCTTATTTTGTTGCATGGAAGGACCGCATGGAGGCAATATTGGATGAAAATGGATTGCTAGAATACATAAAGTTAGATGTTACAGAACCTCAAGCATATGATGCCAAGGTGAAGAGAATCATCTTGGAGGGAGTACCAGATGATATTGTATAGAATATCCATAATAAAGAAACTTTGTTCACGATGTGGAAAGCATTGAAAAAATTGTTCAAGAATAAGAGTGAACACATGAAGCTGGCACTCAAGGATAAACTTCGAAGAATCAATATGCAGAAGAATGACACAATTCCACAATATCTAAGCAATTTTACACAGTGTTGTGATGAACTTGGCGTGGTTGGTGTTAATGTCCTTGAAGAATACTTGGTAACCTTAGCTCTTCTGGGCCTTCCCAAGAGCTGGCATAGCTATCAAGACTCGGTGAATGGGAGGGAGGAACAACCGAGTTGGGAACACTTATGCTCTGATTTGGTGCAGGAGGAAATAAGGCGGAACACCAAATATGGGACTTCATCGAAGGGTGAGGATGAAGAAAAAATTGCATTGGATGGAAAGGAAAAGAAGGGAAAAGGTAAGAAATCCTAATCCAAACCAGAATCTAGTCTAGGGGTCAAGAAGAAAGATTTTTCAAACATTAAATGCTTCCATTGTCATTAATTCAGGCACTATGCCACGAAGTATCCACACAATAAGACAAGCAAGAAGACCTTAGGAGGAGGGACAAGTGAATCTTTGGCTTCACAGTTAGAGCTTGACTTTACCCTCATTGGATGCATGGCCAACATAGTGATGGGAGCGTGTGGTACTTGGACTCAAGTGCATCATTCGACATTATGGGAAATAAATACTTTTTCAGTGACCTGGAAGAAAAATATTTGTAGATGCACATCGAAATGGGGGACGATGAAAGGTATAACATGACCAGGATTAGTAAAGTTACCTTTAAGAGGGATTCAGTCTCCCCCCTCAGGCTCAAATATTTCATGTTCATTTCAGGCCTAAAGAAAAATCTCATCTTTGTTATATTTTTGGAAGACCGTGGTTATGATGTGATATTCAGTAAAGGAAAGGAATTCCTGAGACACATATCCACGAGACAGGTGAAGCATATCAAGGTTTGTGTGAAGAACCTGTACAAGCTAGATGTGGAGGATTATGATGCATTGAGCATAAAAGCAAAGAAAGTGCAGAGCCACAATGTCAGTGAACTTTGGCATAGAAGACTTGGCCATTTGCATCATGGTTCTTTGAAGATCATGTAGCAGATAACCATAGGCCTCCCGAAAGGAGCACTTATGCAAAGGATGTACTTTGGGGAAGTACACAAAATCAACATTTCATGATTGGGACAACAAAGAACATGCAGTCCTTGAAAGGATCCACTCTGATGTTTGTGGAACTTTCTCGATAGCCTCCACTGCCAGGCACAAATATTTTTTCATTTTTATTGATGACTTCTCATGGAAGTGCTGGATCTTCTTCATGTGGAAGAAGGATGAGACATTCTCCAAGTTCATAGAATTCAAAGCACTGGTTGAGAAAGAAATGGGAAAGAAGGTGAAGGCTCTCAGGAGCGATAATGGAGGTGAGTATGTGTCGAATGAATTTAAATTTTTTTGTGCAAAAGAAGGCATTCGACGAGAGTTGACAACACCCCACAACCCACAACAGAATGGGGTGGCTGAGAGAAAGAACTGTAGCATTGTGGGAGAAGAAAGGGATATGTTGCATGATCAAGGCTGACCTCTACATTTGTGGGCTAAGGCATGAAACACAATAGTCTATTTGTAGAACCAGAGTCCTCATCAGATTCTGGGCACGATTACACAGGAGGAGCCTTTCTCGGGGAGAAAGTTGGATGTGTCACACTTCAGGATTTTGGGAGCCTCTATTTATTTCCATGTCTCTAAAGAATCAAGGAAGAAGCTAGAGTAAACAACGTAATCAAGGGTATTTTTGGGTTACACAGAAACTCCCCATAATTACCGTGTGTACTTTCCATCCCTTAGAATGACAGTTCTATGAAGGGATGTAAAATTTGACAAAGATAAATCCATGTGGTTCTCTCTTGAGAGAGAGCTTTAGATCCCACCAGAAGAGGAGATTTTAGCTCTAAAGGTGGAACGCCAGGGAGTTATGTAGAAACCATAAATTGAGGAGAAAATAGTGGAGACATCCACTCAAGTAGAACCATCTAGAGAAGGAAGAAAAAGGACTAGGGAAGTTGAGAGACTTGTGAAATATGCAAGGGAGAATGTGGGTTCTCCTTCAAATTAGCACATGTAGAGAAGGTCACTAGATCGATACACTGGCTACATGGCTCTAATGTCTGAGCTTGTAGAGACTGAGCCATCCTCTTTCGAGGAAGCAGTAGAGAAACCTGTGTGGGTTGATGCAATGGTGGAGGAATACGAATCCATTATAAATAATAGTGTTTGGGAAGTGGTCCCAAGACCAGCAAATAAATCATTTGTGGGTTCGAGATGGATCTTCAAGGTAAATCATGTAGCAAATAAAAACATATAGAAGTATAAGGGCATATTTGTGGCCAAGAGGTAATCTCAAGTTGAGGGTATTGACTATGAGGAGAAATATTCTCTTGTAGTGAGGTACTCACCCATATCCTTGCTCTGGCTACACAGATGGGGTGGAAGATCCACCAGATGGATGTAAAAACAACATTCCTCAATGGAGTTATTGAGGAGGAGGTGTACATCGAGAAGCTAGAAAGCTTCAAGACTTTTGATTAGGAGTCTCATGTGTGCAGACTCAAGCGAGCATTGTACGGTATCAAGCAAGCACCCCGTGCTTGGTACACTAGGATTGATAGCTATCTCACTGGTTTGGGATTCACCAAAAGTGAAGTGGATGAAAACCTCTATCATATCTTAGTAGAAGGTAAATTGTTGATTATTGTCTTATATGTTGATGACTTGATTTTAACTAGTGATGAGCAGTTGATCAGATCTTGCAAGGAGGACCTTGCAAGAGAGTTTGAAATGAAGGACATGGGTCTCATGCACTACTTCCTCAGATTGGAAGTATGGCAAGGTGATGGGGAACTGTTTGTCTCTTAGGGAAAGTATGCCAATGAGATACTTCAGAGGTTTCGCATGGACAATTGCAAACCCATGGAGACACCTCTAGCAACCAACTAGAGGAAAGAGGATGCCACTTTAGGTGAGGAAGTGGATGCTACTATTTACCGATAATTGGTGGGTTCACTAATGTATCTTGTGAACACATGACCAAATATGTGCTATGAAGTCAACTAACTGAGCCAAGCTATGGTTAGGCCAACCAAATTATTTTGGAGGGCAACTAAGCATGTTCTATGGTACCTCAGAGGCACTACCCAGTTTGGACTATGGTACAAACAAACAGAGGGAGTGAAGCTGTGTGGCTTCATAGATGAAGATTGGGCGGGGAGTCCATCAGACTGAAAGAGTACATCAGGTGGAATTTTTAGCGTTGGGTCCACAACAGTTTCTTGGTACAACAGGAAGCAAATATCTTTGGCACTCAACTCGACATAAGCATAATACATGGCTAACAATCAAGAAACATGTGAGGCAATCTGGATTATTTGGTCAGGTAATGGATCCAACTGTGATGTATTGTGATAATAAAAGTTGCATTAAGCTCTCTGATTTTTTTTTCATAATCTATCCAATCATATAGATATCCAATATCACCATTTATGAGATTGTGTGCAAAGGTCGATAATGTTGTTGCAGTACATTCCGACAGAGGAAAAGATGTTGATATTTTGATAAAGGCCTTGTCAAGAGGCATTTTCGAGTTCCACAGGTGCAAGATAGGGGTGGTTGATAATCCCTTTCTTGCTAAGAGGGAGTGTTGAAAATTGTAGCAAAAAATTCTTAATTTAATTTTTTCTTGATTAAATTGAGAAAATTCGAATTTCCAGATCAACAGACAACTTGGATGATGTTAACTTGTGTGACATGGCTTGTGTCACCCAGTTTACTCGGTAAATTCTATTTGGAGGAGTTAGAGTTCAGTTCTACATGTGTGATTGCTAACTTGTAGCAATTAAGGTCAGTTATCTCACTTTTGGAAGAACTAGTGGAAGGTCAGTTAAGCAGTGGGACTTAAATCAAACTCAGTGATCATCCAGTTAACCCAAAATAACTAGTGCATGCAGAGAATTTGAGTTACCTAGTTGAGGTGGAGATTCCAAGGTAGTGTAACATCAATTATGGACTAGTATTGAGTGTACATGTGTTGCATGTTGTTAGATGACCAACCTAAAGGAATTGCACAATTCAATTGTTGGAATTTCCTAAATAATAGGGGATAATTCCTCAAGGAACAATGCAAGGAAATAGGAGCTCAAGACAAGGCAAAAATTTGACTAAGTCTGGGTCAGAGGCCTTAAGTGAGCAGAGATATAGGTTGTGAACTTGCAGGGTGAGCTTAGTTGAGCAAAGAAATTGTAATACATCTATATTCATTTGATTAATGCAAGAGGCATTGGGGTTTTTAGTAGATTGATTTCACTAGGTAAATATACTTTTTGCATGCATGTTATTTCTTCTTGCATGTCTGAGATTTTTGTTCTAATTGTGAATTAATGTCTGCAAAGTAGTAGTGTAGATCCGTGTCTTGTGTTTTCGATTAAAACTTCATAAGTAGTTGCAAATATACAACCTAATTTCTACATTGTAGGTTTCTTAATTTTTCCTTGAACAAGATCCAAAATTTTATCCTTAGCGAGAATAAGATCTATTCTCTTCTTCCATGCCTTGTAGTTGGAGGCTCCTTCTAGCTTGCTTTCTATCTTCATTACGATTGGCATAATATCTATAGATAGTAGGCTTCTATTCTTATATGATCCTTTCCTTAATGACCTTTTTTTATTCCTTCCTCCTTAACTCTTCTTTCAGTTGAAATTCAAGCTACCTTTTTATTTCCTTCTTCAACTTAGCTCTGATACCATGTTAGAAAATCAGAAGCAGAAATATTTTCTTATGTTTATAATTACTTGTGATATTCTTGAATTATTACTATATTTTACGTTGTTATTTTATCTTATTTTCAGCAAGCAATCGTCAAATAAAAACATGAATATAAAAATACCAGATGTAGGCACTTAGTTAGGGCTAAAACCACTCTCTAGGGGAAAACCCAGTCAAACTCTTCCACTGATCGAATTGAGATAGACCAAGACCTTAGACTTGACCAAATTACCTTCCTCCTCCACCAAGTCAACCTTCCAATATGATTCAACAATCTTGAGTATTATCTTCCTGTCCAACAACTATAGCCCAACAACAACCCAAAATTTTGGCCCCCAGCAACCAGAATTTGGACCCTACTGTAGATCCAAAATTTCAACCTCCCCAACAACTTCAGAATTTCACCCATGTGAGAGTAGAGAGAGAAAATTTGACTTCTTTTTGCTTGACAAATCCATCCTTCTTATTCGCTAGGGTTTTATTCCTTTTATTTTAACTTCACACCCCTTTTCTCTCTCCAACTATTGCAGATTGAACTTTTGATTGATGTGCTCCAAATAAGTCGATTTGTTGCCCTTTTATAGTGGATTCTGCCTCCCTAATTAGGTGCAATTGTCTAGGTTGAGGATGACTTGGTGGAGGAGGCCTAAAAGACATAATTTACATTCAAATATTTGTCTTCTTTGGTAGATAAAGCCGAAGAATGGTCTATTACATTATGACATGGACAAGGATAGTTGACTTAAGCCCCCTAGAACCCTGCAATGGAGGCTTTGAACGAAGAACCATTGACCCAAGCGTGAAAGGCTTTGGAGGATTTTTATTTCTTTGAAAAATACATTATGTCATGACTCAAATACAATTATGAAGACTGACACTAGTTACATTCTTCAACACTACCATGGTGGTCGAGGACGACCTCCATTTCAGTTGGGGGGGTGGATTCACATCGTACCTTCATATGATACACTATCAACACATTGGCATGGTGTGATGGTTAATTGAATTTCTCATGCACAACATCATTCCCAAACTATCAATCACACGACCTCACTACCGTTACTTGAATGTGAATTCTCCCAAGATTTGTTTGTATTATTAATTTCTAATTATGGCATTGCAAAAACCAATTAATGCTTTGCTATAACTAAAAATTTCCAAATTCTGCGAAATTCAACATCCTCCTCCCAACAAGCAACTGCTTATGACGGTTGTTGCACCTACAATAGCATTTTGAATCAATAATAAGAATTATGGGGGGATAAATTGTGCATCACGAATCTAATTCCACTGATGCACTAGGAGACCCAAGAGCCTACAATTTTTTTGAAAATGCAAGTTGGTTGGCATATTTTAATAGTTTGTGTGGGTTTAATGAATATATTTCTCTAGATTTTGCACATAATTTCTCAAAGCAGGGTTCATTTGTGAGGGGAATGTGGATAATAGTTGAAGAAGTCATCTCTAGGGTGAAAATTTTTCCTTTTACCGAGATACATTGGTTCACTAAAAAGATTTCAGTGCCAATAGCCAAGGCCATATTTTTACAGGAGGATGAGAAAATAAGAAATAAAGGAAGGGGAGTGGATAGAACCTCACTCCCACACCCTTGGGAGGATGTAGAGTATTTTATTTAGAAATTTAACATTTGTGAGGGTTGTTGTGGAATAACCTTCAACTATGATTTTTAGTTGTGGCCACACTTTCTTAGTGGGAAACTAATTATCATGCCTTATTTTCTTCTGAAGTCATTTGAAGACATGACACTTTTTGTTTGATAAGATAAGCACTCTAAAAACTATGTAACAAATCATGGGATGATCAAGCTCATTATCATTGACTCATTAGAATGACAGGGGAGAACTTAGGAAAGATTGTTGGTTGTTGCGAGTGGACCAAACCAAGAGGAGATAGAAATTTAATTTGAAGAGCATAGCGAGCATACAAAAATAGAGGAAGCAAGGCCAAGTAAGAGAAGTGATTCTACTGTTGACACACCTATTCAATACCCTCACGCTAATACCCCCAAAGAAATTCATCATGTTGATACATTAGCAAGGGATTCTTTTGCTAAGGAAGGAATGCATATTAAAGTACCAATTGATATAACCTGCAAGAAATTAGAAATCTTAGAGTTTGGGTCTTGTCTTATTGTGGAGGAACAACCCCCATAGAGAAAAGTTAAGAAAAGGCTACTGAGAAAGTCTGTAGGTGGTAAATATCCAAAGAATGGGGTCAAGGTCATTGTAATAGCGTCACCTAATTCATCGTTTAAAACACACATTACTATAGAGGAGTGAAATGAGTTAGAGGAGTATCCCAACGAGGAAAAAGAGGAGTCTAAACATAAATAAGATGATAAGTTGTCTTCTGGTAAGTACGAATTCGACCTCCTATTTCAATAAGTTGATAATATAAGGAAAGAAAATGATGATTTAGGAAAGTAACTTTCCATGTTGATAGAAAAATCTTAGGTTGAGAAATATTTAGGACTAGAAACCTTATCTGAGGTAGTAGAGATGATGAATGCACCTCCTTCTCCCTTTGAAACTGGAAAAAATGGAAAATCATTATGTAAGGTTTGTGGGGAACTCCTTGAAGAGGAAAGATATATACAAGATGAAGTTTAAAAACATAAACATTTCTCAGTGGGGGTAGATAATAGAATCTGAAGTGAAGGACATGGAATTTTAGGCTGCCACACAAGAACCTATTGAAAATGATGTTATCACATAAGAACTAGCAATTGAAGCAGAGAAAACTGAGGAGTTTCAAGCCGCCCACAGAAGAACCCGTTGAAGATGTTGCTGCTGCACAAGAACCAACAGTTGAAGTAGAGTGGTCTGGGGGAATTGAAAATGTTAGTACACAAGAACCTACCAACGATGCTACTGATACACAAGAACCAATAGTTGAGGTAGTACAACTGGAAGAAAAGGAAGAGATGGAAAAATAGGAGGATCTATAGAAATTTGTTAAAGATACTACTGTAGCAACAAAAGAGACAATACGACCCAAAACATGTGATCATTTGAGTACAATATTTTTATTTGTTGAGTTAAGTAAATGGAGATAATTGGCAATCTCATTACAGGAAGGGGTAATTCCATTAAGTGAGCATAGGAGAGTCATCCATGATCTTAAATAATCCTTGGATGAAAATTTGATGATTCAAAGAATGAAATGGGACAAGGTCAAAGAGTAAGTGGGGAAAGAAAAGGTGCAAGTGTTGAAAATGCAAGAAAAATTCAGTAGTTATAGGAAGATAATGAACATATGTACAACCTTGCACATAACATATTGACTTGTAGAATGGTATATTCCTCCTACCCCTTGTTCCTTCAAGATATTTTTTTTTTCTTTTCAGGTTGATAGTTTTGAAAGAATAAATACCATATGAAATGGATGCCATTAAACCCTTTCTTGAGACATTCAAGCATAACAGTTTTACATAACAACATTTTCTATGCGAGCTATATCTACATGAATTTGCTTGTTTTGGGGAAAAAGCTTCAATCTCTCACCCTATGTGGGAGACATCTAGTTGAGTGCATTCACTTCTTTCATGCAAAATCAAATAAGCTGGAACCTAGCTAACAAATATATAATAAAAAACATGGAAAATATACTACTATATATTTGTGAGGAACCAGGGTTTGCTACAAAAGTGATAAGGAAATATGGTAATTTCCTGCAATCTCTAAAAAAAAAGGCTATAATAATTGAAGTTTGAAATAAGGTATTAGATATTTGTTCCAAGAATATTGAGCATTTGAGATAGGATGCATTAGAAAAAAGTAAGTTGAGGTGGGAAGTATGGGATAAGAAGTTAAAGAATGAATATCCCTATTGCTTCCAAAATTTCATACATTCTCTTTCTAGTATCCCCAAGCATGTTGACTATATCCGAGAATGTGGGCCCAGTCGGCTTGGGCTAAAATTAAAGGTTTCATTAATTTGGATTCCTACAATAAAGTATCAACACAACTTTCAGTTGAAACCAACATATGTAGATATGTTGTGGTAGGATTTGATTATTTCTCAAGGTTATAAGACCTTTACAGAAGACACAACAACAACATACAATTTTTCTGAGCTACACTCACAACATGTGCTGAGATCTAATTGATGGTTTTGCATGAGGACATGCAATTGCTTCAGTTGGGGGGAGATGTTGACTCTTGGAATTGTCATCCTTTTTACCATCATTTAATCACCATTTCAACCATTTTTACCCTTATAATCACATTCTGTGACTCCACCAATTGCCATTTTGACCAATTCATGTTACTCCATCTCACCTCAATTCATGTAGTTTTTCTTGTATATTGATGAGAGGTTGACTTTTTTGGGTAAATTCACTTATGAAATTGACAAGGTAGTTGTTTCAAGATGACTTGGCTCGCTAGGATGTTACTATTTACATGCAATTTGGGTTCTTCGAGTTTTGTACTACTGACACTCTAGAACATGTTCTGTTGATGTTTTGGTTGCGATGTTGATATTATGTTTTGTAATACTCCATTTCATGATACTTAGCTTTCTTGATGACATCATTGGGAGTCAACATGGGAGTTTCTACTCAGTCGTAGTCAACCAAGAACATTGTGCCAACAAGGAGTGGATCACCTTTTGACAATACATCTAACTCGGTTACAACAATTATGATTTTCCATTGTTGACTTCTTACTAAATGAAGGCATTGTTACAAGGCTTCTTTATTCTTAGAAAATTAGTTGTAATATATTGTACGAGAATCACAATTTGTACAACCTAAGAATTGAAATATTCTCATTTTTTTTTGGTTATCAAATTATAAACAATGTAAATCTATAAATACATTATCCCTCTGCCTCATGTGGGGTTGGCATCATCGTCTTTTGGAGAATTGTGCATTTGTAATTTTCTTAAATTTAATACAAAACTTTCATGGGTTCATGGCTCAGTTATGGTCTACTGTATTAGCTTGTGAGATGTGAATTACCAACTCCCTACTAAGGAGGAAGGGCCCTCCTCTTTAACATGGATTGTTGTTTCAGTAAGGTAGTGTAGCAATGTGTTTTGATTCTCTCATAATTATGTTTAACATTGTTTAGTTATTACTGTTACAAACTCCTATTAATGTTTTTCAATTATTGACTATTAATTGGTTTACATAATATTTGATCTTGATTACTTGTATAACAACATAGATCCTGGATCGATCACTTTCTCAGTTATGTGTTATTATTATTTAACTATCGCTATAGTTTCTAAATGATTTTTGAATAAAGTATTAGAGAGATTGTTTTGTACCTGTTATAGTATGTTTCATGGTCGATGATTTGATGATTGCTATGAATTCCTTGGTTATGTGAGGTTGAATTTGAATGGTTTATATAATTCTTTCCAAGAGTACGATTTTCCTTTCCCCTAAGTGTGGTCTTGAATGGTTGAGTGGTGTTTATTTTGTAAGAGTTATTTTAATTCTAGAATTGTGTGCAAAGTGATTGAATGCTTGAGGGTTTGAAAGTGACGATTTCAATGTGCAGAGAGTGAGGAGTTGCAACAATTTGTGTTTTGATTGAATGCCATTATATTAAAGAGTTTGGTATTGAACAATGTTATTTATTGATTTCTACGTGCATATACTTTACATAATAACCTTGAAATTAAAATACCTACCCTGGTTGACAATTTATGTGTGCAGTTAATTGATTCTAATTAAAATATAATTAATTTGCCCAAAAATACCATGGGCCGATAAAATGACTTACTAATACCACATGCTCAAAAAATTGTAATTTATGTTCATATGACACATGTTCATATGTTTTTTTTAATTAATTAATTTAATTAAAATGGGATAAATGACATAACTAAATTTGAGATAAATCTTAACCTTTGATTTATGGCTACGACTAAGAAGATTCTAGAATATTCCATGGAAGTTAAATTCCTATCTGTGTAATTAGGTGGATGGTAAAGATTTAACCTCCAAGGAATATTCTAAAATATTCTTACTAGTAGTCACAAATCAAAGGTTGACATTTATCTTTGAAATTGTTATGCACTTTCCCTTTTTAATTAAATTGATTAATTAAACAAAATGTCATATGAACATGAGTTATGGTTTTTTGGGCATGTGGTATTAGTAAGCCATGGTATTGTAATAAATCCTATTTACAGTTTAAGAATCTCCATGGTAAAGTAGGGGTAAATCTCACCATTAAAAACTTGCATATATGTTTAAATCATATACTAATTCTTTTTATAATTATTATTAAAATGATTTAAAATAAAGTTATAGTTCAGGTTTTTTATTTATGATTTTGGTTATAAACGTTGGAAATGTGAAATGTATCATGAGGTAAGTGTTTTGATGTCTATTAGTATTTACCAACCATTTAAATTATATGGTTGCACTAGTAATTATTAATAATTAAATTAAAATTCTAGAAGCCATATTCCAAAATAAACACGCCTATCTGCTTAATGAATATCAATAGTTATAAATTAGCGAAGCCATATAAATTAAATGGTTCGTAAATGTCGATATACATCAATCCATGATAAGCATCAAAACAATTACTTCATGATATATATCAATTTTCCAAGATTAAAAATAAATCAAAAAAATTAATTAAACTATAACTTTATTTTAAATTATTATTAAATTAATTATGTAGAGAATTAATATATGAGTTAACCTACATGATTCACCTGCACTTAATGATGGGGATTCTTAATGTGTAAGTAGTTTTTGTTACAATACCATGGACTAGTACCACAACTTATGTATACGACATGCCAAAAAACCAGAACTCATTTCATATGACAATTGTTGATATGACGTTTTTTTAATTAATCAATTTAATTAAAAGGGAAGAAATGACATAACTACTTTCTTGATAAATAACAACCTTGTATTTATGATAACTACTAAGAAATATTTCATGGAGTTTAATTTCCTACCATCCATTTTTTAATTTCTACCACTGCTCTATGTTGTTTCAATTACTTTATCCCAATTTAATTCTTCAATTAGCAATACTCCAATAACAATGAATATTTCCAATAAAAAATAGTAATTGAATATAGAATAGTAAATGCAATGACAATAGGAGACAACCAACACATCAACAAGAGACACTGATTTGGTCAAAGACTTGGCAAAAACCACACAAGGGGGAAAACCCTTCGAAATTCTTCTTGTATTGGATTGTCATAAAATGTTTAGCAAAGAGTACAATGAACCCAAATCCATAATTAATAATAAAAGTAAAAATTTGACTTGTTAAACAAATCTATCAACCAATATCTAAAATATGTGCCAATAATCAAGTTAATGCAATCAAAGATACTCGTGCACTTCCTATTCAACCTTCACACTTCCTGTTCAACCTTCGTAGTTCCTGTTCAACCTTCACATTTCCTATTCAACGTTCGCAAATCCTGTTAAACCTTCACACTTCTTGTTCAACCTTCAATTTTAGATAGAACGAACCTCCAAAAAGAAGAAGACATGATATGTGATGATGATGTCCAAATGAGCTTGATGTCACTTGTATTTATATGTGATAGAGGAGGGATAATTTGATTTAGGGTCAAACTATACTTTTCCTCCAAAAAGATATTATATTTTAATTTGTTTTAATGAAATTTCTTGGGGTTTTGGGGCAGACTTTGAGGTTCATTGGTCTTGCCTTCAAAATCCACTTTCCCTTATCCAGATTGAGTGTTTTAAAATTCAAAGTTGGTCCTCTAAAAAAGAATAATCTCATCCCATGGTTGGAGTTTGTCACTAAGTTGCCAAATTAACACTCCCTCTTAGCTAGGGATAAATTCCAACTGCATCATGTAATAATAATTTGTATCCTGTTGTCATATCATGTCCCATTGAGATAGAGTTGAGAAAAGGCTCAACTCTATCTGATGAAACATTCTCGAATCTAAAGAAGAAGAAGCACCTGGGAGTATTAGCTACCACCCTCTTAGGAAAATGAGGAAAGTCCTATGGGATACTCTCACCTCATGTCATATCATAGGGGAGAAAACATCTTCCACTCTATGTTGAGCAATAAGAGTCACAACACAGGGGAGCTAACATTTTCCACCATATATTGATCAATATGATATCTCATTAATCCTATTGCTCCACTAATCTTCCCAACAATAACCCTCAAAATTTATGTGGTATAATACATGCATCATAATCAACTTGGGTGAGATACCCGAGTAAGGATCACACAACCCCAAGCTCTCTCAACCCATTGGCCAAACGTGGGAGGGGTAATCCCAACAAGCCCAACTTGTGGGTATGATTCCAACTGGGGTATATTCGGTTAGACCACTATAGGGGAGTTACATATATGACCCTATGGGTGACATATAGGGGTGATACCCTATTTTCCAGAGATAACTCAACCCCAAGATCCCTCTATCTCAATTCCTCAACCTATGTAAGGCCCTATCCTAGGGTCTTCTAACAGATCCATATTATTTGGGAATTAAATGAAATAAGAGGCAATAATTTACTTTCTTACAAGATATTTAAACAATGATAATTTTATCCTTCCTTACAAGACATTTAAACAATGATAATTTACCATTTACATTCTAATCCCTACAACTTATAGTGAACATTTCATTTCAATAATTTACATGAGTAATCTATGCATAGAGGAATACCTGTACTGATGGCCAGTGGAGATGCCCTTGAGCTGCTGCTCCTGCTGAAACGCTCCTCTCGACTACCGACTGGATTTACCTCCCAACCAACTAGGAAATAATTCCTAGCCTAGGAAACCTCCACAGGTTCCCTAGCCCTCCGAGCCCAAGTCCAACCAAATGTAGTGTGTGTCCAAGATGAATAATCTAGAACAAGATAAACAATGATCCCTCCAAACTCCAAGCCCAAGAAACCTCCATAGGTTGCCTTAGCTCTCCCAAAAGCACAACCAACTCAAAACCAAAAGCAAGACCTAGCATTCCCCTTTCTCTCTTCCTCCTCCCCTTTTTATGCATCTCCTCTCTTCTCCCCCTCAACCACCTCTCATTAATGTCATTAACTTCTCCTTCATCCCTACAGATAAATTCTCTTCTCCCAAGTAAATATGAGAGTACATTTGGGAATGTGAAATGAATATATATATTGGTAATTAGTTGGAGAGGACCATGTCTTCTCCCAAGTAAATGTGAGAGTACATTTGGGAATGTGAGATATGAATATAAAATTGGGTAATTAATTGGAGAGGACCATGTCTTCTCCCAAGTAAATGTGAGAGTACATTTGGGAATGTGAGATGAATATATATATTGGTAATTAGTTGGAGAGGACCATGTCTTCTCCCAAGTAAATGTGAGAGTACATTTGGGAATGTGAGATGAATATTTAAATTGGAATAATGGTAGGAGACTATATCCTATCCAAGATTAATTTTGAGAAGACAAGTTGGAAATTTGATTAATAGCAATAATAAATTTTACCTCTGTAAATAAAATTTACAGTTTTCTCAAATGAAGGTATTCACCAATATTTCTCAATATTTTTAGGTAATGTAAACATTAATAAAATTTTCATGATAAGATTAAGTGGGGCATTACATACACCCCTCCTTCAGAAAACTTCGTCCCGAAGTTAGAGTGAAAAGATACAAGGAGTTCGAAGGCATAACAAAATAGAGAGAGTTGTAGTAGTAAAATTGATAAGTCAGACAATGACATTACTTTCCCCCAAGAGTCTCCAACTGATCTATATCCTCCTATCCATCATGACCTACTTCTGTTCCCACCCTATCCATCCTCTGTTGCTTTATCCAGTGGCATCAGCCATACTAACCACTGATAAAACCGACATGGTGGAAGCGTCAACTACATCGACCTAACTTCCCTAGCAGGCAATTGGAAATCGTCATCACACATCTAGGCGAGCGTGTCCACCACTGAACTCCCATGATTCTAGGTTTTGGAGGATACACGATGGGAAATGCCTCCGCCCCTCCTTACAACTAGGGTCAACACCCTAATACAGACCACACTACAACCCTGGTTGGACTTGTCATCGAATAATCCAGTCAGGCAGTCTTGTCACCTGTCATTTATATTTTACCCGTGTCATAAGAGTTTATATCAAGTAGATACCAAATGTAATATAACAATGTACATCGTACCTTTCCTCATTGGTCGTCTTGACCTTCCCCAATGAAATAGTAGATCTTGGTTATTATACGGTTCTTTCGAATATGTAGTTTACTTCTCATCCATGCATATACATAACCACAAAACAGATATAGATACATGATCTTAAACATCATGTTTATTAAGTCCAGTATCCACGTGTCAATTTTTGTTGTTCATACTAGAAATAAATCTTACATTAGATAAATCATAATTTCACTAAGTCATTGATTAGATAAATCATATCTACTTAAGCCCTATACGATGCAACAATAACTCTGACAAGTCATGCACTAGATAAATTGTACCCAAGTAAATCATACATTTGATCAATTTCCATCATAAATACCAAATCCATCAATTGATTTTCACGTGTCCAACCAAATGTATATAATATTCATAAATAACAACATGGAACTGCAAAATAGAACCTTAACATAGGTAGCTATCTACGTCAAAATGGGCATCATAAATGCTCATGTGACATCCTTATGGAACCCCTCAATAATAATTAGAGTTGAAATAGATTCAACTGTCCGTCATGGAAAATATCATTTGAACCCGGATATGCTATAAGGTGGTAAGCAACGGATTAGTGTACTATCAATTCCACTAGAAGGTGCTAGAATAAGTTTCATGCATATAATTTCTTTAATACCTCAGTGAATATAAAAGTCCCACTCTTCCAATTCGCTGGTTTTTCAACTTCCAAACCAATTAGTTAACTTAAAAATAAAAGACTCAAAACTTCAGAAACTGTTTCCAGCATGATTTTCATACTTTATTATTTTTTGTAAATTGAGAGAAATGTCCTCTAAATGTCAAAGGTTCAAATTTATTATATATTTAATCATTGTTTACTAGTACTAAAACAATTTCATGATATATATTGCAGCTCACAATATGACCAGACAAATGAGAAATAAATAAACGAATGGAATAATTTCCTTTGCCCTGCTGCTATTAGTATTTCCCCTCTAAATGGCACCGCATTTCTAAAGATGCCTACTCCTTTCACAAGTGGTCAGTGACCACCAAAAAGTTGCGAAGAAAGTTGAGGGTCATTTTATCCAAAACTAGAGATACATTATTTTTCACGACATTTTTATTCAACACTAGAATAAGGGTAAAAGTGTATCCTAATATTTTCACTGGTCTTTTATTGACTAAATAAGCTTCCATTTTAAAATCCCAAATTCTCTATGAATTGATCTTCTCATTTAATTTAAGATCATTAAAAACAACTATCACAGTAAGCCTTACACAAGTCCATGGTATTCAATCTATGTTTTCACTAGATAATTCCACCACCCATAGAATAATCATTAATGTGACATATAGGATATTTCATCACATCCTAATCTGAATTCCCGTGCTTCATAGTCATTTTACTTCTCAACTCGAGAGTTGTTATTATGACTTCCTCCATGAAGAATGAAAAATATACTATCAGAAAGATAATCCTACTATCCTAATGGAAAATCTACTATATCTTAAATAAGAATAATGATAATCTACTATCATCAGAATTAAAAGCCACCCTCGTATGTAAAATATAACTGACTACATTCTTTAGATTGGGACATATTTTGGGTATAAATTACTGGCTCAAAACTACAATTTTTAGTGCAAATATTGTTCACACCATCCATATATTTAATAGACACTGAGGTTGGCATCAAAACAAAGACCTCAGGTACAGATTAGTGGGAACAAAACTGCAATTTTCAATGTAAAATATAGTTCACATCATTCTTCAATCAGAATTCTGAGACCATTACAGAGTTTGTTCAAGTGACACATCCTTCAGCCAAATTTAATCATTGTGATGTGGCAGACTTGACTATACAATTAATGAACTTGGGCTGCAGGTTGAAATAGAATAGCTACATCTTCACAAACCAATCATCATAGCTTGACCATAGATCCCTCTGAATGTCGGGAAAGTGACCTTGCCCATAACCATCGATCTATCTGCAACCTGCTAACTTTCCTATCATTAATTCTTTGGTTCATGTGCCAAAGTCATCCAATCATAATCATATAGTTTCCATGCATCTTCTCAGATAACAGAGATATAATGAATCATCAACGTCATTGGATCAACATCCTTCATCAATCTGCTCATTTTAAGATGAGACAATATCACGCTACATTTGTATCAACAAACTTCCAATCACCAAATCCCAACAATACTCATGCACGGGAACTCTCTCTCACATGCTCTTCCTATTTAACAACAACTTCTAAACAACAATATATTCAACTGACAAACATCAATAGCAATATCATACCTACATCAATAGTACCTTTATATTACTGATATCACAAGTACTTCTGACTGTTTGAAGATACTAAGAGACTTTGATCTGAATTTTGCCTTGGAATGATCTACTCTGTTCCTTTTGAATTGTTCTCTTTGATTCTGATTATGCTAAGGTGTCTTATGCAACACTGGTTCAGAGTTCTAGCCCTTATTAGCACTATTCCTAACATTTTCTACCATACTCTAGATAGTCCAAAGAGAACCCAAGCAATAGATCAATTCAAGTTATGCCCAGTTACTTCTTAGCCACAAATTCAAACTTTAGAACATGTTATCATAGGCTATATTATTGGTTAAAAACACTGTTGGTGCTTTGTTTAAGTTTTGTGTGCATTTTACCTGCCTACCAACACCTCATTTATGTTTGCTAGGTTAGTGTTTGCCATGTAAACTGCTACAACTAAATTTCCCGCTGAACGCACAATAGGTCAACCTACAGTAATAATTATTCATTTATGGCTTTGCAGGTCCGCTATATGGGTTTGAATGTAGTGCAATAGCATGGTACAAGCTACAGCCATATATTCTCAAGCCAATGCACTTTGGCATACATTATAGCCACCACATGCTGATGTAAATATTTTACAACGGTCTTGCAATTGGGAAACATTGACTGGAAGGAAAGCGACTTCATAAAACCATTTAAATTTCTGTTTATAAATGCATACTAGTTGTTCTTTTGTGCTTTGTTGATTAGCTACAGCCTGTGTACATTGATCAATTAACTACAACCCTCACTCTCCAAACATGTGGAGACAATTAGCTAGCATGATAGATTTATAATTGACTAATTGCACCCTGATTACAGTGATATCAATGAGAAGTGGTATCAGTAATTGTTATTTTGCTTGAAAATATGCATATATGATTTTAATGAGCAAAGAAATGGTTGAATGAAGTACTGTGATTGCACATTCAAACACAAAGAGGGCATTGTTTATTTTTAACACAACAGAATTTGACTTACATCCTTGGTTGAGCATTTGCCTTGGCACCATAAGCAGGTAAAACAGGCAGTCAAGCCATTGAAACCAGATTTGCAGAAAGCCATTCACCCCATGTCATGAATTCACAATGTAAAGTTTGATCTCAGATTGTGATTGTGATATGCAGAGACAATAAATTTTAATTCTGCAAAAGATCTGTGTTGGCAAGATGGACAGGCCATAGGCCTACGTTTTAGGGATCATTTTCACACAAAACTTGGGATGCACAACTCAGTAATGGTGTATGTGCATGAGACTTGTAAAAGATAATAAAATCTCAGGGTGGTATTCTAAAATAGTCATCCAATTACAAATGCAAAGAAACTAAAAGAAAACCTTGACATAACTTTCTTGTGGTTTCGATATAAAATAGTAGACTAGGACCCAGGTATTTCCTATCTATGTCATAATGAATCTTCGCTGTATTAGTATATACTGAAACTTTACAAGAATGTCCATCAAATGGTCAAGTCCTTTCAATGTTCACCCTCATGGCAGAACATGACTAATAAAATACTCCGTCCAAAACTGCGAGTAAAAGTAAATCAGATTAATTGACGTCAGCATTATCCAGCTCATAGCAGCTAAATAAAATGTCCTCATCAGCCTTCCGCTATAAAATTTTATATAACAACAGCCAGTATCAACCACTAGCCACTGTATGATTGTCAATAGATCACCAAGGATGACTTTCATTAGGATCTCATTCTTTTCTTGGCCCCTGCTCATGATCCACCCAGCCTTCTCAGCTACAGGAGTGTTTGTTTTTCCTCATCTTTTAAACAGGATCGACCCTTTGCTTCATTGTCTACTGTTAACCTATTTGGGTTTACCAGTTTGTTTTGTCATTTTGTTATTTTCTTTTCAGGAGACACCTTGGGCACTACTGCATTAACATTATTATGAAATACATTTGAATCCCATTGACCTGATTTGATAATCCATGGAAATGAATATAACTTCGTTCTCTCATTCTTACTACTCAAGAGTCAAATGTTAACATCTTAAATCTTCAAAAGCAACATTCTATTTCCAAAAGCTTCTATAACAATGTATTAAGCAGAAAAATAAATAAATCATAGATAAGATAAGATGATCTATCGGGCTGTGATTTGGCAACAATTTCGAGCTGTTGTTTGACAATGGCCCAGGTTAAGTCTTGGATGGCATTCTCCTTAAACATGCATCTCTCCCTGCATATCCATTGAAGCTATTCTTTAAGGCCAACAATCTATAGGCATCCATTGAGGACATTCTTCAAGACTAACAATGTGCACGCAGGCAACACAAAAGAACACCGTCAAAGACTTATCAACATGTGTCTATGAACAGCTTGCGAGACAAAGTGACTACAACAATGCAAAAGAGCATTTCTAGCAACCATTAGCCATACTCAAAAGGAGTGACTTGATGAAAACTAGGAATAACATGGAAAGTTCCAAAGAAAAAGGGGTAGAGAACAAGCCAAATAGAAAGTCCCCTTATTATTATAAAGTGGTTGATGTATAAAGGTGAGGTGGCTTGGCAAAAATGATTGAGCTAAATAAGGCTTTGTTCCCCAACAGGCAAAATGATCAGATTTTGCTCCATTTGATATAGCATGCCCCCCCCACTCATCATGTCCTAGGCTAATCTATCCTGAATTTATTCCACACCTGCCCTCGTATTTTACCTAGACATGTATGCATAGTACATACCCTGCTTGATGGAACCTTGATAATGAATTTCCCATTTCACAAAAAGTTTGTATATTCTACATCATTAAATTCTTAATAATAAAACTGTCTCATTATTTATTTACAAGACATTAAAACATTGAATCGGGGATATTAAATAATAAAATCTCAAGAGTGGAAATTTTTTTTCTTAAAGACTTGGAAGTTTGGGAAAGTGCCATAATATCATGGAATTTACGAGGACCAATTCCCAAAATGAAATCCATTATCCAATGGATGTTATTTTTTTAGAAAATTAGACTATCGAAAGATGTAATAAGAATATTGAGCCAAAGGCTGTTCAGTGTTAGCCACTGATAACCTCCAAAAACGAATAAAAGGACCCTCTCAGTGTGCATCATGCAATTGAGTATATGATTGCTCTTCCTCTATCCTAGAGTGAAATGTTAATTGCTTGGCACAAAATATATAATGGAACATTTCTGAATAAGCCAATTGTAAAAAGGGCCTGAATGGCAATCACCTAAGTTTATTTGCTAGGAAATATGGTTAGCTAGAGGCAGAGCCATCTTTTAGCAAAAGAACACCACCCCTAGAACAGAGGCAGTGAAACCTTGTGGTCTCCTGTTAGAAGCAATCTGCGTTAAAGGATTTGAAAGGCCATAATGTGATGACGCTGGAGTAAGAAGAGAAAATTCGGCTTAAGGATATTTTAATGGGAGATATCCAAAATCCAAGAAGTATCATGGAAAGACCCAATCATAGGGCACCATGGCAAATCCACCTAGAAGATGAATTTCACAGTTGGTTGACATTGCTGAGAAAGTCTACTCTTTTCTTTGATGAAGCTTAGAAAGGCAACCGTAGACAACAATCCCGATGGACAACAAGAATAAGTTTTGAATGGGCATTAGGATGGCATCTAATAACCAGGCTAAAGCATTAGCCCTTTATTAAGCCCTTTATCAAGGATTTAAGATCATTGTTCCAAGGCGGATAAGGAACCTGATAGTCATTTGAGACTCAAACATTATAATTAGAAACATGCACAACTCCACCACCCCATTGGACTGTAGTTTGGCAAGGCTTATATTGAAAATACTAATTGAGGCAAAAGATAAGACTCCAATGAGCATTATCATGTCCTAAGAGTGCGAAATTACCCAGTGGACCATTTAGCAATTGATGCCTCCATTGTAATGCTGTCAAGCCAGGTATTGAATTCTTCCATCAAGCAACTCACGAAATATATCTTCAATACACATGATGTGAACTCCATCCTACTGAAATGTCTTGTTTTAAAATCTGCTTCAGCCCAATCTGCATTAGACTCTGCATCAGTTACTGTAGAGCTGTGTGAAGGCGAGCAGTATGTTGGAGGCATCATGAAGATTGGAGGTTGGATCACAAGAGTTGGTGGGTATTCTGTCATGCTGCAGTGAAAGGATCAGACAAGTAACATAAAGGAAGCTTTTGATCGGCTACCAATTCCATACTCAATGGAAGACTTCAAAATTGAGCGACACTTTTGGAAAGATGTGATGGGGAATGAAAATGAGCCGTCTCCATATGTGCATGTCAGATGCAATGTATTCTTAATAAAGAAGAAACGTGATGATATGGATGATGGTGTTGGGTGCTCCTGTGGTAGGGATGCAGTTGTATGTGTTGAAAATTGTGAATGCCTTTAAAGAGTTAGATGCTGCGAGAAAGTATGGTGGGGATGGGGAGAACGACAGTCTGCTTGTGATAGAGTGGACCTGTCATTTTCTTTTTCTCCTAGTTTTGAACTTTGAACCCAACACAATAGAATGTCGTATGCGTTGACGTGAGCTTTGAAAGTTTCCCATAAAAATTTCTTTAACCTGTAATAGAGTTAACAAGTTTTTGTTGAATTTCTCGAGCCAGTGGACTATTTTCAGGTTTTGAATTTTCATTTATAATTCTTCCAACTCAAAACTATGTTTTTGTTGTTGTTGTGAGATATCGGATTGCGACTCCCATCTTCCAAAGCCCTCCCACATTTAATTTGAAATGCAACTGAGAGGACTTATAAGGCTTTGCTATATGCCTCTGGGTATGGCAGTATGCTTGCTACTGCAGCCACCCTGACTAGCCAAGACGCCTTGGAAGATGATATTTAACCTCTTTCTTCTACTCCTATTCCACAATGTAGCTTATGACGTTTATTCCTCGAGTTAAATCAGGAAACCGTCATTTTTTTTGTTGCATGAAGAATAGAGATATCCAGGGTTATCCTTCATTAAAAGGTCCATGAATGTACCTCTGTCTCTCTCTCCGGTGCATGCTTGTTAAAGTTCCTTTTGCCTCTCTTGTTTATAATATTATGTACTTATCTGTATGTGGATAGCTTCAAAAGAATTCAGAACTTGTTAAGTTCATGCCAGGGTGGTTACATGTATTTGTTGATTTGGTTCAACCAAGTAGGATGACTATAAATATATGCTTCTATAATTTAAATCCAAAGCTAGATGCGGTGGTAGTAGATTTGGAATGTCACTTGGCCCCTTGCTTACTCGTTTATGCTCTTTCAGAATTGGTAAAAGGAAGGGATGCACATCTACTATAGAGTATTCTGTTTTACAAGTAGCTACAAATAATTTTAGTAGCTATAACCTCCTTGGGTAGGGAGGCTTTGGTTTTGTATATAGAGCTCAGTTCCCTGATGATTTTTGTGTTGCGGTCAAGATTCTAGACGAAAATAGAAAATAGGAAGACGATGAATTTCAGAGTGAAGTTGAACTAATGAGAAAAATTAGGCATCCAAACTTCGTGTCTTTGTTGGGTTTCTATGTCCATGGGAAGACAAGGCTACTAGTATACGAGTTTATGCAAAATGTTTCTTTGGAAGCACACTTACACAATCCATCTCATGGATCTGCACTTACATGGCATTTGCATATGAAGGTTGCTTTGATACCACGTGAGGTGATTTAAGATCTGAAAATGGGTGCAAGGTGGGCTTTGGATGGCAAATTTGAAGAATCTATATACTAGGATTATGAGTCCTTACAAGGGTTACAAGCTCTTATAGCGGAATTTGGGTTTAGTGGGTTTTGGGTCCATATTTTGAACCAAAGCTCTGATACCATGTGTAAGGCCCTATCCTAGGGTCTTCTAACAGATCCATATTATATGGGAATTAAATGAAATAAGAGGCAAAAATTTACTTTCTTACAAGATATTTAAACAATGATAATTTTATCCTTCCTTACAAGACATTTAAACAATGATAATTTACCATTTACATTCTAATCCCTAGAACTTATAGTGAACATTTCATTTCAATAATTACATGAGTAATCAATGCATAGAGGAATACCTGTATCGATGGCCGGTGGAGATGCCCTTGAGCTGCTGCTCCTGCTGAAATGCTCCTCTCGACTACCGACTGGATTTACCTCCCAGCCAACTAGGAAATAATTCCTAGCCCAGAAACCTCCACAGGTTCCCTAGCCCTCTGAGCCCAAGTCCAACCAGATGTAGTGTGTGTCCAAGATGAATAATCCAGACCAAGATAAACAATGATCCCTCCAAACTCCAAGCCCAAGAAACCTCCACAGGTTCCTTTAGCTCTCCCAAAATCACAACCAACTCAAAACCAAAAGCAAGACCTAGCATCCCCCTTTCTCTCTTCCTCCTCCCCCTTTTATGCCTCTCCTCTCTTCTCCCCCTCAACCACCTCTCATTAATGTCATTAACTTCTCCTTCATCCTTACAGCCAAATTCTCTTCTCCCAAGTAAATCTGAGAGTACATTTGGAAATGTGATATGAATATAAAATTGGGAAATTAATGGGAGAGGACCATGTCTTCTCCCAAGTAAATTTGAGAGTACATTTGGGAATGTGAGATGAATATATATATTGGTAATTAGTTAGAGATGAAAATGTCTTCTCCCAAGTAAATGTGAGAGTACATTTGAGAATGTGAGATATGAATATAAAATTGGGTAATTATTTGGAAATGACCATGTCTTCTCCCAAGTAAATGTGAGAGTACATTTGGGAATGTGAGATGAATATATATATTGTTAATTAGTTGGAGATGACCATGTCTTCTCCCAAGTAAATGTGAAAGTACATTAGGGAATGTGAGATGAATATTTAAATTGGAATAATGGTAGGAGACTACATCCTATCCAAGATTAATTTTGAGAAGTCAAGTTGGAAATTTGATTAATAGCAATAATAAATTTCACCTCTATAAATAAAATTTACAGTTTTCTCAAATGAAGGTATTCACCAATATTTCACAATATTTTTAGGTAATGTAAACATTAATAAAATTTGCATGATAAGATTAAGTGGGCCATTACACCCTAGGAGCTCAAACAAAGGGGAACAGTCAGCTCAATGTTCTCGATCAGTGATGTCCCTTATCAGGAGAGGTCAAATCCATCAATCCAAGTTACTCTTTGAAGACCAAAAACTTCTTTTTCGACAAAGTCTTGGTGAGAATATCTGCAATCTGCTTATTTTTCGATATATGATGGAGTCTAACGACTCCTCTCTACACCATTTCTTGAATGTAATGTTATTGTATCTCTATGTGCTTGGACTTGTCATGAAATGCAAGATTCTATACCAGATGGATCCCACTTTTGTTGTCATAGTATATCACTGTAGTGTCTAGGACCTACTCAAATAGCTCTCCAAAGAGCTTCCTCAACCAAACTTCTTTGCAGCGATCAATGCTAGTGAAAATGTACTCTGCTGCAGTGGCACTTAGTGCTACACACTTCTATTTGCTACTCATCAAAGATATCATGGAAACTCCAAGGCTAAAACAAAAAACATACATACTCTTCTTGTCGATAATATTTCCTGCTCAGTCAACATCAGTATATCCATGTAGGAATATATCAAACCAATGGTGGTCGATCCATGAAAATATCTCAAAATGTGTTCGGCATCGATCCAATGTGCATGGTGAGGCTTGGTAATAAATTGACTTAATGTGTTCAATTCATAGCATATGTCTAGATGGATGTTCAATAGGAGCATCAAAGTTCCAATCAACTGTCTATAATTGGATGGATTTGCAAATTGGGTCTTGCAGAGTCTCCACATAGCTTATTGAAATTCATTTCCAACAGTGTGGGTAGGGACTTGCATTTTGTCATTTCGAATCTCTCCAACAACTTCATGACATATTTTATTTATGAAAGGAAAATCTCATCGGGCCTTTGCCACACTTCAAGGCCTAGAAAGTAGTGCACGAGTCCAAGGTCCTTCATCTCAAATTTAAAAGTTAGCTCCCACTTACACTCGATCATAAGGGTCTCACTACCTGTCAGGAATAAATCATCAACATATAAAACCAAAATCAACGACATATATTGGACTACCTTGAAGTAGAGGTTGGGGTCGACATTGAGTCATGTGAATCCCAACTTCACCAAATAACTATCTATGCGGGCATACCATGCTCTAGGAGCTTGTTTCAAAATGTACAATGCCTTCTTCAACCTGCAAACATGTGTATTTTGGTCCTCTACTTCAAATCCGAGTGGCTGCTCAATGTAGACTTCTTATTGTAACATACCATGAGGGAATGTCGTCTTTACATCCATCTGATGAAGGGTCCATCCTTGACTTATGGCAACAGAAACTGTCGAACGAATGGTGGTGTATCAAGCCACAAGTGTAAATATGTTGTCATAATCTTCTTCCTCTTTCTGGGAGGATCCTCAGGCTACAAACCTTGCCTTATATTTCTCAATACTTCAGATGACTCCATGTTTGATCTTGAATATCTATTTTGAAGTTACCATGGACTTTCCCTTCGGTCTTGACACAACATCCCATACATCATTCTTCATAATTCATTCATTCTTTGACCATAACATCCTTCCGAACTTAATCATTCACAACTTCTTCAAAGGTGGGAGGCTGAATTTGAATCATAGTACTCATAATTACAACATATCCCTAGTACCAACATGGGTTCTTGCTTTCTCTAAATGATCTTCTCATGGGAACATATCTCTCGTCATCTTGTAATGAGTCATGAAGCCAAATTGGTCTCTTCTTGGTAGGAGGATCACATGGAGGGGGATCTAAGGAGTCCATGGGCTCCATGGGATCATCAATAATGTATCTCTCAGATTTAGGCACAGAAGGACCATCAAAAATATCAATATCATCATTCTTCTTTTCAGGAGGAGGAAAAGGAGGAAGGTCCCTTGCTTTCCCAAGGGAAACATCTTTGTCAAACGCTACATCCATGCTAATTTCAACCTTCCTTTGACTAGAAATATATATTCTAAATGCTTTAGAATTTTCATGCTATCAAATGAATGTACTTTTTCTTCTTGTGGCTTCTAACTTATTTATTTTGTCCTTCGATACATGGAAATATACGGAGAAACAAATGATATAGAGATGGAAAACTTTGGTCTTGACACTTATAAATACTTCTTTAGGAGTCTTGTTGTCCAATTCCTGATGAGGCGCCCTGTTTTAAACATATACGGTAGCATTCATTTCTTCTCCACAAAGGAACTTCAACAACTTTTGATCACGAAGCATGGCACGGGAAACTTATACAATATGCATGTTCTTCCTTTTATCCACTCCATTTTGTTCGGGATTATAGGGCACAATCATTTCTTTATTGATACCTTTCTTCTTGCAAAAATTGATGAACTCATTTAAAATACACTCTCCACCCTTTTTGGAATTGAAGATTTTAATTTTATTCATTGTTTGATTTTCAACTAGAGATTTGAAGGTTTTGAACATGTCAAAGGCCTCATCCTTGTGTTTCAGATAATATATCCATGTCTTCCTTAAGAAATCATCTATGAAGGTAATGTAGTATAGATGGCCACAAATTGAATGTACGAGCTTTGATCTACATATGTTAGAATGAATGAGTTGGAGGATGTCATTTGTCTTATTCTTGTTAGAGGGGAATGGTCCCCTTGTCTTCTTTCCATTGGCACAACCTAGACATACTCCATCATGTCAGGCTTGAACATCAGGAAATCTAAAGATTAACTTCTTCAATTTTGGAAGAGTATCATAATGTATATGGGCTAATCTTTAGTGCCATAGTTCACTTAGATGATTAGTATGATGGACCAATGCTAGAATAGGTATTCTAGTGACTCTATAGAGTCCTCTGTATCTTGATCCCAATGTGAATGCATTTCTCATAGAAGATCCAATAGGCCAAGTAAGAACCTTTCCCTTGATTAAGGAAACCCTCATCCCTTTGTCCTCCAAAGCATACATTGATACCAAATTCTTCTTCAATCCCGAAACATACATCACATCATGGAGCAAAATATATTCCCCAGAATCCAAATGAAATTTGATAGACCCAAAGCCTTTGAAGGGATGAGTGGAGTTGTCTCCAAGAATAATTTTCAAATTTGACTCCCTCTCTACCAAATTAGAGAGAAATTCCTTATACCTATAGAAATGAGGAGTGGCCCACTATCAAACAACCAACTATCCCACAAATATGGAGGAGAGGAACTAGTGAGAGAAGAAATAAGAATATATCTAGATTGATTGGCAACATTACTTTCATACCTGAAATATATTGACTTCTTTTGATGATGATGATATTCTTCATGATCACTTGGAGCATCTCTTATTCTTCTTTCATCTCTTCCATTATGATCATTCTTGTGGTCATCTCTTCTTCTTTGATCATTAAACCTATTATTGTTGCTTCTAGTGTTGTAGTGTGGACCATTGTTCTTCTCAGGGAAATCTTGAGCATAATGACCTTTCTTGTGACAATTGTAGAATTAAATGTGAGATGATTATCTCTCATTCCATTTCTTTGAATTTTGAGGAGGATGCTTCCTCGAATTTTATGGACCTCCTTTTCCTTTGTTCTTTTTGTTATGCGTGACGAATGTTGCAGGCTCTCCTTCTTCAAGTTTTTGAATTTGCCTTTGAAATCATCCTAGATTATTGTTGAGAGAGATTTCTAACAATCAAATCAAATGATGAAAAACTATTGTTGTTTCTTATAGTAGTAATGAAGGTTTTCCAAATAGGAGGGATACCTCTAAGGGTTACAATCACCAATTCCCTATGAGGCACAATTTCTCCAACTCTCTGCAATTTATCTCTAAGACGAGATATCCTCATAATGTATGATTGTACAAACTCTCCTTTATTCATCTTCATATATTTGAGTTGATCTTTCAAGGATATGATTTCATTCAAATTGTTGACTTCATACATGCCAGCTAGCTTATCATACATATCCTTAGACTTCTTCAAATTTCCAACATATGCAAGTAAATTATCTTGTAAACCATCAACTATAATTTTCTTTGATTTTAACTCACCTTTCTTGTACTTGTTCTTGGTAGTAGTGGAAGCATTCTTTGGAGGCTCGTGTACTTTTCCTTGAATTAATTCCAAAACATCATTGTTATCAACTATGATCTCTAACCTGATTTTCTATGCATCAAAGTTAGATGAATTACTGAACTTCTCATTTCCCTTAAAGAAAGAGGAATACATATTGACTTGATTAAATAGGATCCTTCAACTTTTCCAAAGATGATTGCTTTGACTCTTGTCTCCTTTTGGGCTCGTCCTCCACCTTAGCTTTACTACCATGTTAATTTTTACCACCACTCTATCTTGTTTCAATTACTTTAGCCCAATTTAATTCTTCAATTAACAATATTTTAATAACAATGAATATTTCAAATCATCAACCGTAATTGAAGATAGAATAGTAAATTCAATGACAATAGGAGACAATTGACACATCAACAAGAGACATCGATTTGGTTAAAGACCAGGGGAAAACTCTTTGAAATTCTTCTTCTATTATATTGTAATAAAATGTTCAACAAAGAGTACAATGAGCCCAAATCCATAAATAATAATCGAAGTCAAAGATTTGACTTGTTCAATAAATCAACCAACCAATATCTAAAATATGTCCCAATAGTCAAGTTAATGCAATCAAAGATACTTGTGCACTTCTTGTTCAACCTTCACACTTCATGTTCAACCTTCGCAGTTCCCGTTCAACCTTCATAGTTCTTGTTACATAGTAATTTGTCACTGTCTTCACTCCAGTCTTCCTACTGTGTCATGTGTCCAAGTCATACATGCTCATGTTAGACAAATGCTCTCTGATGTTGCCAAATGACCCACTTTTCCAAAGGTTTCTGCATCATCGCGTCTGTTTGCCAAATAAACACGCTGATGGGCACTCCAAAACAGTCCAGAAGCGCTGCCATCACGGAAGTACACGTGATTCCCACGATGGTCGAATTTCATGTGCCAGCGCAACTGTCTTTTGTAGTTTCCTGCGATGACATGACTAGCTACGTTATTCAATAGCAATGTCAACGCGGTAGACCAGTTATGTGCCCGCGATGATCCAGATTGGGCAAATTTGTTCCAACAGTCGGCCTTCCAGATGACTCCAGACCTGGTTGTTGGCTTTGTTTATGTCGCTGTCCTTTCTCTGGCGTGGCTGTTCCATCATTTGTGCTACCTTCCTTGGAGATAAGCTCATCCTCCCACCTTTCATGGAGACTCCTTCTCCTATTTAAACTCCCACCATTGCTATGCGCTGCTAGTTTGGAATTCTTAGCCTTTGGAGTGTTGTTGTTAGTACTGTTAGTGCTTGTGGGTTTGCTAGATAACTGGTGTGAGTGTGACAAGTGTGGGATTGTTGATAGCTTGAGGAAGGTTGTGAAGTGCCTTTGATCTTGTGTAAAACTTGTGAGTGAGAGAGACTTGTATTGGGAGATCCATCTTCAAGAGTGAATGCTTGAGGAACATGCTGGCTGGACCCTTCTGAGGAGGCTTGTGATGTCAAGACTTTGGTTGTAAGCTTACTCTTATTTCATAATAATGCAATTAATGATGTTTTCCTATGTCTCGTATGTAATGTACTAGATAGCTCATGACTTCTTGACTTTATGAGTAAATAGATCATTTGTTGTTCCGGTTGCGTGCTTTGTTGTATTTCCTTTGCATTGTTTCAGGTTGACTACTCATTAAGAGAAGGAAGCGGAAGCTGGAGCAGCGCAACAGAACTCCATCGACCACCGGTTGAGGTAGGCCTCCAACTATGACCGTTTAAGGAAAGCTATTATTGATTTGTACTTTTTTGTGATTAGACCCACTCTAGGGCTATAGGGGTTGCCTCTGTCCGCAGAGGGAACACTTTCCCGCATCACAAATTGGCGACTCCGCTGGGGACCTGGCCTTTGTTCTTTTCTTGTTTACTCTTGCCTTGAGTTTTTGTTTTGGTCTCTTTTGAAGTTTTGAAGATTAGTTACCTGTTTTATGAGTTTCCTGGCCTGATCTGGGAAATGTCCTTATTTGATTAAAGATTGACTGTCTTTGATTTGGGAGTTTTTGGTACGCCTGTTAGTGTTTTTGAACATCATCATGGCTTTTAATTTAACAGTCACGCTGTCATCGCATCACCCCTTTTGTAGTATCCTGTTCATCGCGTGATAACGCTTAACAATTGCGATGGTTCTGTAAATCGAACCATTGCGGGAAAGTCGTGTACTTCCACGCTGACATCGCTTTGTTGCTGCATAATTGTTCTTTATCAGTGCTTTATTGTCAGTGTATTGCCCGCGCTGATTGTTGTAGAATTGAATTTTTTCAATTCTACCTCCTGAATCCGTTAGTCTTGCTAGCCCCTTGCTGTTCTCACTTGTTTGATGACTTGTTTTTCACTGTTTAGAGGTTGAGGCACTCTCTTGTGAGCTTTGTTGAGTGAATCTTGTCTTTTTGCTTTGTGACCTAGTTTTATTGTTTCAAGTCCTTTAGATCAGTTTTTCTTGGTTGCTTGTTCGCAAGGTTTCGTTTGCTGCTTGCTGTTAGTTTGATTGAGCCTTCCCCTTTGCTTACTTTTGGTTGATTGTTTAGTGATTTTTATTGGACCAATCTTGGCATTGTTTCGATTTCTCTTCACTACCCAGACATAGATTACAATTGTTTGGATCAACCGTTTTTCCACATTTGTTTGTTGCTTATTGGTTTCTTTAGATTAGAGGCATCAAAATCAACAGTTTGCATTCATTTAGCATATGAAAGTGAAAGTACATTTGCATTACGAATTTTCATGTTTAAGAAATTGGAAAGCAAATTTTAAATCCTTCATTAGTAGTATCGATGCATCGTGAGATTAGTGTATTGATGCATTTTGTTTCTTAGTGTTTGCATTCACTTGTCTTGGTTTGGTAATGATCTCTCTACCCTCCTATAGGTAGGTGTTCATCGAAGAAAAAGGATATTTCATTCATTCTAGCTGCATCCTAGGCTTTATTATATACATACGGTAAGGCCTGAAAATTGAAATATAATCCAAGATCAACTTTAAAATGAACTGAATAAATCTAACAATGCATTGGAACATAACACACACATTTAGAGGTCTATGCTAGAGACGTGCTCCAGCGTTGTTAAACCTAGTCACTTTTGTTTCCACTCAAGGTTGGGTGATTCCTCCTTTTGTGACTCAATAGTGGTCTAGCACGGAATTGTGCTCCCACGTACCGTCGAGTATATGGGGAGACCCCACTAGGTTATCATCCTTTATCCATAGGAAGCTGTGTCTGCCGCCTTACAAGCTGTAACACACCGAACACAGCATTCGGGAAGATTGACTGCCGTACATAAAGTCCTTGGTTTTCATATGACTGCCAAGGTGTATATGCAGTTTTACGGATTTGTCTGGTAAACCTTTTTCCTAGTTCTCCAGAGTAGTCACTTTCGTTCCTTTTTGGACTCCCTAAAAGAAAAGGTCCATCTGAGCACTTGTCACTTCAGGCTCATTAAATATTCGAAGGCAACTAGAGTCATCTTTTGTCCTTTTCTTGACTCTTTAAAGATGAAAATGTCAAGTTTTTTTCCTGTGTCTTAAAATTCATTCGGCCATGATTCACATTTACCCGGTTAGATCTTGTTTGTGTTAGCTTGAGTAGGGTTCTTTCTCGTTCTCGATGGCAACATTCCCTGAGTCTACCAGCGAAGGTTTTCCCTTAGATGGAAATCCCGGTCCATTTCCTTCTTTTGGAAATGTCGGTGCTCCGTTAACCACCGGTTTGCCTGTATGGTTGTTTTCAACCTCGGTGGTCCCAAGCGTCATGACTCCTATTCCACTGTCTCCTTCATTCGAACCTCGACATGTTGATTCCAAGGTTGAGCCTACGCCTTCTTCCCCTGTTTCTTCCTCCTCCTCTCCTCCTTCGCCTGGTGAAACTTTCACATTAAGTAACAAGGAGCCTAAGAAGAAGAAGAAGAAGATGAAGAAGAAGAAGAGTCCGATAAATCCGAGGCCACCTGTGCAGTTACCGCTCCGAGTCCATCCCAGGTCGAACCACCTTCTGCTACTCCATGGAAGGTTAAGTTTCCTTGTAAATTGTGCAAGAGTGACCATATTCTTCGTGATTGTCCTGGCATTCCATGGATCCTAGAAATATGGTATCACGATCTAGTTCATCCCTCATTGTCCTCTGAAGCTCAAGGCGATGCTATTCTATCCACCGGCAACAGTAAGAAGGACGGGAAGATTCGATTCCCCTGTAGACTATGTGAAGGCATTCATCCCCTTCACCTTTGTCCGCTCATGGATAAAGCTTCCGCCATTTTGGAAAGTCTTACAACTTCTCCAGCCCAACTCCCCGTTGGTTATCAGTGGCTCTCTCCAGACCCTCCCTCCATCGATAAAGAGATTGACGCAGATTCTTCTCTTGTCCGTCCTCCTTCTTCCGAGCCTGGCTATGCTCAGCCTATTCCAGACCAACCATTGGTTGGAAAGAGTGTCAACTTGGGTTCACCACCGGTTGACCACTCTGTTTTGGAAGAGCGTCATGCTCATGTTCTCCTCGTCTCATCATATTCTCCAGCATCCGAAAACGACTCTCCTATCCCAGCCGATCCCAAGAGTCCTTCTTCGGTTCCTGGGGGCAGGGGGGCAATCATACGATTCCCCCACCAAGTAGTTTGGCCGTCACCTTCGACTGGAGCCATTTGACCGCTTTCCGCCTTCCATCCTATGTGCCTTTCAAGATTACAGTACACGCCTACAATAAGGCAGTACCTGGCACTGTCTTGGATGAGGGTGCGTCTGTCAGTCTTATGCCTTCCACTACTTGGCAAGATTTGGGTTCCCCACAGCTTGTGCCAGTTACACAGAATCTGTTGGCATTCGACGGAGAACCTTGTCAACCTCCGGGTATCCTCCCAAAGCTTCCTGTTACTTTGGGGAGCAAAACCGTCTATATAGACGTCATGGTTGTCCAAGGTGCGAATTTTAGTCTTCTCCTTGGCCGTGACTATATTTATGCCATGGGGGCCCTTGTTTCTTCCCTTTTCCGTGTGGTTTGTTTTCCACACGAAGGAAGAATAGTGACTATAGATCAATTATCATTCTTTCATCCCCCGGTGCCTCCTGCGCAACAATCATCCCCTCTCGGTTCTTGCTCTCAAGCAGTACCTTCCTTGCCACAGGTCAATTATGTGGCTACCCGTTCCATCTCCACCTCTGCCGATGACCATGCAACTGGTCTAGTACAAGATGTACTGGGGGCATTGGAACCCGACCTGTCATTGGTGCATCCTGACCTGGGTTCCTCCCAGAGTGCGTTTCTTCCATCCCATGAAGACCTCTTGGGAGCCACGTTCTTGGATGGCCCATGAACAGGGTCACGAGCATAATTCCCGATCTTGTGTCAAGCTCGTTTAAAAAATGAAACAATGGTTACGAGCATAATTCTCGATCTTGTGTCAAGCTCGTTTAAAAAATGAAACAAGGGTTATGAGCATAGTTCCCGATCTTATGTCAAGCTCGCTTAAAAATGAAACAAGGGTTATGAGGATAGTTCTTTTTCACTGTGTCAACCTCATTAAAAAATGAAACAAATCCCCCTTCCAAATGGAGTCTTTGATTAAGATCTCGTAAAATCCAAGTCGAGTCTTTCCAATATCTCGAATGTGAACCTTCATTCCATCCACTTCGACGAATGCAATGAAGCTTGGGGGGCATGTACCTCGATTTGCGTTATTATGCTGGGGGCATGCGAACTTATAACAAGCATAGTTTTTTGTTTCAAGCTTGTGTAAACATGAAACCGAATCCAAGCAGAGTTCTCCATGGTTCAAGCTTGTGTAAAAATGAACCCATACCCGATTTACATCTCGTAATTTCCATTTATCCGCTAAATTTTGCTAGATGAGCCTTGGTTGTTTCATTCCATCGACACCATCTCTTTGGCCAATCATATGCTTTCACTTGGTTGTTTTTCCTTTCCCGAGGAACTACAGCAACGAGGGGTTTTATTAGTTAGCCTCTTGATCATTACATGTTTTGAATAGTTCCACCATTGTCGGAACCAGTTGCTACCCTTTATACCACTCGTTCCTCTAGGACGAGTCTCCTTTAAGCTCTTTTCTGACTCGTAAAAGATGAAAAGATTGCCGAGTATTTTTCCCTTTTTGACTCGTTAAAGAAAATAAAAATGGAGGTCTACTTTCAGCTCTTTTCCGACCGTTTAAAGACAAAAAGATTGCTGAGTTTTCCCTCTTGACTCGTTAAAAGAAATGAGAGGCGGTCGCCTTTAAGCTCTTTTTCGACCGTTTAAACACAAAAAGATCACCGGGCTTTTGTCATTTCAGGCTCGTTATTGGTTGCGAAACGACGTGCTTCTGACTGCTTTTCTACTTTTTCAGGTCGAAGTTACTACTTACGAAAAGTACTCCTCGATCGGAATGGTCGGGCGGTTCTTTCGAGTATCGTTTTATACTTTTTCGGGCTTGAGAGACACAACTTTACGAAAAAGGACCCCCCTGGAGTTTTCTTTTCCATGTCTTTTTCAAACTCTCTAAACATGAAAAATACTCCGAGTTTTACCTGTGTCAGACTCGTTAAACGCTGATGACATTGGAATTGTCACCATGACGAGACTCGAGCTTCTCCTTCCTAGGGCTCGTTAAAATATCACTAGGTTGGACTCAACAACAGGTTTATCATTGATTGTCTATGGCAGCTAGTCACTCTTGAACATCAACACTTTTGCTTCTTGTCGGGTTGGGACATCCATATGTTGTCATTTGGCCTTCCGCGGGTTTGGGTTATCATTCTAGCCTCATTCCATTCGATTCATGCCGTCTCCATCGAGCCTCTGATCCCTTGGTGCCTGAATGCTGCCACCCCCCTCCGGAGTCGTGTCGCCGACATGTTCAAGAGTATAATCCTTCTACAGTTTACACCCTCGTCTTCTCCTCTGATACTCTGTTTCGCCATCTACCACTTGTTCCTTATCTCATGTCGTTGATGGGGGAAACATTATGGCCCTCCTGCGACAGGTCGTCTCCTGTCGACATCAGCTCATTATCCAGGAGATTGATCTAGAGATCCCCTTTGGTACCTTAGAGCTTGCATGCCTCAATGGCAAGTTCTTCACACCTGACGGTCGACTTTCATCATTGGTTGTCGATTGGGTGATTCCACGAGTGTTTGACTTCAGCTCCTTTTTCACACTTCATGGATTGTGCTGGACAGTACCTTGAGAGCCATTGGCATTATTGGTGGTTTCTCTCACGCTTGTTAACGGTTTTCATCATTGACCGGTAATCAAGCGATGTTCTATCATGCTCGACCTCAGCACATCTATTCGCATGTTAGGATTTGTACTATGATCGGATGGGTTCAAGACCCCGAACTCAGATTACACATGTTCGGGCTGCGTGGATTGGTTTTATGATTACATGACTCATTGATGGATGGCTGCGACCATACCTTTATCATCATCATGGTCTCATTAGCTGGATGGCTGTGTCCATACCACAGACCTATTTCGTATGTCTTTTGGATGGCTGCACCCATGCCTAGACTACATGTAATTCATTATCAGAGATATCCGTTATACTTGCGTGCAGGTTCTTCAGAGATATCAGAGATATCCGTTCTTCAGAGATATCAGAGATATCCATTACACATATGAAGTGACTAAGCCTTGAACCCCCAATCCTCATAGCTAAGATTTACAAAGTATGCATTGCCTCATTTCCTCTCATTTTACTTCAGTTAAATGGAGCAACTATACCTTAGCCCCAAACCAACACAAATAAGCTTTGCACACTACAGAATCCTCTCTCCCCCTGGTATTGCACTTGGTTTAGATATACTTTTCTTAGAGGAGAAGAAATGTCTCACTAAATACCTTACATGTTAACTTATCATCTGATCCCATTACATTTTCCAAGCATTGAGGACATTAATAAAACTTCAAAATTCAATTTCACACTCATTTGATGTAATCACCATGTTCCATCAATTTCAGGTAAACTCTACAAATAAATGTAAGTAATTATTTTTATTTTTTTCAGTGATTCTAAATTAGCAAGTGAGAAAAATGCATATGCATCTTTATTTTTAAAGTATAATCATCCAAAAAAACTCATCAAAGACTAAAGATAGGTTAAAACCTTTATTAAGTGAAAAATATTGTTGGTATCCTCTAGAATAACACTACTTTTAGAAGTTGGGTTCATATTTTACCACAAATGAAAGAACCAAAGTGAGAAGCTTATTTTAAAGTTTTTATAACATGATATATTATTAAAAAATTTGAAGAAGCACACAATACAATTTTTTTTTGTATCTAGTATCATTCTAGATAGAGAAAAGTACTCGTTAGGCTATCTATGACATGAGTAAGAATTGCTACCCACCTACTTTCAAAATCATCATGGACATTTAAATATTAAAAAAGGAATTGATTAGGCTACCTATGACTAAATAAGAGTTATTCCCCACCTTTCCAAACTATCATGTACATTTAAGCTATCATATTTTATCAACATCCTTTCTATGATGCAACATGTTACAAATTTCCATTATATTTATGCATTATATGAGTTGATGTACTTGTAAGGTGCATAAATTCCAAAATAATTGTCTAAATACCCATGTTTCCACTAAATTATTTGTTTAAGTAAGAGACACATTCTATTGTAGGAAGCATGCATCAATCAAACACTACTCTACTCATAGTTTACAAACCCAACCATTTTTTCATACACAAACACATTCAAGACTAATCCACAATAACAAACAATGCTCAAAACAATATTCTTCATCAAACATATACCAATGCATAAACAATGAGGAGACAAGAGACACATAGAATATGTGATCAACCAGGGCAAAAACCTCTCCAACATGAGAGGAAAACCTAAACGAGATCTTCTTCTTATATAGACTTCAATTGACGAATACCAAGACCATGGCCTAGACCCTTGACTCAATGAGCTCTGCAAGACCAAGTCACAAGCCTCCTTGATTCAACTTCCTTGAGTCAACAATGATTAGGCTTCTTCCTTCAATAACTCGAATATCCTTCAAATTCCAGTTCCATGGATCAGATCTGTAGTTCTTGGCCCTCTTGCATAAACCCTAGAATGTGTGGTTGACCAACCTTTTGAACCTTAATCTTCTTCGCTTGGATGGTATGAACTCTTATTGTAATTTGGTGTGTAACCTTGCTTATCTTCTTCCATGATTCGACTTCTTGGACAACAACAAGATCTTTGACCTTTTCTGTAGTAGATATTTCTTCCTTCCTTCACACGTGTGGATTTGTTAGCCCTAAAACAGACCCATAAACAACACCAAAATATTCTCTCTTTGTTTCCTTCTCTTGGTTGGTTATCTTCGCACTTCTTATTACATAATTACTTAACCAAATTTGCTTGTCCACAAATGGAGGATGAGTTGCCCTATATATAGTGTTTTGTCCATAAAAAACATGTGCTAGAAAGTGTTAAGGAGTGCTAGGGGAAAAATAGGTGAAAATAATGCATGCAAATGAACAATTAAAAATTTGTGACAGGAAGTGTTAGTGAGTTCCAGGTGTGCTAAGGAGGGAGTGATAAGGTATGCTAGACAGTGTTAAGGCATATTAGAAGCTAGGGAAACATGCCAAGATGTGTTAGGTGCTAGGGTGTGCCAATGCATGCCACAAAGTGTTATGGAGTGCTAGGGAAACATAAGGGAGCACTAGTTTCAAATGCATGGAAATGAATGACTAAGAGTGTGTGACAAGGAGTGTCAGTGAGTTCTAGGTGTGCTAAGGACGGGACGACAAGGTATGTTAGGTGGTGCCAAGAAATGTTAGAGGGTTAGGGCGACATGCTCGGGTATGCCAATGTTTGTCAGGGTGTGCCAATGCATGTCAGGGCGTGCGAATGCGTGTCAGGGAGTGTTAGGGAGTGCGACATAAACACAAAGGAAAACTAGTTCAAAATGCATGGAAATGAACGAATAAGAGTGTATGATAGGGAGTGTCAGTGAATTCCAAGTGTGCTCAGGAGGGAGTGACAAATTTATATGCTAGGTAGTTCCAAGGCATGCAAGAGTGCCATGACATGTCAAGGAGTGGTACGATATGATAGGGAGTGCTAAAGCATGCCATGACATGTAGGGAATGCCAACATGTGCCACATAGTGCCAAGGGATTGTTAGACATGCCAGGTGCTATGCCATGTCAAGATGTAAACTATGTTGCTTAGTTGTTTTATGGCCATGGTTAGACGTGAGCCTTGACTTGGTAACTTCTTAAGTGAGATGAGATAAGATTGGGCATGAGTAGCCTAAGATGAGTTATAGGCCATTCTTAGGTGAACAAGGGATAGTATAGTTGTAGTAACTGTAACTTGGTCAAGATGTTGTAGTCGAGGTAGGACTTGGTTGGTTCCCAAGTCTTAAAACCAATAAGGGTAGTTATGAGGGAATGATAGCTAAGGAGTGTCAAGGCATGCCAAGGAATGAAAAGGCGTGATAACACATGCCAGACAATGTCAATGCATGTCGAGGAGTGTTGGGGAGTGTGAGGGCATCACAAGGGAGAACTAGGTCAAAGTGCATGGAAACAAATGAATAAGAGTGTCTTCTAGGTGTCCCAAGGACGAAGTGTATTAGGATAATTTCATAATAGGACTTACAATAGGTAAGCCTACGATTATGATAAGGGGATGGAAAAATCAATTTTAGACAAAGGGAGACTTTTGTCTAGGGACAACACTATTTTTTCAATGACTTGGTTGGGTTCCAAAGTCACAAAAAAAGTAAGGCTATCTATGAGGGCATGACAACTAGGGAGTGCCAAGGTGTGCAAGGAATGCTAGGAAGTGATAACACATGCTAGAAAGTTCCAAGGCATGTTAGTCATTCCAAGACATGCCAAGTGCTAAGGCATGCCAAGAGGTGTCAGGTGCTAGGGTGTGGTGCCAACGCATGCTAGGGAGTTCCAGGGAAACACAAGGGAGGAATACTTTCAATTTCATGTAAATGAATGAATAAGAATGTGTGATATGGAGTATTAGCAAGTTCTGGGTGTGCTAAGGAGGCATTGACTAGGTATGCTAGGCAGTGTTAGGGAAACACAAGGAAGGACTAGTTTCAATTGCATGGAAATGAATGAATAATATTGTATGATAGGGAGTGTTAGCAAGTTCTGGGTGTGCTAAGGAGGCATCTCTGGACAAATTTTGCGAGGGTTTGGAGGAAAATTTGTGTTTTGTTGCAGACTTGCAATTTTTTGTCTAGCAACACATCAAGCTCACGCTTTGCTTCTTCCTCGGGGCTCCAAATGATGTAAAATCAACATTTTTGGAAAGCTTATGACCCCATCTCTTACCTCATTCGCCAAATTTCCTTGTCTGGGGCTCAGGTTTTGAGAAATTTACAAAAAAGAGGCCAAAAACCACCTTTCTGCCCCTCTCTTTCCATTTCGTTGTGCACTTGGAGACACCTTGGGAGAATGGCCATACTTCAGCCAAAAATTGGGCATTTTGAGTGAAAGAATACTCTAAAAACATCTACACTCTCCCATATTTCCAGAAAAGGCTTCCAATCTAGATTTGGACTTCATAAAGGCACTCAAAAATGGCCTCCAACAGCTCGCTGTACACCTGGAAATTTATGAGATTTTTGTAAAATTTTCACTGTGTAATTTTTTGTAATTCCTAGTTTGACTCTGGTAAAAGTCAAAAGGGTGAAGTAGATGAATGTGAGGGGTAAAAGTAAATGTAAATAACTGGTGGTTAGTATCTATAAGTTTTTTTATGTAAATTTGACCTCATTTATGAGAGAGGTTGGAGTCAAAGTTAATTGTAGAAGTCATTTTTAACTTCCCTAGACATTAGGGTTTGGTTAGAACACCTCATGGAATAGTTCCTAGAGTCATTGATTCAACCCCTAAGAGTGGGGAGATGTTGTTTTGGTCTTTATGTATCAGTTTCTCAGTGATAGAACGGGTTGGATTTCAGAGGAGAGAACTATTGTAGCTTGTACTTGGACATTTTCTGGAAATCAAAGGACACAATTTACAACTATTATCTAGGAATTCATGTGCAGTAATTTTGTGATGTTATTTTTTCTCTATTATAGCTTTAAATGAAAGATATTAATCTTCTCTTTCCATTCATAAATTATTCAATGGTTTTCCTTACATTTTATAAACAAAATTCTTTGCATAAATCTCCGTTTTGATGGAAAAACCATTATGTGTTACTTTATTTCTTGCTTAATGAATTCATGTTTCATGCTCATTAATACCATTCGCTTCATCTAAACACTACACTACATCGAAAAACCCTAAGATCCATCACAAAAGTAATGCTACCTTTCTCCTTTTTGTATTTTTTGTTGTAACCCTTTGATCCTCTGACCTAGCTACTTGGGTTTTCTCCCTTATCCAGCAACAAAACCCTAAATTTTCCAAAACCCACTTGAACCTAGCTATCTAGCCTAAAATCCTTTACATTCCAGTCATCTCTTTGTTGTGATTTCATAGAGAGGGCCCTCTCTGGTTTGGTAGGGCTAGCTACCAAACTAAAAGCTTGGTCTGTGATTACCTCTGTCGATCTCCTCATCAGCCTAGGACATTGTGGAGGATAACAAAGGGCATGAAAACTAGGGAGTGCCAAGGTGTTCTAGTGAATGTAATTTTCCCAAGTCAGGGAAAAATGTAATGCTAGTTGTAATATCATGACTACCAAGGTGTGTTAGGGAATGCTAGGGCATGCTAACATCTGCCAGATAGTACGAATACATGTCAAACAAGATAAGACGTGCCAAGTGCGAAGGCATGCCAAGATGTACAAGGGTGTGAAAATGCATGCCAGGGATTGTCAAGGGAACAAAAGGGAGGAACAAGTTAAACTACAAGTAAATGAGCACATAATAGGGTTAATAAGTCATCAATTTACCTTTTCCATGAGGGTCATGCTAGGAAAACCAACACTAGGTGCCAATAGGTGCCAAGTTCCAAGTGTCAATGCATTCTAAGTGCCAAATATTCCTCCGTTTCTTCTCATCTAGTTTCCAATAATTGATCTCAAATAACTTTAATATTAAACCATGCCAAATCATACCAAGTCATCTCAACGCATGCCAAACATGCTAATACTTGCCAAGTGCCAACACGTGCCAAGTGCCAATGTGCGTCAGGGAGTGTGATGCATGCTATGAAGTGGAAGAGCATATCGAAGAGTGCTAAGGTGTGCTAGAGAGTGCCAATGCATGCTGAGGAGTGTTAGGGAGTACTAGGAAAACACAAGGGAGCACTAGGTAAAAATGCATGGAAATGAATGAATATAAGGGTGTGTCAGGGAGTGTTAATGAGTGCTAGCTATCATGCCAAGGAGGGAGTGACAAGGTATGCTAAGCACAAGTAAGCAATTCCAGGTAATATCAGGGAATGTCAAGAAGTGATAGAGTGTGCTAGGTATTTTCGGGGTGTGCTAGCATGTGCCAAATAGTGGCAAGGCATTCCAGGTGCTAAGACATGCTAGGATGTGCATGGTTCCTTAGTATGCCTATATGCGTCAAGGAGTTTCAAGGCAACAAAAGGAATAAACAAGCTAAAATGCAAGGAAATGAACACATAAGAGGGTTAATAAGTCGAGACTTTATCTTTTTCAAAAGGGGCATGCTAGGCACACTTATAATATGTTCCAATACATGCCAAGTGCTAATGTGTGCCAAGTTCTAATGTTTTTCAATGCAATATTTTGCCAAGGTGTTCCGGGGCATGCCAAAACATGATAGGGGAGTGCTATGCTATGCTAGGGCATGCTAACATGTGCTTGGGAATCCTACTCATGGCAAGATGTTCTTGGTACAAAGATGTTCCAAGACATGCGAGGTGCCAAGGAATGTTAGTATACTATTCCAAAGCATGTTAAGGTGTGCCATGAGTGTTGAGGAGTGATAGGTCTATTTCATTAATAGAATTGATAGAGCTTGATTATGTATTAATTAATATAGTTCCTACACACACTAGTGGAACTTTATTTAAAGGAAATTTGTTAGATAATAAACCTAATAGAGATGAATCATGTGTTGACTCATAGGAAAACTATATTCTTATGACTTGAGGGAAATGATACACACTAATTAATTCTTAACAAATTGACTGACTATTATAACCACTGTGACCTTGGACACATAATAAAAAATAGTCCACAACAATGGTCTTAAATCATTATCTTTTGACAAAAAATATAGTAACAAGTACATAGATTCATCAAAAACTCATTGGAATGATCATTGATGACGAAATTTTTTTGACCATCACCAAAAGCAACCAACAAGAGCATTGGTGAGGGTCAATAAAATATCGTCATTAGAAGTGTCACCAAAAAGAGAATTAGTGATGGGCCTTTAAAAACCCTCACCAAAAGTGTCACCAAAGAGAAAATTAATGATGCTCCTTTAACGACCCTCACCAAAAGTGTCACCAAAGAGAGAATTAGTGACGAGCCTTTAATGACCCTCACCAAAAGTGTCATTGAAAATGGCTTTGGTGAAAAACCTTAAAGGACCATCACTGTATACACTTACAACAACGCTTTTTTAAAGACCGTCACCATATGTCACATTGGTGACGGACCTTAAAGGTCCATCATAGGCATGACCCTCACCAATGACCTTTTTTCTTGTAGTGTATCTTAGCTTAAGGGGGGAAATGTGATATCTCAGGTGAGATGGTTGATGAATTATTGAGACCAATTTAATCTCCCAAAGTCAAGTTTAAAGGGGGGGATTGTTAGGGTGGTTCACGTACTATTGAATCGACCAAGTTACCAATGATTTTGAAGCTACAAGTTTATGAGAACCCATGGTTTTTCCATAGTATTAATGTGGAATATAACCTATTTAAAGGAAAAAAGACTCCATGTAAATTGGTTCTTTGGGGCTAGTGGGATCCCAACAACAATGTCTTTAAACACCAACACTTCTCTTAGTTTCATTATCTTAACAACCAGGTGCCAACCATAGAGTTGATGACTGATGTTATGTGATTTATTTCATGAGTCTTGGGATGGGATGTTGGGATTATGATACAGGTGTTGTCCTTGATGGCAACTCACTCAGAGGTATGATACAGGTGGCAACTCAATCAGATGATAGATCATAGAACAACAGGTCAAGAGAGATATATACACAGGTTAACCTTGATGAAAGTGAATATACACACAGATGATCAGAACAGAAGATGCGTATAGGTACACACGCAGGTTCACAGAAGGAAAAGTGCATACATGTCAGAAAACTAAGTTTTGGTCCGTGGCATTTGGTCCATGGTATTTGGTCTGAAGTATTGACCCAAAGTATTGGGTCCAAGGTATTGGTTCTAAGTGGTTTTGGACCATGGTATTGAAAGAAGCCTAAACCTATATAAGGAGAAGATCATTAGGCCAAGGGGTGCAAGTGCAAGTGATATATATCTGATGAAGTGTGAGATCTAGTATGCTGGTTATGGGTTTGTGATGCTTTGTTTGATCTGAACCAAGGATGCATTCATGTGGATGATGATGAACAATTGTTATAGACAATTTTGTGCCTTACATCAACAGACATGAATTGTCAATAATCCAAGGGATCCAAAGTTCCCTAAACATGATGTTCTTACCCCTAGAGGAACAAGGTCAGCAAACCAACAGCTCTCAGATCAGTTCTCCACCTGAAAATACTCAAAAACAAGCAATCCTGAAATCAAAGCAGGTGCTCCACTAGGTTTCTGCGCTGAAACTCAGTTGCTCCATGGTGTACCTGCGTTGCAAAGCAAGTGGGACAAAGGCCACCTGCGCTGAGCGAGATGGGACAAGTGGCACACTGAGTCATTGCTCTGGAATCTTCCAAAAATGACACTTGGATCAGGTATTTCGCCTTGTGATGAGTCAGAGGCTCTGTTTCTCCAAGTGGAAGCAAGGTTCTCCAAGTGGACTCAAGAACTGAAGATCAACTAAAGATTAACTGAAGAGAGAGAGGACACAAGGCAGCTACACATCAGTTGCAAGCTGACTCATCCTTTCTCAATTCATCTATATATTGAGCTCTCTCCTATGAGCTCAGGAGGCTGGAATTTTGTGCAAAGTAATGCTATGCTGTTGGTTTCACTATAGAGCCATTGGGTGATTGCTTGAGGGAGGTGAAGAGGAGAAATTCTTTCTGCTGGGAGGTGTTGCTGGATTAGGACTTTCAATGGTTGTAACACTCTCAGAACCTTTACTTCTTCATTAATAAAAGCTATTGAGGTTCTTCTATATGCATTTGTTCCAATGATGTTTTGTGATAATTGTATATTTGGTTTATGCTAATCCGTGAATCAGTTATGATTGCATGCCTCTTGTAGTCTCCTTCTTTGTCATTTTGCAGGATCTCATTGTAGCTGGGCCGGCAAAAGAGCAAAGAGCTGGGAGCAAGCGACCATAGAGAAGAGTTTGGATTCGACATTAAGCGCAAGGCAACGGTTAGTGCATTTATCCACTCTCTTTTGCTTTCATAAAGATGTAAACCTTAAGTAGTTTTCTTTACAGTTGTTGCTGAGGTACTATCACCCTTAGAGTGGGATAGGGTCATCCGAGTCGGATACTTTTCCCTACAACAAACTGGCGACTCCGCTCGGGATCGTATCCGTTTGATTGTGTTTGTAGTATTTTGCTATTCATTTCCTGAACAAAAGAGTACCAAATCGAAAAGCTTTTGACTATATCAAAAGCGAAGTAGAGGGCAGCTACTCTAGCTCATTTCTGAGCAAGTTCATGATTTGAAGAGCTGATCTACAAGGATCCTTGTAAGCTCTTAGTGATAGCTTTTCACCTTCCTAATCATCCCTTTGAGTGTGCTTGACTGATTGTTTCTGATTTGAGCAAAAACTGTGCATTTTTGAGAAAATTATGACCCGGAAACTGTGAAAACGCAAGTTTTGTTTTCCAAAGCAGGTAGTACACAGGCTACCTGCTTTGCAACGCAGGTCCCGAAGGGGCTACCTGCGCTGAGAGCCAGATTGGCTGTGCAGCACCTGCGTTGGCCCAAATTTGCCTAGTGCATTTGGGGTTTCCTCACTTTCTCTTGCCTGTTTTCACTTAGATTTTGCTGCTAGGTGTCAGTCTTGTACCTGTTCTGAAACCAATATTACTTGCCATCATTCTGCCTCTGTTATATAACGAAATTGTACTTGTTCTTTGTATTTCTTACTCATTTACAATTTCCCATAACGAAGAGTAAACTAGTCTTGCTTTTGGCCTCTTAGATCTGAACCTGTGTTAGGCATTTTGCTGGTCTAAAGAGTTAGCTTGTTTGCTGTCCATAGCTGATTAGTCATTTTACTTTCATCATTATGGTTTGATTTCATGCATTTCCAGTGATTAAGCAAGTAAATCTTAAGGTGTCTTTTGATTTTGGACAAGCTTGTTTACTTTCGCTTTAAATCGAAATCAAAGTTATATAACGACTTTCTTTTTGTAACCCATCCACATTAAGAAAGGGAAAAGAAAATACATGCATTGTGCATTTTGCATTTGACTGTTTGCTTGACGATTTAGAAAATTTTTGCATTTAGTGTGTGCTCTATGATCTGTGAGAAAAGATTTGCCTTTCTCTTCCCTCAGTAGTTAAGGTTTTCAAAGTTGAAAGATTGAAAAGTTTGCTTCTCATCTTAGACTGCATTCAGGAATTTGTTATATACATCTCGTGGTGATCCTTAAAGGCAAACTGCTAAGCAAGATCAACATTAAAATAAATCCAATTTACATAACAACGCTTTGTAACATAACGCAAACACATAGAGGTCTAGGTAGAGACGTGTTCCGGCGTCGTTAAGCATAGTGACTGTCGATCTCTACGAAGGTGGGTGATTCCTCCTGAGGGTCGGTGGCACTAATACGGACTTGTGCTCCCACGTACCGTCGAGTATATATTGGGAGACCCCTATAGGCAATTATCCTTTATCCATAGGAAGCCGTGTCGGCCGCCCTACTGATCGCGATGCAGTGAACATAGCATTCACGAAGATCGACCACCCGTACCGTAAAACGTATTCTGTGGTTTCGCGAAAAGTTTGGCACACCCTCTGCCTAGAACTCCAGAGAAGTTTCTTTTGGCCTTTTTCAAACTCTATAACTGAAAAAGTCCATCCGAGCATTTGTCACTTCGGGCTCGTTAAAACATCGAAGGCGACTAGAGTCATCTTTAGCTTTTTCTCGACTCTTAAAACATGAAAAAGCAAGTTTGTGTCTAAAAGCGTCGTTAATAAAATTTATTTTAAACGGAACATAATCACCTGTTATTCCCACGTTGATCTTTCAATTGAAAAGTATGGAGCCCACCAACCAAGGAGGTAACCTTGGCGGAAGTCCAAATCCCTTCTCCTCTTGGGGAGATGTTGGTGCGCCTCATATGGCCACACTGTCACTTCCAGGATTGACAATTGGCCTACCTGTATGGCTCTTTTCAACTAATGTAGTTCAGATCGCCACTAATCCTGAGCAGTCGAATCAACAGTCAGACCAGTCTAAAACTACCCACCAGCCTTCCACTTCTTACAATTCTTCCTCTAATCCTTCATCTTCACAAGGTAGAGCCGGCAAAAGTCAGCCTCCCATGGAGAAGAAGGAAAAGAAGAAAAGAGAAAAGAAGCAGAAGGGGCCTATGGCGAAGGCGACTGGGGGCAAGCAAAAGACAGCTGACAAAAACCCACACACTGCACCGACCGGGCCTAAATCACCATGTGTCATTTGCAAAGGGACCCACTTCCATCGTGATTGTCCTTGTATTCCCCGGATACTAAGGGACTGGTCCCCAAGGTTGCACAATCCGGTAGCATCAACCTCTGGTAGTCATGTTGATTGCAGTCCGTCAACTAGCGAGAGTGAAGGACGAAGAGGGAGACCAAGATCACCCTGTATGTTGTGTGAAGGCGATCATGCCATCCACTGATGTCCATTCTTAGATGAGGCAAAGAGAGTTTTGGAAGATCGTCCGGTTTCACCGTTACGACTTCCTCCTGGATACCAAAAACTCGCGCCTAATCCCTCGATAGTTGAAAATCCAGCTGACCCGCTCAAGTGGTCGGCTGAAGTGTCGGTCATTGAGAATGAACCTACTGAATCCAGACCAGACGAAAGTCTAAAGGTCGAAACGGCAGTTGACCCGGTTCTTCCTTCAGAGGTTTCATCCTCCAATGACTCCGTCATTGAAGACCCATCTTCAAATGACACCCTCACTGAAGAGGATAAGGATGACACCGTCCATATTCTTTTCATCAACACAGACTTTGATGAGCATCAGGGCAATGCGCCCATTCCTTTATCGCAGGAAGGAACATCGTCAGGGTCGTATCCGGCCGTATATTCGGTCCCACCACCAAGCAACCTAGTCGTATCCTTTGATTGGAATCAACTAGGCAGACCCCGGTTACCAGCCAGTATCCCATTCAGAATCATAGTCCAAATCTACAGAATGGTGATGGCTGGAACTATCATTGATGAAGGGGCATCTGTGAGTATCCTTTCCTCTATTGCTTGGAAAGCACTGGGTTGCCCGACGCTTTTACCTGAGATGAGAAATCTATCAGGTTTTGATAAAGGAACCAGTCACCCGTTAGGGATTCTCCCCAATGTTCCAGTTACATTGAAAGGGAAGACAGTTCATATGAACATCATGGTCGTCCAGGGACCCTTGGTTTATAACTTACTCCTTGGACGAGACTATATATATTGCATGGAGGCGATAGTGTCCTCCCTCTTCAGAGTCATGTGTTTTCCGCACGAAGGAAGAATGGTCAAGCTCGTAGACCAACTTTCATTTCCAGGATCACGCATCGCAAATAGTCAAATACCATCCCTTAACGGTTTATTCACTCAAAGAATGCCACCACCCCCGGTTCTACTTCCCGATGAATGCGAGTAATTCGGAAAGAAAGAACTGGGACCCAGGGGGCATGCACCCTGGCCTGCCTTGGGCAGAGAAAACCTTGGGTATAAAGTTAATTTCCGCAGAAGAATGGACTAGTCCGTACCCCGCCCGAAAAAGGAAGAGAGGGTTGTTCTAGGATAAAATTCTTTTGTCAAAGTTATGTGAAGCGGAAGAATCGCTCCCTTTGTCTAAAAAAGTAGGCTCTTCTAAGGAGGAGATCCACTTGTGGCAGCAAGTAGCCACCATCTTTGAATGTCAAGCCTCACCCATTAAAACAATATGTTTTGAAAGAGAGTAGGGGCAGTCTCCAAAGAAAGAGATGAAATTGCTGAAACGAGTAGTCACCATCCTTAGCAACCTAATGATAGACATCGCCGAAAAGAGAGTTTAGTTTGCGGCAGCGAACGAAACCATTTTTCGGATAATAAGTAAGAGGATAGAATCTCGAAATTATACTTTATACCTGGGGGCATGCAAACCTTTTGGAGTGCAAGCACGGGACGACTATTTATTTTTTTAAATTTTTAGGTCCTCCCTTTAAACCTGTAGGTCTAACCCGTTAAACTCGTAGGATTAGCCGTTTCCAGCTTGCATAAAGAAAGGATGAAAGGCAAAAGTTAAAACCTGCCAAATTGGAGTAATTAGTGAGGTATCGCTCCTTAAATAAGATTACCTCACCTAAGGCATTCCTTGTATTAAGACTGGTATAAATTGAGCAGTTTTAGCAATGTTCATGCTCGTTAAAAAATAAACGCAAGAATTGAGCAGTTTTAGCAATGTTCATGCTCGTTAAAAAATAAACGCAAGAATTGAGCAGTTTTAGCAGAGTTCATGCTCGTTAAAAAATAAACATAAATTGTGAGCAATCTTTCCCTAGCAGTTCAAGCTCACTCAGAAAAAATGAACCGGTAAATAACCATTGAGAAAAGTAACCTTTGAAAGCCATATTAAAAGCCCTTGGTCGTGTTTATATGCCATCACCTCCATCCGTTCATTTTGGCCAATCGTTCATCTCCATATGTGTGTTTACCCATTTTGAGGAACAGCTGCGAAGAGTGATTTCACTTAGCCATCCTTGTGACACTGCCGTGATTGGAAAATTCCAACCTGTACCTGGAATCTGCTGCTATCCCTGTTTATCACTCGTTCCTCAAAAGACGAGTCTTCTTTGAGCTCTTTTCACTGACTCGTAAAATATGAAAAGTTTGCCGAGTTTTGGCCTTCTAGCTCGTTAAAAGGACCGGAAGAGCTATCCCTCCTCTAGATTTTAATCTTTTTGGACCTGAGGGATTATTGCACAAAAAGATCGAGCGCTTGTTTTGTTCGGCTCGTTAAAGAAATCGAAAATTCATCCCTTCTGTATAGTTTTATACTTTTTCGGACTTAAGGGATTAGAAGACGAAAAAGGAATTTTGGAGTTAACTTTCCGTACCTTTTCAGACTCTCTAAAAATGAAAAGGACCGAGTTTTCCTTGTCGTTAGACTCGTTAAAATGATTAAATAGCGACAAACTTGTCTTTAGACGAGAATGAGTTTCCCTATCGCTAGGCTCATTAAAACATAGCGATGGGCTTGCCCGAAGGGCAGGTTATAGAACAAGCATATGTTATCCTTCTCAAGCTTGACAAAAATAAAGAGGTACTGGTCAGCAATGACTGGGGAAAAATTGGGAGAACCTCACAGCATTAATGGTAGCAAGTCGCTCTTGAACATGACACTTTGTCCTCCGTATCACATCGGGTTGGGTTGTTTCATTCACCGGTCTCATAACCATGGTCCTCGCCACACCATCCACAATTGGGGTAATGCTACCAATCCATCACATCAGTGTCATTATATGTTCAAGAGATGTGGTTCTGCAAAGAGTCAGTCGTGTCCCATCCACTGCCATACATTATCCTTCATCCACTTCATGGCCGCCACCCTGAATCATACATCACAGTTTGTTTTCACCTCATCACAATCACTAGCTCCGTTCCGTGTCACTGATGTGGGATTCATTAAGGCCCTCCTTTGACGGATCGCTCCTTGTCGACATCAGCTCATTATCCAAGGAGTTGATCTAGGAACACCCCCTTCAGTACTTTGAAGCTTGCATGCCTCAATGGCAAGTTTCTCACTTCCGGCGACAGGTATACATCAATGACCTTCGACCAGAAGATTTTGCGTGGTGGTCGACGCCAAGTCCTTTATTCCCGCCATGTGAATTGTACTGTCGTACCTTGAGGGTCATCATCCTTATCGGTGATTCCTCTCGCGCTTGTTAACGGTTTACATCATTGACCGGTAATCAAGCGATGTCTTTCCATGTTCGACTTCAAAAAATTCTCACATGGATCGACTTGTACATCGAGTGAAGATCGGAAGAGATTGAAGACCCCGGATCTAGTTTCATCCATCCGGGCTGCGATATATATTCAGGACATAAAGACATTTGATATGTACATCATTACAGCAGATGATCATCCTTCTCAAAGGATGATAATTTCAGCAGAGAATTATCAGTCTACAATCAGACGATCGTCTGTTCTATGTACCAAAATGTATTTATAAAGCTGAGCATGGGAATGCCCGCCTCAGCTAGATCATGAAAATGTATGAAAAATAATGTATTGTATTGTATCTTATTACAGGACACTTCTCAGCAGATTGAATGAACTTCGGATCCTCTCAATAAAGCATTTCACCCGATAAACGACCTCACACTTTAGGGGGCATCTGTTATAGACAATTTTGTGCCTTACAGCAACAGACATGAATTGTCAATAATCCAAGGGATCCAAAGTTCCCTAAACATGATGTTCTTACCCCTAGAGGAACAAGGTCAGCAAACCAACAGCTCTCAGATCAGTTCTCCACCTGAAAATACTCAAAAACAAGCAATCCTGAAATCAAAGCAGGTGCTCCACTAGGTTTCTGCGCTGAAACTCAGTTGCTCCATGGTGTACCTGCGTTGCAAAGCAAGTGGGACAAAGGCCACCTGTGCTGAGCGAGATGGGACAAGTGGCACACTGATTCATTGCTCTGGAATCTTCCAAAAATGACACTTGGATCAGGTATTTCGCCTTGTGATGAGTCAGAGGCTCTGTTTCTCCAAGTGGAAGCAAGGTTCTCCAAGTGGACTCAAGAACTGAAGATCAACTAAAGATTAACTGAAGAGAGAGAGGACACAAGGCAACTACACATCATTTGCAAGCTGACTCATCCTTTCTCAATTCATCTATATATTGAGCTCTCTCCTATGAGCTCAGGAGGCTGGAATTTTGTGCAAAGTAATGCTATGCTGTTGGTTTCACTATAGAGCCATTGGGTGATTGCTTGAGGGAGGTGAAGAGGAGAAATTCTTTCTGCTGGGAGGTGTTGCTGGATTAGGACCTTCAATGGTTGTAACACTCTCAGAACCTTTACTTCTTCATTAATAAAAGCTATTGAGGTTCTTCTATATGCATTTGTTCCAATGATGTTTTGTGATAATTGTATATTTGGTTTATGCTAATCCGTGAATCAGTTATGATTGCATGCCTCTTGTAGTCTCCTTTTTTGTCATTTTGCAGGATCTCATTGTAGCTGGGCCGGTAAAAGAGCAAAGAGCTGGGAGCAAGCGACCATAGAGAAGAGTTTGGATTCGACATTAAGCGCAAGGCAACGGTTAGTGCATTTATCCACTCTCTTTTGCTTTCATAAAGAAGTAAACCTTAAGTAGTTTTCTTTACAGTTGTTGCTGAGGTACTATCACCCTTAGAGTGGGATAGGGTCATCCGAGTCGGATACTTTTCCCTACAACAACAATGGATCAGGATCTTAAGGCTTGGAACATTTATCATTATATGGTTTGATTATGGATAGACTAGATCTGAATTATTGACGCATGTTTTATTGTATGAATGTTATGATCTGGGTATGACTGATGTCTGGAACAGTTGCAAAGTTATGAGTAAGTATTTGCAGATCTGTACGCGGGTTGGCTTTGGTGAAAGCGCGTATGTACGCTGGTTTGGTTCTTCATAGTAGCGTATACATTATAAGATATGATATTTGAAGTTGCAGTTGGATTTGGTTATTGTTGCAGAGTTCTGTTGTCTATTCTGTGTTCTGGTGACTTTGTTGTTGACAGGGTTTCAGTGTTTCAGTAGTGGGTGATTCAGAGATTGATGATGCAGGTGTAGTTGATGGGTGTATTGCTGTGATGATTAATTTTGTGCTTCAATGTTGTTGATGGGTCCAGTATGAAAATTGGATGAAACGTGGCCTTCAGTTTATGGTGTTGTGCTTCAGGAGTATCCAGTATGAAAATTTATGAAACGTGGTCCCTGGAGGAAGAAAGAAGATCGTAGAGTCCTGTAGGCTAGTGCCTACGTACTGGTAAACATATCGGCCAGTACAAGAGCCAGGGGGTTGTAGCTCCCTTCCAGGAGCAGCTGGAAAATGAGTGAAGGTTGGAGCCTTCAGTAGGCCGACGCCTACGTACTAGTAAATGGATCGGCTAGTACAAGAGCTAAGGGGGTTGTAGCTCCCTTCCAGGAGAAACTGGAGAACGAGAGAAGGTTGTAGCCTTCTGCAGGTAGAAGCCTGCGTACTGGTATAAGACTACACCAGTACATAAATATTGTAAACAGAAGTTTCTTATTAAAGGAAGATAGAGACAAATTGCAGCAGGTGGTTTTCACCCACATTGGGTTTCCACCTTATATCATGGTGTTCATGTGTGCTCCTTATGTGTGATGATCTATTCTATTTTACTGCACCTGTTTACTGTTAATATGGTTAATAATGTTCTGATGCACTCATTAAGGATCAACTAACTGAATCATAAGTTTACTAGATATACGCATTACACATAGTTGCGTATACACGCGGTTTGCCTTAACTTAAGTAGCGTATATGAATTTGAATATGGAAATGAAAAAGTTATTGATTTGATAATACTGATTCACCACCCTCGCCTCTCAATATTATTTCTAACATGGGAAACCTCTAGGGAATTCTCAATTAATGGGTGCAAGCCTCATGGGTGATGATTAATTCTATGTGATTTATTTCACTGGTATCAACCCCACTTTTTCACCCATGTGAATATCACCTAATGAAATGAGTTTTATGTGAAATATTGAAAATCATGAGAAATTTTGTAAGTTGAGACTAATAATCATGGATATGTATCATATTTTAATGGCTTACTCTACATATTTAATCCTAAAAATAACATCTACGAAGTTGTCTACCAAGGGGACAAATTTTCCTGTAGAGCCAAAACCTGTCAGAGCTCGACCATTTTTTTCCTAAAAAATCTGATGGTAGGAGTGCTTGAATCTTGTCTTTTGTGGTGATGTTTTCACTGCTACAACAGCCTCCAAAATTTCACTACATTCAAATTTTGTATCCTACTTTACTATCGTATCTAATGTTGCCTTGGTCGTCATGTGTCGTTTCATGTCAGTTCATATGTTTCAAGTGTTCTTGAGTGTTATCAAGTGTTGTCACATTGATTAGAACAATTTTTGGTGTATTTCATGGTCATAACATCTTTGTTGTTGTAAAACAACACTTTTTTGTCATAGTCACACACACTTCATACGTTGTACTTGGGGAATGCATGTGAAGTGGCTTTTTGATGTATATTTATCCTTGTTCAAGCTTGTGTAAATTTTCTCAATGAGTTGGTATGTGTGGCACATGGTTTTATGTATAAACTCATCATGTTCGCCCCTTTCCCTATCTTTCAGACTTTGACAAATTTTGGTTTCAACATGAACCAATTAAGACCAAGAGCGCATGAGGGAACTCTGAAGCCTTGATCAGGAATCCTTCATTGTTCTAAAGTGTGCCATGCACCCTCCAAGAGCGCAAAGATCACTCCTTAAGCCCTTTCCCATTCCTTGTTCTGAATTTCACCCGTCAGAATCCAAGTCTTCCTTTGAGTGCACTCTTTCAAATTGAAGAAGTGCACCCTCCTTGAGCACATGACAACACCCTGAAGGCCTTAAGCTCAACCCTTTAGCCTTACACAATTTTCCATGCACCCTCCTGACCCTTTGAGTGCATGAGTGCACTCTAAAGGCACGAAGCTTCACCCTTTAGCCTTCAGACCTATGCCATGCACCCTCCTGGGCCTCTTGAGCACATGAGTGCACCCCAAAACCTCCTCCTTTAGTCTTTAGGAGCGTGATCTATGACCTCCTTCTCTCCCTTGAGCACACAACATACTTGGGAAGCCCAAAGCTTTCTCCTTTGTCCTTCGGAATTGTGCCATGAACCCTAACTTGATTGTCTCTTTCTTTTGAGCACATGTCGAAGTCCTGAAGCCTTCCCTCTTCATCCCTTTAGTCTTTCGAAGTGCGCCCTTACGTCCATAAGCTCTTATTCTTCTTTTCAGGTACACTGACAAGGTATGAACAAAAAATATGCATAAAACATGCTATAATAGTAGATTTTTAGGTTGATAGTTGCTTTTCATGAGTGATTGCAGCTACAGGTATCTCAAGAACAACATGGCAAGCATGCATGAGGAAGATCAGGCAAAGAAGGAAAACAAAGGAAGCATTGAATAACAAATAACACATTGAAATATTGATGACCAAAGAACCCTAAAGACTCCAAGATCAAAGACCCTTTGGAGGGTGAAGACATCAAGGATCGGAAGCTGTAGGAAAAATGAAGATACGGGTGGCAACCATGTCACCACCGAAGAAAGTCCATGTCATCAGTCACTATTAGTTCCAGTCATAAAGGATAGTGACATGTCATGTCTTCATCATATGATGATGTGGAAGTTATGATGTAATGATATAATCATTGTAAAGACAAATAAGTGGAAGTCCAAGAGCCATGTATGGAAAAAAGAGTCATGGAAGTCCAAAATACATGTAATATCAAGAGTCATATGTAATTCCAAAATTCATTTGGAAGTCCAAAGGTTGTAGAAGTCCAAAGGTCATTAGGAGTTGGAAAGTCAAGAGTCATGGGGATGTGAAAGGTCATGCCTCAATTTATAAAAGTATCCTCATTACTCATGTAAAGGACTTTTAACATTGGCTTCTCCCGCAAGGCATTAGAGAGACAAAGTTAGTACTTTAGGGGAACAAGTAGTGGCACTAACGCTCCACTATTGCAGCTATTCATGTTCATTGTATTGATGTATCTTGGGACTTTTTCTTAATATTGAAGCCTTGCAGGCCAACACGTTTTCACACATAGATTGTGGATGTTTCTAAGACCATTTTTTGGATGTTTATTCATGTTTTCTTTCACTTGTAATGGATTAATTGAAATATTTCGGTGACTTCGATGTTTACTTATTGGAAATGTGTTGCAATGTTATAATGATTGTCGCATCTATGTGAACTATTTTGCTTGATGTGAGATAAGTCTTTCTCATTCATGGGTGTCTCCATTAGGGTATTACTATTACTTCTCTCTTAGAGGCCCACTTTATTTCCCCCTTGCAGTAAGATAACCTTTATACATCTGCAATTGGAGATTCAAAAGGCATACTCTCTTGCACATTTAAAAGGACATTTGTGATTCTCTCTCGTGCTAACAGCTAAAGCCAAGGCATATCTTTAAGTAAAATGGTATCCAAGATGTATTCCAGATGGGACTCCTACAAAAAATGGTGTGAGGTATAATTGGGACCTCATATCAGGGAGATACCTTGTATGTTGGAGGTATCCAATACCGTCAACATTTTTTGCGCTAGAAGGAGGGCAGCCCATTTTTTATCGTTGATAACTCTACACACCCTAACAATTCATCTTTTGGATAAGGTAACAACATTCTGAGAACCATTTCAACTCCTATTTCCGAAGTAGGAGGGTATTCTCATCATGGTCTAGAGTTTTCATATGAGGTTATGTACGAACAACTCCAGTCACTTTGACCTATAACTTGTTGTTTTGAAAAAGTTATCGGTTTACTCCCTATCGCTCATAATTTCCCGCATCATCCCAAGAAGAAAGAAACAAATTTTACTGGTGTATTAGTTTCGACTATGGAATATTTGGTTTTTCCCACTCTTGAAGAGTTAGCAGAATCCTCTGAAGACATAGTGCAACAAGATCCACTTCCACCTGTTAACAAAGGGTATGAGGAAGACATTGTTCTTTCTAATAGAGTTTTTGAGCTCAATGACAATTTAGATATTCAAGGAGTAGGCTCTTTGGATTTTGAAAAGGAGGAGGAACCAAGAGACGAAGACATGGTTGACCAGGACTTGGATTGGATGGCCCAAGGGCTTCTTGCTCTTTCGAAAAATCTCCATAAGATGCCCGAACATCCAGAAAATTTGTTATCAAAGTTTGATCCAGACAAGAAGCCAAAGGCAAAATATTACATTGACGATTTATACATGCATCTACAGATGTTGGATATAAGGTATGATGATGTTGCTTGTGGAATTTCCTCTTATACATTAGAAGGCAAAGCAACAACATGGTACCATAGTCTACCTGTGAATTTAGTCCATAGTTGGAGGGAGTTTAAGAAGTTATTTATGGAGAAATTTGTCGATGACAAGACTCCTGCCATGTTATTCAAAGATCTTGGAAACTATAAGATGGGGGAGAAGGAGAAAGTGAAAGAATTTAATAAAAATTTCAATCGTATATTGAACAAGTTTCCCCCGGGCATGGAACCACATGATTCAATTACTATTGATTATTATACAACTGCTTTACCCACTAACATTTCTTCCTTTGTTAAAATAGATACAAAGGAAACATTGGCACTAAACTTCTTAGAAGCAACTGTCGTCGAGAAATACTTGCGTGCTATTGGATTTATTATTAATGATGGTGAATCAAAATACTCCAAGGAAACTAGTAGGAAGTCTCAACCTTCTTCAAGTAAGGCTAAATATAAGGAAGCGTCAGACATTGAAATCTTGACCAAGATAGTAAAAGAACTTACGAATGAAATTTCATAACTAAATAGAAGGTCAAGTGAGACTTCTACAAGTAGTAAGCCTCCCAAGTCTTTCTCGTTCCAAAGGAATAATAACAATAACAAAAATAATCAACCCGCTAAGTTTTCCCATAGTTCAAATGTTGTGTTTAATATAGATGGCATGGGTATAGAAAATATTGTTCTTTTCATCATGAATATCATTCAAAAAAGACATGCCCACAACAAAACCAAAACATGAATGCTCTAGCCGCACACATTGTAGATTCCTTATTAGCAGATGAGCAAGTAGATCAAATAGGAGAAACAAAAGAACCTATAGCGGCTGAAGAAAGTACAGGTATTGGACATGTAGTGAATGTTTTTTATTGTATCCTTAATGCTGATAAGAAAAGTGCCAAAGCACCACCACAAGGTGAGGCTTCCCATCAGAAGAAAAATGGTGGATACAATTTAAGGTTAAAAGGGCCCATTTATAAATACGAGGCGATAGCAAGTCTTGAAATGCAACAAATTCCAAAGTCACTCCCTGCAGTAACAAAATTAAGTCCATCACTATGGAAGTGTCAAACAAAGAAACCCCTCCAGACACTTCAACACTGCTTGTTAGAGGTGAAACCATTGAGTATAACATATTTGAATATTTGAAGAGAGCTCGAGCCAATATTTCCATCTTTGATCTCTCTAAGATAACAAGCCAATGTGAACTACTTGTCCAAGCCCTTTCACATCCTCGCCAGGTGATAAAGATTCTTCCTCTCAAAATGTGTCTGGTAAGTCTTCTGATTCCCTTGAATATGTAGTTAATGCTGTAACATTAGATGCTAACACTCTCTAATCTCCATTTTTATTCACTTTTGAAAATTTTGATTATAATGTCCATATTTGTTTACTTTATTTTGGTGCATCTGTAAATGTAATGTCGTTATCTTTTGCCAAGAAAATAAATGCTAAATGGGACAAAACCAATGCACATGTTATTCAGTTGGACAGGTCTTTCATCCAACCTATTGGTGAACTCAATAATTTCCCGATTTGATTGTCATCTGATCATCGAGTTCGCCAATGTATAAATATTGTAATTGTGGACATCCTAGAAGCCTACGATGTACTCTTGAGTAGAGATTGTTATAGTAAGTTACAAGGGTGTTTTCCTATAGGATGGTCACATTTATGGCTTCTGTAAAAGGGTAGGAATAACCAGTTTTGAGTGGACAATGAGCCATACATGAAACACATCGTGACACCACATGAGGGCCACAATGAGCCTGTTTCTTTTGTTGATCTGATTTTCGGAAATTGTTTCCTTGAAACTGACCTCGAGTGTTATCAAACACAACTGTCACCCATTCCACAAGATACAAAGTTGGAGCTCCTTCCTTTTCTCCAGCTAGTGAAAATGAATCATGTAATATAGATTTACATAGTAATACTAATAATAGTATAGGAAGCATCTTAGTAGCTAATAATATGTGAACTTTATTTTTTGATGGTCCAAAGACACATGATGGCTCTGGAGCTGGTTGCATACTTATAGACCCATGTAATAAGAATCATATCCTTTCATGTTGTTTGGAGTTCGAGTGTACCAATAATACTTCTGAAAATGAAGCACATGTGCTTGGATTAAAGAGAGCCATCGATTTGAAGGTAGAAATTCTCAACGTAATTGTTGACTTAGAGGTGTCACTCGTCAAGTATAGGATACTACCCACTGTGTTTCACCAAATCTTAAAAACTACCAACATGGGGTATGGTGTTTAATTAATTATTTTAAAGCTTTTAATATCATTTCTATTCCTAGACATAGAAATGTTTCAGAAAATGCATTAGCAAATGCAACTGCTAGAATGTCGCCATTGAAAAATGTTTTTCTATTGAAATTATATATAAACCATTTATGCCAAATAATGTCACTAATTGGCATGTTTTCAATGATGACCAACAAATACTGCACTTTATGTCTAATGCTGATGTATTCAAAGACGCTGCTACAGAAGATGATGAGCACGATAAGGCTTTGCAACATGCATCTAATGCAACAAAAGGAAACACTATGCCTAAAGGCGTGGTGTCCTTGGGGAAGTTATATGACTTACATAACCAATTTAAAGGACCGATTGATACAAAGACATAGAGTTCAAATTTAACATCTGAACAAGCCAATCTAGGAACTCAAGAATATGTGAAGTATGTGAACCTTGGTACATGTCGTTCACCACACGAAGGATATGCATTTATCTGCTTATTCAAACAATATCATGATGTGTTTGCATGGACATATGAGGATTTAAATACATACAACACTATATTATCCAGCATGTGATTCCCATAAAGGAAGGGGTAGAACCGTTCCAACAGAAGCTAAGGAAAGTACATCGAATGCTATAGCCCCTCATCCAAAAGGAATTGAGAAAGTTGGTGGTTGCTCAGATCATTTTCAAAGTTAGACACTCCACGTGGGTTTCAGATCAAGTCTGAGTAAGAAAGAAGTTCAGTGAAAAAAGGTTATGCGTAGATTTCCACAATCTCAAGCAGGCATGTGATACAAATAATTATCTAGTGCCATTCATGGAACAAATCCTTGAGACAATATCTCAGTCTGAAATGTTCTCTCTATTAGATGGTTTCTCTGGTTACAATCAAGTGCTAGTAGCAGAACCAGATTAATTGAAGACTACCTTCAGGACCAAATGGGGAACATTTTCTTTCAAGAGAATTCCATTTGGGCTTATTAACGCCAGTGCTACATTTCATAGAGTGATGGAAATTACTTTGCAAGGACTTATTGGCTAGATCATAATTGTTTATTTGGATGATGTTACTGTATTTTCCAAGAGAAGAGAAGATCATGTGCGTCATATGAAACAAATATTTGAGTGGTTCCAACAATATGGGATTTCTCTCAATCCCAAGAAAAGTGTCTTTGGTGTGTCAGAAGGGACTCTCTTAGGGCACATCATTGCAAAGAGCGGAATTAAAATTGATCCCAAGAGGGTCAAATACATTACAAAAATATCGTTCCCAGTGAATATGAAGGCTATGCAGTCTTTCTTGGGAAAGATTAGTTTCCTAAGAAAATTCATCTCTGATTATGCTCAGATAGTCAAGCATATACAAGAGATGATTAAGAAAGATGAAACATATAAATGGGACAAACATGAAAAAGGACGTTTTCGCTCGAATCAAGCAAGTTATTACTAATGCACTCGCACTATTCGGTCCATATTATGGAAAATATTTCCTGCTTTATACCTTTGCTTCAGATTCCTCTATTGTGGTTGCATTGACTCAAAAGGATTCTAAAGGAAATGAGTGACCTATCTCATTTATGAGTGCTTCCCTACAAAGGTCGGAATTAAATCATCTTTCCATTGGTAAACAAGCATATGTTGTATACAAGGTAGTTAAATATTTCAGGCCCTACCTTTTGAAAGCTCACACGATCATATTTGTGCCTCATCCAATTGTAAGAACACTCTTTGTGCAATAGGAGCTGGGTGAGAAGAGGGAAAATTAGATGACCTGCCTATAAGAATATGATTTGGAGTTAAAGCTAGTTCATACCATAAAGGGTCATGGCCTTTGTAAGCTAGCAGTTGAAGCAAGAGATGCTCCCAAGCAAGATCTTTTAGGTTGGGAGCAAGAGATATAAATGTATAATGTTGAAAATGTTTATTAGCCCATGTCTACAATGCCATGGTATGTTGATATACGAAAATTTCTAGAACATGGAACCTTTCCCATGCACTTATCGAATAAACAAAAGAGGACGATTCATTTAAAATATTTAACTTACCAACTAGTTCATGGAGTGATTTTCAGAAAGCACCACAACGATGTCCTGTTATGATGACTTGAGCCATAAGATACATAAAAGGTACTCAGAGACTTGCTCGATGGACTAGTAGGTGGTCACTATGCGAGCGATACAACAATGCATAAAATCATGAGGGATGGTTATTATTGGTCCAATCTATTCAAATATGATCACACTTATGTCTGCAAGTGCCCAACTTCTCAGAGATGCACTAGTTGTGATCAAAGGTCAGTTGCCCCACTGTTACCAGTATCAATTGAGGAACCTTTCCAACAATGGGGCCTAGATGTTATCGGAGAAATTTTTCCTCACTTGTTAAAGAAACACCGATAAATTTTGACAAAGACAAACTATTTTAATCTGTGGTTAGAAGAAATTCCCTTGAGACAAGTAAATGACCAAGGAAGTCATCCTCTTTTTGTAACAAAATATTATAACTAGGTTTGGCATTCCAACATTGCTTTTCTTTGATAATGTGACTTACTTTTCATCATTGAAACTTTATGAATTCACATTAGAAAATGGGATTGTATTAAAACATGCATCTAATTATTACCTGTAGGGAAATGGTTTGGATGAATCAACAAATAAAAATCTTATTCACATAATCAAGAAAACCATCTTCTCTAAGCAAAGGAACTGGCATAATGTTTTGACTAATTCATTATGGGTTGACCATGTAACTCATAAGATTTCCTTGAAGATCTCGTCGTACTTTCTAGTTTATGGCAAAGAAGATATCTTGCCACCAAACATGTATCTTCGAGCCTTGAAACTCTCCCAAGAGTCCCAAGGTAGACCTTTCCTTCTGGTTCAGAGTAGGATAGACACTTTACTAAAACTCAAGGAAGAAAGGATCAAAGCCAAAGAGAGATTTTGTGTACACCAAAACCATGTAAAGCATTGGTTGATAAGAAATACACAAGGGAAAAGAGCTTCGAAGTGGGTGACCTAGTACTGAAGTGGGATAAGCCCCATAAAGAGAAAGGCAAGCACACGAAGTTCCAACCTTTGTGGATTGGCCCATTCACCATAAATTAAAATCTTGGTCACAATACTTTCGAGCTGAAATCCTTAGACAAGAGGATTGACCCCCTTCCTATAAATGGTTGAGATTTGAAACATTATTTTCAATAGAAACTACAAGCTGTGCTTCCTGTACAACCTGCGTTTTATTTTCTAGTAGTATCGGTAATATTTCATGTCTTGTTTTTTCATGTTTGTTGGTTGTTGTACACAAATAAGACCTTGTGTAAAAAAAGTGCATGGCTCGAAAAGACTTTGTTGTGGAATAAAAGATAAGTGTGACAACCACAATGCTTGGCTTTTTTTTTGGGAAAATGCCATAGGTTGATTTAAGTTTGAATGGAAAATACAATACATCCAAAAGGAGAACCTTGAGGGAACCTATTAGATCCATGCCTATGCTAGTATCTAACTACTCAACTTGGTTTAAATCTACTTGTGTGTTAATGCTTGTCCAATCTAGTAGAGAAAAGATAAGGGGAAAATCTAAAGTGAGCAAACCAATATCAGAGGTTTTAAAATACTTCTCTAGAGGGGAAACCTCCTCATCTCTCAATAAGTTGGGATCCCTCTTCCTCTCATTGAAAGTAAAAGTGTCAATTCATAGTCCTATTAAATAAATAAATAAAGGGTGAAAGAAGAGAAAGGATTCTTGCGCAGGGAGGTGAAGCAAGTGACTTCGTCAAGGTATTGTCTAGGCCTATTGGCAGTGAAGCAATATTTGTGCTCCTGAAGTGACTCCATCAGGGTACTGTCCAAGCCCGCTGGCAGAAAAGAAACACCATAGATGAAAACTCATACTCTGAATATCATAAACTCATCGCACACATTACTCTCACGTGGATTGAAACAATTGTGATATGGTGTATCTTTGTGTGTTCAACCAAGTAGATGAAAGTGGTGTACTATGTGCATAACCAAGTCGAAGGGGGGAAGTCAAGGAAATCCAACTAGTGAATCAATACTTCCTTAAGGTATGATCCTTTAACTAAAATTTATTCCTAAATAGAGAAGTTGAAGCTCGCCCAGTGTGTTGCCAAGTGTTGTTGCTGCTACAACACCCTCCAAAATTTCACTACATTTAAATTTTGGAGCCTACTTTATTGTCATATCTAGTGTCACCTTGGTCGTCAAGTGTCGTTTCATGTAAGTTTATATGTTTCAAGTGTTCTTGAGTGTTCTCAAGTGTCGTCACATTGATTAGAACATCTTTGGTGTATTTCATGGTCGTAACATCTTTGTTGTTGTAAAACGACACTTTTTGGTTGCAATTGCACACACTTCATTTGTTGTACTTGGGGAATGCATGTAAAGTGGAATTTTGATGTATATTTATCCTTGTTCAAGCTTGTCTAAGTTTCTTAATGATTTGGTATGTTTCGCACATGGTTTTATGTCTAAACTCATCATGTTCGCCCCTTTCCCTATCTTCCATACTTAGACAAATTTTGGTTTCAAAGTGAACCCATTAAGGCCAAGAGTGCATGAGCACACTCTGAAGCCTTGATCAGGAATCCTTCATTGTTCGAAAGTGTGCCATGTGCCCTCTAAGATCGCAAAATGCACTTCTTAAGCGCTTTCCACTTCCTTGTTTTGAACTGCGCCCTTTAGAAACCAAGTATTCCTTTGAGCACATCAACTCAAATAAGTGTGCCCTCCTTGAGCGCATGAGCATGCCTCGAAGGAATTAAGCTCAAACCTTCAACCTTCCACAATGTGCCATGTGCCCTCCTGACCCTTTGAGTGCAACTTTCATCCTTCAGACCTATTCCATGCACCCTCCTAGGCCTCTTGAGCACATGAGTGCACCTCGAAGGTCTGAAGCCTCCTCCTTCAGCTTTCAAGAGTGTTCCCTCCTTCTCTCCCTTGAGCGCACAATGCACCTGGGAATCCCAAAGAATTCTCCTTCATCCTTCGGACTTGTGCCATGCGCCCTGCCTTGGCTGCCTCTTTCTTTTAAGCACATGTCGAAGCCCTAAAGCCTTCTCTTTTCATTCCTTCAACCTTTCAAAGTGCACCCTTGTGCCCAAAATATCTTCTTTTTCCTTTCAGGAGCACTTACAAGGAATGAACACAAAATATGCATAAAACATGTTAGAATAGGATATTTTCAGGTTGATAGTTTCTTTTCATGAGTGATTTTAGCTACAAGTATCTCAAGAATAGCATGGAAAGCATGCATGAGGAAGCTTATGTAAACAAGGAAAACAAAGGAAGCGTTGAAGAAAATATAACACATTGAAATCTTGACGACCAAAACACCCTAAATAATCCAATATCAAAGACCCTTTAGAGGGTGAAGACATCAAGGATCGAGAGTTGCAGAAAGAATGAAGACACAAGTGGCAGTCATGTCACCATCGAAGAAAGTCCATGTCATCAACCACTATTAGTCCTAGACATAAAGGATAGTGACATGTCATTTCTTCATCATATGATGACGTGGAAGTTATGATGTAATGATCTAATAATTGTAAAGACAAATAAGTGGAAGTCCAAGAGTCATGTATGGACAAAAGAGTCATGGAAGTCCAAAAGACATGTAATATCAAGAGTCATATGTAATTCAAAAATTCAGTTGTAAGTCCAAAGGTTGTTGAATTCCAAAGGTCATTAGGAGTTGGAAAGTAATGATTCATGGGGATTTGAAAGGCCATGCATAAAGTTATAAAAGGATCCTCATTACACATGTAAAGGAATTTTACCTTGGATTCTCCCACAAAGCATTATAGAGACAAATTTAGTACTTTTGGGGAGCAAGTAGTGGCTCTAACGCTCCACTATTGGAGCTAGTGATGTTCATTGTATTTATGTATCTCGGGACTTTTTCTTAATATTGAAGCCTTCTAGGCCAACACGTTTTGACAGATGGATTTTGGATGTTTCTAAGACTATTCTTTGGATGTTTATGATTCATGTTTGCTTTCACTTGTACTAGATTAATTGAACTATTTCGATGATTTTGGTGCATATTTATTGGAAATGTGTTGCAATGTTATAACGATCGTCGCATCTATGTGAACTATTTCTCTTGATGTGAGATGAGTCTTTCTCATTAATGTGTGCCTCCTTTAGGGCAATATTATTGCTTCTCTCTTAGAGGCCCACTTTATTTCCCCTTTGCAGTAAGAGAACCTTGATACATCTAAAATTGAACATTCACAAGGCACACTAGCTTCTCATTCAAAAGGACATTTGTGCTTCTCTCTCATGCTAATAACTAAAGCCAAGACACATCTTTAAGTAAAACGGCAATTAGGTCATATTCCCAATGGGACTCCTACACCAAATAGTGTGAGGTCTAATTGGGACCTCATATTGGGGAGATTCGATGTATGTTGGCGGTATCTAGAACTGTCAATAGGTGGAAATGTATTCAACACCATCAAAAACCCCAGAGACACCCAAAATATTGAGGCTTGACAACTCTACCTAGGATTTCCAAAACATTTCGCCAGAGTTTACCCAAATCTTGCTAGAATTTCCGTTGTTTTCTCGGAAACTTTACAACATCTTTAGACTACATAGATATATAATATGTTGCACTATGAAAGACCCTTAATGAAATGAAAAGAGTGAAGGGAGATCTAACCGAATAGTTCATATGGCATAATACTTGTTAAGGTTTTGCAAACAAGGTAGCAAGTCAAGTAGGCTTGATTGTGTGGAAAAACTTCACAGTTAAGCATGCTTGAATGAGAAGAGTCTTAGGATGGGTGACCTCTTGCTTCTAAAATTGAACTATCCTTTAGGAATTTTCCCTTCTCTTTTTTAATAAATATTTTCCTTCTTTTCCAAAATAATTCCAGATAACTTGGATAGAAGTAGGCTTATCATAATGGTCCTACAATTAGGGGGTTTTTTTTATGTTCCTTATTTTTAAAATAGAATAATGAGGCTTTGAATTCAAGGTTTATAGAAACCCTTCTTGATTGTTAAATTGAAGAGATTCTAAATGTGAAAAATGAGGACAAATCTTCCCCTTTTTCTTTTTGCAACGATAGATTTTGATGTCCTTAGCTTTCCATTTTCTAATTTGTTTAACCCCAAACTCTATGTCTTCCAAAGTAAAACCATCTTCAACTGTAATAAGGATTTGAATGTTGTCCATGAAAATTGGAACTTTAATGAAGCTTCTTAAAGTATGAAATCTAGTCCTTCAAGGAAACCATATTATTTTATATAGTTTAAATAGTTAGAATTTATATCCAATTTATTTTAGGATCAATTTTGTAAATACATAAAATATTATTTTTCTTTATTTATTTATATAATATCCTTTTTTCTTCTTTTAATTAGAGTTTTCAAGCTATTTATATCGTTCACTTTTAAGGACTCTTTAGAGGCTTCTCTAACATATTTTCTAGCAATTTTACACTCTTTTTTGTCAAGCGAAAATACTGCAATTTATATTATAAAAAGACTATAATAATAATTATATTTGTTGTTGCATACTTGTTGTGTTCATTTAGTTTCAAAGTTATTGTATTACAATGTTTAACTAAACCTATTATAAGTTTGCAACAAAAAATGGCTTGGTTTCTAGACAAAAGTAGCCTAGATCTCCTTGGTATTATAAACCTTATAGTAAATGCCTAAATTTATAATCATGTGAAAATACATTAAAACTAACAGAGTGCATAGTGGCTAGAAGCATCCTCTAGGTATGTGTTTATAGGTTTAATCTCCTGCTCAAGAGTTTCCATCACTTCATGAAATTGATTCACCATTTCTTTGCCCTTCGTTTCTCCTCTTAACTAGCACACGGTAATTTTCTAAGTTGATGTTATGTATTGGTCCCATTTACACACATTCAAAGATAGTTTTCATAGATTGCCTCAACCACTAGTATTTGATTCTTCAAATCCATTAGAGAACCCATTATGTTAGCCTAATGAAATTTGTTGCTCTAATCCATGTAATTCAGAAACAAGATTGAAGATACACGATCACTGAAAATGTACATGTTCCTCATGGATTTGAAGAGGTTGACATATTTATTATAATTCCAAAGAATTCATTTGGCACCCAGTTGGATTAGAATCATCAATGGAAATGAGTTTTCCATTTCCTCTACTAACCACACCTTTCTATAATTCTCACTATTGCAAATACCTTTGTGCCCAAGTGACCTCAAGCTAGATAACATCATTGGATTCCTCAAACAAATTAAGGAGCACTAGAGACTCCAAGAGCTTGAAGGATGCCAAGGAGGAGGTTCCATTAGAAATTCTTTTGTCCGTAATAGGATTTGAAATAAAAAACTAATCCCTAGGACACTAAAAATAGAGTTTGAAATCACTTAAAATAGATATACACCAATAAAACCCATTATCCCACAAAAAGCCTATAAAAAAAGTGCCAAGGAAAGATAAACATGCAAAATTAAAGGTTGAAGCAAGTTGTAGTTGAGCTCCCATCTCTTCATATTATGAATGGTAAGGGTGATAAATGTTGGCTAGTGCACCATGTGCCATATTATGTTTACCAGGAGCTTATCCATGTGACTTTCTTGTGCCCATGTAATATCTTGTGACATGTCATTGAATGAATGAAAAATAAGGGATGGATTGTTGTCGTAGAGTTCCATTAACCACTTATTCCCCAAATTTTAGCGTCCCTCTATAATTGGCCCAATGATTTTCCTCATTGTTGAGCTCACACAATACATGAAATAATTATATGGAAATGAAAGATTTTTCTTCTTGTTTATTGCTATCCAGAATGGATGCTAAAGGATAATAACTAAACTCTAAAATTGCACCATATTACTGATAACATTTTTAGAATCTTGTATAGTAGAAAGAGATTACACACCCATTCCCTTAGCTAATTTGAGTCATTTCCATATAGCATTGGCTTCTACTTTGTTGTTGGTGACAATACTAATACCCCTAGCAAAATAACATATTGATTTCCCTATGAGATCCATGATGATCTCCCTTTGAAGGTTCCGCCCCACTAGTAATTTACCACTCTTTATCATACAAAGAGTTGAACATTTCATTTTCCTTTTTACACCAAACTTTGAGAGAGTACTTGCTTATACAAGTCCAAAATGTTGATGTGTTCAATATTGAGTTTTCAATATGTTCATTATTTAATAAGAGATTTAATTTATATTTTAAATCCTTTAAAAAATATCAACTTTATTTATGTGGAGAATCAAATGCATTTCCTTAGTGATTAGTATGAAAAATAAAGTTTAGGGTCAAGATTAAAGATCTATAGTTTGGCTCATGTTAGTTTAAAATGTCAAAGTTAACTATTTGATTGTAAGAGAATATCAAATATGGCATAATCTGCCTCACCACTAACAATCCCATGAATACAGATCATGTGGTTAGATTTTAGCCGCTTCATTAAACTATTGCAATTTATTAAATTTTAAGACCTTAGAAAATGATTAGTAAATTATTGTTTAATTGAAAATTTTATAAATTGAAATTTTTAATGCATATTTAATTTCCTCTTCAAAAATATTTGAAATAAAAAAAACAATAAAATTACAGTGATATATAATTAATTTATATTAATAAATATTATTATTTTAACATAAATATTTTAAAGTTCTATGTTTTGCATGGATAATAATTTCATAAAACGAACTAAGAAAATTATGAATTATCCATCTCTAGTAACCAAGAAATCAAGGAAATGAACTATATAATGACAAGGAAAACATAGATTCATGCTAGATTTGTGTTTTGGTTTATTGGTGTTTAAGAATTATTTTTGGGTTTTTGTTTTAGAATCTTTTTTGTTTTGTTTGTCAAGTTGTCTGTGATCTTCCATGCTTGACTTGTGGCTTGAGGAGTTGTGACCCAAGGGCATCTAAGCTGTTAAAGTCACTAGGGGATCACACTTGGCCTAGGCCACACTAGCCCTTAGCTGACTAGAATTTTAGCATGTCTCCTCCCCCTAGCACAAGGCACAACCACACCCTGTCATAGGTTTGATCCTGGGTCACCTTGCTAATGAGGCCCATCCTCAATCGGTTGTGCTAGTGGTGTTATCGAGAAATCTAGTGTCTATGCAAAGCTGCTAGTCCCACTAAGGCTGGTAGCTACCTTAGAAACAAACAAACTAAAACCACTTTCGTTTTCCTTTATGAGAAGTAGATAAGAGGGGAAAAGAGGAGACCAACCTCTGTCTTGCGCTTGGTTCCTTGCTTGATTCCTCTCCCTTTTGATAGGTCTTTGCCACTCGCATCCTTGTCTACCCAGCTTCAAAGAGCACCTATGGAATCAATGCAGCATAACACTATCCAAGAACAGAGATCTAAAATCATAAACAATATAGGACCAGATATATATTGACCACACAAATGCATGTATCATCAATCATACAAGAATGTGGAGGAAAACTTGAATAACTTTATTAATAAACAAGAATAGCAAAGAGGATTACAACCAATTGTTCTGACCCAGCATCATCCTCTCAGCAAGAAAGCCCTTCTTCACCTCATGAAAAGCTTAGATCACCCAACACTATGATGTTACACCAAGAAACCAGCAGCACTTCCTTACAAGATACAAAGTTCCAGCCCCCAAATCTCTGGGATGAGGGATCCATATATAGATGTTTGTAAGGGGGGTGAGTCAGCTTTTGAGATTTGATTAGTGTCCTCTCTTTGATAGTTCTTGATTCCACTTGGAGATTGATGATCTCTTACTCATCCCTGGGCGAATGCAGAGAGGCAAGTGTCACAGGAGAAGTTTCTGGAAGATTCCATGATCCTCCACCTCACAGATTCACCCTGCCATTTGTCCACTCTCGCCCATCGCACCCCATAGAAGGGCTTTTTAGTATGCATTGCACCTCCCATGTGCATTTAGGTGGGATGCAACGCACTTTGACCATGGAGTAGGTGAGATGGTCCAGTTTTGACCAGTTCTGAGTAGTTTCTCATGGAGAACTTCTCGAAGATGCTGTAATCAGTTGACCTTGTTCTTTTAGGGGTTGGAACAACACTTTTAGGGACTTAGGAGCCCTTGGTTTATGGACATTTATGATTGGGGTTGCAGTGCCCAAAAATGTCTATAACAGTTGCCCCCTAAAGCATGAGGTCGTTAATCTTTTGATGTTGGTTGAAATGCTTTATCATGAGGATCCGAAGTTTTTTCAAGCTGGAAGGCAACCTGTAATGAGATACAATACAATACATTATCTTCATAATATTTTCATGATCTGGCTGAGGTGGGAATTCCCATGCTCAACTTTATAAATTCATTTTCATGTACATAAGACAGACAATCGTCTGAGTGCAGATTGATGATTCTGGTACAGCCATCACCCCTTGGATTGGATGATTATCTATGTAGCAATGATGTACATTTGATGTCTTTATTTTCCTGAATATATATCGCAGCCCGGATGGATGAAACTAGATCCGGGGTCTTCAATCTCGTTCGATCTTCACTCAAAGTACAAGTCGATCCATGTGAGAGATGTTCTGGAGTCGAACATGGAAATACATCGCCTGATTACCAACCAATTATGTAAGCTGTTAACAGGCGCGAGAGGAATCACCGATAATGATGATGACCCTCAAGGTACTACAGTACAATTCACGTGGTGTGAATAAGGGACTTGGCGTCGAACACCACGCAAAATCTTTCGGTCGAGGGCCATTGATGTAAACCTGTCGACGGAAGTGAGAAACTTGCCATTGAGGCATGCAAGCTTCAAAGTACCGAAAGGGTTGTTCCTAGATCGACTTCCTGGATAATGAGCTGATGTCAATAAGAAGCAATCCATCATAGGAGGGCTTTAGTGAATCCCACATCAATGACACGGAACGGAGCAAACGATTTTAATGGAGGTGAAAACGATCTGATGGTATAAGGTTCAGGGTGGCGGTCATGAAAGAATGGAGTGTAAATGTATTACAGTGGATGAGACACAGGTGAATTCTCTGAGCGACTTCTCTTGAACATATCAGCGACACTGACATGATGGATTGGTAGTGTTAACCCCAAATATGGATGGTGTGATGGACCAATGGTGATATGACCAGTGAACGGAACAACCCAACCCAACTCCGATGCGGAGTGAAAGTGTCATGTTTAAGAGCGACTTGCTACCAATAAAGTTTCTTCAAGTTTTCTTCCCAAATTTTCCCCAGTCATTGCTGACCAGTACCTCTTTATTTTTGTCAAGCTTGAGGAGGATAACATATGCTTGTTCTATAATTTTCCCTTCGGGCAAACCCATTGCTATGTTTTAATGAGCCCAGCGATAGTGAAACTCGTTCTTGTCTGTATGGACAAGTTTGTCTCTATTCGGTTTTAACGAGTTTAACGACAAAGATAACTCGGTCCTTTTCAATTTTAGAGAGTTTGAAAAGGGACGTAAAGAAAACTCCAATAATCCTTTTTCGTCATATAATCCCTTAAGTTCGAAAAAAGTATAAAATAATACAAAAGGGATGGATTTTCGGTAATTTTAATGAGCCAAACAAAACAAGCGCTCGATCTTTTTGTGTAATAATCCTCAGGTCCAAAAAGATTAAAATCTAAAGGAGGGATGGCACTTCCGGTCACTTTAACGAGCTGGAGAGGCTGATTGCTTGGCAATATTTTCATATTTTACGAGTCAGATGAAAAGAGCTTAAAGGAGACTCGTTTTTCGAGGAACGAGTGATAAATTCGGGTAGCAACTAATTCTAGGTAAGGTTTGGAATTTTCCAATCATGGCAGTGTCACAAGGATGGCTAACATGATCACTCTTCGCAGCTGTTCCTCAAAAGGGTAAACAATCAAATGGAGGTGAATGATCGGCCAATACAGAGTGGAGGTGATGATGAGAACACGACCAAGGCTTAAAAGGTTGATGATAATGCATTCACAATGACTATTTACCGAAAATTTGTTCATTTTTTAATGAGCTTAAACTCTGGGGGAACGTTTGCTCATTGCTTATCTTTATTTTTTAACGAGCTTGAGTTCCGCGTTAAAACTGCTCGATATAATGGTCATTGATTACTTTGATTTTACCATTGACAACTTTGTTCCTTAAAAGGTTGTACTGCCTCTTCAATTGCTTCATCAAACTAGTTAGAAACGAATAATATATGCTTCAAAAATGAGTCAAACACTAATATTTTACTTGAATTGCGTGAAAAGTAATTTAAAAGTGGTTTTTACCTCTCATTTTACCATTTCATTTGAACTTTGGTTTGTTGGAGCTTTGGAGGTGTTTTCCCCCTTGATTTTCACCAGCTGATTCTGGGAGATTCTGTGGACGATTCTTGGCGTCGTCTAGACCAGGTAGGAGCTAAACCCGAGCTCTTCAGTTTCATTCTTTCCTTTTTGAATTCTGAGCATGTTTTCTAGTTTCTCTGAGCCTCTGCGGTTTGAAAAACTCACCTTGGCTCCATTGCACCTCTTCTATATTGAAAGGTGCGATGCATGCTGGCTTGGCCATTGGCCAGTCAACATGCATCCCACCCAGAACACTGTTGGGGGTGTGATGGGCGCAAGGAGGGAAGTTTGTGCACAGTTTTTCATGGAAATTTTTGCCTGTTTTTCACCAAATCAGGATCCTGACTCTCCTCTTGTTTGTTTTCAGAGATTCATTGGAGAAAAATTCCTGTTACATGGTGAGAACGTGAGCATGAAGAAGAGGACATTCTTGCTCTACATGATCCCGTTACGGTAAATGCACTGCGGAACTGTGACTTGTCCAAATTTTTCCACATCTCTAACATGAGGCAACAAATCAACTTGTTGCAATATTTTCTCGATGCATGGGATCCTACCAGCCAGGTGTTCCAGATTAGGGGCAAATCTATCCCTTTGACTGTTGTGGACATCTATTTTTTGACCGGCTTATCGAGGCAGGGTGCCCCTATCTCATTATTAGGTTCGGCCCGTGGGGGTGAATCCGTGAGAGATTACATTCACAGGTATTGTAGAGAGGGATCTCAGTCGAGTAAGGATGGAAATATCAAGATCTGAGATGTCACTAGCAGGTCCTTGAGGACCATTCTGTTCACTTTTGCTAGACTGGCTGGTAGCGCGGCTCTTCATGTGGCCAACAGGTCTTATATGTAGTATGCCTTGGAATGCCTTGAACCAAAGGTATTCAACTGGTGTGACGCAGTATTCTCTGTGATGAAAGAACAAATAACCAAGGTGAAAAATGGAAGATTGAAGAACTTTGGATATGGTTCTATTTTAACTACTTTTGCCTTGGAAAAAATCCCGTTGATGCAGCCGCATTATGTTTCACTTGGTTTACCTCCACCGACTGAGCCACAGATGTAGAGATGGGTCGACCTTATGGCCAGACATGTTGATCAGTCCCAGGTTTCCTTTTCTGATACCTTCTTCGAGTGGTTCAGCCATCAGGAGATGGTTTTTTCCGAGTATCCATATGCTAGTATGGATTTCTGGGGTGACCCGGATTTGGTACTGCCGGCTGGCGAGCAGTGGGGTGTCATTGGTAAATTATTTGACCATATCTCTGTTTATCATTTCTTTTATAATTTTCTTGTGCTTTCTTCTATCAGGACTAATCAAAGCTCATGTGCTCATGCAGATGTTGGACCAGTTCGGCCAGTAGTACGCCTGAGAGTGCCAGCTGCCGCTCCCGCAGGAGAGGCTGTGGGAAGGGCTATCCTTCGCGACCTTGATGTGGCCGAGACTCTTTCAACATTGCAAGATCAGGTCGAAGGCCTCACTCTTGGTATTCTGGATGTGAGGACTGACGAACTGCCTCTGAGGTTGTAGCGACATACTACTGGCGTGCCGAGTCGATGGACTAGGCTTTTACGCATGATTGCACAGGCAGTTACTTGCTATCACCAACATCATTAGACTAGGGTGCCCCCTAGCGTTTTGAGTTTTGGGTCATTTGACAAATTTTGTCTTGGTTACAGAACATGATGTGTAAACCATAAACAGTTATATATATTTTTTTGATTTTCAGAGTTTTATTTTGGTTAAGTTACATGATCCCGATGCAAATATTGATAAAATGCTTCTTTTTATAAATGTTGCAAATGTCTATCTAACACATAATTTGCCAATGAGTCTGTTAATGTGTTTAAGTTTCTGGAAATATGCTGATATTTAATAAAATCAAATTGCCTTTCCAAAATCTTGACCCTTAGGAACATGCGATAGATAGCTAGATTTCGGACGGAGTAGATACCATTGAGTTGTAGGATGACGAGTTGTGAGTCTATCCTGACGACAAGTCGGCTTATGCCATGTGAGATGGCATCAGAGAGAAGTTCTATCAACGCACTATATTCAGCGATGTTATTTGTTGACCGACCAATACATACCCCTCTGAAACTTACTAACTCGTCGTTTGGATCAAAAATGGCCCAGGCCGCAGAAGATAGGTTCCACGAACTATGACTCGCTCCGCCGGCATATCCAACAAATGATTCCAATAGGTTCGACATCTGCAACAAATGTAAGAAGTGGATTACTTGACCAAAACAATTACCCTTAGCGAAAACAAAAATGTAACAAAAGCATAGGGGTTACTACACTGAATCATGTGTAGTAATGCTTAAGGTACAACTCGTTACGGGGTTGCGCCAGTGGAATGCCATCATAATCCATTAACTCGTAGGCTCCTTTTGTTAATACATGTTTAACAATATAGGGGCCCATCCACAAAGACTTGAATTTACCTGCTCCCAATTTATCGGATTCTTGGTCGTAAAGTAAGACCAAGTCACCTTCTGAGAAGACACGGGGTTTGAAATTCTTGTTGAACTGGGCCTTGACTCGTTTCTTATGGGCTTCGTTAGCCAAAGTGGCATCACGACGAGTTTCAGCCAATTGGATTAGTTCCAAGAAACGAGCCTCCTCTTCTGAAGTTCCAGGGAGAAGGTCGACTACGAGTTTGAGGGACGAGATTTCACACTGAACTGGTAAGATTGCTTCTAGGCCATACACCAGTTGAAAGGGTGTAAACCCGGTTGCATTCCTTATGTTCGGTATGCCCACAAGGTTGAGTACAGAATCAGGTGCCAACTCCTTTTGTGGACTCCAATCATCCTTTGCAGCATTCACTTCAGGACCTTGTTGATTTCTTCAACTTGTTTGTTGGCCTGCGGGTAATATGGAGTAGAGTTGTCGTGGGACAACCCCAATTTGGCAGCCAATTCAACCATCATGTGATTGCAAAAATGCGATCCATGATCTGTGACTATGGCCTGTGGAACGCCGAATCTGGCGACTACATGATTGAAAAAGAAAAGGGCAGCCGTTTCGCCAGTGTTGTTTAATGTAGGCATCGCCTTGGCCCATTTGGTAAAATAGTCTACCGCGACTATGATATACCCATGCCCCCCGGTCGAGGTGGGGTTACATGTCATGAAATCTATGCCCCATTTGGCGAATGGCCCAACAACAACTATGGGCTGCAGGGGTGCGGGTGGTCTTCTGGTTTTGCTATCGAAAATTTGACATGCATGGCAACTTCTGACTGCGGTTATGCAATCTTTGAACATTATTGGCCATAAGTATCCTGCACGTAAAATTTTTTGCGCCGTAGCGTAACCAGATTGATACCCCCCACATGCGCCTGAATGGCAATCATTCAGGACATTTTTGGCCTCCTCATGGGTGAGGCACCTTCTCAGAACTGTATCAACACCACGACGGTAAAGCGTATCACCGACGATGATTTAGTCTTTTGATTGGTATCGAATACGTTTTTGTTCCGAGCAAGAGGTATTAGACCTATATTTTTGGGTTTGGAGATAGATGATTATATCTCCATACCATGGGTTGCTTGAAGATATCAGAAACAAAGATTCATCCACGATGGTTTCTTCGGATGTTTCATCGTTTGACGATGATGGGAGATCACATAGTAATTCCGTGAAAACCAGGGATTTCTTCGATTTGGATTTTACAAATTCCAGATCAAACTCTTGAAGGATTGCTATCCATTTTGAATATTTTCCCCCCAGCAACTGTCGTGAGATATAAGTCATGGGGTTGCAATCTGACAGAATGGTAGTTTTTCGAAAGAGGACGTAGTGTCGAAATCTCTGTATCGCTTGAACAGCTGCGGGAGCCAGCTTTTCAACGTAGGAATAATTGCTTTCTGTATCATTTAAGTTTCTACTCAAATAATATATAGGATGTTCAATTCCGTTGTCTTCTTGAAATAAAACCATTGCGATGGTTGTATTTGCTGCAGCCAGATACAAGTTAAAGTCTTTTTGATAATTAGGAGCGTACATTAATGATTCTTTCATTAGGGATTCTTTTAAAGCATCAAAGGAAGCTTGCGCGACCTGATCCCAGACGAAGGGCATTTCCTTTTTCAATAGACGCGTATAACCTTTAGCAAGTTCAACGTAATTTGGAATGACCCTCCTTAGATAGTTTGCTTTCCCTTGGAGTTTTTGAATCTAAAGCAAATTTGAAGGTGGAGGCAAATTTATGATTGCCTGAACCTTACATGGGTCGAGACGAATCCCGTCCTTTGAGACTACAAAGCCAAGTAAATGACCAGAACTGACACAGAACACACATTTGTGTGGATTGAGTCGTATCTTGTAGTGTCGGCAACGTAGAAATATCGCTCTTAAATGCTGCGGATGATCGGTCCGCTTTTGCGAATGAGCCGGAAGATCATCGAGATATGGTTGAATGCTGCGGATGATCGGTTCGCTTTTGCGAATGAGCCAGAAGATCATCAAGATATGGTTGAATGATGTTTTTGATGTCATGGAAGGCATAATTCATTGCCATCTGAAATGTTGCCACTGCGTTCTTTAAACCAAAGGGTAACTTGCGATATGCAAATGTGCCCCACGGACAAATAAATGTTATCTTTGACTGGTTCTGTGGATGGATATTTATTTGATTATACTCGGAGAATCCATCCATAAATGAAAATATTTCACATCCGGCGCATTCGTCAATTATCTGGTCAATAAAGGGTGTAGGGTAGTTGTCTTTTGGACAAGCTTGATTTACATCCCTATAATCGATGCACGCTCTAATCGTTCCTTGTGTTTTCATTACCGGAACAATGTTCGATACCCAATCGGTTAGAGGAACCGGGTAAATAAAACCAGCATGAAGAAGTTTTTCAACTTCTGCCTTGATGGCAGCAGGTTTCTTGGGGTGCACCTGCCGTAGCCGTTGTCGTACTAGTTTGAAATATGGATAAATCTTGATTTCGTGTTCAACTATACTCGAGTCAATGCTTGGCATTTCATCATATGACCAAGAAAAGACATCTCTGAATTCACGAAAAAGAGCTTTTTATATTTCCAGTTCTGGAGGAGAACAACATTTGCCAACATAAATATTCTCTACAACATCTGTTTTGGTCGAGATATTTATGGTGATAGTCTCTTCAATATTGGACAAGTTTTGCTCGAAATCCACTGTGTTTACAGTATTTGATAGGAAATCAAAAACTAAAGGATGATGAAGGTCATCAGGAATATCTTCTTGACAATCCGGAAGATGGGAACGATGGTGGTAATTTTCCCATGGCACTCCGTCAATTATCATTGACTGAACAATTCCTTCGTCGGTGTAATGCACTTGCGACCAAGGATCTAAAGGGGTTTCATATTCCTTAGACCTATCTATCCAAACGCTTGATGAGAATTAATTTGGGTCTGCCTCCCATGCCAAAAACATTGATTGCTACAATATTTCTATTGGGCTTGGGGGCAATACCTGCAGATGATCCATGTTAATATCATTTTCTGAGATCTTTTGAATAGAAGATATCATATTGCAGGTTCCTACCATCGCCACTTCCGCCAGATTGATTGGAGGTGGGAGGGCAAAAGTCCCCATTAATATAGGGTCTTTTAGTAGGCCTACTCCGATATTTTGAAGCGAATGGGGGCTTCCATGGATCATCGGAATGCTTCCCGTAACTTGGGAACTATTGGGGAGAAATGTTTGTTGGTCGACGATTGTAATTCCTCCTTGGAAAGGAAATGAAATCTTCCTAAAGTAGGTCGACACAACGGCAGCCATAGCATATATCCAGGGCCTTCCTAGTAGGATGTTGTAATCGAGGTTTCCATCGATTACTTCAACATCTATTTATAGTGTTTTTCCCCCTAGTTAAACTTGCAAGTTACTTAAAATCCCATATGGGGTATATGTTCGTCCATCAAATGGTTTAAGTGTTGTCGAAGGTCGCGACAAGGTTGGAGATCCTAAAGTTTTCCAGCAACTCATCGACATAATACATGTAGATGCCCCCTCATCAATAATTGTTCGATGAACAGTTTTGTTGAGGGCTTTCACTTGAATGAGGAAAGCTAGTTGAGCTGGTAACTGAGGATCGTATCCTTTGTGATTAAAGGATACGAGATTAGAATCCTTTTGGTCAATCCCACCTATTGCTGATAACAAAGCCTGTTTTTGGGAGGGGCAATTTTGCAGTACCTCAAGTGTCGACATAGCGGATGGCGATTGGGCCAGATCTTCCACTATATTATAATGCTGTGCTGCTCTAGCACACGGATTAAATGTCGACTTGTGTACTACTCCCTTTGGTGGTTTTATTGTCAGCTCTGGAATGATGGGTGGCGCAACTTTTGTCGAAGTTGTTGTCGAACTACTAGGTTGATCTTTATCCTTGTTGTTCGACAGCTTTAGATTCCGGTAATCTTTATTCCTTGTCGTTATCAAAGCATCATTTTGCTGTTTCGAAACTGACAACATCAGCACTTGGGACGGGAAAGCATTGTCATTAGCAACCAGATTTGTTCCTGGATTTGGAAACGGATCAATCAATACCGCCAAGGTTTTTGAATTCTTGAAGAATTTCCTAAGCTCAACTTTATATGGACACTCTCTTGTCCAATGATCCTCATCACATATAAGACATGGACGATTTGGTTTCTTATCTCCAGAAGGGTTTACAAAAGATTTTTCCGGTGATGATTCCTCCTGTTTTTTCTTCTTCCCTTTGTTTTTCTTCTTGCCTCCTCATTGCTTGGTTTCTTTGCCTTTGTCAGTTGAGATGGCATTTACTTTCGAGGTGAGAAGTCCTTCTTTTGCATTTTGACTAGAAATCTTACGGGCCTTTTTAGATGTAGCCTTTGTTGATTTCGTGTTTGTCGTACCAATCACGCCATCGCCAGCATGAGAGTCATTGTTCGATTTAGGAGGAGGAATGGAAAATTCCGACCTGGGAGCGTCAGGGATTTTATCATAGAGCATGCTAGACTGAGTATAAATCAAGTCTAAATATTGCGCACGAGCAATAACTTGCTCTTTAGTGACGACTCCTCTTTTTGCCACATCTTCTGTAATGGAAGGTAATAATGACTTAATAAACCATTCAACTAAAAACTGATCAGGAACATATGTTTTTACCATTCTATGACGACGTCGCCACTCATGAATATGATCGGATATGTGAGTGGCCGTCGTTTGTTTGAAATTGGTAAGGAATTCTGTTCCTGTTTCGTACCTTATGGGTAACTGAAAATGGGTTAAAAAGGTTGTGGCTAGGGTACTGAAGTTATCAAACGAAGCTCTAGGTAATTTGATATACCATTTTTCTACCGGACCAGTTAATGTTCTCTGAAAAAGGCGAAGTCTAATTGAATCATTGTTTAGGGTGTTTGACGAACACCATAGATGAAATATCATCACATGATTCGACGGGTCTTCACCCGGATTTCCATTAAATTTAGGAATATCTGACGAAAGTTTATGCGGAATCGTTGGCCACCAAGGGGCGTAAGCAATTGGATCGTTCATTAGCCGATTTAGATCTGGTAACTCTAAAGTCGCAACGAAGGGTAACTGTTGATTCAGGTTTGGCGAAGCATACCCAGGATAAGATGGAATCGCTTGGGCAGTTGGTCTTTGCATACTAGCATAATGCATTTGATGCTGGTAACTCTGATAAGGTTGATGGGTATAACCATTGTAGAATGGTTGATTTTGACCGTTTTGAATATACGACTGCCCATTATTTGCAAAGATTTGTTGCTCAGATCCTTGGTAAACTTGTTGGAATTGTGGTTGTTGATATTTCACCAGCCATGGTTGTGAAGCCATGTGCTGTTGTCCAATACTGGCTGTTTGACCAAGATGAGGGGTAATTGTACCCGTTTGGGCCTGTGTCATTCCACTAGTTGGCGATTATGGTTGAGTCGTAGGGATAAGAGGCTGTTGCATTACAACCTGAGAAACCTGAGGTTTGCATACAACAGGCAACGCTTGTACTTGCGACACCGTCACAATAGCCGGCGTAGTTGGTATATTTGACATAGGTAAACATTGTTGCATCAAGTATACAACTCTTGGTTGTTGAGGCAGTATTGGCAACCAACCGTTAGATGTAATTCCAGCATAACTTGAATTTTGTTGTGAACTCTTGTATGGTTGTCCTCCCAGAGGAGACAATGAAAGGGTATATTGCCCCCCATACGGCGGTAATCCAGTACTCAAAGGAATGGTTTGTCCTTGAGGACCGGACTGCCCAAATTGACACCGTGAAGGATCAATTTGCTGAGACTCAACATAAGAGTTCCCGGATATTATTCCGGATGAACAAATAGGAACGGACCATACTGTCGAAATAGCCCCTGAGTGGGCCCCATCTAGCGATTGAGAGCTAGTTGGAACAAATGGTATGCCGGAAAACATTGTTGTAGTGACAGCGGGAAGTTCTGCTGTTGCTGTGTCGGATGACATAGTCCTAGATGTCGACGGTTGTTCAGACATTTCTAGTCTATCCAAAAGATTTCCTAGCGATTCTACAGGAGCTTCCGATAACGGTAGACTAATTTTTGATGAAGAAGGATATAGGGTGATCCTGACTCCAAATTGTGATGGAGTACTTAATGGAGGATCCTCCACAATCTCTTCTATAGCAATCAGACCAGGTGGAAGAGGTATACCGTCAGGTCCGTAAAATATTTCTGGTGCCGAAGAAGGTTTAGAATCTGCAGCGACAGATGTTTGGGGAATAACACCTTTCGAATCAGCTGTAGATGGAGTTGGTTCAGTAATACAAGTGTTTACTTTCACACTAGGATCAGCTCTACTGTCCTTTGGTGGCTACGGAACTTCTTCTGTAAAGGCAGGGATACCAAAAATGTTTGGAGTAACCGGAGTCTCCGATGGTGTCGGAACACTTGTTCTAACTTTACCAGGGGATTTGGAACCGATTAAACGAGTTCGCTTCGTCCGTAATAGTTTTGATTCTAGAGACAAAGATGGTTGACTCGTAAGCCTCCGTGAATGACAGGGTTTCAATTGACTTTCTTCCACGATTGCGGATTACTCGACCAACTAAAATCAAGGGGAAAGATGTTTCCGAATTAAATGAATTTTAGACGCTTTGACACAAATTGTTTTTTCAATTTTTAAGAGTCGAGAAAAAACAAAAGATGACTTTAGTCACCTTCGATTTTTAATGAGCTTGAAGTGACAAGTGCTCAGATGGACCTTTTCCTTTAAGGAGTCTGAAAAGGAACGGAAGAGACTACTCTGGAAATCTAGACAGAGGGATTACCAAACCAATCACAAAACTGCAGAATACTTTTTACGGTACGGCAGTCAATCTTCCCGAACGCTGTGTTCAGTGCATTGCGATCAATAGGGCGACAGACATGGCTTCATATGGATAAAGGATAAAGCCTATTGTGGTCCCCCAATATCTACTCGACGGTACGTGGGGGCACAAGTACGTACTGGCACTTGTTGTCTCAAAGTGGAGGAATCACCCAACCAGCAATGAAAACAACAGTTACCAGGCTTTACGACGCCGGAATACGTCTCTAGCCTAGACTTCTAAATGTTGTGCATTAGGTTCCAAAGCGTTTTTAGATTCATTAAATTTATTTTACAGTTGATCTTGCTTAAGAAATTTTCCTTTCAGGTTCACCGCGTGATGTAGATATACAATTCCTAAAATGCAATTTAAGATGATAAACAATCGTTTAATCTTCTTTTTGCAATGAAAATACTAGATACTAAAGAAAGAGAGATGATATTCTTTCAATATAGAGCAGAGAGCACACACTATATGCACTGTCCTAAATCAAACCAACAGACAGTCTAAATGCAAATGCACATGCATGTATTTGTTTTCAGCCTTCTTAATGTGTGAATGATAGAAAGAAAGCTAAGCGCAAATCTGAATTATTTTTCAAAGCGACATTACTAACAAGTTTCTTTTCAAGACAAAATGAAGACAATGACGACATTTTGTTATTTGGAATTGAAAACTTGCTTTTGACACTTGAAAAACTACTAATTCAAATCAAATACAAGAGTAACAGTGTAATCGACTATCAAGAACAATCGGATTCTCTTCTATGACTTAAAACGACACTTGCGACACTTCCAAATAAAAAAACGACAGTTCAATTACGCTACTTCTTTGTAAAAGAGAACTGAAAATGGCTCACAATACATAAAAACATTTACAGTTCTTTGCATAATGGAGGCGGAATAATGGTAAGGAAGGGGGTTTCCAACAGAGGTATACTGATTACAGACAACAAAACTCCTGAATAGAGCTGAAAAGAGTGAAAAAACCAAAGTCTGAAGGCAAAATTAGCCCTTTCTGATCAGCGCACCTGTTACACAGGGATTCCAGTATGCATCCCACCTACAACACACAGGAAGTGTGATGCATACTGATATCCTTGAAGAGAGGGTGCGATGGTACAGTGCGAGACTTTTGATCCAGTTCTTGATCACAGTTTGCAGCACAGTTCAGGGATTTTGGCCGAGCAAGTGGTAATCAGTAAATAAATCACGGGGGTAGATCTAAGGAGGTTACTAGAGCCACCACAAGGGAAATTAGAGAGCTTGTAAATCGATTCTCCAGTTTATAAACAAAACCCAGAGATAGACTGAAGCAGCATTGATCTACTTTGCACTTGCCTAGCAAATGCAGTTCGAAGGCTAGCTGGCTTGACTTCAGGCTCCGTCTGTAAGTTTATAAAGCAAACAAATATAGACAAACAAACAATCTATTCGCTCCCCAGCGGAGTTGCCATTTTGTTATCGGGAAATCTAATGTCTATGCAGAGCTGCTAGTCCCACTAAGGCTGGTAGCTACCTTAGAAACAAACAAACTAAAACCACTTTTGTTTTCCTTTATGAGAAGTAGATAAGATGGGAAAAGAGGAGACCAACCTCTGTCTTGCGCTTGGTTCCTTGCTTGATTCCTCTCCCTTTTGATAGGTCTTTGCCACTCGCTTCCTTGTCTACCCAACTTCGAAGAGCACCTGTGGAATCAAAGCAGCATAACACTATCCAAGAACAGAGATCTACTATCATAAACAATATAGGACCAGATATATATTGACCACACAAATGCATGTATCATCAATCATACAAGAATGTGGAGGAAAACTTGAATAGCTTTATTAATAATCAAGAATAGCAAAGATGATTACAACCAATTGTTCTGACCCAGCGTCATCCTCTCAGCAAGAAAGCCCTTTTTCACCTCATGAAAAGCTTAGATCACCCAACACTATGATGTTACACCAAGAAACCAGCAGCACTTCCTTACAAGATACAAAGTTCCAGCCCCCAGATCTTTGGGATGAGGGATCCATATATAGATGTTTGCAAGGGGGGTGAGTCAGCTTTTGAGATTTGATTAGTGTCCTCTCTTTGATAGTTCTTGATTCCACTTGGAGATTGATGATCTCTTACTCATCCTTGGGCGAATGCAGAGAGGCAAGTGTCACAGGAGAAGTTTCTGGAAGATTCCATGATCCTCCACCTCATAGATTGACCCTGCCATTTGTCCACTCTTGCCCATCGCACCCCATAGAAGGGCTTTTCAGTATGCATCGCACCTCCCGTGTGCATTTAGGTGGGATGCAGCGCACTTTGACCATGGAGCAGGTGAGATGGTCCAGTTTTGACCAGTTCTGAGTAGTTTTTCATGGAGAACTTCTGGGAGATGTTGTAATCAGTTGACCTTGTTCTTTTAGGGGTTGGAACAACACTTTTAGGGACTTAGGAGCCCTTGGTTTATGGACATTTATGATTGGGGTTGCAGTGCCCAAAAATGTCTATAACAAGTGGGACTTGACTTTTGGTTTAGAATCTTATTCAAAGGTTTTTTTGAGGTTAAGTTTAGATTAGTTTCAAGATTAGTTTGAAGAATAATTTACCTAATTTCCATCAATATTGTGCAACTCTATATCAACATATGGAACAGTAAAAAATGTAAAATGCTCTAACTACTATTGTGCAAGGCTCAATCAACCTATAAATCATTCCAAAAATTCATGTTTACCTTTGTACACCACCTAGGACATTTTTCACCATAATTACAAACTCATGTAGTTTGAGGAAATCGAACCCTCCATAATGACTTGGCTATAATAATTGTAAGATCTATTGCATGTTGGATCAAAGAAAGTTGTTAATATCATTGAAACTGATTTTAAGTTTAGATTAGTTTCAATATTAGTTTGAAGAATAATTTTTCTAATTGCCATCAATATTTTGTAACTCTGGATTATCATATATGGACGAGTCTAAAAATGCAAATTCTATAGCTACTATTGTGCAAGGCTCAATCAACCTATAAATCATTCCAAAAATTCATGATAGATTAGTTTCAATATTAGTTTGAAGAATAATTTATCTAATTGCTATCAATATTGTGCAACTCCGGATTAACCTATATGGAAGAGTCTAAAAATGCAAAATGCTATAGCTACTATTGTGCAAGGCTCAATCAACCTATAAATCATTCCAAAAGTACATGTTTACCTTGGTACACCACCAGTAGAGCATTTTTCACCGTCATTACAAACACTGATAGGTTGACAAACTCGAACCCACGTACCAAATGGAACCCTCGACAATGACTATGCTATAAGAATTGTAAGATCGGTTGCATGTTGGATCAAAGAAAGTTGTTAATATCACTGAAACTATTTTTCATAAATTCCATCACCACTTCCTCAGGTGTGAGTCCTCTCAATCACTGTGACACAAATGGAACTCGTTTTCAGCGGACAAAAATGGAATCAAGGTCGACGGAATCGAACCCCAAACAAAGACTTGCTGAAAATAGTTGCGTGTTGAATTAAAATTGTTAATATTACTGAAACTATTTGTGCTCAAATTCCATCACCACTTCCGCAGTTGGAATTCGTCTTCAACGGACAAAGTGGATTTCGTTGTCATCATTCGTGAAAAATAAATACCTCCATCCTGTCGTTAATCAACACATCTCCACCATTAATTTCATTGTTCACAGAAAATCAGTGGGCATTCAGATTCTTAAGTTCTAAAGAAACAGAAGCAGGCGATGTCAACTGTTCCATCATCTACGTGGAAAGTCACCACCATTCTTTTTCAATTGATAGAGAGTCACCACCATTCTTTTTCAATTGTCAAAGAGATTTGAGTGGAGACGAAATTCAAGGAACAAGTATGGGAGTAAACAAAACAAAAAAACAAAATCTCCATTCCAATTTGGAGAGAAAGCATTTAAAATTAAAAGTCTGTTTCATTTTGATTTATAAAAGGATATTAAAGTAAACCCACAATCACAAATATAATAAAGTTATAATTATAGATTTATATATAGAAGTTGAAAAAATGTTGAAAGCATTTATAGTATTTTGAAAGATATTAAAGTTGAAGACGATGTATCATTATGTATGTGGTATTATATTTTAAGTTGATAAATAAAAAAAATATTAGATGCTTTGATGGTGATGAGAGTAACATTCATGGAAATAATTATGAAAATATGTGAATAATTGTAAAAGTATTTAAGAGAAATTTGAAAAAATATTATTTTCCGATTATTATTTTATATAAATAAAGTGGACTTTTTTATATAATAAATGGTTAAATATAAAGTGGAAAACTAATGAAAGTGATCAAAATTAAAGATAATAAATAAAATTATTATGGCAAAGTGAATATTTCATTATATAAATTAAAAGAACATATTAATGACCAAAATAGTTAAAAAAACAATTATGAGAATCCCAAACAATATTGTGTTACTTCAAATGAAGAATCAAACTTGCAATTAAATAAATACGATTCAAATTACAAGAAAAACAAGATGTTAATAACTTTTTTGAGGAACTCTTGTGAAATAAACACAAGGAAATCAATCATTTGAAGGATTATAGTTAAATTGGCTTAAGAACCTTAAAAAAATAAGACTTCTATATATATAAATTCCAAAAATAAATAAAAAGACGTGAATCAAGTGATTCTTTTAGAAGTAAAGACTATAGATAAAGAGAATTTAATGAAATCAAGTGAAAATAAAAATAAAAATGTTGATAGAGAATGAAAAACGTGGAGTTGAATACTCTTCTTAATATTATGAAACAATTAAATAGGATTACATAGGAGACATCAACAATAAATGACTGCAGTGACATTGAACTACAACTCAACCGAATTAGACTGAACTAAACTAACTATGAAACTTGGATGAACAGTTATGACACCTAACAGGTGGTTGGAATTAGATTCTCCAACACTCCCCCTTAATTAAAACCACATAAAAATTTAATTAAGATGCATGTTGGTCTAAGTCTCAAGTAGACGTCCACAATTTCCTTTTTTGTTTCTTTTCTTCCAAATCATCTAGTCTCTAAATTGTTTCAAGTTTTTCTTTTTATTGTATACTTCAAACCTCAGTTTCTTCATTTGTGGGTGCAGACATTCCATTGTTCCAAGTTGTCTAAGCATGTCCCACACTTCTTCAAAAATCGGATTGTATGTGGACTCCTATCACATGTCATCTTTTGTTGTGTGTTTTTCGTCATCAATTTTCTGCTACAATATAAGTTTATAATAAAAAAATATTTCTTCAGGACTCCAATACATGAAAATTTCATTAATGTTTTTATCATGCATGATGCCTTCAACATTCATTTTTGTAGCTTCTATGCATACCATATTGCCAGATTAGGAGGTAACTCCTCAATGTGAATTATGATATTCATTCAAGTTGTTCATTATTATATATAAGAGGGAGAGACTATTCATTTCATCTCCCGGTGACTATTCATCTTTTCTATTATTTATTTACATTAATAACAGTTGTTCACCCAATCCCTATGATTAGGTGTCAACATTCCCCCCCTTAATCTGAAGAGATGTTGGTGAGTCCAAGCATAATTTTGAATCTTTCAAGCTTTCTCTTTGAAGTGCTTTGGTGAAGATGTCTGCAATTTTCTCATTAGTGGAACAATGATGGAGATGGATTGTTTTGGCCTCAACATGATGCCGAATCAGATGATATTTAGTATTGATGTGCTTCGGTCGATCATGGAGCTTTGGGTTCTTGGCCAACTTTATTGCCGAGGTATTGTCAATCATGAGTGGAGTTGATTGTACTTGTTTTACTTGCATATCAAGAATTTTCCTGAGCCAAACAATTTCTTTTGCTGCCTCAACTACTGCCACATATTCTGCCTCTGTTGTGGAATCTACTGGAACTGATTGTTTGCATGATCTCTAGGAGACAACTCCTGATCCAAGACTCATAGCATAACCTGAAGTAGATACCCCAGTTTCTTTGTCTCCATCAAAGTCTAAATTAGAGTATCCAATCAAGCTAAAGTTTCCCACCTCTGTATACTTGATTCCAAAGTCTTGAGTTCCCTTCAAGTACTTTAGAACTCTTTTTGCAGCAGAAAAATGTCCCTCACAATGCTTTTGCATAAACTTGGAAAGGATTCCAACAACAAACGAAATGTCTGGTCTGGTAGTAGTTAGGTAGTTGAGACTTCCTACAAGTCGTCTATACTTTTTTGCATCCTCAAATTATTTTCCTTCAATGGATGTGAGCTTTAAGTTTTGTTCCATTGGAGTAGTCAGAGGATTGCATCCAGTCATGCCAAACCTGTTCAACAGATCTCCAATGTACTTCTTTTGAGAAAGGAATATGGATTTCGGATGTTGAGTTACTTCAATACCAAGATAGTAATGAACATAACCCAAATCAGTCATTTCAAAACCTTTCCTCAATTCCTTCTTTATGGATGCAATGTAGCTTTCATTTTTCCCTGTCATCAAAATACCATCTACATATACAACAAGATTTACAACTGTTTTGCCAACCTTCTTGACTAACAAAGTTGCATCACCAATATCACAATGTTTGAAATTGAGTTTCAGAAGATGCTCAGTTAGTTTTTCATACTATTAGTGTCGGTATCTTCATCTCTCCGTTAGAGATCAAATCAACTTGTTTGCATTGCATATTAGGTGTCCCTCCCAGTTAGTTGCATTCCATTAGGTGCATGGATCATCTGACGGTAGTGGCTTCTCCTATAGTTTCCCTCATGTCATTTACCTGCTGGCTCATGTTTATTCATAAAAAATTGCATACAGTCACCTTTTTGCCTTAGAAATTGCAAAAGTCTTTCCTAGGGTTTCATCGTCATATAGGTCTAGGGTTTCATTAGGGTTTTATAAAAAAGGGTTTTAAAAAGTCCAATAATAACCAACAGGCACATGAGGAGGTTCCAGCATCAATAAATTTCATGATCAAGTGTTCAGAGATGTTGTTTTCCTCAAAACTACGTTTTGAGGAAAAACAGGGTATTTTTAGATTTTATTGTACAAATTCATGTAATTTTATCCCTTCATATGTAAATTACTTCACCTGCAACCCTGGTCACTTTTCCTAGCCTCAGTAGCTCCAATCCCCTGCAAAACAAACAAAACATAAGTCATTCAGTTCATCACAAGTTCTAATAAAGTGAAAAGCTCAAAACAAAGTTAAAATAAAGTCATTTTCAAAACATTATAAAAGTGGGTTTTGCAAACCAAAAATTTAAAGGCTCCTTGTATATAAGTCATTTCTTCAATTGGAAAAGCTCATTTGCACTCAAAGACAAAGTTGGGCAAAGCAAAGTCGTGTTGGTGAACAAGTAAGACAAAGTTGGTGAAAAATCGCCCCAACACAGAGGCGCAACGCATTGGGAAACTGGCGTGGCGCACATAATAGGTGCGACGCATAGGGCCGCGATCTCCACTTCAAATTTACACGGGTGCGGCGCATACACAGGGCGCGACGCGTTGGGTTTGATGCGCGGCGCATAGAGCCGGCAAGCCCAAAACCTTCAGCAATTTCTCCAAAACGCCACAATCACCCAAATCTTCCAGTGTATAAGTACAGTCCTCCTCTTGGCTAGTGAAATATTTTTCTACAAAGTTTATGGTGTTTGTATTATGGTGATTGTTTAAAAAGAAATCAAACCTTATCCCTTGTAATCTCTCAAAGGAAACTGCTGCCTAGGGTTTGAACTGTTGTTTTGGCTGCCAAGTCAATCTTGTTATTCCCTCACCTTTCCACTCCCTCACTCATTTTCCCTATTCCCTAAATTCACACATTCCTAAAACATCATCTATTCCTACCCCAATTCCCATTTCCCAAAATCCCAAATACAAATTCCCAAACCCTAGTCCTATACCAAAAGCTCCCAAATTACTCTCTAATTCCCTGTTCCCTTAACTAAACCCTGTCCCAACAGTCCCTAAATCCCTCATTGTTTCCTCCCTCCATAGTCCCTCATATCACTTTTCCCCTTGGTGGCAGAAATAAAAAACATCATAAATCACCTACTTCTCATCAAGACAAGCTCATCCACCTAGCAGAGATGGAATCTGATCCCTCATATGCTTATGAAGAGGAGACACACAGTGACTCACCTACAGAGGTACATGCACCCAAGAGGCCTCATAGAGGTGGCAAACATATTCAATAAGAACCAACCACTCTTACTGAGTTACAGGCCTGCCCTCTTGCCATCACTTGTTTCCAACACCAGTCCTGCTATGAATTTTGTGAGATGGTTGCTAGAATTCAGTTTCATCATGAGTTGGCTCATTTGTTTGTGCTTCATTTACATGATGGTCAAGTCACTCTAGCTAGTGTCACATTCACATTAACACCAGAATCTATTTCACTATCAACTAGTATTCCTAACATTGGAGAGCAATGGAATAAGAGGCAACAAATTGACAGACAGCATTATGAACCATACATCAATCCCAGCTATTTGAGACAACTCAACAGAGTGTTTCCTTTTCGATACCTCAAAGATTCTTATGCTCCTTTGATGAAATTGATCATGACGTATTTCAGCTGTGAGGGCCTGTTTTCTCGTTTATATGCGTATCATGTCAGACTGCTGATGCATTTTACCAGGGTGATGATGATGAACCTCCCCTACTTCATGTGCCGAAACATTGAGAATATGACCACCCTAGTATAGCACAAGACTCATCAACAACAGTTCAACAGTATATATCATTTTTCTCTCATTAAAATTGTGGTCATCCATCAGCTTGGCTTATAAGGCATCACTTGGGAGGACTTCATTTCTCGTGAGTTTTTCACAGCTCCTCAGGGACCTTCAGAGACTGTACATGAGACAAGTGGACCTTCATATCAGCATGAGGGTCATGAGACATAGACCGCTAGTATGCCGGTGTTTATCACTTATCAGAAGGGCACTAGACGGTTGTTCGCAGTAGCTAAGCGAGTATTATCTCCACTCGGGGTGGAAGGGGTCTCGCTTCCGTCATCAGCACAACAGGTTCAGGACAAATGCAAGAGGCCGCTATAGGATGAAGGACCATCAGGTGAGCGGGAGACTGATTTCATTCTCATTGAGGGTGATGATACAGATATGGGCCCGCAGAGCACAAATCTCAAAGAAGTCATTCAAGAGCAGCAGGCGGACATCAATGCCTTGTCCCTCAACTTGGAAAGGGATAAATGGAAAATACAGTACTTGGAGCAAATAAATAAGTAGCTTGAAGATCAGCAAGTGATTATGGAGTTGCAAAACATTCGGGAGAATCGCCAAGCTGCCCAAAGGAGGGGGGTGGAGCTCACTTCACTTGAGCAAGAGGTTAATGCCGATCGGGAGTCATGGCTTGAAAGAGCCAATATCCACTTGGAGAGGAGGTTAGAAAAGGCTATCAATGAGAAGAATATGTTGAGAAACATGGCATATCATTATTTGTCAAGGAATATGGTGTGCTAAGCTAGAATCAGGAGCTTGAAGGCAAAATTGAAGAGAGCATCAAGGAGGCAAAAGGAGCATGAAGGACTTCAAATATTGGCTGAGGCTTCCTTGGCCCAACACAATGCTTGATGAAGAAGACTTAGCCCAAATTTCAAAAAATTTGGGGCACTTTTTGCATTTTTGGAATTTTTGGCACAAAAAAGGGATTTTCTACTCTATGCGCCGCGCCACCTGGCGCTCGCTTTTGATAGGAGCCTCCAAATGAAAAAAACTCAGAATTTTTGGATTTGGCATGAAAAAATATGCTTTCCTACCAATGGCCAAGAAATTTGGACAGGTTTTGAGCCCTCAAAAAGGTCAAAAACACTCAAAAAATGACCTCACTGCCCCTATTTTGACACACAGGAAGCAATGTTGGAGAACTAAATTTTGGAGGGGAAATGGAGGCCAAATTGGAAAATTCCACTTGGGTTGGAAATTAGACAGGCAGACCTTTCTAAGAAGCACTTAGAGTGAATTTGGACACTGGGAAGGCCTTCAAAAGTGGCTCCAAACAGGCGCTATGCATAGAGAATCAGGCGCGGCGCATAGAGGAAATTTGGCCCAGTTTGACCAGGAATGCTCTGTTTTTCACCTATCTTTTGCCAGTTTGACTTTTTCACCTTCTTAATGTCAAATTTGTGATGTAATTCAATGTACATGGATGGATCATGATGTAAATATGTCAAATTTTCACTTATGGAGGTAGATTCATCTGTTAAAAAGTTGTTTGAAACTGAATGAATCAGTTCCCTTGTTTCTAGAGGCATGCTGTTCTATTGCCTGATTTCTAGTTCTCAATTTAGAATTAGTTGAAACAGCTCCTAAACATGTGAGCTCGACCCCTAGAGGCTAGGATGAGCTATGGTTTGTCTATATTATGTTGTTTTTCAGTCATTAGCATGGTTGGACTTTTGAGAAAGCCTTGAGCTTCATTGTACACTCATATCAGCATTTTGGCTAAGGAATTGAGACCAGGATTTGCAGCACTCTTTGGGATCCCTATGGCATTTTGTTTTGGTACAATGCTTTTCTCTGTAATTGTGAATTTACTTATGTGTTATGTATGACATTATCTATCTTGTTTCTTCCTAACTAAATCAAACAAGAGTGTAAGTAGAATCCATTGAAATTGCAGTGCTCTACTTGAGGTTTGCTTTAGTTTCTTGATGTTTTCAGCTGTTTGGAGAGGATCCATGGTTTCTCTTGCCCTATTCAACTCATCACCTGTCTAATCCTTCCACCTCATTCAATTTGAAGTGCCAAAATCAATTGCCTACCTTGCCCCATTGAGATCTCTGCAAAGCTGAGCCTCATTCCCCACACCCAAAATCTGCTTTCCCATTTGAGCCAGCAAAAACATCATTTTATTCAATCAAACTCTTTTGCACACATACCTAGCCTAAGATCAGTAGTTATATCAGTCATCTCAAGCCTTTAGTGATCATATTTTGCTGAGATTGACCCGGAGAGAGCCCTCTCCCGACCTGGTAGGGCTAGCTACCAGGTTAAGCGTGGTTTGATGTTGGCCCTGGATCCTACCTTTATCAGCCTGAGTTAAATATAGGCTCTAACATAGTGGCGACCATACTGGGGAAGAAATTTTTTGTTTTTTAGTGTTATTCATTTTATAAACTACATATGGAGTCTGAAGATTAGCCCGGTAGCCTTCGAAACGCTTTTGCTTTGCATTAGCGCAAGTAGATAAACGCTACTTCAGTTAATCTCTGGTCTAGTCTTATAAACAGAATATCTAACTTGCGAATCACCCCAGTACATCTCATGATTCTAAGCTTTTGGATGATAAGTTTAGGATTTGATAGGCTGAATAAGTTGTTAATGTCCATTTGATTTCTTGGAAATAATAGCACATTGGCTTCTATAAGATATACCAGAGCTAATCCAGATCCAGATCCCCCTCATGTGTACGAAAATCCCAATCTTATTCCGAGAATCCTTCGCCAAGGAAGTTCTGTGATTCCCGTGTTCAAATCTCATTCATGTCCTGTTGGTTTTGAGTATCTCGAGGATCTTGAGTTTGATGAGCAGTTCGAGTTGTCTTTGTTTGAAACCAAATCTGAAAGCGTTGTTGCTTCAACTGCCTTAAATCCAGAGTTTGTTAGAAATCTTGAAACTGAAAGGGCCAATAAATCTATTGACGATTATATCTTGAATCAGCTCCAGACTTCAATTGTGGCTTCTAATATTGCTGATTTCTTAGAGACTGCATCTGCAACCCTTGGGTCATCTGCAATAGCATCTAGCTCAAGAATTCCCACTGAACCTCCTTTCATACATACCATTCCTATCCAACCTATTGTCTCTGATAAAAAATCTGCAGTAGTGTCGCCTCCGTCCACTCCTTCTACTCCTCAAGCATCCAAAATTTCTTCGCCTCCACACACACCTCCTCATATTCCCCATACATCAGCTACACCCACTCCCCCAACATCCCCAAGACCAATTGCAAATCCACCAAGAGCAATGGCTGCTCGTTTTGCACCCCTCGTGTTGCCTCAAAATTTGGATGATATGCCCGCCGATTATCAAAGTAAAATTCCATTGTTTGACGACACTCCTCACAGTGTTACAACTCAGCAACATGTGGATAGGATGATAGATTTCTTTGACCTCCATGAGATTGATGCAGAAAATGTGACCATGAGACTGTTTGTACAAACCTTTGGTGGTGAAGTGAGGAAATGGTTCAGAGCTTTGTCGGCTGCAAGTATCACTACATTGGCTAATCTGCAGAGACAATTCTTGGATCACTAGGAAGTGAAGAAAAATCCTCTTCAAATCCTTTCCGAATATGAGAACATCAAGGGAAATGTTGATGAGTATGTTCAAGATTATTGTATTAGATTTAATTCAGTTTACAATGCAATTCCTGATCATATAAAGCCACCTATGGGGCTGGCCTTGATTAAGTTTCCGGACGGTTTTGATACTAATATGGCCTATCAATTAAGAGAGAGAGATCCGACCACTTTGGAAGACATGCAGAAAATTGCAGTCAGCGTTGAAGCTAATCTCCTTGCCAAGAGAGCTAGATAAAAGGCTAAAAAGAAGGTAACAATAAGGGAAGAGGTTTCCACTTTAGATCAAGTGCTTCAGAAGATGGAGAAGATGTTTGACAGATTGACAATTGACAAATCTGAACCACAAGTCAGAAATCCTAACTTTCTTGGCCAGCAGCAGCCACAATTTAGGATAAAACAAAGAGAGCAACGAGCACAAGATCAAGCAGCGCAACAGCAGGTGAAGACACCCTTGCAGCAGAATTTTGTACATGGTCCAAAATCAGATGAGGAGGAGAATGTAATTGGAGAAGAGAATCATTTCTTTATGCCCGATGATATGCCAATTTTCATCACTAAAGATGAGGAGTACTCCGAGAATTCAGCTGAACAGAGGGATGAAAATTTCATTTTTGCAAATGAAACAGTTCTTGAGGAAGAGTCCGATGAATACCAAAGAGGATACATGAATGATTTATCAGCTCAGCAGTGACAATATTCAATTCGAAGTAGAGATGTGACCGTAAATCCAATTCAGAAAAGGAAGGAGATAGCGGTGTCAAAGAATAATCCTCCCAATGTGCAGAAAAAGGGAAGAGAGACAGCTGATCCTAACACCAACAAAATGCCATTAGCAAGTGAAAGACTCAATCAGCCAAATGTGTCAAAGGAGAAAATGGAAAAGAAGGATGTTTCAATGGAATAGGTAGAAAAAGTCTCAATTTTTAACTTAGAAAATGAAATTGCTAAGTTGAAAATATCCATTCCTTTGACTGAGTTGATGAAGAACAACAATTATAAAGGTCAGGTGTCTAAAATTTTGAATTTAGATCCATCATCCGACATGGTAAACGTGGAGGATGACAGTCCCGAGCTGATCTTTGGGCCAACATTGGAAGGTCAATCTCAAGATAGTGATGTTGCTCCTTTTTATATTAGTCTCAGGGTGCATGACTTTGTGTTACATAATGCTATGTTTGATTCTGGAACCTCTCATAATCTCATGCCTAAGGCCATCATGGAGAAATTGGGATTGGATATCACTAGAAAGTATCACGACCTTTACTCTTTCGATTCTGGTAGAGTAAGGTGCATTGGTCTTATCAAGGATTTGGTTGTCAGTTTGGATCAGATTCTGGCTAAAAATGTTTTGATGGACGTGGTGGTGGTGGATATACCTCCTAGATTTGGCATGCTTCTTTCCAGATACTAGGGAGAAAAGATTAAAGGGACAATGCAGCTTGATTTCTCCTATGCTACCATTCCCGTGTTCAGTCAGATGAGGAAACTATACCGGGAACAAAAAATGAAGTACATGATCACTAGCAAGGAGAAGCCGGTAAATCATCCAATCAACTATGTACATACTGATTTAGAATCATTTGTTTTGTATTTAGATAGCTTTAATGATGTAAATAGCCAAGTAGTTGAAGTAGAAGACATTCCCGAGATCACTGAAAATTTCAGAGAAGTCTTAAAACAAGAAAGGAAAAGACTTGATAGTACCGCTGAGCAATCAACCTTCCGACAATAGCAACATATTAATGGACAGCAAGGAAGAGAAACAGAACAAACAGAATTTCAGCATTTGGAAGAGGATGAAGCAGGCCTGTGGAGCATGGATTTTTATGGAACAGTAGGAAGGGAATGTGCTAGAATTGGTATTTGGATACGCAACCGTGTTTTCGCCCCAAACAAAGTGCCAAGCAATGTAAGGGTCTGTTCTTATAAACTAGCTTTTGACTGTTCAAATAATGAGGCTGAGTATGAAGCTTTAATTGTCGGTTTGAAAGTTCTTAGAAAATTGAATGCTAAAAGGATTTTAGTGTATGGCGACTCCAAGTTAGTTATCAAGCAGGTGAAAGGGGAATACCAAGCTAAGCATCCTCGAATGCGGGCCTACCGCAATGCGGTGTTGGATATCTTGAAAGTATTTTCTGATTATACTTTAACATGTGTCCCCCGTGCTCAAAATGTCATTGCAGATTCACTTGCAACAACGACAAGTAATTTGAAAATTCTGATGAATTCAAACAACAAGTTTGAGATTCACGTGAAGCATTTCCCAGTTGTCCCCGACAATCAAAGGTATTGGCAAGTGTTTCAAGATGATGATGAGATCGATGAATTTCTGCAAAATAAAGGTAAGTTCAAAGACACTTCTATTGATGTGGAGTACGATGATGGTGAAGCGGATATAGAAGTCAATCAAATGGAAGTTTTGCAGCTCAAAGACAACATCATTCCTAAAGGTTTAATACCTTTAGAGGAGCTGTTCGATCAGGATGATGTGGCCTAGAAACCGAGCTTGTTGCCAACCGAGAAAGGATTTGAGGATGTGAACATTGGATCAGTTGAAAATCCTAAGATGGTGAAATTATCAAAGACATTGCCTCCACAGGTAAAAGCAAGTATATCAGTTTGTTATCCTCTTTTACTGATGTATTTGCTTGGGATTATTCAGATTTGAAGGCATATGACACAAGCATAATTCAGCATGTCATTCCGATCAAGCCAAATCAAAATCCTTTTCGTCAGAAGCTAAGAAGAATAAATCCGCAGTTGCTGCACTCAATCGAGAAGGAAGTGAATCGATTGTATAAATCTGGTATCATAGTCCCCATAATATTTTCAGATTGGATTTCAAACTTGGTGCCCGTCTGCAAGAAAATAGGTGAGATCCGGTTATGCATTGATTTTAGAAATTTGAACAAAGTATCCTTGAAAGACAACTACCCATTGCCTATGATGGATCATATACTTCAGAGAGTAGTTGGAGCATCCCGCATGTCGCTACTCGATGGTTATTCGGGTTATAACCAAATTCTGGTCCATGAGGATGATAGAGACAAAACAACATTCACCACTCTGTGGGGAACTTTTCATTATGCGAAGATTCCTTTTGGATTGAAAAATGCTGGTGCAACCTTTCAGCGGGTGATGGATATCACATTTGCTAATGAAAAAGATGTCTTTCTAGTTGTTTATCTTGATGACTTGACTGTTTTCTCTAATTCAGATGAAGATCACCTTTATCATTTGAATATTGTGTTTCAGCGGTGTAGGAAGTATGGCATCTCGCTCAATCCAAAGAAAAGTTTGTTTGCCATGGATGAAGGCAAGCTTCTCGGGCATATTGTCTCAAAGGAGGGCATCCACATTGATCCAGCTCAGGTGGAGGCCATTCAAAAGATTGATTTCCCACGAAGTAAGAAAGAAATCCAATCCTTCAATGGTAAGATAAATTTCTTACGTCGCTTTGTGCCCAATCTTGCAGAACATTTAAGAGAAATCACAAACATGCTCAAAAAAGATAGTGCAGTAAGGTGGACTGAGGAAGCAGTTAAGTCTTTCAATTTGGTGAAATTAGCTCTTTATTCAGCTCTAGTTCTGATCATCCCAGACTATACTCATGATTTTATTTTGTTTTAGTTTGCCTCAGATCATACTATGGCAGCGTCTTGATGCAGAAAAGAGACCAGCTTGAGAAACCAATTGCATTTTTCAGCAGAACCATAAGGGATGTGGCATTGAAGTACAATATAATTGAAAAACAAGCCCTTGCTTTGGTAAAAGCATTGAAAGATTTTCGGGTTTATATTTTGCATTCTCACATTCTCGCTTATGTCCCTAATGCTGCTATTAAGGATGTCCTAGTGCAAACAGATCCGGAGGGGAGAAGAGGAAAATGGATTGCTGCCTTGCTGGAATATGACGTGGAAATCAAACTGACAAAGCTCATTAAAGGACAGGGGTTGGCTAAACTAATGGTTGAGTCAAATTTGCATGCCTTGGACATTAATCTAATCACTGCTATGTCCGAGGAAGATGAAGAGAATTTGCCCTCTCAGGTATCAGAAATTTTCCTTCTTTCTCCTTGGTATTCGAACATTGTTTATGTACTCCAAATCTGTCATCACCACTTGGAATGACTAAGAACAAAATTAGGACACTGAAATTGAAGGCTGCAAAATTTTGTATTATGAATGGTGCACTCTATTGGAAAGACCCCAGTGGTGTCTTGCTGAATTGTTTAGTAGAAGAAGAGGCAAAACAGGTTATGGAAGACTTTCACAAGGGAGATTGCAGAGGCCATCTTTTCTGGAAGACAACAACCAATAAAATCTTGAGAGCGGGGTATTATTGGCCAACTCTTTTTGCTGATGTGTACAAAACAGTGGCCAGCTACCACGAATGTTAGATTTTTCAAGGTAAGAGGAAGTTGCAGCCTTTACCACTCAAGCCCATTGAAGTAAGTGCTCCATTTCAGCAGTGGGGTTTGGATTTCATTGGTGAGATCCATCCTTCTTCTTCAGCATAGCATAAGTGGATCCTCACAACGACGGATTATTTCACTAAATGGATTGAGGCAATTCCTACGAGGCAGGCTACTGATTCAGTAATTATCTCATTTCTTGAAAACAACATTTTGCCTCGTTTTGGCTGTCCTAATGAGCTGATCATTGGCAATGCAGTAGCCTTTAAATAAAAAAGAATGATTGAATTTTGTCAAAAGTATCAAATCACTTTGGGGCACTCGACTGCCTATTACCGACAAGGCAATGGATTGGCAGAATCCTCAAATAAATATCTTGTCAACATTATCAAAAAACTGCTGGAAACTAACAAGAAAAGTTGGCACAAAAAGCTAGTCAATGCACTTTGGGCAAATAGGGTAAGTCAAAATAAATCTATAGGCATGTCCCTTTTGAGCTTGTGTACAGCGTGGACACAGTCTTCCCGACCTCTCTGGCAGTCCCGGTGGTCAAACTTTTGCAAGAAGCCAATAGCGAAGATGATAGTTTGCAGCGGAGGATCAATCAAATGATTCATTTGTAGCAAACTAGAGAGGAGGTATTTTAGAACACTTTCAAGCTACAGGAGAGAATCAAGAGGATATATGACCGAAAAGCAAAGGTGGACAGGTTTGAAATCGGAGACATAGTGCTGAAATGGGATGCAAGGAATGAAGAGAAAGGTAAACCTGGCAAATTTGAAAATCTTTGGAAAGGACCGTACAAGATTGCTGCACATCGGGGCCCGAATGCTTTCCTTTTACAAGCGCTGAATGGTGAAGACTATCCTAGCGGGCTGGTCAATGGTCGGCTCCTCAAACGATATTATTTGTGAAATGTTTTCTGCTGTCCTACTCATCATTGTATATACTAGTTTGTTTAAATTCCATTGCAAGTGTGTATTGTTTTCATTCTTCAGTTTGGGGCCCGAGGTGAAGGCTATAAAGCTGAGGTTTGATTTTAGTTTTGGTTTGGTTTGATAGAGTCAGGTCTTTTAGTCAATTTCAGTCTTGAAAATGAGTCAATTTTGAGTCACATTCAGTCCTAAAATTGAGTCATTGAGTCAAGAGTTTGGTTTCGGTTTGTCGAAGTTATTGACTCCATAGCCCAATGGACGAAGGCACTGCTTGCTTTCCCAGAGATCTGTAGTTCTTGGCACCTCCAAGGAGCTACCATCCCCATTGGAGCCAATGTTAGTGTCGGTATCTTCATCCCTCCGTTAGAGATCAAATCCTCTTGTTGCATTGCATATTAGGTGTCCCGCCCAGTCAACTGCATTACATTAAGCGCATGAATCATCTGATGGTAGTGGCTTCTCCTACAGTTTCCCTCATGTCATTTACCTGCTGGCTCATGTTTATTCATCAAAAATTGTATATAGTCACCTTTTTGTCTTAAAAATTGCAAAAGTCTTTCCTAGGGTTTCATCGTCATATAGGTCTAGGGTGTAATATCCCTCCCCTTAATAATAAATAATAAATAATAATAACATAATAGTAAATAATAAATAATAAAAATAATAAATAATGCAAAAATAATAATTAATAATAGAAATAATAAATAATAAAAATAATAAATCATAAATGTTAAATAATAAATGATATTAAAAATATATACAAAGAAAATAAATAAAAATAATAAAAATAAAAATAGTAATAACCATACTAAAGCTCTAAATAAGAATAAATAGAAATAAAACAAGAAAGCTAAAAATCAAAAGAAAGTTGCATGTAGACACATGGAGTGTGTGCATGTGGTTCCCCTTCCAATGTTTGTTCTATTTAATAGATGGTGAGGAGGATGGGAGGAATTACATCTTTCCGAGATTCTATCTTTCATTCTCTTGGGAGAATGGTGTTCTAAGATATAGGAGTCACTAGCAGTAGTACGTTGATTGAGGGCTCGGGGGTGGCCAGTTGTAGCAAATCCTTGCACAATTGAGCCTACGGTTGGGTGGAGAGTCGTCCCCAAAACCTTGTTGCTGTAAGCCTACTTCTACCACACGTAAGCACATTGGAGAGCAATGGAACAAGAGGTAGAAAATTGACAGGCAACATTATGAACCATACATCAAGCCTGGCTATTTGAGACAACTTAGCAAAGTGTTTCCTTTTCGGTACCTCAAATATTCTTATGCTCCTTTGATGAAATTGATTATGAAGTATTTCAGCTATGAGGGCCGGTTTTCCCGTTTATATGCTTATCATATCAGACTGCTGATGCATTTTACCAGGGTGAGGATGATGAACCTCCCCTACTGCATGTACCAAAACATTGAGAATATGACCACCCTAGTATAGCACAAGACTCCTCAGCAGCAGTTCAACATTATATATCATTTTTCTCTCATTAAAATTGTGGTCATCCATCAGCTTGGCTTACAGCACATCACTTGGGAGGATTTCATTTCTCCTTAGTTTTTCACAGCTCCTCACGGACCTTCAGAGACTATACATGAAACAGGTGGACCTTCATATCAGCATGAGGGTCATGAGACACAGACCGCTAGCATGTCGGTGTTTATCACTTATCAGAAGGGCACTATACAGTTATTCGCAGAAGCTAAGCTAGTATTATCTCCACCCAGGGTGGAAGGGGTCTCGCTTCTGTCATCAGCACAAAAGGTTCAGGACAAAGGCAAGAGGTTGCTACAGGATGAAGGACCATCATGTGAGCGGGAGATTTATTTCATTCTCATTGAGGGTGATGATACAGATATGGGCCCGCATATCACAAATCTCAAAGAAGTCATTCAAGAGCAGCAGGCGGACATCAATCCCTTGTCCCTCAACTTGGAAAGGGCTAAATGGAAAATACAGTACTTGGAGCAAATAAATAAGCAGCTTGAAGATCATCAAGTGATTATGGAGTTGCAAAACATTCGGGAGAATCGCCAAGTTGCCCAAAGGAGGGGGGTGGAGCTCACTTCACTTGAGCAAGAGGTTAATGCCGATCGGGAGTCATGGCTTGAAAGAGCCAATATCCACTTGGAGAGGAGGTTAGAAAAGGCTATCAATGAGAAGAATATGTTGAGAAACATGGCATATCATTATTTTTCAAGGAATATGGTGTGCCAAGCTAGAATCAGGAGCTTGAAGGCAAAATTGAAGAGAGCATCAAGGAGGAAAAAGGAGCATGAAGGACTTCAAATATTGGTTGAGGCTTCCTTGGCCCAACACAATGCTTGATGAAGAAGACTCAGCCCAAATTTCAAAAAATTTTGGGCACTTTTTGCATTTTTGGAACTTTTGGCACAAAAAACAGGATTTTTTGCTCTATGCGCCGCGCCACTTGGCGCTCGCTTTTGATAGGAGCCTCCAAATGACAAAAACTCAAAATTTTTGGATTTGGCATGAAAAAATATGCTTTCCTACCAATGGCCAAGAAATTTGGACAGGTTTTGAGCCCTCAAAAAGGTAAAAAACACTCAAAAAATGACCTCACTGCCCCTATTTTGACACACAGGAAGCAATGTTGGGAGAGCTGAATTTTTGAGGGGAAAATGGAGGCCAAATTGGAAAATTCCACTTGGGTTAGAAATTAGACAAGAGGACCTTTCCAACAAGAACACTTGGAGAAAATTTGGACATCGGGAAGGCCTTCAAAAGTGGATCCAAACAAGTGCTATGCATAGAGAATCAGGCGCGGTGCATAGAGGAAATTTGGCCCAGTTTGACCAGGAATGCTCTGGTTTTCACCTATCTTTTGCCAGTTTGACTTTTTCACCTTCTTAATGTCAAATTTGTGATGTAATTCAATGTACATGGATGGATCATGATGTAAATATGTCAAATTTTCACTTATGGAGGTAGATTCATCTGTTAAAAAGTTGTTTGAAACTAAATGAATCTGTTCCCTTGTTTCTAGAGGCATGTTGTTCTATTGCTGATTTCTAGTTCTCAGTTTAGAATTAGTTGAAACACCTCCTCAACATGTGAGCTTGAACCCTAGAGGCTAGGATGAGTTATGGTTTTTCTATATTACGTTGTTTTTCAGTCATTAGCATGGTTGGACTTTTGAGAAAGCCTTGAGCTTCATTGTACACTCATATCAGTATTTTGGCTAAGGAATTGAGACCAGGATTTGCAGCACCCTTTGGATCCCTGGGGCATTTTATTTTGGTATAGTGCTTTTCTTTGTAGTTGTGAATTTACTTATGTGTTATGTATGACATTATCTATCTTGTTTCTTCCTAACTAAATCAAACAAGAGTGTAAGTAGAATCTATTGAAATTGCAGTGCTCTACTTGAGCTTTGCTTTAGTTTCTTGATGTTTTCAGCTGTTTGGAGAGGATCCATGGTTTCTCTTTCCCTCTTCAACTCCTCACCTATCTAATCCTTCCACCTCATTCGATTTCAAGTGCCAAAATCAGTTGCCTACCTTGCCCCATTGAGATCTCTGCAAAGCTGAGCCTCATTCCCTGCACCCAAAATCTACTTTCCCATTTGAGCCAGCAAAAACATCATTTTATTCAATCAAACTCTTTTACACACATACCTAGCCTAAGATCAGTAGTTATATCAGTCATCTCAAGCCTTTAGTGATCATATTTGCTGAGATTGACCTGGAGAGAGCCCTCTCCCGACCTGATAGGGCTAGCTACCAGGTTAAGCGTGGTTTGATGTTGGCCCTGGATCCTACCTTTATCAACCTAAGGTAAATCTAGACTCTAACACATACTAGGCTCGCAGTTCTTGTTTGAGGCCATACAAGGATTTTACAAGTTTGAATACTTTATGTTCATGTCCTTTCTTAGCAAAGCCTTCAAGCTGGGACATAAAAACATTCTCTTTTAGATCTCCATTCAAGAAAATAGTTTTTACATCCATTTGATGGACTTTCCAACTATTCTGAGTTGCTATGGAAAAGAGTGTCCGGATGGTAGCCCATTTGATGTGGGGATAAAAGTCTCCTCATAATCTACCCCTTCCTTCTGTGCAAAACCTTTTGCCACAAGCCTAGCTTTGTGCTTGTCAAGTGAGACATCAGCTTTATACTTGTTCTTGTAGACCCACTTGAAGCCAATTGGTTTGGTTCTCAATGGAGGATCAACTAGCTTCCAAGTGCCATTCTTTATCAGGGCATCATACTACTTTTGCATTGCTTCTTTCCATTCATCATGAGAAGCAGCTTCTTTGAAGGAAGTTGGTTCAAAATCTGTAGACAAATTCAATTCACAATCATAAGAAACATCCATATCAATAGGTGAATCAAAGTCATCTACATCACCTCCATTTTGTCGGTTTGAATTTCTAGTTCCTGTATTTCCAACCCCATCAGGATGAACATTTTCAAGTGTCTTTGTCACCCACTTTGGGGGACCTTTCTCAGATGGTCCAGGCTGCTCCGTTGATTGAGTTGGGACTGAATCAAGATTGAGCCTCCCAATTCTGTCAATAACATCACTCAAAGTTTCATCCATTGTTGGAGTTTCATACGGGGGAGAGAGTACTTCAGAAGAAGATTCAACAGGTTGATCTAGTATAGGAATCCCCCATTCAAGAAGTGGAATCTGATTATCAAATTCTTGAAATGATTTTGCATTTGCGAATCTATCTAAGCGATCAAGTTTCTGCTCAACAACATTGTCAGTTTTGGATGATTCAAGAAAGATTACATCTCTAGATACAATAAGCTTTTTATTGAGTTCATCATAGAGATGATATGCTTTGGAGGTGTTTGAATACCCCAAGAAGATACACTTACAACTTCTTGCACCAAGTTTGTTTCTATATACCTTTGGTATCAAGGCATAACATGTGGAACCAAAGACCCTGAGATGCTTTACTGAAGGAATGTGCCCATAGCACATTTCATAAGGAGTCTTGTTTCTAATAACATTAGATGGACATCTATTCTTTACATATGTAGCACATAGAACTGCATCAACCTGTTGTGCCCTACAACAACCCCCCATTTCATATCATCTGTATTCATAAACAATCAACATATGAAATGGGTCCCTTTTAAAAAAAAAATAATTGGCATTAATGAATTTGTTCGAAAAAGGTATGATAATCAAATGTGTTTGTGAATTGAAGCCTTTTTCGAATAACAATGTTCCCAAAATAAAACAATCTTTTGTTATTGCGATAAAGCGATCGCAAGATCGCATATCGCAATAACAAGAGAGACGCATTTAAATGGCACTTTGGTCTTTGCCGATGCGATATCGCTATCGGCGATCGGCGGTATTCAATGCATACACAAAAAGAGCACATATCTTACACCCCGATGCGACGCTATATCGGCGATCGGCTATCGGCACTGCCTCTTGTGGGAAAACGCTTTAAGTTATAAACCCCGACCCGATGCGATATCGCTATCGGCCGTCGGCGGAATCCCATGCACTCTCATAAGGCGCTCAGGTCTTTCCCCGATGCGATGCGATATCGCTATCGGAAGTCGGCAAATCACTTAATATGCATCTGGTAATGTGTTCACGCGCTAGTCCGATGCGATGTCGCAATCGGCATTCGCCAGGACTTCTTTCAAACGATAGTGTAACTCCCACCCCCGATGCGATGCGATATTGTTCATCAGTAATCGGCATTCTCAAAAAGTGATTGCTTTGAGCCTTAAAATTATATTTAAATCCGGTTGATAAAGCGCAGATTTCAAAATGCCGTTAAATGCAGGGATAAGGTAATGCATGCGTATTTAATAACTTTGCCCCTTCGATTAACGAATACTTGCGTCTAAAGCATTATCATATCTGTTGCACGCGTTAGGGGGTCATTCAGCTGAATAACAGTGTAAAGGTCATTTAATGGGTAGCAGGCCTTAAAAACACCATTAATGCATATGCGATCTCTTACCAGTGATTGGATCCGCAGCCATTTTTTGAAAATTAATATCGCCACGCTTCAAGTGATATATATCTTTCCCATTATGCTTTGTCTTCATTATTTTTCGTGTTACGATTTCTCTTGCATTTGTGTAGAGTTCGTTTGTTGAGAAAAGCCTGAACATGATGGGGAAGAAACACAAGAGGACTGCTGGTCCCACTGCAACACCTGTTGCAGGTCAAACTGCTACAATTTCGAAGAAAGGCCTAATCTCGGACACTACGTGCACTGGTCTTGCTAGGACCACATGGCAGGGCACATATAATCTGTTAGAGGCCGAGCAACCACAAAAGGCAGTGACAAAGGCTAGTGTGGATGTACTAAGGAAGTCTGATGCAACTCTCAAAGACTTGGCCGACTCCTTTTTACACAGAATAGCAGGCAGAGAGCAGGTCCTACCTTACACTGACGTGGTGCGCTGGGTGATTGAAGAAATTCCCATCACTGATAGAACTTTTCACACAAGGGATGGAAGGATTTTCGGGTCGTTCAAGCCTGATGACCTGAGGCGGATGTATCATTTGCCTGAACCGGAGCTAGTCTATAACATAGTCTTCGTGGAGAAATTCACAAAAGAAAATGAATCACCATCCAAACCCCTCCGAGATTGGAGGCAGAACCCAGCCAAACACAAGCATGAAAGTTCGGGTAAGTACTCCAACGTTTCTTTGGCTTCTCCCTATTGCTATGCGGGGATTATGATGTGTAGATTGTGGGGATTACATGACTCCGCTAATATCAATATTGACATGGTTCCCCTAATGGAAGCGGCTGTCAATAGTATAATTATGGATTGGGCCACTATTCTTTCTGATAAGTTGGTCGTAGCTGTTCGTGAATTTAGAGCCAAAACTATAGTCATCGAAAGGAAAATCCCGCCATTTTATTATACTACTTACATTATGGATACCCTGTGTTTTAATTCTGAGTTTCCTGTCCTCGGTTGGAGATGGACCACCCAAGATCCAACACCCATTCATTTATACCATCAGAAATTGTGGAAGTCCTCTTACAAGGACCATTTGTACCAAATTTGTAATGGTTTCATGGTGCCCATTCACTATTCTATTTATGACAAACCCATTCCCAGAATTTCCTATGAAGCTTCTTTTGACTTACCAGCCGTAGCAAGTTGGTTCGGGGAAGAGCATTTCACCTATATCAGAGTTTTTGGGAGTAAGGCTAGGCCGCATGTCCTCCCTTTATATATCCCAGACAAACTGTTAGCCCGGGAAATCTGCTACCAGATTATGGCAGAGAGTGTCACACAAACTCTCAAAGAGGAGAAGAAGAGAGGTTGGCCCTCTTTTCCTTTAAGAATTGGGGTTTTTACTCTGCTTAATTACAAGCATGCAGAAAAAGAAGCAACAAAACTCCAAACTTTATCCTTGGCCACTATCCCAAACAGACTCTATGATCCAAAGCAAACTGCCTACACTGCCCTAGAACAGGCAAAATTAACAAAAATTGATCATCAAGAGGATGAGTTTGATGACCTGTTCGCAGGTGCCGATACAATAAGCCAAACCAAACAGCTTGCCAGAATGAAATACAATGATGAGGCGTTGACTGAGTTTAATAAACTTAGAGACCAGAGGTTGCAAACTCTGCCTCTAGATTTATTATCCACAACCCCAGCGTCTTCCTCAAGCGAGCCTGATCGGCAACAGATACGTCCACCTCCTGTTACAACTAAAGAACAGGATAAACAACAGGAGGAAAGGCAGAAGAAGCTGCAGGCTGAGAAGCAAAGAAAAGAGCAAGCAGAGAGGCAGAAAAAGGAGCAGATAGAAAGGCAGCAAAAGGCACAGAAGGATCAAGAGCAGAGGAAGAAGAAGGAAGAAGAGAAACTAAAGAAAGAACTGGCAGATAGGCAGAAAAAGGAATTGGAGGAGCAGCAGCAGAAAGCACAAGAGGAGCAACAACGAAAAGCACTTGAAGAACAGCAGAAGTTAGAACAAGAAAAAGAACGGAGCAAAGCCCATACAGAGCAACATAAGCAAACCTCCACCGATCCTGAATTGATTAAACAATGGAACCAATTCGATTCCATTATCAGTGGTAAGGAAGGCTCCAAAGACACAGACACCTCTAAAACAAGCGATGCGCCCGATACCACTTCTTCTCAGGTTCTAGGAGGAACCAGCGGCCCACCCATTTCACAGGATGTCGAGGTAATCACTAAAGACCCATCCGATCAAATTGTTCTCCAGGTGGAAGAAATTCCTCCCCTGGATATTTTCTACAGCCCAAAGCATAGAGCCGTTATTAAGCGCTCTAAGAAAAGACGAAGGCTTGATCAACCTTCTATCTTTCCTGAGCAAACAGTCACGGGCAATATGGTCTGGAAGGAGGAATTGGATCCCTCCGATGATCTAACAAAGCTGTCGCAATTCGCAGGAGCTTATTCTGCAGCAACTATCGACAAAGCATCGGAGGTAAGTCTTCTGTTGAAGACTAAGGACCATGAAATATATGCATTACAGGCAGAGGTAATTGAAGCGAAAAACAAAGCAGCACAGGTGGAAGAGTAGTTGCTGGCTCAACAGCAGGAAAACAATTTGTTAACCCAGCAACTGCAAATTGAAAGACAAAGGATAGACCAAAGTGAGATTCAGAAGGCAAAAGAATTGTCGGAGGCATTGTCACAGTTGAAAGCATCAAATGAGCTGATGATGAAATCGAAAGATGAGCGAATAGCTCAACTATCAGCACAGCTCGAAGGTATCAAGAGCACACAGAATGTGAAAGATTTCAGAGCAGAGGCAACTCAAATAAATAGCGCATTACTGTCTCAGATCAGACTTCTATGTCAACAACTTGCTAAGGCTGAGCCATTATGCGAAATATCTACAACAGTGTGTGAGCAAATAGAGAAGGCCAGAAATGAGCTAGATCAGGCCGAAGAAGCCATATCTGATTATCTTGAGTGGCAAGACACTGAAGAAGGGAAAGCGGCGAATTTGTCCCGAATCCATGAAACGTACAAGGACATACTCTTCACGGAATGGAACACTCAGGTAATGAAAGCAGAAAGGGCGGCTTCCAGGTGTAAAATAATTGCCAGCAATATGATCGACCTAGTCAATGATACACTTTATTTGGAAAATATGATCTCCAAGTGCACACCTGGAAGCATAACAACAGCAGATATGCTTGAACAAACAAGTTATCATGGCTTGGAGGAACAGAGGAAGTTAATTACCAGAGTAAATACTTTAACCTCTGATGCATATTGGCTCTTTCTAGTCAAGCCACACACTCAAAGGTCTGCTCTCAAGTGTTTAACAGATGCCCTCGGATGCCTGATCCCCGACATTCAGGATGCTACATATGATGCCTAGCTAACTTCGCGTCTCAACACTCCACCAGAAGTAGAGCCAATGCTGGCGATATGTCAGCTAAGGAGTAAAGGCAAAGAACCCACCGAATGAAGCATTGCCGCCAACTGCCAGATCGCCAAGAAAGATGGAAAAAACATTTATTGATGCCAATTTAATAGCTTTTCAGTTGTTTAGATATTTAGATTAGTATAGTATTTATAGACCCTTTCATTGTTTTGGAAAGGGTCGTAAAATTTTGTAATAGACTTAAAGGCTGAAGTTTGCACTATTGTGCTTCAGTCTATATTCTTTTGTGAAACTCGACCAACAGTTCTTAATTTTGATTAGAAGGCTGTTTTACACAATTGCGCACAACTGTCTGTTGTTTGGAATGCTTTCTGATTTGAAGGAAGGACTGCGACATAGTGATTAATATACTGGATTGATCGAGCAGCTTACATGGTACTATTATCTGTATCTGTGTTCTTTCTTATTATATGAATTGCTGTGTTATTATCTTTGCTATTGTTGAATGCATGTATGCGATATAACAACGAATCTTCATTTCGTTTCACTATTGAATGTTTTGGTGATTTGTTATCTCTTTCACCCATGCATGTATCAATGATATAAACGATTAAGTGTAGTAATTCGCTATTATCGCTCTGCATAACTAATTATGCAGAGCAATCTTAAATGGTTTAAACATCTATGCTTAAGTGTTAGAGTCATCTATATGCCTGCCTTAAAGCACAGATCATCAAACGCTACGCTTTACCAAGTGATAAGTCCCGGGATTAGATTATAGTTATTACATTTCGCTTATAGTTTAGCTGTTCGCTTATTACCATCCTATGTCATAAGTCACTCATCCATCCCGTTTACTTATAATTCTTGGGAAACTGGTCCCATTATCCCCAGTCGGAACCACTATTCCAAACGGAAAAGGAGCTGCACTAAGGTCCGGACCGGGTGGTTTCCCCAATGTTGTTGCAACGATTTTCGGGGCATCAACATTTTTGGCGCTAGAAGGAGGGCTTGACTGTGAATGGCAAGCAGACCCAAATCGGCAAGTCATTCTAAGAGTAATTCTCCCTCCAAATCTCCTCGTTCTTCTCAATTACATGCTGGTTCGCCAGCCCATAACCAAGAAGAAGAGGAATCTACCACCACTGCTCAATCCCATCATATCCCAGAACAGCTAAGTCTTGAATCTCCTGAAGTCCAGTCTCTAATCCATAAACTTCAGACCTTCTCGATCTCACCACAGAAATCTGAGATATCAGAAAGTAGTGCGACTTCGCAGTTCAACCTCACTCATCTGCTCACCAGACTTCAGAGCGAAAAACTTGGTATTGAACCCACTGAGTTTCCTTTACCCAAAAGGAAAAAGCCAAAGAAAAATACTGAAGGATCTGATAGTGGGGATTTTTCTTCCACATCTTCCATTTCATCCCCTCATCTGCAAAGTCAACCACCCACTCCTCCATTACATATTGTTGTTCATCAGGGAACAGGAGCCTCAATATCCCAACCTATTCACTCTTCATCTTTGATACCTCACCAAACATCTGGAATCCCGACAGTAGTGACAACCACTGTCGCTAGCATAATGGCAGATCCATGGACTAGGCCGGGTGCAGTCAACATGCCTGGACCATTGCATGATCTACCAGATGCTCCCGAAAAATGGCTGCCTAAATTTAATCCAGATAACGGAACCCAAGCTGAAGAACATATTAACAATTTTATGTTAGCAGTTAACTTAAAAGGAGTGACAGAGCAAGATGTTGTTGTAAGACTTTTCCCCTACACTTTACAAGGATCAGCAGGATCCTGGTATTTTTCCTTACCTTCTGGTTCAATTACCAGTTGGAACACATGCCAAGAGCAGTTTCTTACCAAGTATGGAGATGATAGGTCCTTAGCTACTTTAATAAACGATCTCTCCAATCTGAGGATAGAGCATAGGGAACCAATAAAGGAGTTTAATGCCAGATTTAATAAACTACTGAATAAAATCCCTACCGATTCTAAACCAAGTGAACAAATCCGAAGCGAATGGTATATTACCGCCTTACCTGCCAACATAGCTATTTTTGTAGACAGGGCTGGGAAACCTACCTTAGCTGAAAACATGAAAGAAGCACTTGCTGTTGAAAAGCGCATTAATGCTCTTGAGAAGAAAGCTGCTCTAGAAGATCGAAAAGCCAAAAAAGTCTCGTTTAAAGAAGATTCCAAGAAGAAAACCCCAAAGGACCCCTATGACATGGAAGGTTTACAAAAGGTCCTTAAAACATTGTCTAACGAAATGGTTGATATCAAGAAGCAGGTGGCCGAAACCTCAAATAAAAGACCATTTAGAACTTACAAGAAAACTGAATCAAAGCCACCCAACGTTATATCTAATGCAGACTCAGACCAAGAAGAAGAGGAAGAGGAAACAACTGTACAGACCGATGATGAAGAAGAAGTAGCTGAATGCCATGGAATGTGGGATTTTATACTCCCAAACTCTGATACTGAGAATGAAGAAGAAGCCTTTCCAGTTACTACAAGAAGTAAAAGTACTTCTGAACTTCCCCAGGCAACTTCGAAGAAGAGGAGCGCAGGTGCTGCTACAGCAAAGGAAAAAGTTCCCCCTAAGAAGTCGCCTGTAGTAGCCCCCCAAAACCAGCCTTCAACTTCTAATTCTCCTTCAACATCCAAGACATTAGTGATATCTGACTCAATGGAGTATAATATTGTTGATGATATGAAGAAAACTAAGGCAAATATAACTATGTTTGAGCTTAGCAAATTAAAACATCAACAAAAATTACTTCTCAAAGAATTAAATGCTGTTCCCTCTACTCCCCTTCCCAGTACAAGAGCTGCCAACGATCAAGGCCAGCCTCCTGCAGGTATGGTTGAAGCTACCGATTCAGTTCTAATTGGAGATAAATCAAATTCTCACACTCCACCCTTCCTGCTGACGTATGAGATTTATAATAGAAACATGCACAACTGTTTAATTGATTCAGGGGCTTCATCTAATATAATGCCAGCTTCAGTTTGTTCTAAGCTAAACATTGAACCACAGAAGTCAGCCACTCATATTGTGCAGTTGGATAGGACTAAAGTGCAGGTAGTGGGTGAAATTAATTCTGTAACCATCAGGTTGTCTGCCGACCCCAGGGTTGTCCAGAGAATTGATATTTTAATTGCCGACATACCTGAATTTTATGGTTTAATATTGAGAAGAGATTGGTCCGAAAAACTGCACGGGTATATTTCTACAGATTGGTCACATATGTGGCTTCCCTACAAGGGAAAGCCAAGTCAAATAAGGATCGATCGTGAGAAGCATATGACCCACACAATTACTGAATTTGAGCAAGAAAACCAACTTGTGGCATTCAACAACAACATTTTGGGGAACTATTCGGCAGAATCATTCTTTGGCAACTTTGTTGCCCAACCATCTCCTTTTTCAGTCAATCATTTTACATCTCAAATAGAAAATTTTTCACAAACTGATAGGTCCAGATGTTTTAATGATGCTGAGAAAAATGTAGATACTTTTGTTAATATTCCTTTATTTTGGTCTCTGTATTTTGATGGCTCTAAGTCCACTGAAGGTTCAGGAGCAGGATGTATATTGGTTAGTCCGCAAGGAGATAAGACAATGTTGTCTTGTAGGTTAGAGTTTGAGTGCACTAATAATACAGCCGAATATGAAGCTTTAATCCAAGGATTATACAAAGCAATCGGCCTGGAGGTGCGATATCTAAAGGTATTCGGCGATTCGGAAATCATTGTCAAACAGGTTAGAAATGCAATTCATTGCCTTTCGACTCACCTTAAACATTACCAATCGCTCGTTCAAGAGCTTACCTCACACTTTTTGGCATTCAACATTTCTTCTATACCTCGATCTCAAAATTCAGCCGCAGATTTACTAGCCAATGTAGCTTCAAAGCTTCTACCTTCTGAAGACTACAGCCTTGATAGATTTTCTGTAGAATTACTTTTCAGACCTTCAATTCCTGACAATGTCACTAATTGGAGAGTATTTAATCATGATGATGATATTTTGCAATTTTTAACTTCTGAGAATTCTTATGATAAGCAAGTTATTGAGGAAGATGATCATGATTCCCAGATGAAAGAAGTGCCCAAAGAAAATTCGATCCCTAAACCAGTGGTAAAATTAGAAGATCTTTATGATATCAAAGACAGGTTTAAACCTGTAATTAATACAAAGCTTCAGAGTTCTACCCTTAGGTTTGAATTGATAAATCTAGGAACCAACGAGTCTCCTCAAAACATCAATTTAGGAACAGGACTATCTCAGAAGGAAAAGGAAGCATTTATTAAATTGTTGAGAAAAAACAAACAAGTCTTTGCATGGAAATATGATGATTTAAAGACCTATGATACATCTATTATCCAGCATACCATTCCTATGCTTCCTGATCAGAAACCGATTCAGCAAAAGTTAAGAAAAATACATCCAAATTTGGAGGGCCAGATAAAGTCGGAACTTAACAAGCTCTTGAAAGCCAAGATTATCTTTCCAGTCCGACATTCAAACTGGGTCTCTAATATGGTGCCAGTCAGAAAGAAAAATGGCGACATTCGAATCTGTATTGATTTCAGGAATTTGAACAAAGCGAGCTTAAAAGACAACTTCCCATTGCCTACTATGGAGCAAATTCTCCAATCGGTGGCAGGTTCTGAATTGATGTCTTTTCTAGACGGGTTTTCAGGGTACAATCAAGTTCTGGTACATCCTGATGACCAGCTTAAAACTACATTCAGAACAAAATGGGGAACCTATGCATATCAGAAAATGCCTTTTGGTCTTATAAATGCCGGAGCGACATTTCAGAGAGCTATGGACATGGCCTTCAGAGGGTTAATTAATCGATCAGTAGTCGTCTATCTAGACGATATTACTGTGTATTCTAAGAAGAGAGATAATCATTTGCACGACTTAAATCAGATCTTTCAGCGATGCAAAAGATATGGTATTTCTCTAAACCCAAAGAAGTCCTTCTTTGCTCTTGACCAAGGAAAACTCTTAGGCTTTATAGTATCCAAAGATGGTATTTATATTGATCCTGATCAGATTAATGAAATTTCTGAAATCCTTTTCCCACATAACAAAAAATCAATGCAGTCATTTTTGGGTCAGATTAATTTCGTCAAACGGTTTGTTCCAGATTTTTCGCAGATTGTATTACCACTTCAGACAATGATCAAGAAGAATTCAGTCTTCAAATGGGGATCAGAAGAAAAGCAAGCTTTTGATGTTATCAAACAATCAATAATCAATGCCCCAGCCTTGAATACTCCAAATTTTTCTAATCATTTTACACTATATACTATTGCATCCAACACTTCATATGCCGCAGTACTCACACAACTGAATGATAACAACTTAGAAGCACCCATATCATTTTTCAGTTCAAATCTTCAAGGTGCCGAATTGAATTATTCTGATGTGGACAAACAAGCCTTTGCTGTATTCAAAGCAGTCAAACATTATAGACCCTTCCTTTTAAAAACCCACACAAAAGTTATAGTTCCTTTCCCAGCGGTAAGGCAACTATTAATTCAGAAAGAATTGGGTGAAAAAAGAGCCAATTGGGTTACAGCGCTTCAAGAGTATGACTTAGAAATAAAGCCAGCAAAGATTGTTAGGGGCCAAGGTTTTTGCAGGATATTGGCAGGAGCATCAAACATTCACGAATCAAGCGATGAGGATCAGATTGAATCCATCAATCAGATAAGTCTCACTGATTTTGAATCTCAATATGCTGATTTGATATTTTATTTGAAGAACGGTTATGCTCCTCCAAATTTATCTTACAAAAATAAAAGGGCCATTAGGTAAAAAGCTAAGAATTTCACTCTCATTGATGATGTGTTGTTTAAACAAAATTATGATTCTATCCTGTTAAGATGTCTTGAGAAACCTGAAGCTCAAAAGGTTTTGCAGGAGCTACATGATGGACCAGCTGGGGGACATTTTGGAGCTGACACAACAGCTCACAAGATTATTCATGCTAGATATTATTGGCCTACTCTATTTAGAGATTGCCATGAGTATGTGAGAAAATGCCTTAATTGCCAAACATCTGGTGGAAGACAACGGAAATCAGCTTTCCCTCTGCAACCTGTCAACATTGAACAGCCATTCGAACAATGGGGATTAGATATCATCGGGGAAATTACTCCACCATCTTCCAAACAACATAGGTATATCCTTACTACTACTGATTATTTTACTAAATGGGTAGAGGCTATTCCTTTGAAGGCGGCAAATGCAGAGGCAATTATCGAGTTCATTGACCAATTCATCATTACCAGGTTTGGTGTTCCAAACGCTCTTGTTTTTGATAATGCTTCCTATTTCTCAGGAAACGCTATATATGATTTTGCTATTAAAAGGGGGTTTAAACTGAAATATTCTTCCAATTATTATCCCCAGGGAAACGGTTTAGCCGAATCTACTAATAAGAATCTCATCAAAATCATTAAGCGAACTGTTGAACAGAATCATAGAAACTGGCATAAATCTTTGGTCTTTGCATTATGGGCTGATAGAATAACACAAAAGGCTTCTATAGGGACCTCTCCTTTCAATCTGGTATATGGAAAAGAAGCCGTGTTGCCTACAAATCTTGTTCTTCCATCTTTAGCCCTAGTACAGTACATTGAAGAGACTCCTTCTTCTTCTATCCAACTTAGACATGACCAAATTCTCAAATTAGAAGAAGAAAGGGAAAAGGCCAGAATCACTCATGCCAAACATCAACAAATCATTAAAGCATCTTTTGACTCAGCATCATCCGATTCCAAACAACTTCAAGTTGGTGACTTAGTTCTCAAATGGGACAAGGCCCATGAGGATAAAGGTAAGCATACCAAATTTCAGAAAATGTGGCTTGGACCATTTCAGATCTGTGAAAAGATAGGCCATTCAACTTTTATATTGCAAGACTTATCAGGGTTGAGAGATTCTCTCCCTGTCAATGGCCTGATCCTGAAGAAATTCTTTAATTGAGAAGGTAACCCCTTCTCCTTTTGTAGATTTGCGTAGTTTGTAGGATTGGTAGGAAATAAAACTGTAGAGTATCTCCATTGACCTTTTGTTGTGTTTGAGGAAGCTGTCTCACAAAAATAATATAAATATTTGTTTTTAGATAATAGAACCCTCAATCAAAAGAAATAGTTTCTAGGAAACTAGATATCCTTGTGTTCTGAAACTATAATCTAAATTTTGAAGACTCCTCTCAAGAGGTAAAAGTTCTGAATCATTTTCTGTTTTCAAAACTAGTCTCCAAAGGTTATCTATTAAAAGATAGAAACTAACCCATTTTCAGTATCTTCAACTCTTCACCTGTCATCCATTTGCTCTTAAGGAGAAGATTGTTCACCCCATTCACTAAAGGTTATGATTACTCAGAGTGTAATTCTAAACTATAAAATATTAAAGATAAGAGGTCTTATCATAAGCCTGCTTACCATGTTCATAGGGAAATAGGTTGACTGACATTACCAATACTGCCTACCAAAACAGGGTAATGGCTTGAAATTTCAAGACAAGGGGTCTCATCACGAGCCAGCTTGATCAGTTAAATTATTACCAGTGAATGACATTGTCATAAGCTGGCCACCAAACCAGGACAGTGGCTTTTTATCTTATTAATTACAAAGAAAAACAGATGAAAAATAAAATATGAAAACATTTTATGGATTCATTCTGTTAATCACACTCTTATGTGAATGGAAAAGTGGACAATACTATGGTTAAAAGGTATCCCTGTCGAGACTATAAATGTTTGCTGGCAACAGAGGCTCTACCTATGACAAAGGGGTTAATTATAAAAGCTGATTTGGGAAAGTTTTCTATTTTATCACTATGAACCAATAAAGACTTATTTTAGAAACTTATTATGTATTTAGTTTCTTGAAACTAAATGGGAAGAAGTTAACAAAATGGAGTTCACTTTAGTCAGAACACATGAATATCTAGTTATATTAGAAGTTTCTCCTTCTGATTGAGTTTCTATTTTTGAAAAGCTTGAGTGTTTGTATTAATTTCAGAGATAACTGGTTCTACCAACGAATCGCCAATTGTTGTGCCCTACAACAACCCCCCATTTCATATCATCTGTATTCATAAACAATCAACATATGAAATGGGTCCCTTTTAAAAAAAAATTAATTGGCATTAATGAATTTGTTCGAAAAAGGTATGATAATCAAATGTGTTTGTGAATTGAAGCCTTTTTCGAATAACAATGTTCCCAAAATAAAACAATCTTTTGTTATTGCGATAAAGCGATCGCAAGATCGCATATCGCAATAACAAGAGAGACGCATTTAAATGGCACTTTGGTCTTTGCCGATGCGATATCGCTATCGGCGATCGGCGGTATTCAATGCATACACAAAAAGAGCACATATCTTACACCACGATGCGACGCTATATCGGCGATCGGCTATCGGCACTGCCTCTTGTGGGAAAACGCTTTAAGTTATAAGCCCCGACCCGATGCGATATCGCTATCGGCCGTCGGTGGAATCCCATGCACTCTCATAAGGCACTCAGGTCTTTCCTCGATGCGATGCGATATCGCTATCGGAAGTCGGAAAATCACTTAATATGCATCTGGTAATGTGTTCACGTGCTAGTCCGATGCGATGTCGCAATCGGCATTCGCCAGGACTTCTTTCAAATGATAGTGTAACTCCCACCCCCGATGCGATGCGATATTTTTCATCAGTAATCGGCATTCTCAAAAAGTGATTGCTTTGAGCCTTAAAATTATATTTAAATCCGGTTGATAAAGCGCAGATTTCAAAATGCCGTTAAATGCAGGGATAAGGTAATGCATGCGTATTTAATAACTTTGCCCCTTCGATTAACGAATACTTGCGTCTAAAGCATTATCATATCTGTTGCACGCGTTAGGGGGTCATTCAGCTGAATAACAGTGTAAAGGTCATTTAATGGGTAGCAGGCCTTAAAAACACCATTAATGCATATGCGGTCTCTTACCAGTGATTGGATCCGCAGCCATTTTTTTTGAAAATTAATATCGCCACGCTTCAAGTGATATATATCTTTCCCATTATTCTTTGTCTTCATTATTTTTCGTGTTACGATTTCTCTTGCATTTGTGTAGAGTTCGTTTGTTGAGAAAAGCCTGAACATGATGGGGAAGAAACACAAGAGGACTGCTGGTCCCACTGCAACACCTGTTGCAGGTCAAACTGCTACAATTTCGAAGAAAGGCCTAATCTCGGACACTACGTGCACTGGTCTTGCTAGGACCACATGGCAGGGCACATATAATCTGTTAGAGGCCGAGCAACCACAAAAGGAAGTGACAAAGGCTAGTGTGGATGTACTAAGGAAGTCTGATGCAACTCTCAAAGACTTGGCCGACTCCTTTTTACACAGAATAGCAGGCAGAGAGCAGGTCCTACCTTACACTGACGTGGTGCGCTGGGCGATTGAAGAAATTCCCATCACTGATAGAACTTTTCACACAAGGGATGGAAGGATTTTCGGGTCGTTCAAGCCTGATGACCTGAGGCGGATGTATCATTTGCCTGAACCGGAGCTAGTCTATAACAGAGCCTTCGTGGAGAAATTCGCAAAAGAAAATGAATCACCATCCGAACCCCTCCGAGATTGGAGGCAGAACCCAGCCAAACACAAGCATGAAAGTTCGGGTAAGTACTCCAACGTTTCTTTGGCTTCTCCCTATTGCTATGCGGGGATTATGATGTGTAGATTGTGGGGATTACATGACTCCGCTAATATCAATATTGACATGGTTCCCCTAATGGAAGCGGCTGTCAATAGTATAATTATGGATTGGGCCACTATTCTTTCTGATAAGTTGGTCGTAGCTGTTCATGAATTTAGAGCCAAAACTATAGTCACCGAAAGGAAAATCCCGCCATTTTATTATACTGCTTACATTATGGATACCCTGTGTTTTAATTCTGAGTTTCCTGTCCTCGGTTGGAGATGGACCACCCAAGATCCAACACCCATTCATTTATACCATCAGAAATTGTGGAAGTCCTCTTACAAGGACCATTTGTACCAAATTTGTAATGGTTTCATGGTGCCCATTCACTATTCTATTTATGACAAACCCATTCCCAGAATTTCCTATGAAGCTTCTTTTGACTTACCAGCCATAGCAAGTTGGTTCGGGGAAGAGCATTTCACCTATATCAGAGTTTTTGGGAGTAAGGCTAGGCCGCATGTCCTCCCTTTATATATCCCAGACAAACTGTTAGCCCGGGAAATCTGCTACCAGATTATGGCAGAGAGTGTCACACAAACTCTCAAAGAGGAGAAGAAGAGAGGTTGGCCCTCTTTTCCTTTAAGAATTGGGGTTTTTACTCCGCTTAATTACAAGCATGCAGAAAAAGAAGCAACAAAACTCCAAACTTTATCCCTGGCCACTATCCCAAACAGACTCTATGATCCAAAGCAAACTGCCTACACTGCCCTAGAACAGGCAAAATTAACAAAAATTGATCATCAAGAGGATGAGTTTGATGACCTGTTCGCAGGTGCCGATACAATAAGCCAAACCAAACAGCTTGCCAGAATGAAATACAATGATGAGGCGTTGACTGAGTTTAATAAACTTAGAGACCAGAGGTTGCAAACCCTGCCTCTAGATTTATTATCCACAACCCCAGCGTCTTCCTCAAGCGAGCCTGATAGGCAACATATACGTCCACCTCCTGTTACAACTAAAGAACAGGATAAACAACAGGAGGAAAGGCATAAGAAGCTGCAGGCTGAGAAGCAAAGAAAAGAGCAAGCAGAGAGGCAGAAAAAGGAGCAGATAGAAAGGCAGCAAAAGGCACAGAAGGATCAAGAGCAGAGGAAGAAGAAGGAAGAAGAGAAACTAAAGAAAGAACTGGCAGATAGGCAGAAAAAGGAATTGGAGGAGCAGCAGCAGAAAGCGCAAGAGGAGCAACAGCGAAAAGCACTTGAAGAACAACAGAAGTTAGAACAAGAAAAAGAACGGAGCAAAGCCCATACAGAGCAACATAAGCAAACCTCCACCGATCCTGAATTGATTAAACAATGGAACCAATTCGATTCCATTATCAGTGGTAAGGAAGGCTCCAAAGACACAGACACCTCTAAAACAAGCGATGCGCCCGATACCACTTCTTCTCAGGTTCTAGGAGGAACCAGCGGCCCACCCATTTCACAGGATGTCGAGGTAATCACTAAAGACCCGTCCGATCAAATTGTTCTCCAGGTGGAAGAAATTCCTCCCCTGGATATTTTCTACAGCCCAAAGCATAGAGCCGTTATTAAGCGCTCTAAGAAAAGACGAAGGCTTGATCAACCTTCTATCTTTCCTGAGCAAACAGTCACGGGCAATATGGTCTGGAAGGAGGAATTGGATCCCTCCGATGATCTAACAAAGCTGTCGCAATTCGCGGGAGCTTATTCTGCAGCAACTATCGACAAAGCATCAGAGGTAAGTCTTCTGTTGAAGACTAAGGACCATGAAATATATGCATTACAGGCAGAGGTAATTGAAGCAAAAAACAAAGCAGCACAGGTGGAAGAGCAGTTGCTGGCTCAACAACAGGAAAACAATTTGTTAACCCAGCAACTGCAAATTGAAAGACAAAGGATAGACCAAAGTGAGATTCAGAAGGCAAAAGAATTGTCGGAGGCATTGTCACAGTTGAAAGCATCAAATGAGCTGATGATGAAATCAAAAGATGAGCGAATAGCTCAACTATCAGCACAGCTCGAAGGTATCAAGAGCACACAGAATGTGAAAGATTTCAGAGTAGAGGCAACTCAAATAAATAGCGCATTACTGTCTCAGATCAGACTTCTATGTCAACAACTTGCTAAGGCTGAGCCATTATGCGAAATATCTACAACAGTGTGTGAGCAAATAGAGAAGGCCAGAAATGAGCTAGATCAGGCCGAAGAAGCCATATCCGATTATCTTGAGTGGCAAGACACTGAAGAAGGGAAAGCGGCGAATTTGTCCCGAATCCATGAAACGTACAAGGACATACTCTTCACAGAATGGAACACTCAGGTAATGAAAGCAGAAAGGGCGGCTTCCAGGTGTAAAATAATTGCCAGCAATATGATCGACCTAGTCAATGATACACTTTATTTGGAAAATATGATCTCCAAGTGCACACCTGGAAGCATAACAACAACAGATATGCTTGAACAAACAAGTTATCATGGCTTGGAGGAACAGAGGAAGTTAATTACCGGAGTAAATACTTTAACCTCTGATGCATATTGGCTCTTTCTAGTCAAGCCACACACTCAAAGGTCTACTCTGAAGTGTTTAACAGATGCCCTCGGATGCCTGATCCCCGACATTCAGGATGCTACATATGATGCCCAGCTAACTTCGCGTCTCAACACTCCACCAGAAGTAGAGCCAATGCTGGCGATATGTCAGCTAAGGAGTAAAGGCAAAGAACCCACCGAATGAAGCATTGCCGCCAACTGCCAGATCGCCAAGAAAGATGGAAAAAACATTTATTGATGCCAATTTAATAGCTTTTCAGTTGTTTAGATATTTAGATTAGTATAGTATTTATAGACCCTTTCATTGTTTTGGAAAGGGTCGTAAAATTTTGTAATAGACTTAAAGGCTGAAGTTTGCACTATTGTGCTTCAGTCTATATTCTTTTGTGAAACTCGACCAACGGTTCTTAATTTTGATTAGAAGGATATTTTACACAATTGCGCACGACTGTCTGTTGTTTGGAATGCTTTCTGATTTGAAGGAAGGACTGCGACATAGTGATTAATATACTGGATTGATCGAGCAGCTTACATGGTACTATTATCTGTATCTGTGTTCTTTCTTATTATATGAATTGCTGTGTTATTATCTTTGCTATTGTTGAATGCATGTATGTGATATAACAGCGAATCTTCATTTCGTTTCACTATTGAATGTTTTGGTGATTTGTTATCTCTTTCACCCATGCATGTATCAATGATATAAACGATTAAGTGTAGTAATTCGCTATTATCGCTCTGCATAACTAATTATGCAGAGCAATCTTAAATGGTTTAAACATCTATGCTTAAGTGTTAGAGTCATCTATATGCCTGCCTTAAAGTACAGATCATCAAACGCTACGCTTTACCAAGTGATAAGTCCCGGGATTAGATTATAGTTATTACATTTCGCTTATAGTTTAGCTATTCGCTTATTACCATCCTATGTCATAAGTCACTCATCCATCCCGTTTACTTATAATTCTTGGGAAACTGGTCCCATTATCCCCAGTCGGAACCACTATTCCAAACGGAAAAGGAGCTGCACTAAGGTCCGGACCGGGTGGTTTCCCCAATGTTGTTGCAACGATTTTCGGGGCATCAACACAACCCAAAACATTAATTTTACATTTTTGAAAAACATCATGGAGTGTACCATATTTAAGATTGTCCTATTCATTCTTTCAGCTACTCCGTTCTGTTGGGGATTATAAGGCACAGTTGTTTGATGTTTGATCCCATATTGGCGAAGATAGTTTTCAAATTCATTTGAAGTGTATTATTTTCCATTATCAATGCGAATAGAGCCAATATGAGATTGTGCATCATTTTCAATCCATGTATGGAAGTTCTTGAATGTTTGAAAAGCATCAAATTGGTTCATCAATAAATAAACCCAACACATTCTGGTGTAGTCATCAATAAATGTCATCATATATTTATTTTCATTTGCAGAAGGAACAGGCATTGGAACACATAAATCTGAATGAATGAGTTCAAGTTTTCTATGTGCTCTTGAATGTGAATCATGAAAAGACTGTTTCCTATGCTTTCCTAGAATGCAAGCATCACATTGCTTAAGTTTCCTAGGAATTGTAGGCAAACCAGTAACAACATTTTTCTTCAACAAGCAGAGGATGTCATAGTTCAAGTGTCCAAATCTAGCATGCCATAACAAACTTGATGGAAATGTACCTTCTTCATAATGAGAATTGTATGAGAAATTTTGTGCACGAGCATAGGTACCCTGCAACTTGAGAAGCCTTTCTTCTTCTATCCCCGTCATGAAAAGTGAGTGGTATGAAGCTTTTCTCACCTCAAGCTTGCCATCAAACATATGAATGGAGTGTCCTTGCTGGTGGATGTGGACCAAGGATAACAAGTTTCTCCTCGGTTGTGGGAGATATAGAACATGATGCAAAAGAAAGTCTGGAAGACCAGGCAATTTAAGCCTGATTGTGCCAAGCCCTGATGGCTTGAGTTTTGATTTGTCTGCAAAGTATACTGCTCCATCAACATTGTCAATAAATTCTTCAAAAAAATCTTTTCTAAAATTCATGTGGCAAGTTGCTCCTGAATACAGAAACCAATTATTTTTCCAAGAAGCAAGTGAAGCATTAAATAAGTCTTCATTTACTCCAATATTACAGTGTGCCACAACATAGTGAGCGGATTCGAGTGCTTTACCTTTCTCTTTGTCATCAGTTTTACCTTTGGGTTGGTTTCTTTCTTGCTCAATTCTGTCCCAAGGCATCTTGCATGTAGATGCATCATGTGATCCATTTCTTTTGCATCGTATGTAGTGCAAATCTAACTTTTCTCCTTGAGAGTGTCTTGCTCCCCTGCCTCTGAAATTTCTTCCTCTTCCTCTTCGAACACCTTTTCCTCTGGAAGAATCTTGAGCAAGATTCTTTTCTCTTTGAGCAAGACACACAGCCTCTTCAGAATATTCATGAGCTGTCTTCTTCCCAAAAGATTTCTCTCTTTCAACAAATTTTTTCACAAGGGAGTCAAAGGTAATATCTTTGAGGTTTCCATTTGCTTGCAATGACTCAAGATAATTTGAGTAAGTGGGATAAAGTGCCTTGAGAAAAGCTATCAGAGGAATATCCAGTTCAACATTAGTGACTTTGATATCATGCATTATAGATTTTACTTCTGATGCAAGAGCAAGAGGATCATTGTTTTGTAATTCAAGAGTGAAGAGTTTAATCATGAGTTGAACAACTTCAAGTGCAGAGTGTGAGTCATAGAGTTCTTTTGGTTTTTGTAAGGATTCAAAAGAATTTGAAAATGGAAAAATATGGCAACTCACCTCTTCACTTATTGATGTTGCAACCAATGCATAGGCCTTTCTATTCTTATTTTCCCAAATGGTGAACTCCTTGTCTGAGGTAGGTTGTTCTGGCTCTTTGTCTCCATCTCCAACACACACTCCTTTCCACAACTCATTGAAAATGAAGGTGCGTTCTATATTTTGAGACCACTCAGGATAGTTCTCCTTGCAAATGAGAACTACTCCCACAATAGATATGATTGAATGCATTGTAGAATCTGTGTACTGTGGAAAAAAATACTTTTGCTGCAAAATTTTACTCCTAAAAAAAATTTGATTCTAATATATGGAGACAGAGGTATTATGTGAGAAAGGTGTTATACATATCACTATACAAAATGTAATACACAATGCACCAACTCACAGTCACTAAAAATAATCATACCATTCACAGAGGAGAGGAGGCTCTCACGCATAGGCCACTAGCATATCAATTGGAGCAGTGATATATCCCACGATACCACGATCCCATGCAGCGTTATATCCCATGATATCGTCAAAGCCCAAGCTATGGGAGGAGTGGTCGTAGTCTTGTCCCAAAGAGCTACTCACCATGGTGTTACCATTCACCTTACCGAGGTCGTTCTCCTCATCATGATTATGCTAGACCTCGAGCTGCAAATGGGAGCCCACATTACAGAGATTGTCTAAGGCATTATGGACAAAGCCATAGTGTGGGAGAAGCAGTGCGGCGTGGAAGTATTTTAACATAGTGAATGGAGTGAGCGTGGTAGGATTTTAACGTGGCAAATGAAACCGTTTCAAAGTCCTCAGACCAGAGAGGAGGTGCCATATATATCTGGCAATGGCGCCAATGAGTGTTGTGGATGGGGGCTATACAAGTCGATGTTAAAGCACGGAGGATGATAACTTTGCAGTGGTATACTTATGGAGGGATACCAACAACGTATCAACCAATTAACCACAGTGATCAGCCATTAAAGGTATGGGAGTCGACTGTGTATGAGGAGCACCAAGCAAGGAGTTGATTGTTGCAGTGATAAGGGGTATAATGAAGCTGCGGGGTATGGTGCTTTTAGGAGTGGCGTTCAATGAGTAGAGCGATATACCACAGTGGCGTTCAATGAGTAGAGCGATATACCACAGTGGCGTTCACCACAGGGGTGTTCACCATTACCCAAAACTGCCAGCTTGATTTTGAAGCGTTATACCACTACTGTACCATGATTGTATTCTTGGATGGGAGGTAGCGTCAGAGCTGCCAAGCTAGCCAGAATTAACAGAATAATAGTGAGAGAGATGTCAGTCTGCATAGGATTCAGAACATAGGAAGAATAGGGAGTTACAAAGCAGAGGGAAGCCAAAAATGGCATTGGCTCTGATACCATGTCAGACCAGGAGGTAACTACTCAATGTGAATTATGATATTTATTTAGGTTGTTCATTATTATATACAAGAGGGAGAGACTGTTCATTTCATCTCCTGGTGACTCTTCATCTTTTCTATTACTTATTTACATTAATTACAGTTGTGCACCCAATCCCTATGATTAGGTGTCAACACATATCAAGACATGGTGTTGCGAGGCTTCCTTCAAGGAAATTTAACTCTTCTTCATAATTTTCATGTTTACTTGCACATTGGAAATCAATGATAAGTTTAAAAACATCTGCATAACCACATTAGTTTTGTTCCTTCTGTTTTGCAATGAGAGCTTTCTCCTATTGCTCTTCCTTCTCTGCCTCTGCTTCTGTCTTTGTTTTTTATTTTTGGGCTTCCTTCTTCGCATCTGCCTCTATCTTTGTCTTTGTTTCTTCCAGTTCTTTACTACTCATGTTGTTGTAGACAGGTTGTCTCCACTTGGTTTTCAGACTCAAGTGGGCTTCTCTCATAGAATAACATCATGTCGATATGATATTTCTATTGCATCATCCACAAGCATTCATCATTAGCCAACAAATCTTCATCAAAGTTTACATCAACAATATTAATTGTTGGATTCACCATAGCATTGATTGCTCCAATGGAAACTTCACTTTCATCAGCAATCTATGTTGTTGGATTCACCAAATATTCCTCCACTTGTGGTTGTGCATAGTGGGGTTCACGAGCATCTACGTGCTCCTTCTCTACTGCTTCTGCAAATTATTTACAATCATCATCCACTTGTGGTTGAGCACAGTGTGATTCACTAAACTCTTCATCTTCAACTGGATTACTCTCCCTTACACCAACATTCCTTTCAAGGGTATCCCATGCCTCCTTAGCTAACTTTGCATCTGTAATTAGGGAATAATGTTGTCATCTATGCATTCTTTTATGCATTTCAATTTTAATGCATTCTTTTGCCTTTTTTCCTCCAACTCATTTAAATAGATCTGAAACAACTCTTGTTGTTGCTTTGATTTTCTTAATCTCTCGACTTTTCCCATTTGTTGAGTGTTGACAAAATGTGGCACAACAAACAAATCGAATTGCATACATAGTTGTTTCCTGCAATAAAAATGCCTCTATGGTGGCTTCTTTGTTATTCAATTTAAAAAAAAAAAATTGGTTGTTAACTATGATTATGGATTTGGCTATGGCTCAAGGTAGCGGCATGCAACAATGGTGACTCAAAAATCTCGAATAAATTGTCCTTCAATACAATCTTTGTCAAAATTTCTCATAAATTAAACAATACCTTGAAACCCTCTTTCTTTATAACAAATTCAAGTTTTTCTTTTAAATTTCGATTAGAAAATCCTTTTTTTTGGGGGGTTATTTCAACCACAACCCTCTCTTTTAAAAAAAACTTACGAATAATCCTCTTTTAAAATACTACTTCCTCCTTTTTAAAGTGAGGAACCTTTTTAAATGAAACTTTTTCAAAAGAATTAATTTTCCAAAACAAAATAAATATTTTAAAATACTACTTCCTCCTTTTTTTTAGTGAGGAACCTTTTTAAATGAAACTTTTTCAAAAGAATTAATTTTCCAAAACAAAACAAATAATTTTGTCCTTTGTAAAATAAGAGTGCTTGCCTTTTAAAAATAATATGCACCCTTTTAATAGTCCTCCAATTTACAAGAAATGAAGAGAAAAACGGTTAAGATTTTGAAACAAGACTTAAGCCTGTGAAAAATTCAAAAACGTTTGTCGTTTAGTGGGATGCGTAAAATGACATATCGTACTATTAAAATCGTGATTCATGTTCTACGCACCTCCAAGAGAGCTTGTCTGCGCTTTTTCCCTTAATTTTTCTCATCACGGGTGTGTCAGCCCCAAATATTTCACAATTTTGTAACTTTTGCACACTTCCTTTTTGTTTTGGTGCGAAAGTGACTCATTTTTTTTTCTTCAAAGGTGCAAAATTCAAGTTTTTTTTCGCATGTTTTTCTCAACTTCTTGTACACAAACTTTTACGACACATTATTATTTCTGGAGTCTTAAGTGACGTGGGGCTCTTATACCATGTTAGAGAATGAAAAACGTGGAGTAGAATAATCTTTTATGTTAGAAAATCAGAAAGAAATAAACACTTTCCCTTGTTGATAATTACTTGTGATTTCTTTGAATTATTATTATCTTTCTTATGTTCTTCTTTTATCCTAGTTCATCAAGTAATTACCAAAACCAAAACATGAGGATCAAGGACACCAGATGTAGGTGCACAGTTAGGGAAAAACCCTACTAAAAAACTCGTCTTTCAGTAATTCAAATGAGATAGAACAAGACCCTAGACCAACATACCTTCCTCCTCCACTAAGTCAACCTTTCAATGAGATACTTCAACCTTCAATAGTCTCTTCTTGTCCAACAACTACATCCCAACATCAACCCAAACATTTCGGCCCCAGCGTGACCAACAACTTCAAAATTTCAGCATTCCCAACAACAACATAGTTTTGGGCCTTCCAATAGTTGCACAGTGTCAGACGTGTGGGAAAATGAGAGAGAATTTCCACTTCTTATGCTTGTCAGAGACCTCCTTTTCCTTTGTTATTCTTCTCCTTCTTCTTCGTTGAAATTCACACTTTTTCTTGCCCTAGAAATTGCAGATCAAATTTGTTGTGACTGAGTGATAAATGAGGTCGAGTTGATGTGTTTATATAGTGATTTTTCTTCTCCGTTTAGGCTGACTTGGTGGAGGGGGCCTAATTGACCTATTTTACAATAAAATAAATTTCTTCGTTATCAAATAAATCCAAAGAAGGGTTCTTTACAATATGACATGGACAAGGACACTTGACATAAACCCTAGAAGCCTTCAATGGAAAATTTGACCTAAAAACAATTGACCCAAGCATGAAACCCATGCTTTAATAAGTCAATTTATTTAATAATAAAATTTATTTTTCTTTCTTTTGATAAATACATTTCATTATGACTCAAGTACAATTATGAAGAATGATACTAGATACATTCTTCAACAATCCCTCTTAACTAAGGAGGTATTCATAATTACCTATATCTATAGAGATACATGGAAAATCTCCAAAATGAACTACGAAGAGTTCTAGCACACCCAGTGTTGTGGACTAGATTGCTAACCAGGGTAATCTATCTGGGTGGGACTAAGATGGACTCAAGCTTTCAACCAGTCTAGGTAACATCATGCTTACTTGATAACCATCAACCTAAGTATCTAGGTGCGTATCCAAGGTCAGAGCTCCATGACCAATGCCACGCTCCCTCTTCGGGATCCAGACATCAAACACACATAGGTTGGCCGAATGTCCTCCCAAGCATTCGTAATTAGATGCTTCATCTCTCCCTAATATATCCATTTTTCCAAGCATGCTTCCCAAGTGTTCATCCTTCTTCATGGAGAGGTTTACCTGTTCAAACACAACCCTAATCGACAATAAATTTACAAATATATATATACAAGTAAACACAAACCTTCGAGTTCCTCATTCATTTGGATGTTGTGTATATTATCATCAAGTTAACCATATGAAAATTATTGAATGCTTTCTTCTACTTCTTTCAACATCACCAAATACATCCTCAGTAATTTCTCAAGTATTTTTCATGAATATTCATTTGTAGTTATTTTTCTTAATTCAAAGTACTTACTATCATGATGTGCCCTCCCTCTCAACTGGGGAGATATGCCTTACCTTCTATTCAGGCTCCCTCTTAACTTAGGGAGATCAACTAATTTCTCCTTCTATCAGAGAACCTTTTATTGATTCATTCCTTCTTACAGTATCAAGGTCATCTTGATCATCATCATCCTTATAGCTTTCTGTTGGCATTTTGGCTCAGGTATGGCGCTATGATACAGGTGTTGTCCTTGATGGCAACTCTCTTTGATGACAGATCTCCGTTCAGTCTACATAATGAAGAAGAAATCTCATATACGCAGGTTAATTAAGTCAGAGTTGCGTATACACGCTGGTGATATGCATACTAAGTCGCGTATACGCAGGAGAGCTATATAATAAGTCGCGTATACACGCAGATGCATGAACAGAAAAATGCGTATATGTCGGGAAGTTTCCTTTTGGTCCATGGTAGTTAGTCCTCGGTACTTGTGCCCATGTCTTTGGACCAAAGTACCTCGACAGTCGTGTAGATCTCTAGTTTTGAAGTTGATGGTTTTGGATTTCTATGGTTTTGGCTCTTGGTATTGAGCAAGGCCTAAGGCTATATAAGGAGAAGAATATCATTAGGCAAAATCATCTTTTGAGAAGGCTTGAATATCTGAAAAAGAAAGAGATCTGACATGCAGGTTCTGGGTTGCTTGATCTAAGCCAAGGAGAGATCACATCGGTTGATGGAAGACTAGATCTAAGGATAGATTGGGATCTAATGGTTTGAAATGCACTATCATGATATGGTTGATTATGCGTATTTCTAGATCTGCATACTGTCGCAATGTTATGTTCTGGGTCTAACTGATGTCTGGTACAGCTGCAAATTGAGAGAGTTTATTTTTAGATCTGTACGCAGGTTGGCTTCGGTAAAAGCGCGTGTATACGCGGGTTTTGCTCATTGAAGTAGCGTATATCTTTTGAAGCTTGATTTTGGGTCTACAGTTGGGTCTGACTGTTATTGCAGAGTTCTGTAGTCTGCTCTGTGTTCTGGTAACTGGTGATTGACAGGGTTCAGTGGTTCAGTGATTCAAAGTTTGGTTGTTTTATGCTTCAATGATCTGTTGTGAAAGGTGAATGAATTGTAGTCTTCAGATTGTAATGTTGTGCTTCAGGAATATCCAGTCTGAAAATGTATGAAAAGTGGTACCTGAAGGAAAGAAGATTGTAGGCCAGCACCTACGTACTAGTATCTTAGCTAGTACAAGAGCAAAAGGGGGTTGGAGCTCCCTTCCAAGGAAGTTTGGAGAACGAGAGAATGTTGTAGCCTTCTACAGGTTGTAGCCTGCGTACTGGTATAAGGCTGCACCAGTACAAAAAGATTGTAAACTGAAGTTTTATATTAAAGAAAGATAGAGACGACTTGCAGCAGGTGGTTTTCACCCACATTGGGTTTCCACCTTATATCTTGGTGTTCATGTGTGTGGCTTTTGATCTGTTCTGTTATACTGCACCTCTTTACTGTTAATGTGGTGAATAATGTCCTGATGCACTTAACTGAAGATTAATCTAACTAAATTATAAGCTTTCTTCTTATACGCTGTTTTATTTAGTCACAGTAGCGTGTACACGCTGGTTCACTTAACTGAAGTAGCGTATATGTTTCTGAGCATTGAAAAAGTTTGATTGATCTGATAATACTGATTCACCCCCCCTCTCAGTATTATTTCCAACAATTGGTATCGGAGCAGGTCCTTCAGAGAAGCTTGATCGCTTGAAGGTAGATCATTCATCATGAGCAACTACGAGAAAGAAGCATCAATCAGGCCACCGATTTTTGATGGGACAAATTTCAATTATTGGAAGGTAAGAGTTACTGCATATCTTCAATCTCTTGGTACAGAAGTTTGGAACATTGTAGAAACAGGCTATGCTTTTCCTTCAGCTACTCCTACAGATCCAGCTGAGAAAAAGCAGTATGAAACAAATGCAAAAGCAGTCAGTACTCTATTAGGAAGTATATCCCAAACAGAATTCATGAAGGTCATGCACTTCAAATCAGCAAAAGAGATATGGGACAAAATGATCACTAGCTATGAAGGAGATGAACAGGTAAAACAAGCTAAACTTCAAACTCTCAGGATTCAATATGAGACTCTCAAGATGTATAATGATGAAAGTGTGGCTAATTATTTTCTTTGGGTAGATGAGATTGTTAATTGTATGAAAAATTTGGGTGAAGAAATAAAAGAGACTATAGTAGTTCAAAAGATTCTAAGATCATTATCCCCCAAGTTTGAATCTAAAGTATCTGCAATAGAAGAAAAGGAAAATCTCCGTGTTCTCACTATGTCTCAGCTACATGGAATTCTAACCGCTTATGAAATGAGAAAGGGAGGTCCATCAGACAGAAGGGAAGCTGCTTTTAAGGCATAAGGAAAAGAAGATTACTATGAAGCAAGCCATGTTCCAGAAGAAGAGGAAGAAGAATCAAATTTTGTCAGAAATCTTCAAAGGGGTTCTGGAAGGTTCAGAGGTAAGCTACCTTTCAAATGCTTTGCTTGTGGAAGAGTAGGTCATTATGCTGCAAAATGTCCTTATAAGGATAAAGGAAAAGAACCTGCTAGATGGAACAAGAAACAAAGTGCAAATAAGAAAAGCTACTACACCCATGAAGATAGTGATGGCTTATCAAACAGTGATGAAGATGAACAAGGTAATAAATATAAGCTGTTAATGGCATTTGAAGATGATGATTATGAGGATGCTGTAGATGTGGATAATCTCTATGATGAAATTACTAGACTCAAGAGATGCATAGAAGAAAAGAATTTGATCATTGATACTTTGCAATTTCAAATTGATGAAAAGGAAAAACATCTTGAAAAACTAGAAGGTGAAATTGTTGGTCTCAGGAAAGAAATTGAGAAAACAAAAGCTATTAATCTTAAGTTTGTCAAAGGATCTGAAACTTTGGATGAGATTATCAATGTGCAGCGGTCTCCTCTAAACAAGACAGGTTTGGGCTATAATGGAGAAACCTCTCAAGCATCCACCTCAAAAAGTTATCTTGATGCAGCAAGAAGAAATGAGCAGAAGAACAATGAAGATAATCAGGTAAAGCAGGGACGAATTACAAACAGAAACTATCAGGGACAATCCATCTTAAGGGTGAACAAAAGCTACAACCAGCCACAGGTAAAATCTTCTCAGTTTGGTTCAAGAATAGATGAAAATAGAAATTACAATCAGTTGGCTGGTAGATTCAATAACCGCAGAAGCTTCTTCAATGGACAATGCTTTTCTTGCCATAACTTTGGTCACAAAGCAGCTCAATGTGTTGCATATAAAACAATCATGACTAGGGAAGCTCAAAAACAAAGAAGTATGACAGGGATTACAAAAAGGACCTATAACAACTTTTCGGTTCTTGAAAATGAAGTTGAATGTTCTATTTGCAATAATTTTGGTCATGAAGATTCTGAATGCAGGAGCAGGTTTCAGGAGAAAAAGGAACAAGCCACAAGCACCAAAACATGGAGAATAAAGGAACCTCAAACAGAAAGATGTGGGATAGCATTTTATGCAGAAGGACAGGAAAATCTATGGTACATTGACAGTGGATGTTCGAAACATATGACAGGTGATAAAGAAAAACTTGAATCTTATTCTACTTTAGAAAAGGGAAAGAAAGTTTCTTTTGGAAATGATACTCCTGCAACTATAAAAGGAAAAGGTATTGCTCCTTTGAAAGAAAAGGTCAAGGCTGGAAATGTTTTGTATGTTGATGGATTGAAGCATAATCTACTAAGTGTCAGCCAGATGTGTGATCAAAAAACCGAGGTTATTTTCAGATCGAATGGATGTCTTGTTCGTGATCTTGATACAGGTAAAACAGTTCTCAAAGGCAAAAGAACTCCAAATAATCTGTACATATTTGAAGAAGGACAACAACAATGCTATCTTAGCAAGGATGAAGAGCACTGGTTATGGCATCGAAGGTTGGGACATCTAAGCTTCTCACAAATAAGGAAAGCATGCAAATATCAGGCAGTTCGCGATCTTCCAGATATCAAAATTCCAGACAACACCATATGCAAATCTTGTCAGTTTGGAAAGCAAACCAGAACTAACTTTCCAGAGAAGGAAGGATCAGCTAGCTTGCCTCTTGAGCTAGTCCATACAGATGTATGTGGTCCATTTAGGAAAAGGACACCTCGAGGAGAAGAATATCTGATATTATTCATTGATGATTTCTCAAGGTTTGTTTGGTTAGGGCTTATGAAGCACAAAGATGAAGCATTCGAAAAATTCAAATCCTTCAAAGCATTGGTTGAAAATGAATCAGGACACAAAATTAAGTGCCTCAGATCTGACAGAGGTGGGGAGTTCACCTCAAATGAATTTTTCGATTTCTGTGATGAACATGGGATAAGAAGAGAATTCTCTACAGCTAGAACTCCTCAGCAAAATGGGGTTGTGGAAAGAATGAACAGAACTATCCAACAAATGGCTCTTGCTATGCTCGATGAATCAGGTACTCCTGCAACCTTCTGGGGTGAAGCTGCACATGCTGCTGTTATTATTCTTAACAAAACAAATGTCCGAGTAAACAGCACTCAAACACCTCATGAGCTTTGGAGTGGTAAAACTCCTTCCGTGAAGCACTTCAAAATCTTTGGGAGCAAATGTTATATTAAGAATACTGATGAGCAACTTGGCAAACTTGAACCAAGAGCAGATGAGGGCATTCTTCTTGGTTATTCTCCACATAGCAAAGCATACAAGTGCTACAATAAAAGACTTGGCAGAATTGTTGACAGTATTGATGTAGTGGTTGATGAGAAGGGATATATTCCTAGGCAAGTTCATCATGAAGACATTGAAGAAGATGAAGGCTACTCTCAAAGGCAGAATGATGAAGAAGAAGAACCTCAAGAAGAAGAAGAATCTCAAGAAGAACCAGAGGAGCAGACAAGAATAGAAGAGAAGACTCCATCCAGATTTGTTCAAAAGAATCATCCAGAAACTCAGATTGTGGGGCAGAAAGAAGCAGGAGTACAAACAAGAAGGACACTTGCAGAAGCTTCAAGCTACTTGGCATTACTCCCCTCCACTGAACCACAAAATGTGAAAGAGGCATGCAAAGATGAATGTTGGGTCAAAGCAATGGATGAAGAACTTGAGCAAATCGAAAAGAACAACACTTGGGAATTAGTTCCTAGACCAAAAGATAAGAATGTAATAGGAACAAAATGGGTCTTCAAGAATAAATTAAATGAAAATGGAGAAGTAATTAGAAACAAGGCCAGACTTGTTTGTAAAGGGTATGCACAGCAAGAAGGAATAGATTTTGAAGAGACCTTTGCTCCTGTGGCAAGACTTGAGGCCATCCGAATGTTCCTTGCTCTCTCAAGCTTTCAAAACTTCAAGGTATTTCAAATGGACGTGAAATCAGCCTTCCTGAATGGAGACTTAGAAGAAGAAGTATATATTGAGCAGCCAGATGGCTTCATTCTTGGGAATGATCCAAACCTTGTATGCAGATTGAAAAAGGCTCTCTATGGACTCAAACAAGCTCCAAGGGCTTGGTACTATCGGTTGGACAAATATCTTCACCAACAAGGCTTTTCAAAAGGATCAGCAGATAGCAATCTCTATATAAAAGTTGAAAATAACAAATTGCTAATTCTTGTTGTTTATGTAGATGATATTATTTTTGGCAGCAATGAAGAGACTATGAGTCAAAACTTTGCCTTGGTTATGCAGAAAGAATTCGAAATGTCACTTCTTGGAGAATTGACATATTTTCTTGGATTGCAAATCCAACAAAATGAAGGAGGTATCTTCTTGTCTCAAACCAAATACCTCAAGCAGATCTTGAAGAAGTATGGCATGGAAGAGTCAAAGCCAGTATGTACACCCATGGTTACAGGATGCAGCCTCAGTGCAAATGATGAATCAGCAGCAGTTCACCAACCCACTTATAGATCCATGATTGGGAGTTTGCTTTATTTGACAGGTACTTGACCAGATATTACACATGCAGTAGGAATGGTTGGAAGATTTCAAGCCAACCCAAAGGAAACTCATCTTCAAGCAGTCAAAAGAATCTTCAAATATCTTCAAGGGACCCAAAACTATGGCTTATGGTATCCTAGAAATACAGATCTCACTCTTCATGCTTACACAGATGCAGATTGGGCTGGAAGTGTGGATGATAGGAAAAGCACAAGTGGTGGTGCTTTCTTCATGGGTTCCAGATTAGTATCTTGGTTCAGCAAGAAACAGAGTTCGATTGCCTTATCTACAGCTGAAGCAGAATATGTGGCTGCAGCATCTTGTTGCACACAACTTCTTTGGATGATGCAGACCTTGCAGGACTTTCAAATCACTTGCACTCCACCCGTCTCTATCTTATGTGATAATACAAGTGCAATCAGCATTTCAAAGAATCCAGTCATGCACTCAAAGACCAAGCACATACCAATCAAGTACCATTTTCTTCGGGAACAAGTGCTTGAGCAGAAGGTCAAGTTGGAGTATGTTCCTTCTAAGGAACAAGTTGCTGATATTCTCACAAAACCACTGCCCAGGGAAACTTTTGAATATCTCAGACAAAAGCTGGGAGTAGTTGATGCTTCATCCTGCTGTTGAAGTTTGTTTATTCTACAGAAAAGTTGGTATACGCAGGTTACGGAAGGGATATCCGCGTATATACGCAGGTTACGGAAAAGGAAGTCGCGTGTATGTTGGACGCTTGTTGCAGAAAGTATATCCGCGTACATACGCAGTTTCATGCAGGAGAAATCGCGTATATGAAGTTCTGAACAGCAAGGGCAATCTCTGGAGTCCTGAACAGCAATGGGTATGTCAGAATTCTTCAGGCACAGTTTCAGGGGGTGCAGCAGGCACAGGTTCAGGGGGAGCAGCTTAAAAGTCTCATAAAGCATTGTTGGCATTCAGATGTTTTGGTTGTTGGGTTCAGGAGAAGGAGCTCAGAAAGAAATCCTGGTTGCTGATCTAAAAAGATGTTTCTCAGATGCTGCTGGTGACTTTCATAAGTCTTGGTCTAGATCTGTTGTCTCTATGTCATATCTCTTTTATGATGTCAAGGTCATGTAACGGCCTATGTTGGTTTCCCCACTATGCCTGGGATGAATGATGTAATATAATTGATTGTTTCTGATGTGTCCCCTCTTGGTAGGGAGTATGGATGTATGTATTGAGTCTTTTTGTGATAGAAAGGTCCCTTATGGTGTATAAGTCTTGGTTCTTGTTGAAGAACATCTTTTGTAGATCTTGCCTACAGTCAGGGGGAGCATGTTTCAGCACAGCCAAGCAGAGGTATTAGCATGTTCTCAGGGGGAGCACAGCCCTTTGCCCTTGATGACAAAGGGGGAGAATGATTCTAAGGATCTGAAGGTTGCCATCAAGTCCAAAGGGGGAGATTGTTGGCATTTTGGCTCAGGTATGGCGCTATGATACAGGTGTTGTCCTTGATGGCAACTCTCTTTGATGACAGATCTCCGTTCAGTCTACATAATGAAGAAGAAATCTCATATACGCAGGTTAATTAAGTCAGAGTTGTGTATACACGCTGGTGATATGCATACTAAGTCGCGTATATGCAGGAGAGCTATATAATAAGTCGCGTATACACGCAGATGCATGAACAGAAAAATGCGTATATGTCGGGAAGTTTCCTTTTGGTCCATGGTAGTTAGTCCTCGATACTTGTGCCCATGTCTTTGGACCAAAGTACCTCGACAGTCGTGTAGATCTCTAGTTTTGAAGTTGATGGTTTTGGATTTCTATGGTTTTGGCTCTTGGTATTGAGCAAGGCCTAAGGCTATATAAGGAGAAGAATATCATTAGGCAAAATCATCTTTTGAGAAGGCTTGAATATCTGAAAAAGAAAGAGATCTGACATGCAGGTTCTGGGTTGCTTGATCTAAGCCAAGGAGAGATCACATCGGTTGATGGAAGACTAGATCTAAGGATAGATTGGGATCTAATGGTTTGAAATGCACTATCATGATATGGTTGATTATGCGTATTTCTAGATCTGCATACTGTCGCAATGTTATGTTCTGGGTCTAACTGATGTCTGGTACAGCTGCAAATTGAGAGAGTTTATTTTTAGATCTGTACGCAGGTTGGCTTCGGTAAAAGCGCGTGTATACGCGGGTTTTGCTCATTGAAGTAGCGTATATCTTTTGAAGCTTGATTTTGGGTCTACAGTTGGGTCTGACTGTTATTGCAGAGTTCTGTAGTCTGCTCTGTGTTCTGGTAACTGGTGATTGACAGGGTTCAGTGATTCAAAGTTTGGTTGTTTTATGCTTCAATGATCTGTTGTGAAAGGTGAATGAATTGTAGTCTTCAGATTGTAATGTTGTGCTTCAGGAATATCCAGTCTGAAAATGTATGAAAAGTGGTACCTGAAGGAAAGAAGATTGTAGGCCAGCACCTACGTACCAGTATCTTAGCTAGTACAAGAGCAAAAGGGGGTTGGAGCTCCCTTCCAAGGAAGTTTGGAGAACGAGAGAAGGTTGTAGCCTTCTGCAGGTTGTAGCCTGCGTACTGGTATAAGGCTGCACCAGTACAAAAAGATTGTAAACTGAAGTTTTATATTAAAGAAAGATAGAGACGACTTGCAGCAGGTGGTTTTCACCCACATTGGGTTTCCACCTTATATCTTGGTGTTCATGTGTGTGGCTTTTGATCTGTTCTGTTATACTGCACCTCTTTACTGTTAATGTGGTGAATAATGTCCTGATGCACTTAACTGAAGATTAATCTAACTAAATTATAAGCTTTCTTCTTATACGCTGTTTTATTTAGTCACAGTAGCGTGTACACGCTGGTTCACTTAACTGAAGTAGCGTATATGTTTCTGAGCATTGAAAAAGTTTGATTGATCTGATAATACTGATTCACCCCCCCTCTCAGTATTATTTCCAACACTTTCTTCATCATGCTCATACAAACATCTTCATTATCTTGAATATTTTGTACCTACAAAACTTTAATAGTAAGTACAACCAAATACATATATAGAAGCATGAAGTTAATTGTATCAACGTTATGTCAATATAATGGAAGCATAAAAATAATCAAATACTTTAGACATTAAATACCTAAACCTAGTAAGGTTCATAATAAACAAGAGACAGATACCTTTTGCTATGGCTATTTTCATAAATCGTAGACCACATCATTAAAACTTAAAGCAAGTCAATCAAGATATCAGTCTTATTATATCTAGGGCCTCAATATTACTTTCAAAGATATATGATAGACTCTACTAAACCTTAGATTTCATCTTCGAGACACAAATCCTTAGGTTTCATTTATTCAATCAAATAACAATTATGTTATACATGTTAGACTTTACTAGGGTTTGTTGCAATCCCTGAGATTTATCTTCAAAACTAAATTATATCGGAAATCAATATCATCATATCCTATAATATTAATCTTTGTTAGGGTTTTGTTACAAACTCTAGAGTTCACAAACATGAGCATCAATAATTAGGTTCACATACTCTCATGTACTAACATTTCTCTTCAATGTCTACTAGTTAAACCCAAGACACAGGCATCAAAATTAGAAATATAACAAATTTTCTCTAGGCTAGGGTTTTGATCATACACCTAGAGATTCATTCCTATGACCTAATTTTAGCTAATACAAGGGTTTTTCTTATAAACTCTAATTTACCAAACCCTAAATATCTATGGTTTCAATACATAACTTAGATATTAACAACAAACCCTAAAGGACTAAGGTTTCCATAACAATACCAAAACCCTAAACATAAAATGAATAGGTTTTCTAAATTTTATCAACAACCCTGAGTAGACTAGGGTTTCATAATCAATATTGACACACCCTTGGGTTAGGTTTTTATAGAGAACCTTTTAGGGTTCCATAAGAAACATAAAATGATAATATAATGAGGGTAGATTCAATCTAATGATTAATCACCCAAACAAGAATATTTGAGATTCAAAAGCCTAAACATAACGATGTTTTGAATTACTAGGGTTTTAAAGAGTTGGTCTTCCAACAATTCTCTGAGTCACAGTGATGCCTTGCATGGCTTTCACAAGCCATTTTGTATCACATGGGTACATGTGCATTGTAATGTAAGGTCTTGTCAAGTGTAAGTTCAAGTGTCGATAGTTGGATGTAACAGTCATAGAGTAGATGAAGAGTCATGAGGGTAGATGAATTGTCACAAAGGGGAATGTCAAGGGTCACCCCACCCTTTGCTATAAATAGTCCCTCATAACTCATTGTAAAATCTTTTGGTTAGCCAAGCTTTGATAGGAGTATCTTAGATAAAGCTTGGAGAGTATTGTAACGCGCCTTGGCTTCTCCACTGCGCAGAGCTAGTATATCTCTTTGGAGGAGTAGGAGGTTGTGGCTGTAATGTTCCGCTATCGAGACTAGTGGTTGGACATGGATGTATTGTATGACTAGAGCTTACAGTTCTTAATATAACATAGCTATCATGGTTTCATGCATATGTTGGTATTGTAGTTGGACTATTCTGGTTGCTATGGCAATGTATGTTATTTAGCTTACACATTTGTGTATGAACTATTTTGTATGAAACTATATAAATCTTGTTGCAAACATGTTGTTGTTTTAACCATCACTTTGGATTGCTCACTAACTTGCTTTCTAGCTTGTGATGCATCTTCGCTCATGTGTTCCCTTCCAAGCCGCATATTATTATAGGTTTCCAAGGGGTGAAATCACCTCACTCTCCATGTGTTATAACCTCTCATGCACCTTCCTTGACTCACTGCAACTGTCACACACTTGCTACCAACTGGGACACCTTACTTGCCTCGGTGCGAAACCGTAGTCAAGGCATTACCGTATGACCCACTGTTGGGACTCCTACACCAAATGGTCTGAGGTCTAATTGGGACTTCTTACCGGGGAGATCCCCTTACATGCTGGCGGGTCTAGCACCGTCAACATTTTTGGCACAAGAAGGAGGGCCATATGACAAGCTCTGTCCTCTCATCCTGTTTTTAACCTTTGCATATCTATCATGGAGTCTTGCACTCTCCTCCCTCCATGATGTTTTTTGCATGTCGAATCTGTTACCATCACGAGGGAGTTTTTCGATCTCTTGTCCACATACACGTATGATGGTGAAGGCAAAGTGGCCTGGCCTAAGTTCTTACATGAATTCCTTTCCATGCTTCATGAGGAAGATGGATGTTCTGACGAACATACCAATTTTCTTCTTACATACAGGCTTCGCGAATCTCCACATCAGTGGCTATGCAATCTACCGACCAACAACATGCACTCACTTGAGCACTTCTGTGATCTCATTGAAGACACTTTATATCATTTTGATTCAAAACATCTTGACCAAAAACTGTTACAACAATGAAAGGCTCTGCATGAATCGCCTATGGATTTTTGGCAGTACTTCCATGATTTGCAGTTTCAAGCTCCGAAGAGCCAGATGAAAATTTTCTATCTTTGGGATAGATTTGAGTATTGACTTAAGAAATCCGCCAATCCCAAGAATAATTTTGAACTCAAGCCTCGTTCAGTATTCCTTAGTGATGACGCTGCGCAATCACATACAGATATGGTCGCTGTCACAAGTGACTATCCGTCGTCCCCTCATCAAATAGCTCCACCACTACAGAATGATGCGGGAGATCATGCTCACACATCTGTTTAGTTGTCACATCCTCCCAGCATCACTTTACTTAATTTTCAGGCATATTTGGTTGTGAGTCCATTGAGTTGTCATATGCATTTCGTACCACAACCTCTGTCTTCATACTCAGCTGTTCCTCTTGTGTTCTTCCATTCCAAACTCTACCCTTGTTGTGAATGAGGATCAATACACTGTCAGAGTTGGTGTTGCACAACCAACATGTGCTATCATTCATGAAGAGTATGACTGGGAGATTGAGCATCAACAATCGGCAAAGGATGAATCCATTTCGTCTGAGCCTCCTCCGTTCTTTCCTGACATCTTTGGTGAACCTGCCATCCATGATTTCACATGTGTATCTTCATCTATGGATGCACCCATTGTTGATCACTCACAGGACACACCAGATGTTAGTCCTTCATCTAACAATGGAAAGGATAAGTTATTCATTGAAAATCCACTTGATTTTTCATCTTCCTTTTCCGGAAACACAAAGGATGAATTTGTTTGCTTCTCATCTACCCCTCTATTTGATTCATCGGATCATGAGGATGCTGATGAAATCATTGATTTTTCTGATCATGGTTATCATGATCCATTTACTCCTATATTTGATTGCGATCATGATTCTATTGCAGTTGATTTTTTGAAGCCACCTGTTAATGATGTTCTATCTGGAGACAAAGTTGAAACACCCCAGACTGTCGAGACACTTCAACCTGAGCTGATGGTTATGTCAGGCCCTCACTATCCCGAGGTTGGTTTCACTTCCGATAAGGAAATTGTTCAGTCATAGTGAAGGAATATTGTATGAACATGCATATGGCTTGTGGAGTGCTCTCCTTCCTTAAGGAGTGAATGTATGGTGTTGCCTTACCTTAAGGGTTTGATATCAATAAAGAAGCATTTCTATCTATTTCTCTATTATTATTCTGGGTTTATTTCCATTGTCATATATTTCTGGGTTAGATTTATATCAAGTGGTATTAGATCTATAACAAGTGGTATCAGAGCTATAACAAGGACAACAACCCCCGTATGACAGATAGCGAGGAGCGACGATCCACCTACTACACATAGAAGAGCTGCCACGGTCAACTTCCATCTCAAGCGAGCGAGGCACCAGCGAGATCGAGGGTTCACCTTTCTCTTGGATGGCTAGATGCACGTTCATGGTACCAGTGGACTACTCTTTTGAGTAGATCTTATTATTTGTGTTCTTCCCGTGTTTCGGGGACGAAACATGCTTACGGGGGTGGAATGTTATATACCTAGGGGGGATAATATGGGGTAGCAAGGGAGGTACCCAAGGTAATAATGTAATAATGGGATGGGCTATAGTAATAAATAAGGTGGTTAACCCATATCATGTAAGGGACCACAAGTAGTTAATAATAATGTAATGGGCCCATGGTATTAGTTGATGGTATGAGGGAACCATGGTAATGACCCATGGTATTGTATGTATGAGGCCTATATAGAGGCTAGAGACTCCAAGTCAAGGAGGAGAGTCAAGGATTATTGTATGAACAGGCTTATGGCTTGTGGAGTGTTCTCCTTCCTTAAGGAGTGAATGTATGGTGTTGCCCTACCTTAAGGGTTTGATAATAAAGAAGCATTTCTATCTATTTTGATCTTGTTATTCTTGGATTTATTTATATTATCATATATTTCTGAGTTAGATCCATAACAAGTGGTATCAGAGCGATAACAAGTGGTATCAGAGCTATAACAATTGGTATCAGAGCTACAACAACTGGTATCAGAGCTATAACAAGTGGTATCAGAGCTATAACAAGTGTTATAGCTCCGATACCACTTGTTGTAGATCTAACCCAGAAATATTATAGATCTGATATGAAAATATAAGATAATGCAAATAAACCCAGAAATAGATAGAAATGCTTCTTTATTATCAAACCACTTGTTATAGCTCTGATACCACTTGTTATAGATCTAACCCAAAAATATATGAGAATATAAATAAACCCAAGAATAACAAGATCAAAATAGATAGAAATGCTTCTTTATTATCAAACCCTTAAGGTAGGGCAACACCATACATTCACTCCTTAAGGAAGGAGAACACTCCACAAGCCATATGCCTTTTCATACAATATTCCTTCACTATCCCTTGACATGGAGTCTCTAACCTCTATATAGGCCTCATACATACAATACCATGGGTCATTACCATGGTTCCCTCATACCATCAACTAATACCATGGGCCCATTACATTATTACTAACTACTTGTGGTCCCTTACATGATATGGGTTAACCACCTTATTTATTACTATGGCCCATCCCATTATTACATTATTACCTTGGGTACCTCCCTTGGTACCCCATATTATCCCCCCTAGGTATATAACATGAAGATTCCCCCTTAAATCAAGGGATTTGGTCCCAAAAACCATTTTAACATGTTTTAAAGTTGCCTTCCTTGGGAAATGCACCCCTCCTCATGCTTTCCTCATGGCTGATAGTTGGCATAGGTTTTCTTGAGTCATTGTTGCTATTTTATGCCTCCCTTTCGATTTTCTTAGCCTTTTCTAATTTTTTATTAGTTTTTTCCTAGTTTTCTAGATTTGGCAATTTCTATATAACCACCTCCCTTTGGGATTAGAGGTTTGGTTGCTCATGTATTACTATTGTTCATTAATTTAAAACATTGATTTTATGGAGCAAATTATTTCTCTCTTCTCTTTAATATCAACAAATTACTTGTGTTTAATTTAACTAGAATTCTAGATCTATCGAAGTTTCTGCAGGAATTCTACATGGTATCAGAGCTAGTTCGAATCTAGTGGATTGTACACGGTTTTATTTGTAGGTATAGATCATCAAGAGGTGCAGCAAGCAGCAATGGATCATCTCTCTCAGCCCACAAAACTCATTCTAAATCCTTTCAATTACTTCGAATGGAAGACAGAGATTACTCTGTTCCTTCGAAGCAAAGGGCTTTACAGGGTAACAATGGGAATGGAGACTGAACCAACTTTTGCAACAGAGAAGATCAAGTATTTCAATAAATTAGATGAAGCAATTGGGCTGATATGCCTATCAATTTCCAAAGAACTCCTCTTTCATGTCAGCGGAGCCACTACTCCCGATGCAGTCTGGAACACATTGGAAGGACTATTTGCCAAGTAGGATGAAATGAGAGTGCATCAACTGGAGAATGAACTCATATCCCTAAGTACAACTCATTTTAACAACCTGCAAGAATACTTCACCAAGTTTAAATCCCTCCTCATTGAAATTGATGCATGTGGATTCAAGAAAGAGGAAGATCAACTCATCCTTTCGATTCTCTCGAAATTAGGCCCTGAATATTCCGTATTTGTATCATCTTTTCAAGCATCTAAATTGACTCAAGAAAAATGGAAAATGCCTCCATTGAATGACTTGCGGCTACTGATGCTCCAAAGAGCAGTGCAAGAGACAAGCAAAAAGGGAAGGGTAAATTTAATGCATCGAAGAAGGAGAGACCCATACAATCTTCAGAGAGCTCTTCTTTGCTTAAGGGTAAGAAGAAGAAGGAAAGAACACTTTGCAACTACTGTTTCAAAGGTTTTCATCCCAAAGAAAATTTCATGAGGAAAACAATCGATGAGATGGCTAAGCAATTACAACAACACAATCTCACTGTGCCCAAGAATGCAAAGAAGAAGGATGATAACAAAATGGGAGATGGGAGAGGGAGAGCACGAGATGGTCATGCTTTAATGGTTGTCACATCCACTCCATCATCTTGGATCCTTGATTTAGGTGCATCGAACCATATGGCTGCATCAAAAGATGAATTTTCCTCCATCGAAGAAAGCACCAGATCCCCAATTTACTTGGGAGATGCCACACCCGCAAAGGTGTGTGGAAAAGGAATTGTAGACCTTGAAGAGGGCTACTTCAAAAATGTGCTTCATGTTCACTCGTTTTCACAAATCTTCTCTCGATATATCAGATCACTCATTCCAGCCCTAGAAGGAAGGTGGATTTCACTCCAGACTCCGCAGTGATTACCGACATTTCCACGGGCTCACAACTTGCACATGGAATTGCAGATCAGGGTTCTCGTTTGTATTTCTTCTGCCACTTTGTTCCTAAATCTATTAGCACTATATTTCTGTCACAATCTAATAATATCAACAGGTTATGGCATGAAATATTTGGCCGTCTAAACTATAAGTACTTGCATCAACTCAGCAAGGAAAACATGGTAGAAGTATTGCCCATTATTAAATTCACAAGCAGTGTATGTCAAGGATGAATTCTTGGAAAGCATTCGGAGCAAAAGTTTGACAAAGGGAATACACAGAGAGCTTCTTCACCTCTTGGGCTGATTCACAGTGACATCACAGGCCCATTCCTGCAGCCTTAAATCAGTAAGGCTCGATATGTACTCACCTTCATAGATGATTTCTCTCGCTTTACTTGAGTATTTTTCCTGAAATTAAAATCGGAAGTATTTGAATGCCTTATAGAATTTAAAGAACTTGATGAGAATGAGTCTGGGTGTAAGATTAAGATACTCTGTACTGATAATGGGGGAGTGTATATCAACAAATATGTGCAGCAACTTTGAATTGATGCATGTATACAACTACAACACATAGTGCCATATACACCATTGTAGAATGGTGCCGCAGAGAGGAAAAACCGGTCGTTAAAAGAGATGGCGAATTGTATGCTATAGTCCAAACCATTAGCTCCTAAGTTATGGGTTGAAGCTATTAATTGTGCAACATACATTGAGAACCACATTCCTCACAAAGCACCCAAAGGCACCACTCCATTTGAATGTTGGACCGGTAAGAAACCGAAAGTGTCGCACTTTTGCATTTTTGGTTCATGAGTATGGGCTCACATTCCAACAGATAAGAGGAAGACTTTGGAGTCTCAAAGTGTTGAATGTATCTTTTTTGGATATCCTGACAGTGTCAAAGAATATGGATTTCCGGACTCTCACACTAAAAAGTTCCTTGTAGCTCAAAGTGTGAAGTTTTAAGAAGAATCACTGCATGATTTTTCAGCAGACCTTGCTGAGGAACCGCTTCTTGCCATTGATGAGGAGGAGTCTGAAACTTCTTCGAGAACTTCAGAGAAGCCATCAAAGAAGCCTCTTGGGTCTGATTCAGAGGATGAGGAGCAGGTCATGGCTGCTCCAACTCAGCTGCCAACTTGGGCAGAGAAAACCCTACAAGATGTGGGTGAACTAGTCGGTGATCCTGCGGATGTGAGAAGGACTAGATCACAGTTTTTTGGGGCTCCTCAAGCCCTGGATGCCACTGAACCATTGCTTCCCATACATTGCTATATGAAACTTGGTTCAGATCCACAGTCACACTCTGAGGCTGCTGGAAACCCGCTTTGGGAGGTTGCCATGGATGAAGAGTACTCTGCTCTCATGGAAAAAAACACATGGGACTTGGTTCCACTTCCGAAAGGAACAAAGATTTTTCGATGCCGATGGATCTATTGAACAAAGATTTCTGTAGATGGTGAGATCAAAAAGTACAAAGCTCGACTTGTTGCAAAAGGATACTCATAGGTACATGGCATAGACTACACAGAGACATTTGCACCTGTTGCAAAAATGGACTCCATTCGACTAGTTTTAGCCATTGTTGCTTCTCGCAGATGGGAAGTTCATCACATGGATGTGAAGAGTGCATTTCTTCATGGATATCTCAAGGAGGAGATATATATGGAGCAGCCATAGGGATACATTCAGAACTCTTCCCTCGTTTGCAGATTAAAGAAATCTTTGTATGGCCTAAAACAGGCTCCTAGAGCCTGGTATGCAAAGATGGATTCTTTCCTGCTTTCCATTGGATTCATTTGATGAAAATATGATCCGAATGTTTATTTTCTGCAACATGATGATTCCCTTTTTCTGATAGTACTTTATGTAGATGATTTACTGATGACATGGAACCTTACCTCAGTTATTGATTCAGAAAAATCAGCATTGCACGATCAATTTTCCATGACAGATTTGGGACTGTTGCACTACTTTCTTGGTCTTGAAGTTTCTCAATCTACTTCAGCGATCAAGATGGCATAGTCTAAGTATGAATCAGATCTACTTATTCACTTTCAGATGACAGAATGCAAGCCAACAGCATCTCCCTTTCTTTCGGGGATCAAATTTGAGGATGCGAGTACTACACCTTTGGTGGACAGTACACTGTATCGACAGTTGGTTGGGAGTTTGTTTTATCTTTGTCACACTCGACCTGATATATATTTTGCAGTAGGAGTTTGTTCCAGATATATGTAGGAGCCCCATGAGCTTCACTGGAAAGCTGCAAAGAGAATCCTCCTTAGATATGTGAAAGGTACTTCCAGTTTTGGTATCTTTTATGTTGCAGATTACCCACTTTCATTGATTGGGTACATAGATTTTGATTGGGCTGGTGATGGTACAAACCGCAAGTCCACCTTTGGTTATGTTTTCAGCTTTAGTTCAGGGCCTTTTTTCTAGTCTAGCAATAAGTAATCTGCAATTGCTTTATCTACAATTGAAGCAGAGTAGAGAGGTGCAGTGAATGTAGCTACACAGGTTGTTTGGTTGCAGGGGCTTCTCTCCAAGTTTGGTATTTGGTATCCACTTCTGACTGTCATATTTTGTGAAAATTAGGGGTCCATTCAGATATTGATTGATCCAGTTTAGAGGCAGAGGACCAAGCACATCGAGATTCACATGCATTACATCCGCGAGCTGATCCGTGACCGAGTTATATCATTGCAGTACTGCCCCATTGAGCAGCAGGTTGCAGACATCTTCACCAAGTCTTTCACTGAAAAGGAATTTTTAGAAGTAAGAGCTATGCTTGGAGTGGTGGAGACACCTGAGTAGGCCCTTCTGGCCACTTAGCCCTATTTTTCTCTTTTGGGGGGGTTTTTCCCACGAGGTTTTCCCTCTTTCTTCATTTTATGAGGATCTTTTATTTATTGTACTTGAGTACCTAACATGGCATCTTGGCCGGGACTCAGTTTAGATAAGTGAGTTAGGATGAAGGGGGGGTTTTGGAATATAATCCTAACATCTACATTTATTTTTTAGCCTAAGTATCCTTGACTTAGCCACATGCACTAAAAATCATTTTCACACTTGGTTTTTGGTAAACTAGCTCGGTGAACCAACTTTCCCTTGTTTTTTGCCTTTAAAGGCTTAATATTATGGAAATATTGGTCCAACCACTTTCCTAAACCATTTAGACATCTAATTGCATGCTCACACCTAACCACACCTCATCCACTTGAGTTATTTGAGGATTGGTGCCCCACATGAAGATTCCCCCTTAAATCAAGGGATTTGGTCCCCCAGACCATTTTAGCATGTTTTAAAATTGCCTTTTTTGGGAAATGTGCCCCTTCTCATGCTTTCCTTGTGGCTGATATTTGGCATAGGTTGTCTTGAGTCATTGTTTCTATTTTACGCCTCCCTTTATCTTTTCTTAGCCTTTTCTAGTTTTTTACTGGTTTTTTCCTAGCTTTCTAGATTCGGCAATTCCTATATAACCATCTCCCTTTGGGATTATAGGTTTGGTTGCTCATGTATCACTGTTGTTCGTTAATTTAATACATTGATTTTATGGAACAAATTCTTTCTCTTTCTCTTGAATATCAACAAATTACTTGTGTTTAATTTAACTACAATTCTAGACCTATCAGAGTTTTTGCAGGAATTCTACACTCCCTTGAGCATACCCAGTAGTAATGCTAACTCTAGAGACATTTTGAAGAATTGGGTAAAGGAGCCGGCTAAATTCAGGATGAAACCCAACTAGATCTACAAGACAAAGATAATGCGGAAGGTGTTTCAATACTTGGTCGTCTTTGGATGTCAACTGTATGGCCAAGAAAGCACAGAAACCTTCCCACAAATTTGGGTGATCCCGCTAGACCAACTGGCTGGAGAAGGAAAAGTATGCAACTGGTCTGGCATGTTGGCTCATTAGCTGAAGGAACATGTAGCAAGGGCTCGATAGCTTCCAAAAGGTATGTAAGCAGAGATCTACATGTCCGCCTACATCTTGGATGCAATCTGTGCTCGACAGGAGTTCTCGGGCTTGAAGTGGGCATCGAAACCAGTGAAGACTACTCTGAACACTTATTGTAAGATGTTGTCTGAATGCAGCTTCAGAGGAGTTATCACATGGCTATCCGATCATTTTTTCTCCCCAGTTTACAAGATGCTATTTGAACAGGATCCACCCTGCATGTTAAAGGAAACAATGGAGGCACTGATAGACATAGCTGATTGGTATGAATCACCATCCGGCACCTTCATACTGATGTATAGTGCGGAGAAGCCTCTGCATGTTCTATCAAAGTTTTCCTTGGACATACTTGTCATGCAGGAAGTAGCATATCACATCTCGGCAAGATTGACAGCTAGGCTACACCAGAAGAGGAAGGCACCTTGGCCCGCTCTTTTGCTGTGCATTGAGTTATACGAGATTCAGAGTTTCAAGCATGCGGATGTCAAAGTAGAACAAATGAATAAGTATCCATTCGAGCTCTGCAGTTACAATCTATATGACTCGCATTGTCTTGTGAAAGATCATTGTGCAAGAGTACAGTTCAACTTGATCCACGGGGCATGTCATTGGGCAGAGGAAGACCCATGGAGATATTGTTACAACTCCTTTAGACGTAATGAACTGGTCAACTTCATTGTGGAATGGTTAGCGAAGTAACATGAAGCAAAATCCCGGAGAACACTAGAAGCAGCAACAACATCAGAGGTAAACATACCAGTGTGTGGCAAGGGCAAGAGGGAGATTTTCGATCGCAAGGAGGAAGAGCAAAGCTGCAAGTTTTGAGGAGATCCACTTGTGAAGAAAGTAGCTATGGCTATAGAGGAAAATAGGAAACAACGCAACAAGCGAAATGCGTAAAGGTAGAAAGAGAAATGGAGAGTGGATGAAATAGAGAAGGAGTTGCATGAGTTGAAGGAGCAACTCCGCGAGGAACAGGAGTTGTGCAAACAGGAGAGGGAAGCACAACAGAAATAGGTACAACAGGGGCCCAACATGTACAAATGGATGAAATAGTGCCCGTATAGGTAGTGGACTCATCAGAACACCTAGCATCAGGCAAATAGGGTGAACCATCGTAGGAGCAGGACTTCGCTCAGGAGATAGAGCGAGCACTTGAACAAATGGATACGGATATGGAGCGACAGGAGTTAGAGAAAGACACCGACCTCATGCCTCACCACCAAGAGGTCGACCCACCAGCTTCACCACATCCAGAAGACAAGCAAGTCCCAAGTGACCAAGGAGACACTGAGATCCTTGGAGATCAGCTGGAAGGAGAGATGCACAACATCTCATTCAACAAGTCTCAACATAGAGTTGTACAATCTTGTAGAGTGTCAACTTCGGAAGATCATACATCTCTTATGTAGTATGAGGAACAGACCATCATATCTAACGTGCATAAAAATCGAGCAACATTGGTCGATGCTACAAGAGCATATGCTGAAGCCACTAGCTCGAATGTTCACTTTCTAATAGCTAAGAATCAGTGAATGATGAAGGAGCTATAGATGGCCAAGTAGGGAGGAAAATTGGTTACAAAATTCACCTGAGCAGAATTGAAGAAGGCAATACTGGATGAAGTATTGTCCCTTGACATAGTCATGTGGGTGTTGTATTCCAAGTTTGGTACCGTGCATAAGGTAGTCGTCCATCTCAACGGATGACAACAATGATGTGCTAGAAGAGCATGTATCTTGTCGAACGTGCATGCTGTTGTTGATTACATGCAAACATGGATGATGAGATATAAGGGAGCCCTGCTTCACTTGCCTAAGATGATGAAGCCTAGAGTGGTCGAGCTGAAGGCATGCATCCAGAGTCAGATCCAAAATTATGAAGAGCTCCCGCAGCTCATCAGTAGTCTACAGGATTCCCATGCATGTGTATTCAAGAGTATGGATTTTGTGGTGCGCGCACATACGATCCCATCTATTGGGACTCTCACCAAGGTGAAGACAAAGGCACAGGTCCGACTAAAGCTTGACTCATACTTTGATGATTTGATGCACATAGCCACAAGCCTGGACTTGCCAATCTGTGTAGACACCATGCACAAGTATGTTGTTGGTTCAGCCGCACTAAAGACAATGATGCACATGCTATCATACGAGTTGGACATAGGAGCCCGTGTAGTGTACTTGGATCCTATGGAGGCAAGATTCAGGTTCCAGAAATATGTCACCTTGGAGTACATGGACACCATCGTGGAATACCGATCTTGGCATTAGTTCACCATTGTCAACCACCGTGAGGATGTCGAAGAGTTGGTCTTCCAATAGTTGTCTAAGTCATAGTATATCTTGCATGGCTTTCTCAAGCCATTTTGTATCACATGGGTACATGTGCATTATAATGTAACGTCTTGTTAAATGTAAGTTCAAGTGTCGATAGTTGGATGTAATGGTCATAGAGTAGATGAAGAGTCATGAGCATAGATGAACTGTCACAAAGGGGAATGTCAAGGGCCACCCCACCCTTTGTGATAAATATTCCCTCATAAATCATTGTAAACGCTTTTGGTCAGCCAAGCTTCAATAAGAGTATCTTAGAGAAAGATTGGACAGTATTGTAATGTGCCTTGGCTTCTCCACTGTGTAGAGCTAGTATATCTCTTTGGAGGAGCAAGCGGTTGTGGTTGTAATGTTCTGCTATCGAGACTAGTGGTTGGACATGGATGTATTGTATGACTGGAACTTACACTTCTTAATATAACATAGCCATCACGTTTTCATGCATATGTTGTTATTGTAGTTGGACTATTCTGGTTGCTGTTGCAACGTATGTTATTTAACTTACGCATTTGTGTATGAACTATTTTGTATGCAATTGTATGAATCTTGTTGTGGATGTGTTTTTGTTTTAACCATCACTTTAGATTTCTCACTAACTTGCTTTCCAGCTTGTGATGCATCTTCGCTCATGTGTTCCCTCCCAAGCCGCATACTATTACAGGTTTCCAAGGGGCTCACTCACCTCACCCTCCGTGTGTTAGAACCTCTCACACACCTTCCTTGACTCACTACAGTTATCACACCCTTGCTACCAACATGGACATCTTACTTGCCTTGGTGCAAAACCACGATCAAGGCATTATCGTATGACCCACTACTGGGACTCCTACACCAAATGGTTTGAGGTCTAATTGGGACTTCTTACAGGGGAGATCCCTTGACATGTTGGCGGGTCCAACACCGTCAACACAAGTATATCCTTATCTATAAGAATTCCATGATCTAGTTTACCAACTCTTGGAATTATTTGACCAAACTAAAAAAGCAATGGTCGGTTAATAGTAGTGCACATAGGCAGTCATGATAAAAATAAGTGGCTATAAAAGCATCTAGATACACCCCTAGAAGTTCCCCAAATGACTGAAAATGAACATTAAGTGAACCGTGAAGCAGTCACAAAAGCCCAAAGGACTAAAGCAATATGGAGAAAGACATAAAAAAATATCCCTCGGTACTTACAAGTGACTTCATTCCTTGGCAGAAAAATTGATTGAGAAAAACATGCTACCCAATATTGGGAATTTGGGAAATTTGATACCAACACAACAAATCTTTGCAAAATCAAAAGGAAGCTATGAATTCTAGGGATATATCTCTTAGCATGGTGTTGACAGGTGGAAATGTCCTACCTAAAACAAGGGACCGTCACCCGATAAACCACCCAATTAGGCTTTTATTCATTTGGTATGGTGATGCCCATTGGTATGTGGGTTCGATTTCCACTAAATGAAATGCCCCTAGAAATAAGGCTTCAATAATGCTTTTATAAATATAAATAGCGAAAAGAAGAAATATAATTTAATTTGAGAAATGAAAATAGTTTCATTTATAATAATTGAAATAAATAACACATTCACAACAAAGTGCTAGAACAATCCACTCACAAATACAAAAAATGTATTTTCACTAGTTATTGGTCTTCAAATCCTTTATTAAGTTTATATAATATTATACAAAACCCAATATTGAATTTCTAGCTAAGGAAAACATTAATATTTGAAATAACTAGGATAATAGTACACAAACCCAAATCCTTCTACTAATCCCTCCTTCTAAGGTCTTCATTCCTTCAAAAATAGGTTTGATAGTAGAGCTTAGATTTTCCTCTTTAGATCTCTAACCTTGATTACTAAATTTTGAAAAATATACTTAATGATAGGCAAGCTTTATTTATCTTGAGCAACCTCCTCCTATAAGCATGTATTCATGCTCCTTTTATAATGATGTGAGTTTGTTTCTCTCCTTGATCTTATGCATCAAATCGCTCATTTCCAATCTGAAATCCAAACAATAAACTATTTTTAAACCAAATAATATTTGGTAATATTTATAAAACTAAATCTAATAACTACACTGAAGGTGTCCCTCTGTGGGGTTTGGTTGGGAAAAAATTGTTCATCCTAGCCAATCCCAATGCTCCATTTTCATCTGCCTCCCTCCAAATATAAATTGACACATGGAACCTGGAAACTGACACAATGAGAAGTGTGTTGGTGAAACCAAGATCATAACATTCACCATCGTCACTTCTGCCTTCATCACCTCCATATGAATTTTCCAATTCCCATGTATTCTTTCTGGCGTGGAGTTTAGCTCAAGGACAAGAATAAATTGGTCATGATTCCATGAAGCGACTTATTGATCTTGATAACCTTCAGTTTCTTGATCATCATCTTTCATTTTCCTATACAGGCCAAGAAGGAGGATTATCAACATAGAACTTTCTCCTTTGAAAGATTCAACATAAGTCACTTGATATTGGAGGTTGAGGCTTCTGTGTTTCACTCCAAATCCATGTTGTCCCTCACAAATCACTCACATTTCATTTTAGGTCATGTGTTGTATTCAAATCTAGTGTAGATGAAAACAAATGATATAGTATCCTCTTTCAGTACTATGTTCATTTTCTCCACTGTGCCTCCTTCATCTAACACAGGCAAGCATGGAATAGCCTTCATCACGAAACCTTACACATCTCCCATGGGTGCTTTTTCCATTGAGTAAATGGGATTAGTTAATCTCACTAGCAACAATAAGGGATACAATGTCTTATTTGCAGTGGAGTTTGATATGAGCATGAATGTGGAATTCAATGATCCCAACAACAACTACATGGTCATGGACATTAACAACCTCATTTCATTCCAAGCCAAGACCGACCGTCAGATATTGGAATAGGAAGGACAAATTTCATGTATTGAGCCTCAAGAGAAGACATAACATACAAGCCTGGATCAAATATGATCATCCTCAAAGTTGCCTCAATGTTACCATCACAATGGTTGTCTTTCCAAGACCACAGAGGCCACTGATATCTAGGAAAACTGATTTGTACATCATTTTGTGAGAGACGATGTTTGTTTGATATTTTGTTTCCATGAGGAACTTTGCAGAATACCATTACAGACTGGTGTGGGGCTTCAACACTTAAGGAACAATATTGTTTCTTGACATCTCACATCTTCTTTCGTTTTCTTACTTGACGATATCTGCATTTGATGGTGATCCAATGACTTAAAGGTTGCATTTCACCCCATACAATTAATTTTTTCCACATAAGGATGAACTGTGATGGTGATTAGGGAAAAACATTTACCATGTAGTATATATATGTAGCAATCAAATATAATTTACTCAAAGGAGGTTGATTGTGCAAGGGTTACTAAGTTCTATAATTGAAAACAATAAGATGAATTAAAATTTGCATTTCTCCCTATATAATTAGTTATTGTTGCATAAGGGTTTAACTGTGGTGGTGATTAGTGTGAAACACTTATCATTCAATATATCTGCAGCAATCAAAAACCAATTTCTTAAAGGAGGTTTATTGTCAAAGGTTCCTAAGTTCATAGTAGAAAAATTGGCAATTAACTTAAAAAAAAAAACATGGATGAAGATAAGACTTGCTAGACATGACATACTTTCTTGCAAAATCTTAAATCATAGAAAAATGTACAAGAAAAAATAAGGTGAATGAATACTAGGAATTCACTGTCATCTTGGAGTAACATGTCCATATAGGTTAATATGAAAAATTTGGACTAACAACATAAAATAGTATCACAAAAAATATATCCAAAACCTTATGGTGTAGTTCGGTGAGACAGAATCAATGAACCCAAAAGCATTTGGGAAAAAAAAAATGGAAGAATGAAGAATTTGATAGAGTGATAAGAAATTATTACAAAATTCAACTGAGAGCATGGATTAAATCTTGCCACCTTCGTTGCTTGTATCATTAAATCTCTCTTTCTATTTGGACTCCATTACATGCACACTCATTGACTACACTCCCTATGTTATTGTTTTGTCCGAAACAAAAATAAAGATTATAAATATATGAAACTGAAACAACTTCCCCTATGGAAGGAAGGTATGTTATTTATTTAACGAACCATTTAGTGTATGAACTTCCATTCTAAATGGAAAAAAGTTCATTAATGTCATGGCAACAACAAAATTATCGCATCAACTTGGCAGAATAATGATTTGCACAAATGTATTTCCTCCACATGCAGTACATGAATTTACCTTTTGTGAGATTCTAGAGAGGAGAGATGATTTTTAAACTGATAAATGGCTTGTTGCATTCAGTTTGTCCCCAAGGATGAGAGACATTAGAATACAAACAAAAGGGCTTCCATGCTTTAAATAGGATTTTATGGAGGCTCATGCTCGCCAAGGTGGTCATTCACACATGGTTTATATTCTTATACATTCATATATTTATTTTAAATTAAATGCAAGAGTAAATGTATTCATACAAGTGAATAAAATATAATATTTTTTAATAGTTATTAATTTTTTTTCAAACTTGACCTTTCAATTCAGTGCAAGATGAAATGTTTTCGTACAAGGTAATAAAACATAATATTTTTGCAATGAATTTGTCTCCCTACAAGGTTGGGTTGGCAATACATTTTTCATCCTAGGCAATAAGATCCATCAATTTTCATCATCCTCCATTAAATAATTTTTTATCGTGTGGCACTCTAAATAGTGTTGAGGTGCCAAATTATCCTCATTCTTCTTCACCATTCATCAAAACCTTGTTGTATGATCTTTAGAATGATGAACGCATTGAAGTCGTCTCTCTGGGAGTGGTGGCACCATGTGGAAGAGAAAATACAGATAGTCGGGCATGACACACCTGCGCAAGGTCTATCAAGACTTTGTGCTCATGCATAGGTTATGAGAAGTGGGCTCACCTTGTGGCACTTGCATTGGACAACTTGGCATACCTTATGCATATGATTTGAAAATAGAGTTCTCTCAATTTTTTGTAACACTCCATTCTGCCACCTAGCCTACACCATCTCAATGGAAGGTGTTACATTCACCTAACCTGACCTCCATACTTTTGTCATGAGAGTGGGGTCAAAAAATTTCCTCATTCTTTCATTTTCTTGACTCATTGAGACCTTCCTGATGGTATAAACTTTGGACAAACCTGACTTATGGGTCCACTGATATAACCTTTTTGTGTTGACCCATTAACTTGTCACATCAGTGGTGGCCCCTTTTGTGCCACCCACGTAGCTTCTTACATGGCGCCTAAATGGCCAATGTACCACCATGATCAGACCCATGTAGAACAATCATGCTTATGGATGGATGGTAATCCTATTTCACTGAACATCTAGTGTAACATTAGTCAAAGCCTCAACCTCGACCTGGCCAATTGGTTAACGAGCATGACTAAGATGCAACCCGACCTTCTCGCCAACCCAACCAACCTGACCATGACTAGAAAACCCTTCCCAACTAGTTGATTGGTTTGCATGGGCCTTTGCACGAGCCCAACTATGCTCAAATTATCCATGACCAGATTCCTTCTAACACATCTTGGCCATGGAAACTAACCCCAACTAGTGGATCCCACTTGACTAGTCGATCACTTCGGTTAGGTAAACTAGTCAAATCCCAGCCAATCAACTTACCTCGACTGGACAATACCCTAGCCTAAGCTGATGAAACTTAATATTGATACTCAGTTGATTTCCTCGTCTACGTTGACAACAAGGAATGTGTCCCACACTCTTTAGGGACATGTTCTATATGCATGCAACTTCATGCATGTGACTATGATCAAGCCACTAACTCATCGTTTGGTGACCCTTAGATGAATTGGGTGCCCAACAAGTTGGGTCTCCCCACCAAGGCCCCACACTAGCTACTAACCCCTCATTGTGGAAATTCGACACCTGTCCACCATTCACGAGTCACAACTCGTTGACCTGATTCAGGAATTAACCGATTGTTGAATATAAAGTGCCCTATGGTCAACTCCATGTAAAGAAACGTTGGCTTCCTCCACTGTCGATTAGATTACCAATAAGCAAGCAATGGAATTCACACGCTGCAACAACATATTCGACTACATCCTGCAGTCACACGAGACCATGTGGTCAGCTACACACATCATGAAAGTGTTAACTAATCACACAGAGCCTCTATTACCTTCATAATCATGAGTGTTAAACATATCCATACAATATCTCATCATATACAAACATAAACAACATAGTCCCATAGTAAAAGTGCTAATACATGTATGAATCATCATAGAAACAATAATCATCTTCTCAATATGATAAGTACACTTGAAAGTAACTTATATTATTATTACAAGTGGTTGGAAACTGAGAGTGGGACTTCAACTCACCACCCAACCTTAGATTGACTTGCACTATAGTCTTTCTTGCAGTCAGTCACCCCCAAGCCAGATTCCAAAGTTTGATAAGGGTTGCTCGAAGAATCCATGTTGTTTTTCAATGATGTTGGTGTCTAGGATAGAATATTAAATCATTAACGCTACCAAACCAAGTATCACAATAAGTATACTTTGCACAATGGAATATAAACAACAACAAATCTACTAGTGCACAAAATATACACAACTTTTTACAAAATTTGTACAATAACCCAACTTCGTTATATTAATCCAATTGAATAATGCAACAATATAGGGCTCTCGTACTAGTTATAATGGCTCTCATACGTCTAATGATACAAGACTATACAACACCTAGGGCTTGGTGTCTGTCATGATGACCACCAATCTACCTAGAACAAGATACTCTGACCATCTAGCTGATGTAAAGCTCATCAAAACTACCTTGGTCATACCTTGTACACATATGCTCGGTCCTTCGACTCCTGATCTGTATCACCTGCCTTTATCAATGCACCAATTCCATCTGGCCAATGAATATTGGCTCCAACTTTCTCTCTGGTTGATCGTTAGTCCTACAATGCATCAACACATCGAGACTCCTATCGAGTTGTTCGTAACTTCCTTGAACAACTCTCAACTTCCCACTGCTACCCGTTAGCTACTTAAGGACTTCAACCCACTATAGCATTCTTGAGCTGCTCAATGAATACCAACACATGTAACAGAGGGCTACTACCTATCAATGCAATATGTCCTTCTCCCATAATGAACACGAGCTAGGAGGATTGCCCAAATTCTATTGTAGATGTCCTTCTCCACAAGGCAAGTCTAGGGAAACACAAACTACTCCTGTCGAGTCATACCTATGAGCTCTTCTTCTGCCACTTCTAATAACCCCTTAGTTCTTCAAGGAACTTTTTCCTTAGGGATTGAAGCAAGCCTCTACAATCTTCCCAAGTTTTCCTTTAGGCTGCTCCAATTCTGCCTCCCTTAGGCCAACACTTGGTCCGCCCTCACGTTGCCCTCCACTAGACCATGAGTGTCCAATACTTGTTGTAGCATCTACATAATGGTTAGGGCATCCAACCTCTAGGATCATTCTTCCTTTTGGCTTCCAACATACTTCCATAACTAGTCCAACTTGGACCCACATCCATCTAACATCCACCCATCATCAAGAGACCATCGATAACTTACTATTTTTGTTCTCTTACTTTGATTTTTATGCTTCTAGAAGACTAGTTAGGGCACACTACTAGCCCTAAACCATTGCTCCAACCCTATGTGATATTCTCCCAACCAAGAAAACTCCTTTGTTTCACCTTCTAGGCCTATCCACACATTGTTTTAGCCTTGGAGTTTACCACGAAGCATCCTACAGTAACTAGACTTGCTACAAAAGGAATTCTATTCTATTTTCAAAGAAAACACCCCTATTACATTTGTGTTTCCCTTGGAGTGACTGCGACTAGGTTTGAGGATCCTTCCTATCCCACTCAAGCCTCTCAAACAGTCCTTCCACACTTGTTGTAGCTATATTGAACCCTATGGCCTTGAACTAGATCTAATCCACATATAATTAAGCACAAAATGCAGTCAAACATACTTTTTATTGTTGTGGCTTGATCTAGCTAAGGGGACATACTCAAGCTATCCTCAAAGTTTCCTAGTGTCACCTTCTTGGCTGATTCAAGGTTGTGGCCTATTCCATAGAGAAAATATGCATCAAAATTATAGAGGTACTCTCAAAATTGAACAACCTTTTGCTCCACTTTTAGCCTTAAGACTTAGACTCCAAATTGCAAAACTAACTCATGATGTGAACTCACTTGGGATGTGTCAAAATGACTCCAATTCATCTCTTATTTATAGAATTCATGAGGGTGTCAATGAATAGCCCTAAAGGGCACTCCTTTAACTAGGTAGACTTTACTTTTATCCTTCACAACCACACATTGACTTCAAAAGTTGATATTTACATTATGGCTTTGATTTCGATGATTTTAATTGCCTCTGGTTCCTCTCATGGTCCTATATCATCTCCATCAATCACATGTCAAAATGTCATCATAGTTTTGTCCCCACACAGATGGGTACAAAACCCCAAGCTTGCTTTCCAAGCCCACAAAGTGATTTTGTGGCACTCCAACCTCCAATACCTGAACCCTAGGGCTTGGAGTACCTCAAGCTACAAATATCAACACTACCTTTTAACGAGGGACGTACTTCCAACACTAGGAAGTCTCCATCATCATCCTACAATGACGCTATCCCATCTGGAGTCCATCAGTGCAACATACTCTGTATAACGAACCCTATAATCCAGGTAGTTCCTTTGCCTCATCTCATCTACACCTGAAGACCTCAACATTTCCATAGGGATACACCCCCTAAAGCTAGACTCCCTCTGAGTCTACACGATCTCCACCAGATCAATGTGCAAGCACTCATCCTCCTGGATCAAATACAACTCTTGCAAATCCCTCAAATCTCGGAGATGAAATATCACAATCCAATGAAGAAACAAACCTACCAATCTACAGTCCATCACCATGGAAAATTTTAGGGACGAATCTTTGCCCTTGGGTGAAATTAATGGGTTTTAAATTTTTATTGGGGGACTTTCTTTTATCATAGTACATTATTACAAATCACCCCAAATTTATTTAAAAACAAAAATAGGTATGGAGGTTAGCCCACCTTATTTTAAGGGAGAGGGTAAAAAAAATAAGATTAACCCTTGAAATTAGGAGATACAACCTTCCATTCTCCCCAATTTTCAATAATAGTTATTTATGATCAATATTTCTCCCTCCCCATTTGGTGTAAAAAGAGTTTATTTCTTTCATTAACCTATTTCATGGTATTGGGATTAATTTGGGTAAAATGGCCCCTATTTTTTTGGAACAAATGGTCATAAAGAATAATTCATATTTATTTAAAAATTCAAGAGTATTATTGTCCTGTCTATTTAAAGATTCAATAATGTTTTTTCCATCTTCCAAGTTTTCATCTGTTTAGTCATAATCATATCTAATGCACGGGGTTATTCGTAGAGTTATAGAATTTGAATTAAGAAGTCAAGAATCAAGGTATAGTGGTACAAGTAAGTCTGTGTATTTGTTCTACATTCTGATTCCTCTTTCATGCTCTCCCTTTTCCTCTTTTTTTTTTTTCATTTTTTGGAACCATAACAATTTTCATTTGGAAAAGTACTAGGTTTTTGTAATAAAATAAGTATCACTCATTATCTCTACCCATTATAGAACCTCGTAGAATTCTTCTCTTTTCCCTTAAATAATGGATTTTTGTTATATATAATTATTAATTTTCTAATATATACTTGTCATTTTCAAATATTATTTAGATAACAAATTTTTTGAATTTTTAATCCCATTAAAATAATTGATGCCACCCATCCTTTATCATTTTCCACCCATCCTTAAGTCAACATCTATGAAATATTAAAAAATATTCATTCGAAAAAAGTAATCTCTCATATTCGAAAATTGATACAACCCAAATTCCATTGCTTATTTTGTTACCCTTTATCTTCATTGTACACTCTATGAAAATTACATTTCTACAAAGAACTGATAAGGTAGTTGTTGCTATTTGAATACTAAGGCTTTGAAAGTTTGAAAAACTCTGCCAGAAGAAATTGATACAACCCAAATTCCATTGTTTATTTTGTTACCCTTTATCTTCAATGTACACTCTATGAAAATTACATTTCTATGAAGAACTGATAAGGTAGTTGTTTCTATTTGAATACTAAGGTGTTGGAAGTTTGAAAAACTCTGCTAGAAGACCATCTGCAGGTAGTTGTTTCTATTTGAATACTAAGGTGTTGGAAGTTTGAAAAACTATGCTAGAAGACCATCTGCTCGAGGACACCCTATTAAAAAATAAATTTTATGAAATTGTTTAAATTTTATCGATTATTTTTCTACCGTGAATTGATAAAGTAGTTGTCGGAATAGTAAGGTGAAATAGATTTTAAATGGATGCTTGAAAACATATTATTAAAAAAAATTGACTAGTTATATTTAAAACGGTTGTATTATTGAAACAAGGATTGTCATCCAAATTGTCAAGAATGAAAAATGTTACATTAAAATACAAACTTAATAAAATTAAAAATAAATTTGAAACTATTTATGTCAAGTAAATTTCATTAGCAAGACGAAGATGGAGGAGATACATTGAGAGATTCTATATTCATGCCACACCATGAGAGATGGAGTACGATTTTGTGCCCATAAACATTAATGGTCATTGACATCCTATTCATATATATGGTACTCATGAAGAGGAGAGAGATTTAACATTTTGAAGACTATATATATCTGTGTGTGTGTATCTTAATTACAAATTTATTAGGTTTTAGAGGAATTAAATCTGTTGTGTGCAAATTTTTTAGTCATATTTTTCATTGTAAATAAAAAATGTGGGCTAAAATTAAAAACAAAAAAACAAAAATGCATATACATGTTATACTCTTACTCTCAACCATAAATAAAATATTTCAATGTCCATATGAACTATCATAATCTTATACCAACTTTATTGAGAATAAAGTAACTATAAGTAATATATATATACACTTTTGTGTACAAGAAAGTTGTATAATTTTTACAGATTCTAAAAAATATGTTAGTACATGACCTAAAGGACCTTTTAAAAATATTTTAGTACATGACTCAAATAATGTTTTCAAATATGCATGTCGAATAATTTATTTCAATCTCAACTCCATTCATATGTATATGGAGAGAGAGTAAATGACAAATTATTTTAATGTTGATCATAATAAAATATTCCAATGCTTTAAGAGGAGTAATTAAAAGTAAAAATTTTCAAGGAGATATGTAATTTATTTAATTCTTAATATCAAATTAAGATGCAAGGTTTGAAAAATATAATTGATAATAAAATATTAATTGTGACTCATAAATAAAATATTTTAATATGTAGGGTTAAGTAATATTGAAATGTATTAAAAAACATATTAATAACAAAATAATCATTTTTATGTGGACAATATAGTCCATAGATAAAATATTTAAATGTGTATATATTATATATGTTTAAAAAAATTTATATATGCATTATATAAATCAATTGAAAAACAAAAATTATGGCTAAAACATTTTAAGTAGTCCCATTATAGCCCATTTTTAAGAATATTTTTTGGTCAATTTTGTTTGAAATCAAGCAAATAAGTATTTGAATTGCAGGTTTAAGCTATGTAGTTTACACAATCCAAGTTCTCATGTAAATTTTGAAGACATTGAACCTATTTTTTACATTCAAAAATATAATTTAAACAATGAAAAATTATATATATATATATGTTAATTACAAATATATTAGGTTTCCAAAGGGATTAAATCTATTGTGTGCAAATTTTTTAGTCAATCTTTTCATTGTAAAAGAGGTTTACAAAGATTTGTTCAAATTGCAAGTTTAATCTATAAAGTTTACACAATCCAAGATCTCAATTAAATTTTGAAGACATTGAATCCATTTTATACATTCAGAAATATCATTTAAATTGTAAAAGAGGTTTTCCTTGCAACTAAAAGCCTTGGAGCTGCAAGAATTTATTGCTCCCCCTAAAACATCCTATATACCCGCTCTCCCATATTGGAATCCAATATAAACCAATAAAAACATGTACCTATACATTGATTTGATCATGTGTGCATAGATCGTCTATTAGTGCCAAGTACTACAGTTAAGTTTCTAATTAAAGAGTTGATCCTCATATCCCACGAATCAAAACATACATTCAAACAAAAAGAGCATTGTCATGATTGTTTTGAAGAAGAATTTGAGGCATTGTACATATGGGATTTTATCTAAAATTCTCAAGAAGCACTTCAAGAAACAAAAATCTTCATCGATAGCCTGGTTTTCACAACCCTAAGGTATATGAGGACTATGTCTTTTGGAATTTTCTCTTACACAATTATATTTTATATTTAAATTTCAGTTACATTAATATTAATAAAAAAATTTATTAGAAATGGTCTTTATTTATTTACCTCTAGTTTCGTGAATAAAAAGTGAGTTCTTATTTTAATAAAAAAAATTACAAGGTAAATGAGTATGATTCAGTAGACAGCACAGAACATATACCTCTAGTTTCATGCATAACATTAGAAAAGAAAGCATATGTTTCATCCATAGTTCATTACTCTCTAACGGTTTCCTATAACCATAATATTGATTCACATAGCATGTTCATTACAAGCTATAACACTATTGATGTTTACTCACACACTCACATCCAAAAATAAATAGATATAGTGATACTTGGTAAAAATGTTGTAGCATCATATACAATTCCATTTAGAAGAATTGCATTGGCACATATAACATGTATTTCCCATTATGAAGAAATAGTAAACCCATAGCAATATTCAACATTCAAATAGTAAAATACTCCAAGAAATTGCACGGTATTAATGAAATGCATAAACAAACTAAAGGAAGAACTTATCTATTTGAAAGTTGAAGTTCAACGCCAAGTTAGGTAGAGAAATGTTCCACCCAACCATACACTCTATTGTGTTTATTATTTTTATAGTAGGCCACCCCAATTGAGGTTGTCATATCGTCAAGGAAAAATAGAGCATTTTTATGGAAATAATTATATCTTAGGATAAAAAATTACCTATCCCATTGTCTCACCGCTAATTATTTTTTCATGGAACAATACAACTATTTTGGTGACACACATTGCTTTCCTTACAGGGCACAAGGAGAATACCTTCTTTATCTACTCAATAGTCCCTCAAAAGTATCTTAGTTGTCCCTCTATGTGTGCATAGAGGGTCTAGCTACTATCCATGAACTCCAAAAAAATTTACTTAGTTCTTGACCCTTTTCAAGTTTTAAAGGATTCCTTCCTTGGTCGTTCAACCCACATTGTGGTTTCCTCCTTAGCTTATATCCATGGCTTCTCTATCACATAGCTTGATATCTTTCCTGGATCCCTTTCCAACCCAATATTTAAATCTCTTTGTGTTCCCCCTCTCTATAATTCACTTCTTTTCCAATAAATTAGCTTCTAACCATTCAAATCTCTTCCTTAGTTATTTTCATTATCTATACATATTTATATAGTGCTCATAAAATGAATTAAAAATGGAATCTGTCATCCTCCTAGTAGGAATATTTACCTCTACAACTACTTTCATGGATGCTAGAACCAACCACGAGAGAATGAATTTACCTCTCCCTCTATTTATTTCTCTCTTATAACTTACTTCTCTTCCATTTTATTTTGATTTTCTATTATGTCTATCCCTATGCATCTCCCTTTAATGTTCTTTGCATGACTTCATAATGGTCACACACCATTCATGTGAATGTGGAATGGCATCCACCATTCACCTTAGAACCAAAATGAATTATGTCATTTAGGTGAGCATTATATTGGACTATGTTGCTTTTCTTAGTCCCAGAATGACCAATAATGAATCATTCCTTCTTCCCTACAACTATTCACGTACATGCCTCTATGACTACATGACTAATTGTCTCTCTACAACCAATTTCCTAAATCCAATCATGATTTTGTTCCCTCCTCACCAACCACACATGTGGGAGTTATAAGGATGAATTAATGAATAAAAAAACACCCTGTCCCCAACACCCCACGAGACCTCATTTTCACCCTTATTGTGGGGACATGTTTTTTTTCAAAGAAAATGTGAGAAAATATATGTTTTAAAACTCCTATTACAATTCCCATGACGAAGGTACTTATCCCCTTGATTATGTAATTGTGGAACATGTACATCTCCAAAATCACCACATGCATTCAATGATTGGGAGTAAAAGTTTCTATATTTTTGTTAAGGAACATGGTGATGAAGGAAACAAAGTAAAGTTTGGAAGAATGGAAAACTAAGGATTATTACACATATATAACCCCGTAGTACCCTCTCACCTTTCCCATCTCTTGCTATCATAACCCCTATTTATGTGCTCCTAGCTCAGGTAGCTCTATTATTTTATTAAATTCAAGAAAGATAATATTTACATTATTCAAAACACCATAAAATTTCTTCCTCATGGTGAAAATAAAGCATGGTAATTAAAAATATCCATTCCAAATGAAATCCAACATTTAATCATAATTAAATATAGTTAATCAATGGGATTCAATACTATGACATTCTATCATATCCCCCTTTGAATAACACAAACATTAGTGTTCTCTTCTCATTAACAAGACTTATTTTCTTCATTCTTCAGTTGTATTTGCCGAGCCATCCTATTCAATATCTTGGTATACCAATAGACTTCAACATTCCAACATATTCCTACATTAGTAATCAATTAAGCATACATATTATATAAATTATCAAGCAACACTTATCTTATACACAACATTTCTCAATTTCATGATGTAAGCATCTATTCAAAGATATGTATGTAATTTTATTTAATACTTGTTTATATAGATATGAATCTATTCCATATGATGGATTCCATAGGAAGGAATTAATTTCATTATCCTTTCTAACACACCCTCAAGATTCTAGCCACCATCCCAAAAGAACTTCTAAGTTTCCTCCTTGATACACTCACCCTTTAGGCTTAGATGTCCCCTTCCCTATTAAACAATCCCATAGGTGATCCATCTTGCCATGTATTTCTCATGTAAGGAGAGCACTAACTTACTACTAGATATCCACTAATAGTATATAACTTGTGGCAATCATAGGGTTCCTTTGTCATAACAATGCCCTTCCTTGAAGGCTTTCCAACTTCAATAGCTATCGTCTATCATGTATCATACACATACAATTTACATTGATATATTCATAATAAAGCAACTTATAAATTCCAAGTCTAATTCATAAAGAATATCATATTAAATAAGTATGAGATTCCTTCTCATAGTGTTTCGCTCTTGTGTGGCGTATAACCTAAGCTTCCTTACAGAATTACACTCATTTTCATATTTGAGACCATTCTACCTACAAACTAAACTTTTCAATCAACCAAATAAAGGTGAGTATCTATGCATATAATCCTTCCTTTCAATATTTAAAACCATCCATGAGGTGATCTCAAAATAATATTAAGACATTGAATCCATTTTATACATTTAGAAATATCATTTAAATTGTAAAAGAGGTTTTCCTTGGAGCTACAAGAATTTCTTGCTCCCCCTAAAAAATCCCATATACATCCTCTCCCATATTGGGATCCAATATAAACCAATAAAAACATGTACCTATACATGGATTTGATCATGTGTGCATAGATCTTCTATTGGTGCCAAGTACTATAGTTAAGTTTCTAATTAAAGAGTTGGTCCTCATATCCCACGAATGAAAACATACATTCAAACAAAAAGAGAATTGTCGTGATCATTTTGAAGAAGAATTGAGGCATTGTACATATGGGATTTTATCTAAAATGCTCAAGAAGCACTTCAAGAAACAAAAATCTTCATGGATAGCCTGGTTTTCACAACCCTAGGGTATATGAGGACTATGTCTTTTGGAATTTTCTCTTACACATTTATATTTTATATCTAAATCTCAGTTATATTAATTTTAATATTTTTTTTTATTAGAAATGGTCTATATTTATTTTACCTCTAGTTTTGTAGATAACAAGTGAGTTCTTATTTTAATAAAAAAAAATAAAAGGTAAATGTGTATGATTGAGTAGACAACGCAGAACATATACCTCTAGTTTCATTCATTACATTAGCAAAGAAAGCATTTGTTTCATCCATAGTTCATTATTCTCTAATATTTTCCTATAACCATAATATCAATTCACATAGCATGGTCATCACAAGCTATATCACTATGGATGTTTACTCACACACTCACATCCAAAAATAAATAGAGATAATGATACTTGGTAAAAATATTGTAGCATCATATAAAATTCCATTTAGAAGAATTGCATTGGCACATATAACATGTATTTCCCATTATGAAGAAATAGTAAACCTGTAGCAATATTCAACATTCAAATAGTAAAATACCCCAATAAATTGCACCATATTAATGCAATGCATAAACAAACTAAAGGAAGAATTTATCTATTTGAAAGTTGAAGGTAAACATTAAGTTAGGTAGAGCAATGTTCCACCCAACCATACACTCTATTGTACTTATTATTTTTATAGTAGGCTACCCCAATTGAGGTTGTGATATTGCTAAGGAAAATTAGAACATTTTTATGGAAATCATTCTATCTTAGGATACAAAAATTACCTATCACATTGTCTCACCACATATTTTTTTTCATGGAACAACACATCTATTTTGGTGACACACATTTCTTTTCTTAGAGAGCACAAGGAGAATACCTTCCTTATCTACTCAATAGTCCCTCAAAAGTATCCGAGTTGTCCCTCTATGTGTGCATAGAGGGTCTAGCTACTATCCATTAACTCCAACAACATTTACTTAGTTCTTGATCCTTTTCAAGTTTTAAAGGATTCCTTCCTTGGTCATTCAACCCACACTATGGTTTCCTCCTTAGCTTATATCCATGGTTTCTCTATCACATAGCTTGATATCTTTCCTAGGTCCCTTTCCAACCCAATATTTAAATATCTTTGTGTTCTCCCTCTCTATAATTCACTTCTTTTCCAATAAATTAGCTTCTAACCATTCAAATCTCTTCCTTAGCTATTTGCATTATCTAGACATATTTATGTAGTGCTCATCAGATGGATTAAAAATGGAATCTATCATTCCTTGATCATCCTCCTAGTAGGAATCAATACCTCTACAACTACTTTCATGGATGTTGGAATCAACCAGAGAGAATGAATTTACTTCTCCCTCTATTTATTTCTCTCTTATAACTTACTTCTCTTCCATTTTATTTTGATTTTCTATTATGTCTATCCCTATGCATCTCTCTTTAATGTTATTTGCATGAGTTCATAATGGTCACACACCATTCATGTGAATGTCGAATGGGCTCCACCATTCACCTTAGAACCAAAATGAATTATGTCATTTACGTGACCATTATATTGGACTATGTTGCTTGTCGTAGTCCTAGAATGACCAATAATGAATCATTCCTTCTTCCCTACAACTATTCACGTACATGCCTCTATGACTACATGAATAATTGTCTTTCTACAACCAATCTCCTAAATCCAACCATGATTTTGTTCCCTCCTAACCAACCACATGTGTGGGAGTTATAATGATGAATGAATGAATAAAAAAACACCCTGTCCCCAACACCTCACAAAACCTCATTTTCCCCCTTATTGTGGGGACATGATTTTTTTCAAAGAAAATGTGAGAAAATATATGTTTCTCCTACTACAATTCCCATGACGAAGGTACTTATCCCCTTGATTCTGTAATTGTGGAAGGTGTACATCTCCACAACCACCACATGCATTCAATTATTGATAGTAAAGGTTTCTATAATTTTAGTAAGGAACATGGTGATGAAGGAAGCAAAGTAAAGTTTGGAAAAATGGAAAACTAAGGATTATTATGCATGTATAACCCCATAGTACCCTCTCACCTTTCCCATCTCTTGCTACCATAACCCCTTTTTTATGTGCTCCTAGCTCAGGTAGCTCTATTATTTTATTAAATTCAAAAAAGATAATATTTAGATTATTCAAAACACCATGAAATTTCTTCCTCATGGTGAAAATAAAGCATGATAATTAAAAATATCCATTCCAAATGAAATCCAAAATTTAATCATAATTAAATATAGTTAATCAATGGGATTCAATACTAGGACATTCTATCATATCCCCCTTCGAATAACACAAACATTAGTATTCTCCTCTCATTAACAAGACTTATTTTATTCATTCTTCAGTTGTATTTGCAGTGCCATCCTATTTAATATCTTGGTATACCAGTAGACTTCAACATTCCAACATATGCCTACATTAGTAATCAAGTAAGAATACATATTATAGAAATTATCAAGCAACACTTATCTTATACACAAGATTTCTCAATTTCATGATGTAAGCATCTATTCAAAGATATGTATGCAATTTTATTTAATACTTGTTTATATGGATATGCATCTATCCCATATGATGGATTCCATAGGAAAGAATTAATTTCATTATCCTTTCTAACACACCCTCAAGATTCTAGCCACCATCCCAAAAGAACTTCTAAGTTTCCTCCTCCTTGATACACTCACCCTCTAGGCTTAGATGTCCCCTTCCATACTAAACAACCCCTTAGGTGATCCATATTGCCATGGATTTGTCATGTAAGGAGAGCACTAACTTACTACTAGACATCCATTAGTAGTATATAACTTGTGGCAATCAAAGGGTTCCTTTATCATAACAATGGCCTTCCTTCGAGGCTTTCCAACTTCAATAGCCATCATCTATCATGTATCATACACATACAATTACCATTGATATATTCATAATAATACAACTTATAAATTCCAAGTCTAATTCATAAAGAATATCATATTTCATAAGTATGAGATTCCTTCTCGTAGCTCTTGTGTGTCGTATAGCCTAAGCTTCCTTACAGAATTACACTAATTTTGCATATTTGAGTCCATTCTACCTATAACCTAAACTTTCCAATCAACCAAATAAAGGTGAGTATCTATGCATATAATCCTTCCTTTCGATATTACAACCATCCATGAGGTGATCTCGGAATAATATTAACAAACTAATAATTCAATTATTTTCAGTTGTTAATCATACTCAATGAAATGGAACCATGATTCAATGTAAATGTGTTACTTAGCATACTTAACATTACAAAATGAAACTAAATATTTATTCCAATAAACCAATGTGCCAATACTCATGATCACACCTACTCAATCCTTCCCAGTCGCTTGATTTTAAAAGACTACATCTATATCATGTATTCCACCATCATTTGTTGGAAGGTCTAGCCAACACCTCAATGCATTATCTAGTCAAGTCCCTTCTATACCTCGGGCATACTACACAGAACTTCCCTTCTCTACTCTATATTACCTTAGGAACCCTCTCCTCTTTAGGTGCTCCTCACTATTTTCAAGAAGATTATAGTCTACAACACCAATATAAGCCGGGAAAAAAGTGGACACTCATGTAGTAATAAATCCTTCCATATCCATCAACAATATGGTCTCACACATTATCTCTATTGGCATTCACTTTCACGTGTTATACAAATTCATAACATGAGTATGTTACCCATTCACTCATTATCAAGTGACTCAATAATGAGATACTAATTCATGGTTGAATCAAAAGGATTATAACAACATTTCCATGCCAAAAGCTTCTTCCTTCATCATATCCCACCTAGGTATCAATATCATACATTCATTCAATCATAAATAAATTCAATGAATATATGAAGTATGCATAAAGGAATTCTTACTCCAACTATTTCAAGTAATATATTGACATGATTAATTTTCATACTTGGATAGTTTCCTTTAGAATTCCTAATGTTACTTGATCAATTGATGTCTCGTAGGAACTCACATGATCCACTAATAAACCTCTTCACAAGAATCCTATCATATTTATCCTTTTCACAAGGTTTTCTATCACATGCAACTTCATCATCAACATTTTCAACCATTATTGATATTTTTTTTGCAAAAAATTATGTTTCGATATTTGAAATGCCCATTGTTTCGAGTGGATACTCCACCAATCATCAAGGAAAAATAAAAAAATAAAATGTGAAGTGAGTTTAGTAATGAAAAAATAATATAAAAGTAATAAAAAGGAATTAACCATTAAAGAAGAAAAATGGTTCCAAAGAATGGAAAATATCTTTAAATAATATAAAGAATAATATAGAATAGTAAATATATATAAGTTTTTAGCTTTAAATAATAGGAAAATAAAATAAAATAAATCTCAAATTAAATAGTTGCCTTTATTTATTTAGTCCATCCCAACTTGATACTTAAACCTTTATTTAATGTAACCCTTCATCATTAGCGCTTGTCTCACTTTGAGGACGAAGGAAATATTTTGTTATGAATGAGATATCTCAAAATTGGTGTGGGTGAAGAGAGTGATATAATGGAGGGGCATGTAGATGTTACCCATTCAAGTCATCATTAGATCAAACATATATTTGAACTTTAGCATGATAGTCAGAGTGAGCCAGTACTTTTCCACCACGAGGAAGAAGAGAGTGTAGTCACCACACATTTTTAGGGAAAAATAAAGTAACGTTAAGTCTGGTAAGGTTTTAGGGGAAAATAAAGTAACGTTAAGTCTGGTAAGGTTTTAGGGTGTATGTATTGTTTATAAATTAAGGTAATTTAATTATATATCAACAAAATATAATACTACGAGTTAATAAATTAAACCATTTATAAAGAGAATATTTCCAATGGACATACTATAGATCAAAAGTTTAAATTTAATCAAATTTCTCAAGATTAACAAAAACTTTATAACTAGCCATTAAACTTCTCTCTATTCATATATTTTAAAAAGAGAAATGAATACCACATAATTATTCTTTAGAGAAAAAACAAAAAACAAAAACATTAAAAATAGGAAAAAAAACAATATTACTGAGATTTAAACAATTATACTAAAGAATATTACTAGGATTTAAACAATTATAATTGAAATAAATTTATATTAAAAAACATATTCATGATTTGAATTTAAAACCTTTTAAATTTTTCTATTCATGATTTGAAATTGAAATATTTTAACTTTTTTCCCTCTAACGAATTGTGGATGAATTCTTAATACTTTTGGATTCACCACTTAGGTTTAGGACCTTTCATTTGACCTAAATTAGAGAGGTAAGGCTCCCTAGGTGATGGTGGGTGGCTTACATAGTATTTTCCCCTCCATTGTCGCCTATGGGACCGAAAAATTCCTCTAACAAGAGTTTAAGCAATAATGCATAGCTTAATGGATGCTTTTATTGTTTGTAACTGATTTTTCATTCCTTAATTCATTTCTCATTGACCCATTGTTTTAATGATTTTTGTTGATGCAAACTTATTTTTTTATTTTATGTTTTTTATTTTTCGATGTATGTTTTCTCATATAATTTGATTTCATAAAAATATAATAAATATAAATGGATATAGATATTTATACTTGGTAAGAATTGTACTAATTTTATATTATTTTTCTCATGTAAGTTTTATTTTGGTTTTTAAATCAATTGTGGAATATTCAGTGAGATGTCAAATATCAATTGTGTGAAGAAAAAATTATAACAAAAAGATGTATTATCATACTTTCAAAGGACTCAATCCAAAGATACACATTATCTTCATGATTCAAAGTCATTTGAACAACCTATCACTGAAAGAGATGTCAACTCTTGTGAGAATGTGTCTAATATCCAAATAGGAGATGAGAGTATAGGTTCCCCTAGTGATCAAAGTGATATAAATGCATTTTCACTAGAAATTCACAATGAAGATGTTGAAGGTTTTTCCTTGGGAATGGATAAAACACATTCACAGAAAATAATAAAAGGACAATGGGTGAAAACATGAAGATATGTTATACTTTTGGGCCAAATGTGGGAATGAAATTTCAAGTTTTTCCTCTTTTATCAAATTGCAACCCTCAAAATTCATATAAGCATTGTGAATTTTGATTTAGAGTAAAAAGACAATATGTGGAGAATTATGTTGTTGTCCTAATGATTTTTTTTGCAAAAAAAAATAGTGTTGTATAATATCTCAATTTTCCATTAAATTTAATATTTTTCCTTGCAAATTTTCACAAAATTTAAGATGTATGTGTGTGTTCAAGTAGCATAACTTAGTTTAAAATTTGTAATTTAATATATATATATATATATATATATATATATATATATATATATATATATATATATATATATATATATATAAGCATGATCTACATAGAGAGAGTTAAGTTTTTCATATTAATTATTTTTTTATGTAATTCGAAGTTGGTGAAGTAATATTTCAATTACATTTTGGAGACACATGTGTTCACTTAAGCTTTTTTTCAACTCGTTAAATAAATTGAAACAATAAGAGTACCCTTTTGAAGAGGACTGGTAAACGAAGAGTACCAATTTGCCTTTTGATATTTTTTCCTTGTGTATATTTTATGTTATTGGTTTTTTATTCATCCCATTTGAAATTGTTCAAAAAAGTTTCAAGCATTATGTTTAAAAGAAATTAGATAAAAATATCATATGAATTTGAAAATGTTAAACTCATATGCTATTAGATAGAGGGTTGCTTCCCAAATCCAACATGATCAGCTCCACCACTTAAGGACAACTTTTGCTTGGAGCTTGCTAGGGTACAAAAAGGTGTTGCAGAAAAGTCTGCAGAAGAGGAGCTAAAAATTTGTTTTTAGGCCCTAGACAACTTGATCGAGGGCTTAAAACACTCGATCGAGATATCACAATTATCTACAAAAAAAAACTTCCTAATACTTTTTTTTGTAAACATTGTAGAGCTCTATGTATTAACTATTTTCAAAAGTTTTTTACATCCATATTCTCCAGGTAGTCACCTACCCGAAGGAAACCAGGTGACCACCGGTCAGTGTTAAAACCATTCCAAAATTTGAATAAGTTCATGATAATCCATCCATTGTTTCTATGTTGATTGTCTCTACTATTATCGCTAAAGATCAAAACAGACATGCTTATTTCCTTCATCAAATTCAAAAGTCAGAAAACAAAACTATCTGGATCTCTAGATTAATCCTCATCAGAGGATGCTATCGGAACTGATGCCTTTGCACTGGGGCCTGGCAGCTCATGTCTCTGTTCCAGTTTCCACTTGATCGCTGTCAGGGTCTGTTCAATCCTTCCTAGGGCGAGATTGTTCCGGTAAGTCTGTATCTGTATGGTCGCTATTTCCTTGAGAAGTTCCACACAGACTGGGTCCTTCTCCTTGCTACTTTCCTGTTTGTCAAATACTTCTCCTTCCATGTGTTCGTGGTGGAGAGTCATGGTTGTGTTTCATGATCCAATACTGCTATAGGGTCTTTTTGAACAACAATTGTCTTCCATTTGTTGTCCCAGGGTCCTGCAGCATTCCTTCCCATTCTTCCATGGGTATGTCTCTACATCTAAGGTTGTCTCTTAGATCTCGCTCCCAGCTCCAAATCTGGTCCCTAACTTCCTTTGGATTTCCTTCCATGTATGAGTCAATGATCTTCTTCATTTGATCTCCGTCGGGCTTCCTGCCCCTTTTCTTTCCCTGGCTGCTGGTTCCTTCTTCTTTCTTGACTGTCCTCTTGCTTCTCCTGGGAGCCATTCTTCTTTTCGCTTGGCATTTAACACCTTTTCCTTGTTGCTCTCTACCTTGTTTCACGGTCTTTTCCCGTTCTATTGCAAGACCTATCACAAAATCAACACATATGTCAGTTGTATCATTTAAGTTTACATTATTTTTTGTGGGTTCCCCCCCCCCCACCTCTAGTTTCCCACCCTTTAGTTTCCCACCCTCTAGGTTTCCGACCTCTGGCTTCCCACCCTACTGAGTTTGGCTTTGGATTTGATAATTCTTCGGGTCATGGGGTAACAATGGTTACTTTGCTTTTCCCAGCCCATGCAGGGATCCCACTTCTGCTTATTTTGCCTCTTCTCACCCGAGGGCTCGCCCATGGTGCAAATTAGGCTACTGAGGCCTCCCCTTAGCTTGGTTTTCTCAGGTTTGCCAACCAGGTTTCTTCTAGCTGAGTTTTCTCCCCTCCCCCTAGGGTGCAACTCCATCCCCCAGGGGTTCTGGTATTTCCTTTCCCAGCTACCCTCATCCAGGGCTACAGGCATTCTTCCTTTCCCTAGAATATAGTATGCCAGGACCTCTATTCTAAGGTGGGGGTCGGTAGAATTTGGTTCAGACAGGCCCTTGTTCTCATACTGCTCGCCATCTCTCCTAACTATCTCTCCATCCCGAGCAACCGGGAACTCTTCAGAATGTTTTCCTTTCAAACCTCTGAGATTGCTATTACAATTGAAGTGATAATACCAAGTATGCTTACCATACTGCATTCCTAACCTACTTCTCAAACAATTTACACTATCAGAGTTTAAGGCTAGAGATATCACATACCCTCTTACCATGCTTCGCCTTGCTTCCTCCTTCTACTTCTCGCTGCCTGCTCTTCCTTTCTCGTCACCTTTCTTCTTTCTCGTCTGCATGCATATTACCTCTTTCCCCTTTTCCTTAGACTTTATTCCTTTTTCATTCCCTCCTCTTGTCTTTACCGCCAGTTGTCCTGTTTTTTCCTTGGCACGCCTCCCTTCCCTCCTGCCCTCTTTTCTAGTCTGCCATCCTGCATTAACTTCTTTCCTCTCCCGGTTGCTCTTGCTGTCAGGTCACTGACTCTGCCCTGCCACTTGTCGTTATTTCGCTGCCCGTCCTCGATTTTTCTGTCCTGCCCTCTCCTCTTCCATTCCTTTCCATCTCTACCCCCATACTCTTGGGGATTGTCCTTCCTCTGCCCTCCTCCATCATCCTACCGAACTCTGATCTTACCCTGTCCTGCTCCACCTCTGTCTTGTACTGTTCCTCCTGCGTCTGTCCTTTTCCCTCTCCACTCCAGTCTTTTCCGAGCGAATTCTCTAGATGCTCGCTCTTGATCCTGTCTTGTTCTATCATTTGGATCAATTTCTCCATATCCTCTTTTTGGTGGAGCTCTTCCGCGCTTGCATCCAGTTGTTGATCTCCTTTCTGACATCCCCAGTTTGCAAGGAAATCTGCAGGAGCATTTCCTTTTCGTCTCACATGGGAAGGTATTATGTAGGCTATCCTTCTCAATTGTTGGCTTATTTCTTTAATTATCCATGCAGTCTGCTAGCTTTGACTCAGCTTCTCTACTGGTGCTCCGTGCTATAATTGTTTGAGTGTGTCTATCACGAGCTTCGAATCTCCTTCTATCTGGAGTTTTTGATACCCTTCTCGGATAGCTATTTCTATCCCCCTGTTCAGCGCATGGAATTCTGCCTCATTATTTGATGCGTTTCCACAGTCCATCGCATAAACCCATCGAGTTCTACCTCTGTCATCCCTGAATATTCCTCCTATACCCGCCTCCCCTGGATTCCCTTTTGCCGCTCCGTCAAAGTTTAATTTTGTGAATCCTTGTGGCAGGTTCCTGTAGTGGTCATCTTCTCCAGCTTTTCCAGCCTTATGTTTTCTTCCAGCCTGGTCTGTGGTACTTATTTTTATTTGCAAGCGGTTTAGAATGCATGTCTGTATTGGTCTTCCTTCTAGTATTCATTGTTCCACTTCTCGAGGATTATGGTTTCTCTTATGTTTTGTACTGTTTGGCTCCATATTTCCTTCTTAGCTTTTCTGTCTTCCTTGAATATCAACCGATTTCTTGCTTTCCATATGTTCCATAGGAAGAACCCTATGGATAGATTCCAGGCTCTATTCAAGATTGCATTATGGTATGGTTTACTCCTCCATTTCTCTATAGTTGTAGTTATGCTACTTGTATCTCTGTCGCTAATCTCGAAGAGCTGTTGGTGGTTTTGCCACAGGGTATTGCTGACTCGACAGGAGTTGGTCAGGTGTTCCATTGTTTCTTCTTGTTCCTGGCATAGGACGCAGCGCGATGGACCTTGCGTCCCCTTCCTTCTCAACTGGTCCCAGGTTAAGGCTCACCCATGGGACAGTATCTAGGTAAATAATGCTATCTTTGGCCAAGTTTTCATTTTCCAGATTCTATCCCATTTTTTGATTTCCGGGTTGCTGGTGCTACCAGCCTTTATGTAATATCCTTCTGTTGTCGTAAACATTCCTTTGATGCATTTTCCCCATCTTATAATATCTATTCCTTCTTTGACTGCAATTTTCCTTGTCTCCATCTCCTTTTTGTAATTTGCCCACTATTCTGTTTCTGGTGCTTCTTGCCAGTCCTTTTTCATTTTCCATTTTCTCCAGTATCCATCCCTTTCAGGCAACCAGTAGTTCCGGGCTGCGTCTTCCTCCATTTGGGTGGTGAACTGATGAATATCTTGGAGTTGAGGTTGCTGGTGGAGGGTTTCTCTCTGTTGCCATGCCTCATTCCAGAAGTTTGCTTTGTCGCCCTCCCTGATTTCCCAGAAACTATGTTCTCTTATCAGGTCCCTATTTGACCTTGCTAGGTTCCAAATTGTGGAGCCTTTCTTTTCTGATTGGCTTCTCAATTTTCCTTCAGGGGATCTTGCCATCTCATATTTCTTTTCCCACAATGTCTTCCATAGATCTTCTCCTCCTTGTATCCATCTCCACCACAGTTTTGCACCCATTACTTGGTTTAGGATATATGGATCTCGCAACCCTAATCCTCCTTCTGTTAGAGATTTTCTCAACCATTTCCATGAAAGCAGCGCCCACTTTTTAGTTTTGTTTGTTCCTTGCCATAGAATTTTTTTGAAAATTTCCACCATTTTTTGGCATATTGTTTTTGGAATAGCTTGGCTGGTCATTTGGTATATTGGCATTGATTGGAGGACTAACTTAAGGAGAATGAGGTGACTCGGGGTGTTCAGAGTTCTGAACGTCCAGTTGTCCATTCTTTTTTGAATTTTCCCTATCAGACCTCCCCAGTTAGCAATTCTATTTTGCTTATCACTAAGCTGGACACCTAGATATTTGGTGGGAAACTTCCCTATTCGGAACCCCATTGTTCTAGCTAGGAATGATTGGGAAATCATTGGGGTATTGAAGAAGAAGATTTATGTTTTATCTTTATTTATCTCTGTACCTGATGCTTTTGTAAAATCTTCAAGGATTTCCAATAATTGCTTTGCTTCCTTGAGATTGGCTTGTCCATACATCATGACATCATCTACAAATTGTTGATGTGTAATGGGTAGTTCTTCTCCCCACAATCTAAGGCCTTTTAGCTTTCCACTATTCACTCTTGCTTTTATTAGTCTACCCAGACCATCAACAACTATTATGAACAGGAATGGGGAAAGAGGGTCCCCCTGTCTAAGCCCTCTGGATGGTTTAAAAGTTTTTGTAGGGGTCCCATTTAGCATTATGGACATACTTGGAGTGGTGATCATAGAAATTATCCATTCTATCCATCTATCATTGAACCCGTAAGCTTTTAGGATTTTCTGGAGATATTCCCAACTTAGCTTGTCGTAAGCTTTAGCTAGGTCGAGTTTGATCATCATTCCTTTGTGTCTTGAATTCTTCAGTGAATGGATCGCCTCTTGTGCAACTATGATTCCATCCACTATCTGTCTCCCTTTCACGAACCCTGTTTGTTCCTCAGAAATCAATTCTGGAAGGATAGATTTTAATCTGTTCACCATTATGGTGGCTAGGATTTTGTAAATTACATTACATAATGCTATTGGTCTAAAACCTTGAGGTTCATCAGCCTTTTCTAGCTTCGGGATCAATGCTAGGAAGGTTGCATTCCAAGCTGGGTGCATTCTTTTCATACATCTTGATTCTTCCATGGCATTTACAATGTCTTGCTTCATAAAGCTCTAGGTTGCTTGGAAGAATTCTGCTGTGTATTCGTCCGGTCCTGGGGCTTTGTTCTTTGCCATTGTCTTCACTGTCTCTTCTACCTCTTTTTCAGTTATCACCCTTAGGAGTGTGTTATAGACATATTTGGGCACATCAACCCCAACTTACATGTCAATGTATTAGGGTTCATCAACCCTTAAAATAGTTGTTTTATGCCCTAAAGGAACTAAGTCATCTAAATGCTTCATTCCGCAAAAGTTCCATCTTAAAAATCATCCAAAAAGTGCCTAAAATGAATCATTGCTGAAAGCCCTGTGTTAGGGTGATATGCATAGCAGGTATTGCACTATCTCGATGGTGCGATGGGCGAGGTAGGACAAAATTTTGGGAGAGTTTTAGAGTTGGTTGCTCATGGAAACTTCTAGAAACTTCTCCTATGCTACCTGCCCCTCTAAGTTCACCCAAAGATGACTAAGGGAATTAGGAAACCACCTCCAATTCCCCTCTTTCATGGAACCAATTCCTAAAAATAGAAACGCATTCATCATCCCCATTGATGACTCAACCTCTTGTAATCATCTATAAAGGATCTCTCATCCAAGAGATCAAAAGGTTGAATTATTCTAAGTTGTAAGGAAGTGTTGCTAGTTTCAGTATTTAGGTGAGAGCATGGTGTTATTGTTGGTATGTTCTTGCTGATTCATGAGGTGAAGAAGGCTTGAAGCTGGGAGGATGGTGCTGGATCAGACTTCTTATGGGTTGTAATTCTCCTTGTTATCAATAAAGTTCTTCAAGATTTTCCCAATTGATTGTGTTAACTATAAATGCATTCATTTGTTTATCATATTTTTGATTCTATGATGTTTTTGCTGTGATGGATCATTATGCTTTGGGAGGTATTTGTTTCTGTAGCTGTGCAAGTACTCTCCGAACGTGTTAAGTATGGGGACGAGTTACGGGATCGGCCAAAGGAGAGGGAGATCAAGCGAGGATTCAAGAGAAAGTTACAAGTTGGTATTTCATAATCTCTTTCTTATCTATCACTCATAGGAAAGATAGTGAATTGCTTTGACTATTGTTTCTAGGTTAGCGACCAAACCTAGAGGGCTAGCATTTCTTAGAAATACTAGTTTTCCCAGAAACAAATTGGCGACCACAGTGGGAGACCGATGATTTTTTTGTTGTTGTTGTATTCTCTATGATGAATTATATAAACTATAGACAGAGTTCGAAGCAAGCTAGGAAGCCTTCGAACCACATTTGTTATATAATTACATAGTAGATAAAAGCTACTTCAGTCAATCTCTGGTTTAGTTTGAGCATTTGTTTTTTGTGCAAAAAGAATCAAAATGCCATTTTGGTAGCTTAGTAGCCTCATAAGACATTCCATTACACTTTACTTGTTATTGTTCATTAAAATCAAGCTTAATCCATTGAAAACTGCATCAAATTTGAGCCAAAAACACTTTCAGAATCACTCCCTGTGACCATCGCACTGTCCTGAACTGTAACCTGCTATGCATCTCAGTTCCCGAATGGGAAAAGTGCTATGCATCTCAGTTCCCGAATGGGAAAAGTGCTATGCATCACACTGTCTATCACTACAACCTGCGATGGATGACTGAAACTCAATTTTCCCATCTAGGAGTTGAGGTTTTTGACTAGTTTTCATTCCTATTTGGTTGCTTGCTGAATTTGAACAATATCTCATCACTGAAGCCAACTTACATCACCTAATTCAGCCCCGTTTAAGATTATGATTGGTGAATGTCTTTATGTATTTTTTTTCCATTGCAATTTATTGCCAAAAAGTAGCATTGATCGATTGTCATTTCGACAAAAAAATTTCATAAAATCTTCAATTTTCGTCGAAAAAGTGAAGTGTAGCAAAATCCTCCTTCATAGCTAGCCGATTAAACTATTTTTGTGCATTTGATTTGATTTGATTTGATTCAAAGTGTCGAAAATATATTTCTTCAAACTTGAAAGTGTCGTTTGAGTCTTCCTTTCTCTCCTTGAAGAAAAATTGTTGAAATTTGTCATTTTGTGTGAAACATTTTGAGTCATTGTTGCATTTAGTTTTCCTTCTTGAATCATTCACATTAAGGAGAGTTGAAAAAAATACATTCATTTGCATTTTAGCATTTTGGTTTGTGTGCACAAAAGATGAATTAAGGAAATTGCATTAGTGTGTGCTCTTTGGTGTTTGCTTAAAAGTGCTTCTATGCTCTATCCCTTGTAGTTAAGGTTTTCATTGTTCAAATAAACGAAAAGATTGCTTATCATTGTAGATGGATCTTTATGAATTTCAGATCATGTTTCATGGTGAACCATCTAAGGAAAACTTTTAAGAAAGATCAACTTAAAATGAACCTCAATGAACTTAACAACGCTTTGGAATCCAACGCAACACATTTAGAGGTCTAGGCTAGAGACGTGTTCCGATGTTGTTAAAACTGGTGGCTAGCATTTTCATTGAAGGTTAGGTGATTCCTCCTCTTTGATACGACAAGTGCTAGCACGGACTTATGCTCCCTATACCGTCACGTATATAGTGGGAGACCCCAATAGGCATAAATCCTTTACCATAGGAAACTGAGTTTGTCGCCTTATCGATCGCAATGTACTAAACACAACATTCGAGAAGATTGACTGCTGTACGTAAAGTCCTTGGTAATTTCTCTTTAATTTATCACCAAGGTGTATATTGCAGTTTTGCGATTGGTCTAGTAAACCTTTTTGTCTAAATTCTCTAGAGTAGTCACTTTCATTCCTTTTTGACTCTCTAAAAGAAAAGGTCCATATGAGCACTTGTCCTTTCAGGCTGATTAAAATCGAAGGTGACTAGAGTCGTCTTTAGCTTTTTATCGACTCTTTAAAACTAAAAAAGCAAAGTTGTGTCCAAAGTGTTGTTAAAATAAATTGACCATGAAATAACATCACTTTCCCTTAGTTTATTTTTAAGTTGATCAAGTAATCTGCAATCGTGGAAGAAAGTCAATCAAAACCCCGTCATTCATGGAGATTAGCGAGTCAACCGTCTTTGCCTCCGGAAGCGAAACCAATTCAGACAAAGCGGTCTCATTTAACTGAGTCTAGTTCATCTGGGTTATTTGGAACATTCATTTCAACATCTTCAGAGACTCCAGTTACTCCAATTATTTCTGGTACATCCACCTTTAAAGAGGAAGTTTCGAAGTTACCTGAGGACACTAGTACTGATCCTAGTGTAGCAGTAAACAAGGTTGTCCAACAACAAATTGATCCTCAATTTGAAATTGTTCAACCAAGAGATACTTCTGAACCTAAAACAACTCCATCTAGAGTTGGTCCGGAACCCATTCCAGTTCAAACTGAGGTTACATCTGAACCAGGAGTTGTTCAAGAACCTCCCTTTGAGACTGTAGTTCAATTACCTGAACATCTAGACTTTGAATTTTAGTATCTAGAAGTTGTTACCCCTCCAACATCAGTCGCTGTAGAAACTACACCTTCTTCCACACCAGAAATATTTTACGGACCTGACGGTCAACCTCTTCCACCTGGTTTGATTGCTATAGAGGAGATAGTAGAGGATTCCACATCTACCACCCCATTTCATTTTGGAACTGGGATTAACCTTTATCCTGCTACTCCTGAGTTTGCTTCCTTTAATCCTGCTTCATCGCGAGTTCCCGTCGAATCGTTAGGACAAATTTTGGACAAGTTAACCATGTCTGAACAACCGTCAACATCCAAGACTGTATCATTTGATGCAGCTGCAACAGAATCTTCTATTGCCACACCTACGATTTTTTCTGTTACACTAGAGTCACACTTATATGGTGCATCATCCATTCCAGTTGGTTACCAATCACTAGTTGGAACACACTCAGGGGTTGCTTCTGCACCATGGTCAACTCCCATTTACTCGTCCAGAATCCCATCTTGTTTTTCTCACATGGAAACTTAGCAATTTGATCATGCATATCAGTATCAATTTGGGCAAACCATTTATCAAAGACCGATATATTCGTTAAACACTGGACTGCCACCATATGGAGAGCAGTATGCTTACTCATCATTTCCTCCTTTTTCCGGGGGACAACCATATGAGAGTTTTCCACAGTATTCAGGTCAAACTGGAGTTAGAGCTAGTGGTTGGCAACCAGTACTGCCAGATCAACCAAGGGTTGTATATCCAACACAACCAATCCAACCTGTGTCCAATATTCCCACTACACCTGTTGTTATGACTGTGCCACAGTCACAAGCACAATCTGTTGTATCTCAACCAGTACAAACTATTCCTTCTTCCTTGCAACCTCAGGTTTCAAGGCAAAAGGCTCAAGTTTCTTAGGTTTTTATACAACAACCGCTTATTTCTGGGGATCAACAACAACCTCAAGTTAGTGTACCTTTATCTGGAACGACCCAGGCATACACTAGTACAATTAATCCACAACTTGGTCAGTCTGTCAGTATTGGACAACAACAGTCGGTCCAACAACCGTGGTTGTCACAACCAGCAATCCGAACCCCAGTTCAGACTTGGTTCACAAGCTCAAACTGGTTTTGGTCAATATCAAGCTTACCAAGGATCTGGGCAACAAGGCTTTGCAGGTTATGGACAACCACATTTCCAAACTGGTTATCAACAACCACCCTATACTGGTTATGTCCAACAACCTTACCAAGGTTACTAGATGCAGATGCCCTACACTGGTATGCAAAGACCTATGGCACAAGCAATTCCATCCTATCCTGGGTATGCTCAACCTGACCTGAATCGACAGTTGCCATTTGTAGCAACTCTAGAACTACTAGATTTGAACCAGCTCACAAATGATCCAATTGCATATGCCCCTTGGTGGCCGGTGATTCCACATAAATTTCCATCTGACATTCCAAAGTTCAATGGAAATCCAGGAGAAGACCCATCGAATCACGTAATGACTTTTCATTTATGGTGTTCATCCAACACCCTAAATGATGATTCGATTAGACTTCATCTTTTCCAGAGAACGCTTACTGGTCCAGCTGCAAAATGGTATATTGAATTACCTAGAGCTTCTTTTGATAACTTCACCATTCTAGCCACTACCTTTCTAACCCACTTTCAGTTACCTATCAGGTACGAAACTGGAACAAAACTTCTTACCAACTTTAAACAGACTACCTCCACTCACATATCAGATCATATTCATGAGTGGTGGCATCATCGTTGAATGGTTAAGACGTATGTTCCTGATCAGCTTTTAGCTGAGTGGTTTATAAAGTCCTTATTGCCATCTATCACTGAGGATGTGGCGAAAGGAGTTGTCACAGAAGAGCAAGTCATTGCTCGTGCCCAATATTTGGATCTGATTTATACACAAAGAGGCACACTCTATGACAAAATTCTTGATGCACCTAGACCACTTTCACCATTCCACCACCTCCAAAATCGAGTAGGGACTCTTGTGCTGGCAATGGCATGATCGGTTCCTCAAGTACACAAACGGCGAGAGGACCATCTGGTCAAGCTCTTGCTATTTCCAGGCAAAATGAAAATTCATCTGAAAACATTTTTTCCTCTGAGATTAATGTCGTGTCATCTAACAAAGGAAAAAATCTAAAGCAACCAGGAGACAAGAAGAAGGGGAAGAATAATAAGAAGAAATGGGAGAATTCCACTCCTGAAAAATCGTCTGAAACCCCTACTGCAACTAGGAAACCTCATTATCCATGTCTGATATGTAATGACGAGCATTTTACAAGAGATTGTCTGCATCAATCTGAGGTTTCTAAACTTTTAAAATCTTCGAATACCTCAGTAGTGTTGACAGACCCATTTCCGAACCCAGAAACACATTTAGTTGCTACTGATAATGCTTCCACATCCCAAGTACTTATGTTTTCTATTACAAATACAAAAAATGATGTTTTGGTGTCGACAAGGATAAAGATTACGGGAACCCATCATCGTCGAATAACCAAGCTACTGATCAACCTAGTACTTCGACCACAACTTCGCCAGAAGTTGTTCCATTGATTATTCCTGAATTAACAATTAAGCCACCAAAGGGAGTTGTACACAAATCGACATTTAATCCTCATGCTCGAGCAACCCAAAATTATAATATAGTGGAGGATCTGGCTCAATCACCTTCCGCTATGTCAACACTCGAGGTATTGCAAAATTATCCCTCCCAAAAGTAGGCTTTGTTATCAGCGATAGGTGGGATCGATCCTATGGATTCCAATCTTGTGGTTTTTGATCATATAGGATATACACCACAGTTACCAGCACAACTAGCTTTCCTTATACAAGTAAAATTCCTCAACAAAAATGTTCATCGAACCATTATTGATGAGGGGGCATCTACTTGTATCATGTTAATGAGTTCCTAGAAAACTCTTGGTTCACCACCCTTGTCACAATCACCAACAACACTAAAAGCTTTCGATGGAAGAATGTACACTCCATACAGGATTTTAAGTAGCTTGCAAGTTGAACTATGGGGCAAAACAATAGATATTGAAGTTGAGGTTGTTGATGGACTCCTTGATTACAATATTTTACTGGGAAGGAATTTGGTATATGAAATGGCTGCGGTTGTTTCCACATACTTTCGAACGATCACATTTCCCTTCAAAGGTGGAATCACATTCATTGATCAACTAGATTTCTTTGTTAATAGTTCACAAGATATAGGAAGCATTCCATTGATACATGGAAATTCACAATCACTTCAAAATGTTGGAGTAGGTCTCCTAAAAGATCCTTCCTTGATGGGTACTTTTACCCTTCTGTCTCCATCTGGTTTTGTGGAAGTGGCGAGAGTGGAAACCTGCCACATGATTTCTTCTACATCATCTGATTTTAAGAAGAATTCCAACTATTTTGAGAGTGATGATTATCGCGAGGCGATGCTACCAAGCCCCATCGAATCATTATAGCAATCAATCTATTGGGCTTGTGAGGAAAACCCTAATCTGTACTCAACAGTTGTATGGGTAGATAGATCTTTAGAATATGGTACCTCTTCGGATCCTTTTTCGCGTATACATTCTACAGACGAAGGAATCATCCAATCAATGATGATAGGAGAGACGACATGGGAAGATTATCATCATCATTCCCACCTTCGAGATGAAAATGAAGATTATTCAAAAGAACTCAATCACCCTTCAATCGTTGATTTTTTATCGAATTTTGTAAATACAATCGATTCTGAGCGAAATCTGTCTAACATTGAAGAAACAATCTCCATAAATATTTTGACCAAACCCAATGTTGTAGAAAATATTCACGTCGGCAAATCTTGTTCTCCATCAGAACTAGATAATTACTGTGCTCTTTTTCGTGAATTCAGATACATCTTTGCATGGTCTTATGAAGAAATGCCAAGCATTGACTCAAGCATTGTTGAACATGAGATCAAAATGTATCTTGATGTCAAACCAGTACGACAATGGCTTCGACCTATTCATCCAAAGAAATCTGTTGCCATTAAAGCAGAGGTTGAAAAACTTTTGCGTGCTGGCTTCATTTTCCCTGTACCTCTCACTAATTGGGTATCAAATATTGTTCTAGTGATGAAAAAACAAGGGATAATTAGAGTGTGCATCGATTATAGGGATGTAAATCAAGCATGTCTGAAGGACAACTATCCTACACCCTTTATCGACCAGATTATTGATGAATGTGCTGGATGCGAAATCTTTTCATTCATGGATGGATTTTCTGGCTACAATCAAATCAATATCCACCCACAGGACCAATCAAAAACTGCATTCATATGTCTGTGGGGCACATTCGCATATCGTAAATTACCTTTCAGTTTGAAGAACACAGGGGCTACATTTCAGAGGGCAATGAATTATGCCTTCCATGACATCAAACACATAGTTCAACCATATCTTGACGATCTGCCTGCTCATTCGTGAAAATGGACTGATCACCCGCAACATTTGAGAGCAATATTTTTGCATTGTTGACACTACAAAATAAGACTCAATCCACACAAATGTGTGTTTTGTGTTGGCTCTGGTCGACTGCTTAGCTTTGTAATTTCTAAAGACAGAATTTGACTCAATCCAATAAAGGTTCAGGCAATTCTTGACATGCCTCCACCTTCAAATTTGTTACAGATCCAGAGACTTCAAGGGAAGGCAAACTTTCTGAGGAGGTTCATTCCAAATTATGCTGAGCTAGCTAAAGGTTATACACGTCTATTGAAGAAAGGGGTACCCTTCCATTGGGATTAAGTTGCGCAAGCTTCCTTTGATGCTCTCAAATATTCCCTGATAAAAGCATCAATAATGTATGCCCCAAACTATCAAAAATACTTTTACCTGTATCTCGTTGCTGTAGATACAACCATCGGTATGGTTTTAGTGCAAGAAGATAACAGAATTGAACATCCTATATATTATTTAAGTCGCAATATTAATGATACAGAAAGTAAATATTCATATGTTGAAAAGTTAGCTTTAGCAGCTGTTCAAGCTGTATAGAGATTTCGACATTATATTCTCCTTCAAAAAACTACCATTATATCAGATTGCAACCCTATGACATACATTTTGTCACGTCAATTGTTGGGGGGAAAATACTCCAAATGGATAGTAATCTTGCAGGAGTTTGATTTGGAATTCATTAAATCCAAATCAAAGAAATCTCTCATCTTTGCAGAGCTACTTTGTGACCTTCCCTCGTCCTCCAACGATTTAACATCAGAAGCATCAATCTTGGATGAGTCTCTATTTCTAATTTTTTCAAGTGATCCATGGTATGGAGATATACTAATATATCTCCAGACCCAAGCTTTTAGGCCTAACACCTCTCGCTTTGAACAATGACGTACTCGATACCAAGCCAAAGATTATCTGATCGTTGGTGATACACTTTATCGTCATGGTGTCGATACGATTTTACGAAGGTGCCTTACACATGAGGAGGCTAAAAAAGCTTTGAATGAATGTCGTTTAGGTGCTTGTGGGGGGAATTTATTTGGTTACACAACTGCACAAAAAATCCTATGAGTTGGTTACTTCTGGCTAACTATATTCAAAGATTTCATACTTGCTGTCAGAAAGTGTCATGCTTGTCAAATTTTTGATCGTAAAACAAGATTACCACCTGCACCACTACATCCAGTCGTTGTTGTTGGCCCATTCACAAAATGGGGCATTGATTTCATGACATGTAACCCCACCTCGACTGGGGGGCATGGGTATATTATAGTCGCTGTCGACTACTTCACCAAATGGGCCGAGGCGATGCCTACATTGAACAACAATGGAAAATTTTCAAAATCACATGATGATTGAGTTAACTATGAAGTTAGGACTGTCTCATGACAGTTCTACTCCATATTATCCGCAGGCTAATGGATAAGTTGAGGCAATCAACAAAGTCCTGAGCACATGCTGCAAAGAATGATTAGAGTCCATAAGCGGAATTGGCATTTAGTCTTGTACTCAGCTTTGTGGGCATATCGGACCTCGGTGAGAAATGCGACCAGATTTACGCCTTTTCAGTTGGTGTATGGTTTGGAAGTATTTTTACCAATTCAATGTGAAATCTCATCCCTCAAGCTCGAAATTGACTTGCTACCCAACACTTCTGAAGAAGAAGCTCATTTCTTGGAATTAATCCATCTGGATGAAACCCGTCGTGATGCCACATTGGCTAATGAAGCACATAAGAAATGCATCAAGGCACAATATGACAAAAATGTTAAGCCTCGTGTCTTCTTAGAAGGTGACCTGGTCTTGCTTTACGATTAGGATTCTGACAAATTAGGAGTAGGGAAATTTGAACCATTACGGTTGGGCATTTATATTGTTAAACGTGTGTTGACAAAAGGAGCCTACGAGTTAGTCGATTATGATGGGATTCCATTGTCGCAACCCCGAAATGGGTTGTATCTCAAATGTTACTATGCTTGATTAAGTGTAGTAAAACTCATTGTACATATGCTTTCATTGCATTTTTGTGTGTTAGTTTTTCTTTTAGAGTTTCAATTTGGTTAGGTAATCCACTTCACATTTGTTGCAGATGTCAAACTTTTCGGAACCATTTTTTGGGTATGCCGACAGAGCTAGTCGTAGTACGCAAAACTTATCTTCTGCAGCCTGGGCCATCTTCGCTCCAAGCGGTGAGTTAGTGAGTTTCAGAGGGATATGTATTGGTCGATCGACAAACAACATCGCTGAGTATAGCGCGTTGATTGAACTCCTCTCTAATGCCATTTCACATGGCATATGCCGAATCATTGTTAGGCTAGATTCACAACTTGTCATTCTACAACTTACTAGTGTTTATTCCATCCAAAACCCAGCTATTCATCACATGTTCCTAAGAGTTAGAATTTTGGAAAGACATTTTGATTTCATTCAATATCAACATATTTCCAGAAATTTAAACACATTAACTGACTCTCTAGCAAACTATGTGTTAAATAGACATTTGCAACATATGTAAAGAAAGCATTTCACATCATCATTTGCATAGGATTTCATCACTTAACCACAATAAAACTTTGAAATTCAAATAGATAGTTGTTTATAAGTTTTCACAAATATTTTGTGTCCAAGAAAAAATTGGTCATCTGACCCCAGAAACTCAAAATGAATGCAGAAAACATCCTAAACTAGTGATGCTGATGATAACAGGTCACCGCCTGTGCTATCATGCACAGGAGCCTCGTCCAACAGCTCAGCACACCAGTGGTATGGCGCTGTAGCCTCATGGGTAACTCATCAATCTGGACATCTGGAATTTCAAGAGTTAAGCTCTCTACATGATCCTGCAACTGAGCCAAGGTCTCTACTATGTCCAAATCTCTAAGGACTTCCCTCCTGACAGCTCCCTCCACTGGAACATCTACTTCCCGTGGGCATGCCACAGGTCAAACTGGTCCAATATTTGCATACACATATGAGTTTATTTAGTCTTGGTAATAATCAAAAAACAAAAGAATGGAAAACTCAAAAAAGAAAAAGTGTGGTCAAAACAATTTATCGATAGCACTCCACTGCTCCTTGACTAGTAATGCTAAATCTGGATCGCCTCGGAAATCCATCCCCACATATGGATATTCCACAAAATCCATCTCCTGATGGTCAAACCACTCGAAGAAGGCAGATGAAAATGAGATCTGTGACTGGCCAGCATGCCTAGCCATAAGGTCTACCCATCGCTGCATCCGTGGTTCTCTCGGTCCAGGCACTCCCAGAGAAATGTTCTGTGGTTGCATGAGCAGGATTCTTTCCAAAGCGAAGGAAATCAAAATAGAACCATAACCAAAATTTTTGGTCTTTCCAGCCTTCACTTTGGTCAGTTGATCTTTCATAAGTGGAAGAACCGCCTCACACCAATTGAATACCTTCGGTTCCAAGCATTCCAAGGCATACTGCATATAAGATCTGTTTACTAAATGTAAAGCCACACTACTAGCCAATCTAGCAAGAGTAAAGAGGATAATTCGCCAAGGTTGATCAAAAACATCTCGGATATGAATCTTTCCATCTCTGTTGGGTTGAGATCCTTCCCGATAGAACTGTCGAATATAATCTCTCATTGATTCACCCCCCCCAGGCGAGTCCTGATAATGAGAGAGGGGGCACCTCGATAAACCCGTCAGAAAATAAATATCCTCGATGGTGATAGTAATAGCTTTACCCCTTATTTGAAACACCTGGTCAATAGGATCCCAAGCTTGAACAAGATATTGCAGCAAATCCATCTGTTGTCTCATGTTGGACAAGCAAAAAAACTTTAGCAAACCACAGTTCCTTAATGCATTTACTGTGCCCTGATCATTTAAAGCAATCATGTCCTGCTCTTTATGCTCTCGTTCTTGCCATGTAACAACCATTTTGATCCAATGAATATTTGAAATACAAACATTAGATAAGTTAGGATCCAACTTGGGCAAAAATCAGTTCAAAATTTGATGAAAAACAACTGTTCAAACTTGGTTTTCTACGTCGCACTTAGCCCTTGAGGACAGTGCTATGCATAGTAGGTTTCCTGTTAGCAACCCAGTATGCATCGCACTTTTCGATAGGGACAAGGTGCGATGGTTGAAAAATGAGAATTTAAACCCTAGAGGCCTAGAAAACTGAGAAAAGTTGCCCAAAACTGAAAAAGAATGGAATAGAATTGAAGAGCATAAGGATAGCTCCTACCTGGTCCTGACGGCATGAAAAATGATCCACAGAATCTCTCGCAATCGACTGGTGAAATTTGGGGGAAAAAACCGCTTCAGAGCTCCAAAATCCAATGTTAGAAATGAAATGGTGAAAATGAAATGTTAAAACTTGTTTTTATATTTACTTTTACATGTAAATCAAATAGATGATGGTTTTATTCATTTTTCATCCATAAATATGTATATTTAATCATTTTGATGGAGTTTTGAGCAGGATGAACAACTGAGAACAGAATCTGATATGTTGATGGTAAATTGAGCATCTTTGACCACCAAGAAAATTTTCATTTTCTTTTCGAGCTTTGATTTAAAAATGAAAAGGAAACTATAGAGTCCTCTTTAAACTCTTTACAGACTCTTTAAATAAGAAAAAATAGTCGAGCACTTGTCTATTCTAGCTTGTTAAAGTATTGGGAACGACATCCCTCTCGTATTATTTTATCATTTTTCGGACTTTTGGGATTATTTTACAAAAAAGAGCTTATGAAGTTTTCTTTTTGTCTCTTTTCAAACTCTCTAAACATGAAAAGAACCGAGTTATTCTTGTCATTAAACTCGTTAAAACAATAGTGACAAACTTGTCCATCTAGACGAGACCAAGTTTCACCATCGCTGGACTCGTTAAAACATCAAATAGAGATGGGTTTTCCCAAGGGAGAATTATAGAACAAGCATATGTTATTCTCCTCAAGCTTGATAAAAAATGAAGAGGTACTGATCAACAATGACTAGGGAAAATGGGGAAAAATCTTGAAAACTTATGGTAGCGAGTTGCTCTTGAACATGACACTTTATCTTCGTCTCCGTGATTAAGCTGGGTTGGTTCATTCCATTTGATGGTTATCATATCATTGGTCTATCATACCATCCATCACTTTTGTTTTAGGTCAATGCTACCAATTCATCTCAGTGTCGCCGATATGTTCAAGAGAAGTCATCCAGTTAAAATTTCATCCGTTGCAGTACTACAAACCTTTATTTTCATGACCGCCATTCCTTAACCTTGTTTCGTCAGTTCGTTTTCATCTCCAAAAATCATTTGCTCCGTTTCGTGTCGTAGATGTGGGATACATCAAGGCCCTCCTATGATAAGTCACTTCTTGTCGACGTTAGCTCATTATCCAAGAAGTTGACTTAGAAACACCCTTTAGTGCTTTGAAGCTTGCATACATCAATGGCAAGTTTCTCTCTTCTGGCGACAGGTTGACATCAATGGCCTTCGGCCGAAATATTTTGCGTGGTGTTCGACATCAAATCATATATTTACACCACATGAAATGTATTGTTGTACCTTGAGGATCATCATCATTATCGGTGATCCCTCTCGCATCTATTAACAGCTTACATCATTGGCTGGTAATTAGACAATGTCTCTCCATGTTCGACCTCAGAACATCTTTTCGCATGGTTTGACTTGTACATTGAGTGAAGATTGAACAAGTTTGAAGACCCCAGATCTAGTTTCATCCATCCAGGCTGCGATATATTCAGGAGTACAAAAGCATCAAAGGTACACAGGCTTTACATAGATGGTCATCCTAATCATGGATTACAAGTCTATATCTGCAGACGAACATGTAATGAAAGTTTATAAAGCTGAGCATAGGGATTCCTCCCTCAACTAGTTCATGAAAAGTCATATTATCATGTATTGTATTGTAATTGATGCAGGTCGCCTTCCAGTTCGAAACCTCTGATCCTCATGATAAAGCATTTCACCTGACATGAACATTTACGACCTCATGCTTTAGGGGGCAACTGTTATAGACATATTTGGGCACATCAAACCCAACTTACATGTCGATGTATTAAGGTTCATCAACCCCTAAAATAGTTGTTTTATGCCCAAAAGGAACTAAGCCATCTGAATGCCTCATTCCCCAAAGTTCCATCTAAAAAATCATCCAAAAAGTGCCTAAAATGAATCATTGCTGAAAGCCCTGTGTTAAGGTGCTATGCAAAGCAGGTATTGCACTGTCAAAGTGTTATGCATCGTAGTTTAGCCCTCTAGAAGGTGCGATGGGCGAGGTAGGACAAAATTCTGAGAGAGTTTGAGAGTTGGTTGCTCATGGAAACTTCTAGAAACTTCTCTTGTGCCACCTGCCCCTCTGAGTTTTCCCAAGGATGACTAAGGGAATTAGGAAATCACCTCCAATTCCCCTCTTTCATGGAACCAATTCCTAAAAATAGAAAGGCATTCATCATCCCCATTGATGACTCAAACTCCTACAATCATCTATAAAAGGATCTCTCATCCAAGAGATCAGAAGGATGAATTATTCTGAGTTGTACAGAAGTGCTGCTAGTTTCAGTATTGAGGTGAGAGAATTGTGTTATTGTTGGTATGTTCTTGTTGATTCATGAGGTGAAGAAGGCTTGAAGCTGGGAGGATGGTGCTGGATCAGACTTCTTATGGGTTGTAAGTCTCCTTGTTATCAATAAAGTTCTTCAAGATTTTTCCTAATTGATTGTGTTAACTATAAATACATTGATTTGTTTATCATATTTCTGATTCTCTGATGTTTATGCTGTGATGGATCATTATGCTTTGACAAGTCTTTGTTTCTGTAGCTCTGTAGGTACTCTCAAGCGTGTTAAGTACGGGGAGGATTTATGGGATCGGCCAAAGGAGAGGGAGATTAAGCGAGGATTCAAGAGAAAGTAAGGTTGGTCTTTCATAATCTCTTTCTTTTCTATCACTCATAGGAAAGATAGTGAATTGCTTTGATTGTTGTTTCTAGGTTAACTACCAAACCTAGAGGGCTAGCATTTCTTAGAAATACTAGTTTTCCCAGAAACAGAGTGCCATGTTGTGTTCTCGATTCACCCTTCTGGGTATATATTGACTTATTTTTTCTATCTCCTCTTCTCTATTGCTTTGTGTCTCAGTCAGGATTCCTTTGAAGTGTTGTATCAACAACCTCTCCATCTCCTCTTTCTGAGTTAACCTGTTGCCTTGGTTATCTCTTAGAGAAAATATTCTATTATGCTGTCTATGCTGTTGCATGGCTCTGTGGAAGAATTTCGTATTTCTTTGCCCCTCTTTCAGCCATTGTATTCTTGACTTCTGTCTCCATAAAATTTCCTCCTGTTTTCTTCTTTCCTCCAGCTTGTTTAGTACCACTCCTTCTTCCTGATCTAGTTCCTCTGTTCTCCCATCTTCTATTATTTTCTGTTGTATTCTTTTCATGTATGTCTGAAGCTTTTCTTGACCTTTTTGAATATTTCCAAATTCATCTCTATTCCATTTCTTTATTTTTCCTTTTAGCTCCTTTAATCTTAATTGGAGGGTGTGCATCTTGTTCCTTCCTTTTATTTCAATCTCATTGTTCTGCCACCATTGCTCCATTTTTTCTATGAAGGTTGGTTCTCGCAACCAAAAAGCTTCAAACTTGAAGGGTCTATTCTGATTTTGACTATTCATGGCGATTTCTAGTTTTATGGGCCAATGGTCTGATCCTTGGCATGGAAGGATTGTCGCTTCATAGAAAATGTCTCTCCCTATAAAGTGTTTTGTTGCTAGAAACCTGTCAAGCCTGGAGGCTATCTACTTACTTCCTCCTCTTCGGTTGTTCCAAGTGAATTTTCCATTAATGGTATGTATATCAATCATTTTTAGAGTCGACTGTGTTTCTCTAAATCTTTCCATGTCTGGTTCTTCTCGTTGCAATCCCCCTTCTTTTCCTCTTTTGAAGTTGTCATATTAAAATCACCTGCTATCAGCCACAATTTTTCTGTGTGCATGTTTCCTAACTGTTGCATTTGGAGGAGGAAGTTTCCTCTTTCCACTATTATATGGGGTCCATAAACTGTCGAGACCAAGAACCAGTCTCTGTGGCCTATAAGTCTGAATCTCCTTGAAAGGATCCTTTTCATTCCTATCCAATAGTCTACTGTGACTTTTGTGAGGTTCCATAGGATTGCAATTCCCCCCGCACTACCTTTTGCATCAATTGTCATACATTCATATGTAGGTTTGATTTTTTTTAGAATCTCCTCCATTTCCCCCCCTGTTATTTTTATTTCTTGTAACAACATAATTTGGGGTTTTTCTCTTTTGATCCTTTCTGCTAGGTATCTCTACTTACCTTTGCTATTAAGACCCTAAATGTTCCAGGATGTAATTATCATTGGTTGGTTGGGGTTGTTTGGTGGAAGACCGCTGAGAGCGGTACTACTCTTCCTGTATTAACTAGCATTTCTCCCATAACCTGTATTGACTCCTGAAGATTCCTTCTACCTCTTTTTTTCCCTCCTTTCGCTTTACTTTGTTGATCTTGGTTATTTTCAGGTTGTATGCCTAGTTGCTCATTCATTCCTGTGTTTCCCTGATCTTGTTTTTCTTTATATTTTTGGAAGGTTTCCCTGTATAATTTTTTATCCTCTTCTGGGATGAACCTTTCGTCCAAGTGTCTCCATTTGTCTAGAAGTTTCCTCAGGATTTCTTCTTCTGTCATTGGATCTTCCCCTTTACTGGTATCTATTTCCATTACTTCATTTTCCTGGTTCTCCTCCTTTTCCTTTCCTACCTTTTCCGCTGTTTCGCTTTGGGTTTTTCGCTTTGTGTTGTTTGTGTCTTGGCTTGGTCTGCCTCCCTATTCTTTTTCCTCCTGATAATCCATTACTCGGATCTCTTGATCTTCTTCTTCTACCTGTAGGATTTCAAACCTATTTTCCTTATTTGTTTTGGCTGGTTGTTCTTTTCTTCCTTCCTTAGGGGTTTCCTTTGTGGGTTTTTTCCTATATTTTATCTCCTGAAACCCGTCATTATCTTCTTGATATTTCCTCTGTTGCTTGCTCTTTCGTTCTTCCTCTTCTACATTAAGGGGGCATTCCTTGTAAAGGTGCCCATATTCATGGCATTTTCTGCATCGGAAGGGGATGTGCTCGTAGTCCAGTGCCTGCTGCCACACCTCCTCATGGTATTCTAGCTCCACTGCCCCTGGAATAGGGTTCACTATGTTCATATAGACATAGATTCTTGCATAAGAGGTATATCTTCCCTTCTTTGTTGATTCAGCTATTTTGACAAAGCTACCTATGGTATTACCTATTCCTTCCAGAATCTCAGGGTCCCAGAAATCCATTGGTAATCCAAACAGTCTTACCCACACTGGAGCTGCTAGGAATTTCTCTGTATCAGGGTTGTAACATTCCTCCCAATACCTCATGAATAAACCTACATTATTATGAAAATATGGACCATTTTCAAACACTCTTTCTTTATCTTGCAAGTTTGAGAAGATTACCGTAAAGAAGCCTCGTGCGCCTAGCTTCAGCTCTATGTGGCCTTGGGGTTGCCATTTCTGTTGTATCCATCTTGTTAGGTCTTTTTCTGACGGCCATATGCCGATGAACTTGCATATTAATGCGTGGTCCTTCATATAGCTTCTATAGCGCTCGAGTTTATTCATGGGAATAACAAATCTCAGTTTTTCCACTGCACACGGTAAGCATTTGCCTTTGCTTCCTGCCTGCCATCTTGCTCCGAGGACAGGTCCTTGTGTCTTTATTTCCTCCTCCAGTTTGTTGTTGCTCGTTCCTTCTCCTGTCGCTGCATCTCTATAGGAGGGGATCTCTCCCCTCTTGTCTTCCTCTGTCATTACTGTACTCTCTTGGTTTCAGTGCCGCTTGTCTGCCTGTTTTCGAGGTTTTCCGCACCGCCTACCTCATGGCCGCATGACCATTAGGGTTGCAGAGCTCCAAGAAACCCTCATGACTGAGTTAACAAAACTTCCTAATATTTGTCTTTAAGAGAATTATAAAATTTAATTATTCCAAAAAAATAATTTTTATAAATATTCAAATATATTGCCAATTCTAATTTTCCTTAATTATAAATCCAAATTTTATTTTATTTTATCAAGAAAATAATTATAATAATATATAGATAACTTTCTATAAAAGATTTTAACTTTGTTTTTTCAATTTTGAAATTCTTAAAAATGATAATTTGTTTATTGTTTTGATTTTAAATATAACATATTTTATACCTAATCATTTTATAATTTTTTTTATGTAGAAATGTTCAATAAAAATAAATCACATTATAAATAATTAAAAACAACAAACTAAACTAAACTAAACTAAACTAAATTTTATAATATTATTATTTGAAAAATAATTTTATACACATTTAAATTTAGATTACTCAAATTCAAATTAGTGAAATAATGTTTTTAAATTTATGGTTTCCTTATGTTGTTATTATTTTAAAAACATATATTGCAAGGCTAGGCCAGGAGTAAAAATTTCTATATCTACTTCACATTTGTGCAAAATAAGGACAAAAATGAGTGCAATCACATTTTACAGGTTGAGAGAGATTTATAACTGCAGATACCATTGCATCCATTATAATTATATTCAATTATAACTTACAACTATTACAACTACGTTAATTATTACTACACTCGTTTTTTCCCTGAACAAGTGGATATTATTGCGCGCACACACACACACACACACACACACACACACACACACACATATATATATGTATAATTTTGATTTTAATAGATATGATTATGATGGAGGGAATCTTGTTTATTAACTCTAAGGGAATTTCAGATTTTTGAGTTACACTTATTCATATAAAAAATTATAATATTTATTAAAATCAAATTGATAATTTTTCTTATGTTTAATTAAATTATTATTTAAATTATATTTATAATAAATTAATTATTTAAATTATAACATTGAAAATTTAAATCATAATAAAAACTAATTTTTATGTTACTAAATTATAAATATTAGAATATTAGAATTTCAATTGCAAGTAGGACAAAATCATTTTTCAAATGTATACACCAAAACACTAGAAATGTAATGAGAAATTAATCCACACCATTGTTAATTAGCTATTAAATTTAATTAGTAATTAAATTTGTTTTCTTTTTTAAATACTAAATACTTACAATTTTAAATTTTGTATATCATTATTAATATTTACATAAATTTTAAAATTTCAGCTTTAAGGCTCGATTGAGTTTTAGGGCTCAATCGAGTCATAAATCTTTATCAAGATCCTCACATGGGGTTACAAGGAGCTCGATGAAGGGTTTATTTAAATGCTTGATCGGGTTATTTTTAAGCACCTCAATAGCTCGATCGAGCACTTAAAATAACTCGAGCGAGCATCTTTTTTTCACCAAAATGCGCCCTCGTTTCACCAAAAAGTGTAACCGAGCTCCATGCTTTCACCTTAATGGGATATAGGGAGAAACTTCCAAGAATATTAGGTCTCAATATTTTCATATATTGAAAAAGTACATCCAAAAAATGAGAATGAGAGTTCACCAGAAGTTAGATGCAATGCATAATTGGAAAACTGGAAAGGAAGTGAAATTTCAAAATAAGTTAGATACAACAGAGAAACATGCAGGAAAGGTGTATGAGAAAATTATTGTAAATGGTGAGGAGAAACATATTATTAGATGGAAATGTTCTAAGGAATATTGACATATCAAATTTGAAGATGAATATAAGAAATATTTAATAAGTATGGGAAAGATTGATGCAAGTGGAGGAACCATCAAATCTCTATTTGGAAAGACAATGGAAAGAAATTTGTTATCAAATGTGACACAATTAAGCACTATATTTCACATCTTATCTAAAGGTCGTCCAATGGCAGAATATACACATTACATGAAATACCTATCTTTTCTTAAGTTATCAAATTTTTCATCCTCACATTGGTCTATAACAAGTGGTCAAATTTGGGAAAGATATCTATCTCAAGTAGAAAATGATGATTTAAAATAGAAGATTTCAATTGCTAGGTTTTTTCCAAATTCACTGGATGAGGTTACAACTATTGATAATAATTCATGGATCTGCATGAGTATCTATATGGTTAATGACCATATTAGGCATTCACATCTACTTGGTATTCATAAAATGAGGGAGAATTATACAATTGAAAATATTTATGAACTTCTTATTAATAGTTTGAATAAAATTGGTGGTATGGATAATTTAATTATCGAAAAAAATTGGCATGTGTTGGAGAAAATGGAGCATCAGTAATGCAAGAACAGAGAAATGGCCTTTGTGTTAAACTACAACTATCAACTTCATCGTATATGCTAAGTAATAATTGTATGGCTTATAGGTTGAATATTGCATTTAAAATAGCAAGTAAGTTTTCATTGATTTCAAAAGTTGAAGATCTTGTATGATAATCTTATGCATACTTTTCTCATAGCCTAAAACAATTTTCATGGTTTCAAACATTTGTAGACTATGTTACAAATGGAAACAAACTATTAAAATATGTTGATACAAGATGGATCTCATTGAATGGACCAGCTCAAAGACTATGTAGTGAGTACCAATCATTGGTAGGGGTGATGTATGAACATCGCTTCAGTGTAGACAAAGTTCAAGATCTTCTCTTTCAATTAACTGACATAGAGACATTATTAACATTGAATGGAATTATTCCTATGCTAGATGAAATGAATGTTCTTGTGAAAATGTCTCAAAGTCGCATAATGTATATTGCAGAGTACACAAATGCAAGAAAATTAACATGTATTTCATTGGATAATTTGTATACGATGCCAGAGTTTTTACAGGTCCATGATTTTCAAATTGGAATACAATCATTAATATAGAAAATACTAAAAAAATTGAAGTTTGATGAAAAAGGGATATTATGTATGGCAGTGTGTGGATATATGGTTCCCTTTCATTATATTGATAATACAGGACAATTCACCAAAGAGTGCCTTGTGTCAAGAGACGTATTCAATAATTTTATTCAGACGTAACTTGACATAAATTGACAATCACTAGCATTAGAGATAAGAGAATGGTTTCCTCAAGATGAATTGCTAGAGGCCATGTTCGTGGTGTATTGGAATAATCAACAGTGTCATAATAATTTAAAAGATGACTTCATGGCTAAATTAAAAAAAATCATGCCCCATTTTTTCCATAAGGTCAAAATACATGGGGAAAACATTCAAGGTATTTTGGATTCATCAAAATTGTTTCAGCAAGCCAAACACTTTGTTGAAACAATATGGAAATAATTTTATGTTTTAGAGAATCCTTTAGAATATGGTGTGGTAACAAGATTCTGGACTATTTTAGATGTTAGCCAATACTTACAAGAATATATATCATAATATTTCAAATTAGCAGATTTGTGTCAAACCATGATTTTGGGATCAGTGGAGGATGTTTAGTGCACTATCATTTTTGAAGTCAAAGTTGAGGAACAAGATTGATAAACTTATGGATATATGTTTAAGATTATATGAAACAAAGTATGACATTAACAATTTTTCATTAGAAAGAGCACTATCTCTTTAGCAATCAGATTCTGATATAAGGGGTGAAAACAATATAAAAAATTCTCTAATGAACTTGATATGGAACATGATATTTTGGAGGCTCAAACTTACAGTTCATATAGAAATGATTGTGTTCATAATGAAGAAAATGATGACAAATTCAGAACTGGGAAATTGATATACCACAAGATTTTATCTAGTCCAATATATATGAAGGCCCAAGGGACACTTATTTTTGTATACATGTTCCATAGGTAGTGTAAGAAACATTGAATGGAATAGTACAAATGATGTGATTCCTTTTATTTGATTAAATTTTTTGTTCCTCTATTTTTGGTGCAGGTTTTAAATTTTTTATCACAATAACATTACTAATATTATATGCCAATTTGACATTGCATTTGAGGTAAAAAAACATGTTCTATAATTGTTATTATTTATTGTAACATTGAAGCCACATTTCCTTGTTGCAAATTATTTTAATATTGATGTCTTGATAGTTAACTATTACTTTATCCCTTTCTTGTTTGTGACAAAAAATGAAGTGAGAATTTGATGAGGTGAGGATTTGTCTTTTCACATAGGTAGTGTCCTCGTATTAAAGGATAAATAAGTACTTTAACAAGGCTTTTACTAAGAAAGAATGGGCTCATTTCAATTAGATGAGGGTTTTTTTAATTTTTTTAGTGTAGCTCTAATATCTTGGTCACTCTTAATGGTTTGTTTGTTTGTTGCATTTGGATCATTTTTCCAAGTTTGAATTTTTTGGGTTTATTTTGGTTAAAAATTATGATCTCATAAATGCTTCTAGTTTTCATTTGATGTTTAATTGAACCTTTTGTTAATGCATGATTTGTTTCATCTTATTTTATTGATTTAAGGGTTTTGGTTAAAGTTAAAGACCTTTGTTGAGTAAAAATGTCTTTTGTTTGTTTTTTTGTCATGTTCATTTGAGAATGATATGATATTAGGATTAATATATGACTTCAATTATTATCTGGGCATTCAATATGTTTTCCATAATAATTATTATTTTCTTTATATATTTGATTATTCAAGGAAAGATTTTTTATTTTATTTTATTTTTATTTATTTATTTATTATTTTATTTATTATTTTTTGTTTATTTTTTACAACGAAAGATTTTTTATTTTATTTATTTATTTATTTTTAACTTTGTGGTGTCACTAAAAAATCTTCACCTTTTAGAATCTACTATGTTTATTTTATATTTTCTTTGAAAATACTTATTGTTTGTTAAGAAAGGAAAATGAGCTCTACTTAGTTAAGTGAAGAGAAAAATGGTCTATGCACTAGGATCCTATGTGTTCATAATAGGAGACATATTATCATGAGACTGACATTCATCTAATGCAATTATACTTTGATACCAATACAAAAAAAACATCACATGTAATTAGTTGAGAACGATAGATTTTTTAGTGCACTACCATTCTTGAAGTGAAAAATCCCTTGATGATGATTATTTTGTGACATATTTTTCCAAGTAATGAAAATGCAGAGATTATTATTTATATTTGTGTTATATTTCTAACTCACCAACTATAGTTTTTTAATGCGTTTGTGTTATTACCTTTTTTTTCATCATGTAGGAAATTAATTGATATTTTCTAACTCATCAACTGTAGTTTTTTAATGCGTTTGTGTTATTACATTTTTTTCATCATGTAGGAAATTAATTTTCAATGCATTTTATCTTCTTGTCATTCTCATTTTTCATTTTGTGTGATTTCAAATAATTGTTTACCAATTCAACATTATTAGAGTTGTCACAGTAGAATAAAGTGCAACAACTACTACAATAATTATGATCCAAATTGTAGGTGAAAAACCCACATATGATGAGGAAGCACCATATTTTAAAGTTGTTGGTTTATTTGATGAGAAGTATCTACCTTCTAGAAAATCGATGTATAATATAACAAAAGAATTTGATGTAAATATTCATGATTTTTATATAACTATTCATAGACCTTATTTTCATGTGAATCCTATAGAATATAAATTACATAGAAAATCACTGAGTTATCTAGATGTGTCAAGACCAAGTTTGAGTAAAATAATTTCTTTAGTTCAACATCACACGCCTTTGGGGTGCCTTACCAACTAGTTTCCCCTTGGGATGTGATAAGACCTTTGTGGTAAAACATGATAAAAACAATGAACATGCAAAAAAAATTGCAGTAGTGTATAATAAGAACTTATAGCAACATTACCTGTGATTTTTCTTTTCCCAAACATGGAAAATTACTATATTATAGTTTAACTAAATGTTTTTCTTATTATTATATATGTTTCTACACATGATCATGGAATCACCAATATTTTACAATGTTTTCCAATTTTTTAGAAGATTAGCCAAGAATTTGCAGTGTTTTATAACCTAGTGAAAAAATTGCCAAGATTTAACAAAATTTTATAATTTAGTGAAAGATTCACCAAAAAATTATATACGTATGTTATATTAATGAAAAAACAACCTACACATTTTTATATATACCATGGGGATTCACCTATTTATTATACATATAAATTTGGGATGGTTTATTATAATTTTCCATGTCCATCACACGAAGCAACCTCAATCATATTGATCTCGTCCATGCCAAAGCAATCCTCGAGTTGTCTCAACGGTCCATGACAAGATATAGCAAGTCCACGATTTTCAAACTGCCACACAACATACTAAAATTCACCAGGCTCGCCTCCAATCCACTAGAACTTTCGTCCCATCTCACAATGTAGCCTATTGAGACCACATCTCAATTTCTTCAATTGAACCCTCTGATCCATGATCTAGACTACCGCAACTTACTCTAAGTTACTTCGTTGCGCACTCTGATTCACTAACCCTTCAAAGTACCTATGATACCATGTTGTTTTTCCACAATACTGGTGTATAGGATAAAATCTTAAATCACTGATGCTACCAAACCAAGTATCACAACAAGTCTACTTTTCAAAGTGGAATATAAATAACAGTAAATCTACTAGTGCAGAAAATATACATAACTTTTTAAAAAAATTGTACAATATCCCAACTTCGTTATATTAATTCAACTGAATAATGCAACATTCTAGGGCTCCCGAACAAGGGATAAGTTCCCTCATACATCCACTGATAAAAGACTATACAACAACTAGGGCTTGGTGTCTGTCATGATGGCCAGCAATCTAACTAAAACAAGATACTCTGGCTGCTAATGTAGAGCTTCTCACAGTTGTCTTGGTTGTACCTTGTACACATTTGTCTGGTCCTTCAGCTCCCGATCTACAACACCTACCTTTATCAATGCACCAAGTCCATTTGGCCATTGAATCTTAGCTCCAACCTGCTCTCTCATTTACCATTGCATCAACACATCAAGACTCGTGTTGAGTTGTTCACAACTCCATTTGTGAACAACTCTCAACTACCCATTGCGGCTCCTCAGCTACTTAGGGATTTCAACCCACTATAGTCTTCATTCATTTCTCTAATGAATACTTACATAGGGAATGAAGGCCTCCCACCTATCAATGAAAGATGTACTCTCCCACAATGAACACGGGTTAGGAGGAATACCCAATTTTTGTTGTAGATGTCCTTCTCCATAAGGCAAGTCTAGGGAAACACAAACTAATCCAGGCTAATCAAACCTACAAGCTTTTCTTTTTCCACTTCTAACAATCCCATAGTCCTTCAAGGGACTTGTTCCTTAAGACTTGAAGCAATCCTCTACAATCTTCCCAAGTTGTTCTTTAGGCTACTCCAACTCTGCCTCTCCTAGTCCTAAACTTGGTCAACTCTCATGCTACCCTCCACTAGACCACGAGTGTCTAATACTTGTTGTAGCATATGCACACTAGTTAGGATATCCGACCACTAGGATCACCCTTCCTCTTAGGTGTCAACAAACTTCCACAACTATTCCAACCTAGACCCACATCCATCTAGGATCCACCCATCATCAAGAGACCATCTGCAACTTATTACTGCTTCTCCCTTGCCTTTATTTTTGTGCTTATATAAAACTAGTTAGGGAACACTACTATCCTTAACCCACTTCTCCATCATTGTGTGATCTTCTCCCAACTAGGAAACCTCCTTCGCTACACCTTCTAGGCCTCTCCACACATTGTTTTAGCCTTGGAATTTACCACAAAGCATCCTATAGCAACCATACATGCTATAGAAACAAAGTATGGCCTCGTTTAAAAACAAACACCCATATTACATCTGCGTTGCCTTTGGAGTGGCTACATCCAGGCTTGAGGAGCCTTCCTAGCTCTCTTGTCTCTCTCACACAGTCCTACCACACTTGTTGTAGCTACAACAAGCCATATGGCCCTAAAAAAAGATCTAACGCACACATAATTAAGCACAAAACACACTCAAACATACATGTTATTATTGCGGCCTGATCTGGCCAAGGAGACTTACTCAAGTTGTCCTCAAACTGCCCTTATGTCACCTTCCTGGTTTCTTCAAGGTTGTGACCTATTCCATAGAGAAAAACCACATCAAAATTACAAAGGTACTCTCCAAACTCGCACTCCAAATCATATAGCTAATCCATGATGTGAATGCAATTAGAATGTGTCAAAATGACTCCAATTCATCTCTTATTTATAGAATTCATGAGGGTGTCAACAAACAACCCTAAAGGGCACTCCTTTAACTAGGTTTACTTGAATTTTAGCCCTCACAACCACACATTGACTTCAGAAAATAATATATCCATTTCTATGGCTCAAATTTTGATGATTTTCATTGCCTCCAGTTGCTCTCGGGGTCTGTTATCATCTCCATCGATCACATGTCAAAATATCCTCATGGTTTTGGCCCCACACATGGGTACAAAACCCCAAGCTTGGGTTCCAAGCCCACAAAGTGCTTTTGTGGTGCTCCAACCTCCAATCCTTGAACCTTAGGGCTTGGAGTACCTCCCAAGCTACAACTCTCAACAATCCAACCGATATTGCTATTTAAAATAGGGACTCTAAAGGCCCCAACACCTGCACACACTAACTACTCAATCCAATGAGTAACTACTCTTTCAACATGCTAAAACAACGAATCTATAGACATCCCAGTCTCCACCCACTAGTCAAATAAGGGAATCTAGAGGTCAACACCTCCACCCTCAGCAACACAAGGGAACCCAAAGGTCGATACCTCCACCCTCATCAACACAAGGAAATCTAGAGGTTGGCACCTCCACCCTCAAGAGAATCTAGGGGTTGACTACTTCACCCTCAGCAACAACAATTATCCAGAGGTCGACTCCTCCACCCTTAGCAACACAAAGGAATCCAAAGGTTGACACTTGCATCCTTAGCAACAAGGGCATACACAAAGTTTCCACCCAAGCCTGGGAATCCATAACGCATTACAAAAACCATGAAACAAGCAAGGGAGCTTCATAAATCTCCTTACTAGGAATCCAAGAGACAAGCCTCCACCACTACAAGAAAAAAGGTCATTGGTGAGGGTCATGCTTGTGATGGACCTTTAAGGCCCATCACCAATGTTGCATATGGTGATGGTCTTTAAAAAAGCGTCATTGTAAGTGTATATAGTGATGGTCCTTTACGGTTTGTCACCAAAGCCATTTTCAATGACACTTTTGGTGAGGGTCGTTAAAGGCCCGCCACTAATTCTCTCTTTGGTGACACTTTTGGTGAGGGTCGTTAAAGGCCCATCACTAATTCTCTCCTTGATGACACTTCTAGTGATGATCTTTTATTTACCATCACCAATGATCTTTTTGGTTACTTTTGGTGACGGTCAATAAATGTTCGTCATCATTTATCATTCCAATGAGTTTTTGACGACGCTTCATGCCTATGATGGACCTTTAAGGTCCATCACCAATGTCGCATATGGTGACGGTATTTAAAAAATAGTTGTAAGTGTATATAATGATGGTCCTTTAAGGTTTGTCACCAAAGCCATTTTCAATGACACTTTTGGTGAGGGTCATTAATTTCCCATCACTATTTCTCTCTTTCGTGACACTTTTGGTGAGGGTCGTTAAAGGCCCATCACTAATTCTATCTTTGGTGACACTTCAAGTGACGATCTTTTATTGACCCTCACCAATGCTCTTTTTGGCTACATTTGGTGATGGTCAAAAAATGTTCGTCATCATTGATCATTCCAATGGTTTTTGATGATGCTATGTACCTGTTACTATATTTTTTTTCAAAATATAATGATTTAAGACCATTGTTGTGGAGTCTTTTCCATTATGTGTCCAAGGTCATAGTGGTTATAATAGCTAGTGAATTTGTTAAGAAGTAATTAGTGTGTATCATTTCCCTCAATTCATAAGAATATAGTCTTTCTATGAGTCAATACATGATTCATCTCTATTAGGTTTATTATCTAGAAAATTTCCTTTAAATAAAGTTCCACTAGTGTGTGTAGGAACTATATTATTTAATACATAGTCAAGCTTTGTAAATTCTATTAATGAGGAGACCTAGCACTCCTCAACACTCATGGCACACCTTAACATGCTTTGGAACAATACACTAAAATTCCTTGGCACCTCGCATGTCTTGGAACATCTTTGTACCTCGAACATCTTTGTACCTGAAACATCTTTGTACCTAGAACATCTTGCCATGAGTAGGATGCCAAAGCACATGTTGGCATGCCATAGCATATCGTATCACTCCCCTATCATGTGTTGGAATTCCCTGTAGTCCCTAGCATGCCCTGGAACTCCTTGGCATAATATTGCATTGACAAAAATCAGCACTTGGCACGCATTGGCACTTGGCATGTATTGGAACATATTATTAGTGTGCCTAGCATGCCCCCTTTGAAAAAGATAAAGTCCCGACTTATTAACCCTCTTATGTGTTCATTTCCTTTAATTTTAGCTTGTTTATTCCTTTTGTTGCCTTGAAACTCCTTGACGCATATTGGCATACTCTGGCACCTTGCACATCCTAGCATGTCTTAGCACCTGGAATGCCTTGGCACTATTTGGCACATGTTAGCACACCCCAGAAATACCTAGCACTCTAGCACTTATTGACATTCCTTGATATTCCCTGGCATGCCTTACCTATTCTTAGCATGCCTTGTCACTCCCTCCTTGGCATGACAACTAGCACTGATTGACACTCCCCAACACACCCTCATATTCATTCACTTCCATGCATTTTTACCTAGTGCTCCCTTGTGTTGTCCTAGTACTCCCTAACACTCCTCAGCATGCATTGGCACTCTCTAGCACACCTTAGCACTCATAAGTGAAGAATGAAACTTGTAACCAATGTTACCAGACTCGGAATAAACAATAAATCAGCGAGGCAAAAGAGCTAAGAGTTTTAATCAGATTGGGGAAAAAATTAGAAAATAATCGGGAAAAAATCAGTGAATTCAATAAATAAAAATATACACATATATTGAATTAAAAAAAAAAAACATTTTTCATTGATATTCATTAAATCCATGTCCAAACAATTCATAATATCAATAGATGTCCAAAACATCATGAATGAATAAGCACCTCATATATGTTATGAGTCCAAACATGATCCAAAGTACTCAGTCATGACTCCTAACTAGTGACTACATAGAACTAGAAGCAACTACTTCTAAAAGTTTACAAACCACTGCATACTAATTAGAAAAAGTTAGTAACTAAGAGTCTAAGACTCTTAAGAGTGATAAGTAGAAGCGATTCCTCCCATTCCTTCGCTTGCTTGACTCTCAAAGTTCTTCAAGTCATGTAGGCTTAAAAGAGGAGCCTCCTCTAATTGGACCCAATCTGTTGCATTTGTAGTTTGCAAATCTATCTCTTCAAGGTCTATTGTTCAATGATCCAAACCTATCATTATAATGAGACATTGAAATGTGAATTTAAGTTTGACTTTGAACTTTAAAGTTTAAACTTTAAATTCCAAATCAAATTATGAAACCTTCAAATTCAAGCTCTCACCTAGTATTTTCTTGTTGTGAAGTTGTAGATTGTAATGGAAAAATACAAGGTCATTTAAGCGCTTTTGTGTCAATCGGTTGCGCTTCTTAGAATGTATTTTCTCAAACATGCTCCAGTTGCACTCACAACCTAAAGCACTGCATGCTTGGTTTAAGATTCGAATGGCAAATCTCTTCAAATCTGGCGTATCACTACAAAAGTTTTGCCACCAAATACCTAGCAAGTGGCAAGGGTTCGTGAGTAGACATACTAAATACTAAATAGTAAAAACTTAAAAAGACAACAAAATTTAATAAAACATTTAACATACAAAATAAATTTTAAACAAATTTAATGAATTGATAAAGCCTTCAAGCCTCAAAGAGTACCTGGAAACACCTTAGACCTTTCTTGTATAACACTGGTATAGGAAAATAATTTAGGTGGTGCTTTATAATCCTATAGTTGGGAAAAGCCATGACTTTGAAATTCTGGATCAGGGAAGCACCTTTCCATGCATGTCATAAGTCCTCTATGAACCTCCCCATCCTCATTAAATTTGCTCTTATCATAAAAATACTATGGGTTTAACAAGTACCTAGCAACATGTAAGGGGGAATGCAATTTCCTATCCTAATGTGCATCAATAATGTCCCAAAGAGGCATATAATTTTCCTCCTCATCCCCATATCTTCTTTTGATGGCCTCCTTTGCGAGATCCATCACCTCATAAATGTAACCCATAGCGAGTTTTTCACCATCAACCACCCTAAGAGTTCAAGCTTTCAAATTTAAATTAATATGAAACATTGAAAATAAAAAGAAGCTTGAAATGAAATTTAAAACATGAAAAAGTTAAAAGACTTGAAGTACCTAAGAACTCTAACAAGGGACTCCATCACAGTAATAATCTCTTCGACATCTTTCCAGAAACCGTCATTAAACACAAGTGCAACAACTTCAATGCCTTTAAGGGTCTTGGAATGTTTAGATGCCATCCACTCAGGTACCAAGGACATCCTCTTTAGATTTATCTTTTGCTCAACCACAAATTTCAAAGATATGAAATTTGTTGCAAATCTAGTCACTGTAGGTTGAACAATTTCTTTACCTTCAGTGTATTTTCTCATGGTGTTTAGGACAATAATGTGGTTGTATAGGTATTTGGTTATGGATTTTTCCTTCTCCACAACCTCATGTATCCAATGAAGCTTACCAATGTCCTGAAGCATTAAATATATACAATGGGCAACACAATAGGTCCAAAAAATAGTGGGGTGCCTAATCTCAAAAAGTCTACCAACAGCCATATAATTAGTTGCATTTTCGGTGACAATTTGTACAACATGTTCTTCTCCCACTTCTTGAACGACTTCCTCCATCATTTCAAAAATAAGTTGTGCAGTCTTAACCTTGTCTGAGGCATCCACGGATTTGAGAAACATTGTACCTACTGGACAAGATACAAGGAGATTTATTAAAGTTATATTCCTCTAATCTATCCATCCATCACTAATGATCGTACACCCTTTTTCTACCCATGATGAATGAAAGTCAGATAGCACAAGCATGGCATCTCCAAAACTTTCTAATAGAAAATTTGTCCTAGTTCTCTCTAATGAAGGAGCTTTGAACCCTAGACCTACAACAACAAATGCATCAATCGTATCTTGCCAATAAAGACTTATGGCACAGTGGAAAGGTATTTTATAATAGTACCAAAAGTTAGCAATGGCCTTCCCTTTCTGACTATGGATATTTTCTTTCCAACCAGTGGTATCCAAGGTAGGTTGGGAACCGGGTTTTGTGCGGGGAGAAAAAAAGGTGTTTATGTTTCCACCTCCAATGTTGAATGCAGGAGGATTCATTTGGCCTTGAGTTTGACTTGGACTTGGAGGCATGTGTGGGAAGCTTGGGAATTGCATTGAGGATTCAACAGAGGGAGATGACAATGGGGTAGTGGAAGAAAAATTGTCAACTCCAGGAGTTCCTATTTCTTTTTTTTTCTTTTCTTTCTTTGCATTATGCTGACTCAACATATCAATGGCCAAGGTTTCTTGGTGTTTGACATTTTCATCAACGTTTTTGCATAGACCTATATCATGGCCGGGTATTTGTGCAAGGTAGTACTTGAATCTATAAATTCCTCCACTACATTTCACTTTGAAAATTTTACAAAGGAGCTTAGGGTCTCCAAGAATCTTGTCACAATAAGCCCAAGCAAAGTCCTCCTCCCTCGGCATTGTTGTTGTTTTGGACTTGTGTTTAAATTGCGACTTCTGTTTAGATTTGGAGTTGTGCCTTCTATTTAATTTGGCTCTTGTAAAATACAATAAAAAAACTTAAAATTAAAAACTCCATATATAACTTCGAAAAAAAGAGGGTTGGTTTTAAAGGATATGAAGTTTTGTTAAGGATCAAAGAGGAGTCTGTTCAGCAACACAAGCACATTCCGACCTAATATATCATTATGACCTTGAAACACGATTAGGTATATATGAGGAAATGCTACCTAAAGGTGATATTATCAGCATATATTGCATTGTAATCTTGAATTTGCAAGATCGTTTAGCATAAGACAACTGAACCAATACATCAATAATAGATTCTAGAAGAACAAAAATACCCAAAGTTGTGAATGCATGGTTAAAGCCTTTGAAGTCAAAAATACATTGAACAAGGAAGGAATGCTTGATGACTTGGTCGATGGTTGGTTTGAAACCATTTCTTAGTGCATTCTTAAAATATATTTAAGCCCCATTTATAGGGTTGAAAAGTCATTTCCAAAGGAATATGCCGAACATTCGGTTGTTGAACAGTGAAACTTGAAACTTGCCATTGAAAATGACATTGAAACTTCAATATAGTAATATACCTATTATTTAAGCCAAGTGCCAATGTACCTCGATTGTTGAATAGTGAAGCGGCTAAGCCTAAAGGTAACACACACTGAAGGTGACGAGCTACTGCCTGAGGGTCGATATGGAGTATGGAAAGAGAACACATTGGCGACTACCCGATATGGAGTCTGGACTTAGGCTCACCTTGGCGGTTCCCCGATATTGAGTCTGGACTGTGTAATAGTGAGTAGTGATTGATTACTGAAGGTCTTGATGTATGATTTTTGGGCCTAAGAAATGAGAAATAAATTCTGTACGGGTGCTGTTTAGTTTTTAGCAATGCAGAATACCTAAACTTGAAAAACTCATGCTCGTTGAGTCAAGGCTGAAAGTCGAATAAATTGGAATCAATCGCAGGAATCTGCTTTAATCAGAAAGTCTTAAGTCAAACTTTCATTGACCATGATTTAAACTTGGTCAACGTAAGTTTGACTTGCAAATATTTATATCGGATCGTTTGGAGAGCAAGCATATTCTTACTCGTGATTAATCACGATTGATTGGCGAGTCCTGTTTCATTGCTTGTAACTAAAATCTGCACTGAAAATAGGTGATCTTACAATTGAAACTAATTGTGAATTTTCTAAACTAAAATTGGCCCATCGGCGTCGTTTCTATTTGCAGATGGGCACATCAACAGAAAAGATTCATTTTAAATTAGGTTCATGGAGTAAATATTTTATGGAAGATGTTTCTTTTATGTCGAGGAATACATAGTAAATTTTTTATTAAATTTGAATAATAATAGTATCTACCTGTATCTCCCGTATCTCATTATTTTTATGTCTTGTAACTCATACAGAAAGTGGGGTAATAGTGGACATGTAGCATCAAGCTCCACTCCTTTTAATCCAAAGTTCTGCATGAAAACCTTTGTGTCACTTGCGCCACAAAGCCTTCGTTGTAGAGTGTGGATTTAACACCTACCTCTGCATGACAAAAGCTACACATACCTTTTGACTTGGTTTTTTCACCTTTTATCCATTCTTTGTTTGGAGCCTAGAATAACAAGCTCCACATACTTTTTTTCCATACCTCTATGTGAGTGTAACTTTGCACATTTTCTTTGCTTCAACCAATATCAAAAGCATTTGTGAGCTTCTTTCAAGGCATGAATACATGCTTCAATCATGGAAATTAGCAAAGTTTCTAAAGAAAAAAATAACCATGGAGTTATCCTTTTCCATTTCAAATATGTTAGGATTCTATTGAGAGTTTTTTAGAGATAATTATTAACTGGCCCTCTACTTTTCCCTTTTCCTTAATATAAACTACATCTCTTATTACATTTCTAATCAAGATATTTACATCAAATACTGGATCAAAGGGCCAAGGAATTTTCATAAATGCTTCCTTGTCTAGTAGAAGAATAAATGGTCAACATGTCAGCTTGGCTCCAATTTCTTGGGAATTAATAATTGTTTTGAAAAATGACTACTCTTGTTTGAATCTAGAACTATGTTTAAGCTTTGAAAATGGATTTTCCTCCAAATTTATCTTGGAAAGGTCCTTATTAAAGGCTTCTTTGTATCTCCTCCACTAGAATGAATGGCCTCTATGTTTAAAAGTATAGCAGAGCTCCCTTTTGAAAATCCTGATCATCCCATTGTCACCAAGAGCTCCTCCTTTCCCCAAATTGGACCCAAAACAACATTGAGTACTTAATTATGGTCCAACTTGAGAAATTTTGATTGAAACTACAACTCAAAAGATATTAAATTTAAGGTGCGCTAATATGATTCGTCATTCTTTCATTGAATAAGTATATTGTTTTTGAATTTGTCATTTGTGCTTGTAGTATGTGGTACTGACCTTGTTTCACTTGAAATGGTTTTTATTCTTGGACTATGAAAATGCTAGTAAGATTTAGGCCTTTTGTAGTATTTGTACCCGAAGATCATTTTTGCAAGATGTATGTCCTATGTGGAAAGAAATAAGCATTTAGTTATTACCTCCTAAACTAAAGCATTGTTTCTTTTATTAGGTTCCATGTAATGTCCTCTACAAATTGAGGACGAATGGGACGTAATATCCTATCCATCCCCATAGACTATAGTCCTCCATAAAGGGGAAAAAACCCCAAAATACCCATTGTTGGGAAATTTTTGGGGAAACTGGGCTTAAAAAACCCAAATTTGGGGTTTGGAGTAAGGTTTACTCAATCACTTAAGAATATGAAACCCCTCTAGAAAATCTATAAATAAAGAAGGATTGAATTCATTTTGGATCACCAAGTGTGGATTAATTCATTTGTTCTTGAGCATTAGGTCTGATAGTTTTTTACCCCTTTTATCTCTTGTTATTTTCGGTGGTGAAATATTCCACCCTAGTTGACATTCCCTTATTATCTTTTTGTTTGAGCACAATGGTCTCTGGCTGGTCAGCGAATTCTGTTGGATATTGGTCTCTTGTCTTTTTCTGGGCACAATATTTCTGTTAAAGGTGAATGAATTTGGAGGATAGTGCATGATAGCTTAGTTTTGTTTGGCATACACCTCTCTTGAAGGAAGCAACAAAGTTTCTGAGTCCTTAATATCTTGTTCTGGGCAAAGCACTTACCTTAGGTAGTGGATTCGTTTTTGGCACCTGTAGTATCGGAACTCTTTGCTTTATTTAGTTTTTACATGCACAGTTAAAAGGAGCACTTCCCTAGTTATTAATTCTCAACCTAGATAAGGAAGCATGTTTTCATATCTCATATCATATTCACTAGCGACAAACTTTAATTGTCTTGTCTATCCATGCAATGAAGGTGCATTAGGATTAAGAGTTAAGAAAGTTGAGATATCGTTGTACATGTTTCCGGATTCATTGTACCTTCCAAACTAAAGGAAAAGTGAATAGTAGTGTTTGAAAATTTTAGTTATTTCTTGTTTCAAAGAGTAATAAATAGTGATGTGATTTGAGTTTTAAATCTATGTACTTATTTTTACTTTCTTCAGTGGCATGTGCTTCCTTGTTTAGAAAAAGGGGTTTTTCTGCAGTATCTAGCCTCCAAAGCTTCTTCAATGCAAACTAAATATCAAATCATGCCCTTGTACTCCAAATCATCTAAGGCACCACCCTAGAGAAGTTCTGAAGTAAACCAATGAGCTTTGACAGGCCAACTCCAACCCCATGTCACTATAAAAGTGTTGACATCACTGCTACAAAAATTATTCTGAAATGTTGCATCCTACACCAATTCCTAAGATGGATGCCCAAAGGGGTTCTAGAACGAGGCTCAACCTTCATTACCACATTTAAGACTTTTCAAAGGGATTGGTCCCTTTAAACCATGCCAATTTTTACACTTTCACAATTTGGCCACGTTCCTATCAATTTATATTTTGAATTGAAAAGTCAGTCCTATTTTACATGTTTATTAAATTTAGGAACAATTATAGGTCATCTCCAGCAAAATGTCAACAAATTTGTGGGTTAGGTTGGCATTTATCCAAATACTATCACACATGTATATATAATCACACATTTTCCTTTTTAGATCTTGATTGGTTGAACAAAAAGGTTCGTTGCCTATGTAATTTTGTCCCATACCTCCACATTAGCACTCATAGATAACAATATTCTTAATTCTTCATCTGTGTGCACAGTAAGGTCCCTTTTGGTTGCTATTTTTGATGGAGAAACCTCTGACAATACACATTTTACCATAGAGATGTTGTTGTTGGATAGAAATCTCCAGAGGAGTCTTACACCAGACATATAAATGGCTATTGTATATCACAATAATAAGCATTAACATATGAAGATGTGAAGACCCTAAACTATGTGCATTCAATCCATTACTTTTTCTTTCATGGCAAATTTCGTTCTACATAGTAGATGTGTTGTGGCACTTGAGTGTGTTTGCATAAAAAATTCTAAGGCCAAACCCAGATTCTCACGTGTCATGGAAATTCAACATATGTTGTGTTCACCTAAGAACTACTTGTAAATCATCTTATGGTACTCATGTATAATCTCACTCATCCCACTTAACAAGTTACCAAGACAAGGCTCATCACATCCAACCTTGGCCTAAATCAATTAAGCAACACAATTTACATATTGAAATGCCATAGCACCTTACATGCCTTAGAATGCCTTGGCACTATGTGGAATGCGTTAACATCCCCTACATTCCTTGGCATGCTTTGACACTCCCTAGCACATTGTGGCACTTCCTGACATGCCTTGGTAGTTTAGCATACCTTGGCATTGCCTAGCATATAACCTTGTCACTCCCTCCTTAACACACCTAGAACTCATTGAAACTCCCTCTCACACACTCTTATTCATTAATTTCCATGCATTTTGAACTAGTGCTTCCTTATGTTTCCTTGACACCCCCTAACACTCCCTAGCTCACCCTAGCACCTGACACATCTTGGCCTACTGCCTTAACACTCTAGCATTCCTTGGCACTACATAGTATACCTTGTCACTCTCTCCTTAGCACACCTAGACATCGCTGACACTCTTGGTCACAAACTCTTATTCATTCATTTCCATGCATTTTTACCTAGTTCTCCCTTGTGTTTCCCTAGCACTCCTTATCACTTCTTGATACATGTTGTTACACCCTAGCACCTATGACATCTTGACATGTCACCCTAGCCTCTATCATGCCTTAACACTGCCTAGCATACCCTGTCAATTTGTCCTTAGTACACCTAGAACTCACTGAAACTTCTAATCACAAACTGTTATTTGTTCATTTCCATTCATTTTGACATAGTTCTCCCTCGTATTTCCCTGGCACTCCCAGCTAACACTTCCTTACACGCATTGGCACATCTTGGCCGCATGTTGCCCTATAACTCTAGCATTCCTTAGCATTGCCAATCATGCCTTGTAACTCTTCCTTAACACACTTGGAACTCACTAACACTCCATGCCACACACACTTATTCCTTAATTTCCATGCATTATGACCTAGTGCTCCCTTGTGTTTCCCTAACACTCCCTAACACTCCTTGGCACACATTAGCACACCATAGCACTTGTCACATCTCAATAGGATTTCCTATCACTCTATATTCTATTGGCACTGCTTATCATACGTTGTCACTCCCTCCTTAGCACACCTATAACTTGTTAACACTTCCTATCACACACACACCTTCATTCATTTACATGTAATTGAAACGAGTCATCCCTTGTGTTTCCTTGGCAATCCTTAGCATGTGTTGGTGCCACATCCTAGAACTTAGCACACATTGGCATGCCTTAGCACTTGGCATGTCTTGACATGCCTAACATTCCTTGGAACTTTATAACATGTGTTAGCACTTCTTGAAATTCCCTACACACCTTGGTACTCCCTAGTTTTCATGCCCTCATAGATAACCTTACTTTTTTTGTGATTTGGGAACCCAACCAAGTAATTGAAAAAATAGTGTCGTGCCTAGACCAAAGTCTCCCTTCGTCTCAAGCTACTTCTTTCATCCTCTTATCACAATCGTAGGCTTTCCTCCTACAAGTCCTAATATGAAATTATCCCAACACACTTGGTCGATGGGACACCTATAATTCACTGACACTCCTGTTAGCACTTAGAATGAACCTCAAGGCTGAAAAGAGGCAATTCTGAGGTAACCATAGACCAAGCTTTCGATATAGCATCTAGCCCTACTAGTCCAGAGAGGGCTCTCTCTTTTCCAAAAAAATGTGGCTGCAATAAGTGAATCTTAGACTAGCTATGAAGTGTGAGGATTTGATTTAAAAGTTGTGGGTCAAAAACAACAAGGGAAGGGACCATTGGGCTATGGATTCGAAACTAGTTTCCATCGGCAAACTTGTGGCAAAGTAAGTGCAATGTTCAACCAGATAAAAGATTGCAAATGAGAAAATAAAAGAGGAGAAAGCCCACTGCCCTGTAGGCATCAATCAAGGGATGGATCTACACTGGGAACTTTCGGAAAAAGAGAAACACATGATTACTCAACAGAGCATCTAACAGAGGATGGATTCTGAAAAGATAACCACTACATTAAACAACATAATCATTGTGAAAGGAGCATCATGCATGGATGAATTCCTAACACTTCCCTTAGAGAATTATGTAATGAAATTAGTAGAAAAAACAAAGCATGGAAATGAATTTACAAGAAAAACATGCTGCACATTAAACACCATAATTGATCCCAGATCTAAAGGGCAGAAACTGCTTCATTAAAATAATATTCAAGACAAACTTTAAAAAATCTCAAGAAACCCCTCTCTGCTGCCAAAATACAACCCTTACACTCTGAAATTCATAAAATACATACAAATTTCTCATCCCTGTACTAAGGGAATTGAGCTCAACCATCTTCTTCAAAATAGAATCAGTTACATTAAATTTGGACCGAATTTCTGAAATTAGGTGTCAAATATGAACTCGTATATCCTGAACCATAGCACCTGTTACAAAACTAAAAGAGGTTTTTTTAGATAAGGTCATGTTTGAGAAAAACCTCTCTCAAATTCTGGAAATTCATTTCCAATTTCTTGGAATCTACGCCACAAAATCATCTCTAAAAGAGAAAATCATTAAAATTTTAAATTTGTAAACATAAGTTGTAAAGATCTAGTCAAATATTCCAATTCATGATACCTGTGAACAAACTGAAAGAGGTTTTTGTTATATGGCTCATGTTTAACGAAAAACACTTTGGGTTTCTCAAAATTACTTTCCATATGTTGTAAAATGGCACCGCATTAAAATGACTAAAACAGTAAAATAACTACAAAATTTGTTTTATTTTAATGTAGGCTTCAAATATCACTGGATATCTCCCACATAGTAGCACTTGTGCATAAACTGAAGAAGGTTTTTTTATTTGGTATGTGATGGAAAAAAAATCTTTCACTTTTGTAAAATTCCTCTCCAAACTGATTTTGTAGTAAACTTGTCCCTGTGTGCAGCAACTGACCTCAAAACATGCATAACCAAGAATCAATCATTCGTTTCAGTCATATCTTCTGATCCAGAAACCGGTTACGAGAATGTGATATACCGTTAGAAAGATTTTTCTGAGATGATTTTGATGGACATGCTTAGGATATGATTTGCACTGAAAATCATGTGCAAAACATCTCTGAAATCCAGACATAGTAAAAGCCCATTTTGATCCCTGGTGACAGGTTGCGAAGACTGGAACTAACATTGGCCTTATTGGGGATGGAAGCTCCTTGGAGGTGTCAAGAAAATAGTAGACCAAGTGCCTCATCCATTGGGCAATACGGTCACAAACAACTACAAACTTGAACAACTTATTCCAACAAAAAAACACACATACTGCAACCTGTACATTAGGAAACTAAAACAAATGCCGAAAACTAAAATGCTGCTTTGGGCAACTTATTTATGTACAACCCTACCCTACTTTGCTGCAAATTACTAGATCAAGTGATGTTGTAATGCCAAATTAACCAATCAAGCAATTGTAGCAATGATGATGCTTGGCAGTGCTTGAAACAGAACATAAATGTAAATGCTGACAACCATACATGCACAAAATGAGTGTGGTTGTGTAAAAGGAAATCTGGCTTGTTATTCAAACTAAATTTCTTTTCCATATATGCCACAATAGGATCAAAGAAACCAGACTTTGTTTGCTGCCCAACTCCTCAATACATGCTTCCAGCTGCAAATTATTAATGCAAACATCCAAGGGTAGCCTTACCTTTCCTTCCTTCTGCTGGAAAAGGTCCCCAAAGAATGGGACTTGACAGTCCAGATCCTGGGACTGTATTTGGGTCTCCAATTCAATTAGATCTTCTTCAATTTTGATGGCAAACTCTTGCAAAAAATTGAGCTTAACTTCATGGCTACATCAACAAGACTTCAAATAAGAAGAAAGAGATGAAGAAAAGTTCTCATCTACCTCATCATTCGTGCACATATCTTCCCATTCTATAAAGCCTTGAATAGAGGCCACCTCTATTTCAAATTCTTCCTCTTTCTCCATCCATGTTTCAAGAAATATATGCCAAAAATTTGCAAATGACTTAATAGATCTGATAGGAAAACTTTTGATCCATTGTCTACATTTCCCTTGAAATGAATCATAGAAGAATTTGATAAACACATACTCTTTTTTGAATCTAAGAGATTCTATAATGTTTTGAAATTTGCTACATGTTCAAGAGTCAAAGTCAGATATTCCCCATTGAATTTAGGGCCATTGCTAAAAATATATGCATCCATCGGTAATTGATTAGGAAAACTAGGAAGATTAGAAAAATCTATACATGAATACCTTGAACAAATAGAAACAACATCTAAGTCCTTAATTAGCCAGTGGAGCCACCATCAATACTTTGAAACTCGAGATTTCGAATAGTGGAGTTGCCAGGTGGATGTTTCATCCTTCATATATTTCTGAGTACTGTCCACCATCAGCAATTGGATCTGCAACTTGAACGATCTTTCCCGAAGAAGATCTGTCACCTTGTCCCCGGTAACGGCGCCAATATGTTAGCACTCAGAATGAACCTCAAGGCTGAAAAGAGGCAATTTCGAGGTAACCACAGACCAAACTTTCGATCTGGCATCTAGCCCTACCAAACCAGAGAGGGCTCTCTCTTTTCCAACAAATTGTGGCTGCAATAAGTGAATCTTAGGCTAGCTATGAAGTGTGAGGATTTGCTTTAAAAGTTGTGGGTCAAAAACAACAAGAGAAGGGACCATTGGGCTATGGATTTAAAACTAGTTTCCACCAACAAACTTGGGGCAAAGTAAGTGCAATGTTCAGCCAGATAAAAGATTGCAAATGAGAGAAGAAAAGAGGAGAAAGATGGCTGCCCTACAAGCATCAATCAGGGGATGGATCTACAGTGGAAACTTTAGGAGAAAGAGAAACACATGATTACTCAACAGAGCATCTTACAGAGGATGGATTCTGAAAAGATAACCACTACATTAAACAACATAATCATTGTGAAAGGAGCATCATGTATGGATGACTTCCTAACACTTCTTTTAGAGAATGATGAAACGAAATTAGCAGAAAAACAAAGCATGGAAATGAATTTACAAGAAAAGCATGCTTCACATTAAACACCATAATGGATCCCAGATCTAAAGGGCAGAAACTGCTTCATTAAAATAATATTCAAGAAAAAATTTACAAAATCCCAAGCAACGCCTCTCTGGTGCCAAAATCCAACACTTACACTCTGAAATTCATAAAATATATACAATTTGCTCATCTCTATACTAAGGGAATTGAGCTTAACCATCTTCTTCAAAATAGAATCAATTACATTAAATTTGGACCGAATTTTTGAAATTAGGTGTCAAAGATGAACTCATATATCCTGAACCATAGCACTTGTTACAAAAATAAAATAGGTTTTTTTAAATAAAGTCATGTTTTATAAATGTCTCTCTCAAATTTTGGAAATTCATTTCTAGTTGCTCAGAATCTATGCCACAAAATCATCTCTAAAAGAGAAAACCATTAAAAATTTAAATCTGTAAAAATAAGTTGTAAAGATCTAGTCAAATATTCCAATTCAAAACACCTGTGAATAAATTGAAAGAGGTTTCTGTTATATGTCTCGTTTTTAACAAAAGTCGCTTTGGGTTTCTCAAAATTACTTTCCATCTGTTGTAAAATGGCAGTGCACTAAAATAAGTAAAACAGTAAAATAACTGCAAAATTTGTTTTATTTTAATATAGGCTTCAAATATCACTGGACATCTCCCACATAGTAGCACTTGTGCATAAATTGAAGGAGGTTTTTTTTTATGTCATATGTGATGGACAAAAAAATCTTTCACTTTTGTAAAATTCCTCTCCAAACTGATTTTGTAGTAAACTTGTCCCTATGTGCAGCAACTGACCTCAAAACATGCATAACCAAGAATCAATCATTCATTTCGATCATATATTCTGATCCAGAAACCGGTTACGGGAGTGTGATATACCGTTAGAAATATTTTTCCGAGATGATTCTGATGGACATGCTTAGGATATGATTTGCACTAAAAATCATGTGCAAAACATCTCTGAATACCAGACATAGCAAGAGCCCATTTGATCCCTGGTGATAGGCTGCGAAGACTAGAACTAACATTGGCCTTATTGGGGGTGGAAGCTCCTTGGAGGTGTCAAGAACACCATAGACCAAGTGCCTCATCCATTGGGAAATACGGTCACAAACAACTGTATACTTGAACAACTTATTCCAACAAAAAAACACACATACTGCAACCTATACATTAGGAAACCAAAACAAATGCCGAAAACTGAAATGCTACTTTGGGCAACTTATTTATGTACAACCCTACCCTACTTTGCTGCAAATTACTAGATCAAGTGATTCTGTAATGTGAAATTAACCAATCCAGCAACCGTAGCAATAATGATGCTTGGTAGTGCTTGAAACAAAACATAAATGTAAATGCTAACAACTATACATGCACAAAATGAGTGTGGCTGTGTAAAAGGAAATATAGATTGTTATTCAAACTAAATTTCTTTTCCATATATGCTGCAATAGGATCAAAGAAACCAGACTCTGTTTGCTGCCCCAACTCCTCAATACATGCTTCCAGCTGCAAATTATTAATGCAAACATCCAAGGGTAGCCTTACCTTTCCTTCCTTTTGCTGGAAAAGGTCCCCAAAGAATGGGACTTGACAATCCAGATCCTGGGACTGTATTTGGGTCTCCAATTTAGTTAGATATTCTTCAATTTTGATGGCAAACTCTTGCAAAAAATTGAGCTTAACTTCATGGCTACATCGACAAGACTTCAAATAAGAAGAAAGAGATGAAGCAAAGTTCTCATCTACCTCATCATTCGTGCACATATCTTCCCATTCTCTAAAGCCTTGAATAGAGGCCACCTCTATTTCGAATTCTTCCTCTTTCTCCATCCATGTTTCAAGAAAGATATGCCAAAAATTTGCAAATGACTTAATAGATATGATAGGAAAACTTTTGATCCATTATCTACATTTCCCTTGAAACGAATCATAGAACAATCTAATAAACACATCCTCTTTTTTGACTCTAAGAGATTCTATAAATGTTTTGAAATTTTCTACATGTTCAAGAGTCAAAGTCAGATATTCCCCGTTGAATTTAGGGCCATTGCTAAAAATATATGCATCCATCGGTAATTGATTAGGAAAACTAGGAAGATTAGAAAAATCTATACATGAATACCTTGAACAAATAGAAACAACATCTAAGTCCTTCATTAGCTAGTGGAGCCACCATCAATACTTTGAAACTCAAGATTTCGAATAGTGGAGTCGCTAGGTGGATGTCTCATCCTTCATATGTGTCTGACTACTATCCACCATCAGCAATTGGATCTGTCACCTCGTCCCCGGCAACGGTGCCAATATGTTAGCACTCAGAATGAACCTCAAGGCTTAAAAGAGGCAATTCCGAGGTAACCACAGGCCAAACTTTCGATCTGGCATCTAGCCCTGCCAAACCAGAGAGGGCTCTCCCTTTGCCAACAAAATGTGGCTGTAATAAGTGAATCTTAGGCTAGCTATGAAGTGTGAGGATTTGATTTAAAATTTGTGGGTCAAAAACAACAAGAGAAGAGACCATTGGGCTATGGATTCGAAACTAGTTTCCACTGGCAAACTTGGGGCAAATTAAGTGCAATGTTTAGCTAGATAAAAGATTGCAAATGAGAGAAGAAAAGAGGAGAAAGCCTGCTACCCTGCAGGCATCAATCAGGGGATGGATCTACAGTGGAAACTTTAGGAGAAAGAGAAACACAGGATTACTCAACAGAGCATCTAACAGAGGATGGATTCTGAAAAGATAACCACTACATTAAACAAAATAATCATTGTGAAAGGATCATCATGCATGGATGAATTCCTTGTAATGTCCCTTAACAATAAATAATATAATATAATATTAAATAAATAATAAACAATAAATAAATAATAGTAATAGTAAATAAATAATAAATAATAAATAATAATAAAATAATAAAATAATAAATTAAGTACATGCTCTAAATAAATATATCTAAGAATAAACAAAAAAATAGTAAAAATCAGTAAAGCTATCAAAAAAGTAAAAACAAAAGAATAAAACAAGAAAGCAGTAAAGTTGCATGTTGACACATGGAGTGTGTGCATGTGGTTCCCCTTCCAATGTTTGCTCTATTTAATAGATGAGGAGGAATGATGTAATTCCCCAAATGAAGAATGTAAAGAATATCATGAAGATGTTGCTGTCGTATTTACTAGTGAAGCACATTTGGCAAATCTGGAAACTTCTAGAGAGGGGAATATATTACATGGGGTTTATTCCTCAAAAGATGAAGTGGGACTTGTTTTCTTATTGCTTGTATTTGGGTGATTCTTCTTTCAGAAATTTGAACACAGGTGAGATTGACTCTTCCAGAAATTTAAACACAGATGATTTTACTTGCCTATCCATTCTAAACACCAAAACCCCATAGGCCCGAATTAATCAAGCCTCCAGAAATTTTAACTCAATGAGACTACTTGCCAATCGATATAAAGGGAATTTAAGGACTACCAGTACTATTAAGTGATGCCGACTCCATAAAAAGCAATTCCATTTACTCCCATCAAATCTCCATAAAGCAAGATATTATACTGATATAGAAGATCAGAGACATGAATGCAACACAGGGAAGGTGTTAGCCTCCTATTGCAATAGGTTTCATATTTCATGATTGACTATTTTACATGCCAAATATGTCATCTTTTCATGCTGCAAGGTTCCATATTTCCAAGAAGTTCCATTTTGTATAATCATACCATTTTTGAAGAGTTTTACAGATAAGGGAAAGCCAAACAGCTTAATCTTGGCTTCCCTAGGTTTAAATTGCTTGTTTTAGAAGATAGAGAATGAATATCTGTTCAAACAGCTTAAGCTTGGCAGATGAGTAGATAGGTAGAGGAACAAGGGCGCTCAACTATTTAATCTGAGCCCTGGAAGAGATAAGGGTACATTTAGATAGGAGGGCAGTCAAAAGAAAAGAAGATAATCAGGGTCTGCAAGTCTAAGTGCACCCAAACCAAAAAGAAGAAAAAATGTTAAGTAAGTAGGCTGGGTAAGTAGTTTTGAGGTTGTAGAATGAATACATGTGATCGATTTTCCCTTGGAGCAGCTCAAGCAAGGCATGATTAACTTCCATTTCTTCCTTTCCCCCAAATCATTCACTAACTTCCCCTAGAGATGTTAAGATCTGCTTGATATCTTTAAAAATTCATCATATTCCATAGCATTTGCCTAAGTAAAGATCTGATTTGCTTAAGGATGCTTGTATTTCTTATACAGGCCCTGTTTCCCCTTTAAAGCCTAAGTTTTCTATCCTTAGCACTTTCTTCACAAAATTCATATTAACTTTTAACTCTATTATGTAAATCCCTCTTGATTTCCCCTTCCCATGCTAAAAAATATAGTAAAAATCCCCATTATTTACATATCCCCTCCTCTGGTTGAAATATAACCATAAATATTGCTTGGGAATTACTAAGTTTACTTGAAACTTAGTAAGAACCCTCATTTTGCTCAAAAACCATCTTCCTAAGGTGTTTGGACTCCTTCCAAACACAAAACCCCCCTTCAAATGCTATCGGACCCCTTTCGATGCATTAAGGACCCTTCCTAAAGCTTAAAAATATTCATCCAATGCACTAAAACCCATCTCCGATTGCATTAAGCCTTCTTCCAATCGCATTAGGCCTTCGCTGATTAACAAAACATTCCCCCGATCCATATCCCCCTCCCTCCGACGCGATATCACTGTCGGAGGTGGCAATGACTTTGTTGGCCCATTTATATTCACGCTCCGATGGCAAACCACCGATCGCGACTTCGCGATTAACTATCGCAAGGTTTCTGTGCCTATATATATATGCCCCCCTCTCATCCGCCGATGCGATATTACTATCGCACCTGAAAGAATATCGCATCGCGATCCACTCATTATCGCAATCGCATCATTTATCCATATATACCTCCGCTTCCCGTAAAACTTGGTTATATTGCAAAACTTAAGTTTTGCTGCTAAACTCATTTTACCTCAATATATGGCATTTCCGCAATATTTCCCATTTTCGTACAGCCGCATGCCTTATCTCTTTTCCAATATCAACGATCGCTCCCATCGCATCGCATATATAAAAGCCATCGCCCCCTGTCCTCGCCGATTGCCGATCGCCGATTTAATCGTTGCCGCTCGATCAAGTCCCCGAGTCGCAACGAGCCCGCCACTGCTACGTGTCATTGCCACCGCATCTGCCTCCACCCCTGCTGTACTGCCATGTCACCCTGCCACATCACCCTACTGTACCCGGGACCCCCCGCTGACGTCATGCTGACATCATCAGAGAAAAGGCACAAAGGGCGAGAATCGTGTCAAAGGAAGCCTGAAGCAAAAATAGAGGCAGTTTTCAATGCGCGATTAGCGCACATCGCTAAGAAAAATTGACCAAATTGGAAGGCTTCATATTGCTCGGCTACCAGCAGGCCCAAAAATTCGCAGTTTGACGAGATTTCTTCATTTATGTTCATATTCAAATCGGCCAACACCGATAGCATTCCAGAGGCCACGAAAATCATTTGCAGCAGCCATTTTTGCCTTGAAAGGGCAGAAAAGGGGCGATTTGACAGTTTCAAGCACATCGAGGGAGAAAAAGTGGCCCGATTCAACTATAAAAGAGTATCAGAGGAAAGATGAAGCTCAGATTAAATTGAAGAGTATCAGTGAAGCGACAAAGAGTATCAGATCGACTATATCAAAGCAGGTGAACATTAAAAGCCCCCAAGCAAAGTCAAAGAAAGCGGTGAAGCCATTTAAGGCTCTCAGATCACAGTTAATGCACATCAAAGCCACTCGAGAGCAGGGGATCAGAGCCCAAAGCACAGTTATGGCTAAATGAACAGCATAGAGCCATACGGACAGATATTAACTCATCTTGATACAGCTGCCTCCAGCGCATCTCAAATAAATATATTCTTGCATTAATTTCAGGACAAGATTGGATTAAAGAACTCATTTCCCCCAGATCTGTTTAAGATCTGCTGTAATAGATATTTTTGAATATTTTTCTCTATATAAACCACCCTAATTCATTGTTTAAAGGGTTGGTTGGTTGATAATCCTCATTCTGGACTTGCGCTGTATTTTTGAGAAGCCCTGTAATCAAAGACTGCTGGAATGCTTTGGATGAAGAATTGACTGTTGTGTTATTTAATGGCAAAAGAGTGACTGGGGAATTCCTGTGCTACTACATGGCTCAATAAGTGTTTTCCTATCTCTGTTTACAATTTACATATGTTTATGCACCATTGTGTTACCATCTAAATAGCAAGAAGAAAGAATAGCTTAGGTTTTTCTTGACTGCACCCTATGCTCAGTTCTTGTTATTTCTATATGTTTTCTTCAGAAATGGTTATGAATATGCATACTTAAATGATCATTTTTACCCTATTTCTTTCACATATGACTGTTATCTAGTGAATTCTTTATTGCTCCTAGAGAAACTATCATTCACCTTCCCCCTCTGTTAGCTAATGAAAGATTCTTAGTTGCCTTTCATCTCTGACCTTCATTCCATATTTATTCCAGCCTGATATTGTTCTATGTGTAGTTGTCCTGCTCTATATTCCTCTTGTGACCAAGAAAACGCAACAGCAAGCCCTAATCCATGACTCCATGCCCAATGGTTTGAACTTCTCACACTGTGCATCTCAACTCTTTTTGAAAACATCTCCTTCCCACCAAAATTAAAACAAAACCCATGTACACCATACCTAGCCTAAAATCAACCCAAAGCAAAGTTAAATTTTAAAGAGAGAGCCCTCTCTGACTGCAGGTAGGCTAGGACCTACAGCCCAAAGATTGGTTTATGGTTACCTCAGCCGTATCCCTTAAGGAGCCAAGGGACAACCTGAGTGATAACAGAAGGAGTCCCACAAAAAGTTTGAGGAAGTTGAATAATTAGATAAATACAATGCTTCTCCTCTGATTAAGCTCCAGGGTAGGTGACTCCACTACCAGTGACAAACAGAAATCCATAGGCTACATAGAAATCATTGCAAACTGAAATAAGTATACCACTGTTGCGATTGGTGATACTGTTGCGTCATGATTTCATCTAGGAAATTCTTAATATTGTCAACATTTAGTCAATCCCCTTTGCATCAAAAACTAAAGTTTCAGACAGCTGCACATGCTTACATGACTGGTCAATGTCATTAAATTTGTCCTACATCAAATTTGTCCTACCTTGCTTTGTAACTTTAATGTCGTGCAAATCTTCCCTTGCTTTATAGCTTTCTTCACAGCAATCAATTGAAAACACCCTTATATTATTTTGTCTTTTATTTTGCTGTGCAGGACCGTAAAAATGGTTGAATAGAAAGTTATATGATCGAAGCATCATTTTTTTTTGTTTTCTTGGTTAAAATCATTTAGATCGAAGTTTTCTACATTAAAATGTCTATAGGCCCTAAGAGTTGAACCTAGGCTCCATCATCCATTCTCTTGGGAGAATAGTTTTGTGAGACAAAGGATACCGTGGCAGTAGTATGTTGATTGAGGGATCAAGGGTGGCCAGTTGTAGCAAGATTTTGTGCAACTAAGCCTACGGTTGGGTGGAGAGTCATCCCCAAGACTTTGTTGCAGGTAGCAGAATTCAACTAGCGTTCCATAAGTAAGTTGTCTCTCTACCCATATATTTTTGAAATTGATGTTAACTAGTTGATAAATTGCTTGTATATTATAAATCACTTGATTAATATAATTAACTATGTGTTGTTATTACGTGGTTGTTACATTCCTAACACTTCCCTTAGAGAATGATGTAATGAAATTAACAGAAAAAACAAAGCATGGAAATGAATTTACAAGAAAAACATGCTGCACATTAAACACCATAATGGATCCCAGATCTAAAGGGCAGAAACTGCTTCATTAAAATAATATTCAAGAAAAACTTTACACAATCCCAAGAAGCCCCTCTCTGCTGCCAAAATCCAACCCTTACACTCTGAAATTCATAAAATATATACAATTTTCTCATCCCTGTACTAAGGGAATTGAGCTCAACCATCTTCTTCAAAATAGAATTAGTTACATTAAATTTGGACCGAATTTCTGAAATTAGGTGTCAAATATGAACTCGTATATCCTGAACAATAGTACCTATTACAAAAATAAAAGAGGTTTTTGTAGATAAGGTCATGTTTAAGAAAAACCTCTCTCAAATTTTGGAAATTCATTTCCAGTTGCTCGGAATCTGTGCCACAAAATCATCTCTAAAACAGAAAATCATTAAAAATTTAAATCTATAAAAATAAGTTGTAAAGATCTAGTCAAATATTCCAATTCACGACACCTGTGAATAAAATAAAAGGGGTTTTTGTTATATGACTCGTTTTTAACAAAAATCACTTTGGGTTTCTCAAAATTACTTTCCATCTGTTGTAAAATGGCACTGCACTAAAATGACTAAAACGATAAAATAACTGCAAAATTTGTTTTATTTTAATGTAGGCTTCAAATATCACTGGATATCTCCCACATAGTAGCACTTGTACATAAACTGAAAGAGGTTTTTGTTATTTTGTATGTGATGGACAAAAATCTCTTTCAATTTTGTAAAATTCCTCTCCAAATAGATTTTGTAGTAAACTTGTCCCTATGTGCAGCCACTGACCTCAAAACATGCATAACAAAGAATCAATCATTCATTTTGATCATATCTTCTGATCCAGAAACCGGTTAGGGGAGTGTGATATACCGTTAGAAATATTTTTCCGATATGCTTCTGATGGACATGCTTAGGATATGATTTTCTTTGAAAATCATGTGCAAAACATCTATGAAAACTAGACAAAGTAAGAGCCCATTTTTATCCCTGGTGACAGGCTCCGAAGACTGGAAATAACATTGGCCTTATTGGGGATGTAAGCTCCTTGGAGGTGTCATGAACACCGTAGGCCAAGTGCCTCATCCATTGGGCAATACGGTCACAAACAACTATAAACCTGAACAACTTATTCTAACAAAAAAACACACATACTGCAACCTGTACATTAGGAAACCAAAACAAATCCCGCAAACTGAAATGCTGCTTTGGGCAACTTATTTATGTACAACCCTACCCTACTTTGCTGCAAATTACTAGATTAAGTGATTCTATAATGCCAAATTAACCAATCAAGCGACCGTAGCAATGATGATGCTTTCCAGTGCTTGAAACATAACATAAATGTAAATGCTGACAACCATACATGCACAAAATGAGTGTGGCTGTGTAAAAGGAAATCTGGCTTGCTATTCAAACTAAACTTCTTTTCCATATATGCCGCAATAGGATCAAAGAAATCATACTCTATTTTCTGTCCCAACTCCTCAATACACGCTTCCAGCTGCAAATTATTAATGCAAACATCCAAGGGCAACCTTACCTTTCCTTCCTTCTGCTGGAAAAGGTCCCCAAAGAATGGGACTTGACAGTCCAGATCCTGGGACTGTATTTGGGTCTCCAATTCAATTATATCTTCTTCAATTTTGATGGCAAACTCTTGCAAAAATTTGAGCTTAACTTCATGGCTACATCGACAAGACTTCAAATAAGAAGAAAGAGATGAAGCAAAGTTCTCATCTACCTCATCATCCGTGCACATATCTTCCCATTCTCTAAAGCCTTGAATAGAGGCCACCTCTATTTCGAATTCTTCCTCTTTCTCCATCCATGTTTCAAGAAAGATATGCCAAAAATCTGCAAATGACTTAATAGATTTGATAGGAAAACTTTTGATCCATTGTCTACATTTCCCTTGAAACGAATCATAGAACAATCTGATAAACACATCCTCTTTTTTTACTCTAAGAGATTCTATAAATGTTTTGAAATTTGCTACATGTTCAAGAGTCAAAGTCAGATCTTCCCCATTGAATTTAGGGCCATTACTCAAAATATATGCATCCTTCGGTAATTGATTAGGAAAACCAGGAAGATTAGAAAAATTGATACATGAATACCTTGAACAAATAGAAACAACATCTAAGTCCTTCATTTAGCCAGTGGAGCCACCATCAATACTTTGAAACTCAGGATTTCGAATAGTGGAGTCGCCAAGCAGATGTTTCAGCCTTCATATGTGTCTGACTATTGTCCACCATCAGCAATCAGATCTGCAACTTGAACGATCTTTCCCGAAGAATATTTGTCACCTCATCCCTGACAACGGCGCCAATATGTTAGCACTCAGAATGAACCTCAAGGCTGAAAAGAGGTAATTCCAAGGTGACCACAGACCAAGCTTTCGATCTGGCATCTAGCTCTGCTAGACCAGAGAGGGCTCTCTCTTTGCCAAAAAAATGTGGCTGTAATAAGTGAATCTTAGGTTAGCTATGAAGTGTGAGGATTTGATTTAAAAGTTGTGGGTCAAAAACAACAAGAGAAGGGACCATTGGGCTATGGATTCGAAACTAGTTTCCACCGACAAACTTGGGGACAAAGTAATTGCAATGTTAAGCCAGATAAAAGATTGCAAATGAGAGAATAAAAGAGGAGAAAGCCCACTGCCCTGTAGGCATCAATCAGGGGATGGATCTACAGTGGCAACTTTAGGAGAAAGAGAAACACAGGATTACTCAACAGAGCATCTAACAGAGGATGGATTCTGAAAAGATAACCACTACATTAAAAAACATAATCATTGTGAAAGGAGCATCATGCATGGATGAATTCCTAACACTTCCCTCAAAGAATGATGTAACGAAATTAGCAAAAAAAACAAAGCATGGAAATGAATTTACAAGAAAAACATGTTGCACATTAAACACCATAATGGATCCCAGATCTAAAGGGTAGAAATTGCTTCATTAAAATAATATTCAAGAAAAACTTTACACAATCCCAAGAAGCCCCTCTCTGCTACCAAAATCCAACCCTTACACTTTGAAAGTCATAAAATATATACAATTTTCTCATCCCTATACTAAGGGAATTGAGCTCAACCATCTTCTTCAAAATAGAATCAGTTACATTAAATTTGGACTAAAATGCTGAAATTAGGTGTCAAAGATGAACTCATATATCCTGAACCATAGCACCTATTACAAAAATGAAAGAGGTTTTTGTTATATGGCTCATGTTTAACAAAAACTGCTTTGGATTTCTCAAAATTACTTTCCATTTGTTGTAAAATGGCACCGCACTAAAATGACTAAAACAATAAAATAACTGCAAAAATTGTTTAATTTTAATGTAGGCTTCAAATATCACTGGATATCTACCACATAGTAGCATTTGTGCACAAATTGAAGGATTTTTTTGTTATTTGGTATGTGATGGATAAAAACCTCTTTCACTTTTGTAAAATTCCTCTCCAAACTGATTTTGTAGTAAACTTGTCCCTATGTGCAGCAATTGACCTCAAAACATGCATAACCAAGAATCAATCATTCATTTCGATCATATCTTTTGATCCAGAAACTGGTTACAGGAGTGTGATATACCGTTAGAAATATTTTTCCGAGATGCTTCTGATGGACATGCTTAGGATATGATTTTCACTAAAAATCATGTGCAAAACATCTCTGAAAACTAGACATAGTAAGAGCGCATTTTGATCCCTGGTGACAGGCTGCGAAGACTGGAACTAACAACTCCCTGGCATAATCTCTTATTCATTCATTTACATGAACTTTGACCTAGTTCTCCCTTATGATTCCCTAACACTCCCAAACACTCCTTTACATGCATTGACACTATCTGGCATATGTCAGCACGCCTTTTCATTCCTTGACATGCCATGGCACTCCTTAATTATAATTCCCTCATAACTACCCTTATTTTCTTTTAGACTTAGGAAGCCAACCAAGTCTTGCCTCAACTACAACAACTTTACCAAGTTACATTTACTACAACTAGACTATGCCTTGTTCCCCTAATGGACTATAAATCATCTTAGGCTTCTCATGTCCAATATTAACTCATCCCACTTAACAAGTTACCAAGTCAAGGCTCACATCCAATAGTGCCCATAAAACAACTAAGAAACATAGTTTACATCTTCACATGCCATAACATCTGGCACATATAACAATCCATTGGCACTACATGGCACACATTATCATCCCCTGCATTCCTTGGCATGATTTTCCACTCCCTAATAGACCCTACCACTCCCTAACATGCCCTGACACTCTAGCATGCCTTGGCACTGCCTAACATATACCCTTGTCACTCCCTCCTTAACACAATTGGAACTTGCTGACACTCCCTATCACACACTCTTATCTATTCATTTCCATGCAATTTGAACTAGTTCTCCCTTGTGTTCTCATGGCACTCCTTGACACACATTGGCACACCCTAGGACTTGGCACATCTTGGCATGTCGCCCTGGCGCTCTAGCATTCCTTGGAACTAACTAGCATACCTTGTCACCCCCTCCTTAGTACACCTAGAATTCACTGATAATCCTTGTCATGCACTCTTATTCATTCATTTACATGCATTTGAAACTAGTGCTCCCTTGTTTTTCCCTGACACTCCATAACTCTCCCTGGCATGCATTGGCACACCTTAGCACCTAACACATCTTGTCATGTTTCCCTAGACTCTATAATGCCTTAGCATTACCTAGCATACCTTGTCACTCCCTCCTTAGCACACCCTGAAATCACTGACACTTCCTATCACAAACTCTTAATCATTCATTTGCATGCATTATTTTCACCTAGTGCTCCCTTGTGTTTCCCTAACGCTCCCTAACACTTCCTAGCACTATTTGGCACACCTTGGAACCTAGCACATATTGGCTACATGTCGCTCTAGCACGCTAGAATGACTTAGCACTAATTAGCATACCATGTCACTCCCCTCTTACCACACTTGGAACTCATTGACACTCCTTGTCACACACTCTTATTCATTCATTTCCATGCATTTTGACCTAGTGCTCCCTTGTGTTTCCCTAGCACTCACTAACACTCACCACACATTGGCACACCTAACTGCAATGAGTTTCACTAACATTCAATCCAAAAACCCTTCCAGAGTCTAGCTAGTTACTTGTTCTTTACTAATATATTAGGGTTAAGTTTATTGTATAGTGTTCAGTGTGAAAATATTACTAGGTGTTTTATCGCATAGAGTAATTATGATCTTCCCCATGTACACAAGGATAACTAAGAAGTGTTTCCCATAATCATGCAAATGGAACTTCAACATGTACATCAGGGTAACCACAAAATATTTATCATATTTACACAATGCAAGGTGATAGGAAAATATTTACATTATATACGTGAATGTACTAATATCAGAACCATTAGCATCATATCTAGATATTTACCACAAGATGAGGGTCATTACAACCCCTTAAAAATAGCCATAAGGCCTTTGTCTTTTGTGGCTCCTTGACCACAAGGGTTTAATTGAAAAACACATAGTTCCTTTAAATATTTGTAGGTTGAGGCAGCCACTTCAAGCCCTTGAACTTAAAGATATCAAATATTTGCAATTTTTTACAATAATAAGTCCATTATCCACACTCCTCATCTTAGAGTTGGGTAGAGAGGGAGAATACTTGATTGGTGCCAACCTTGTAAATGAAAAACTTTGCCTACTCATTGGTTGGACACTCCACCACTAGTTGACACCACTAACGCACACCAAAAGTCCAAGGTACCCATAATATGTGCCCTACACCCAAGGGCTTAGACTACACCTCCATAAAATGTACCTTCAACTTTAGATGTCCCAAAATAGTAATATCCTAACCCTAGCCTATTTGTTAGATTTTTGTAACTTTCTCCTTAACTAACATTTGTTTTTAACTATTTAATCCACTTACCATATACTCTCTCTTGTTTGCACCCACCTAGTATACAAGAACACTTATGTTTTTAATATAACCAAGTTAAGAGGGCATGTTTCTTTCTTACACTTAAATGTTTTCAATACAACCAAGTTAAGAGCACATGTTTCCTTTTCAAATTCCAAAAGTATAACATGTCTATCTCTATAAACTAACAACAAAATCATTGCATAAAAAAGGTAAGCTTAAAATTAAATTAAAATTAGATTATTATTATTATGATAAATACACCAAATATGGAAAAATTGTTTTCAAACACAACCATAAAAAAAAGTGTTAGTTTATCAAATACAACTACAAACTTATTAAGCTAGCCTAGATCCATCTTAACCCAGATCTATCAAGTGTCGAGAGGGATCCAATCTCTCGATGTGAAAACCTCTTTTTTGGCGCTTGATAGATCCAAGTTAAGATGGATCTAGGCTGGTTATATAATACTATATAATATCTATATTTGTATCTATGTGTCTCTTTCTTATTCCCTCTCTCTATCTCACCCCCCAAACATACACACTCTCTCTCCATATCTATCTCTCTCTCCCTCCCTCTTCCTCTCCACCTCTCTCTCTTCCCTCTATCTCTCCTCTCTCCATCGCTCCCTTGTCACTCCCTCTCTCTCTCTACCTTTCTCCCTCTATGTCTTTCTTCTTCCTTCCCTCTCTCCCCCCCTCTAACTTCATCTCTCTCTCCTCTCTCTTAGTCCTCTCTCTCCCTTTCTCTCTCACCTCCCTTTGTCCCCCCCCATCACTCTCTCTCTCCCCCCCTCCATCTTTGTGCCTCCCTCTCTCTCTCTTTCCCTTCTCTCCCTATCTTTATCCCCACCTATTCTCTCTCTCCCCTCTCTCTTAGTCCTCTCTCTCCCTTTCTCTCTCACCTCCCTTTGTCCACCCCATCACTCTCTCTCTCCCCCCCTCCATCTTTGTGCCTCCCTCTCTCTCTCTTTCCCTTCTCTCCCTATCTTTATCCCTACCTATTCTCTCTCCCCTCCTCTCTTCTCTCACTCTCTCTCTATCCATCTATCACTTGTCACTCCCTCTCTCTCTCCACCTCTATCTCCATATGCCTTAGTTCTTTCCTCCCTCTCTCTCCACCTCTATCTCCCTATGCCTTAGTTCTTTCCTCCCTCTCTCTCCCCCTCCAACTCCATATCTCTCTCCCCCACTCTCTTCTTCTCTCTCTCCCCTCTCTCTCTTCCTACCTCCTTCTCTCTATCTCCCCCCATCACTCTCTCACTCTCTCTCTCTCTCTCTCCACCCTCCATCTTTGTCACTATCTCCCTCCCCCTCTCTTCCCTTCACTTTGCTTGCTATCATCACTTGGATCCTTAGTTAAGATAGATCTATGTTGGTTCTTACTAATATTTGTATTATATAAATTTCACATATTTAAATACAAAAGTATTCTCATTTTTAATTTTATTAAAACCTTAATTTAATTTATATGGGAATAATTTTAGTAGTCGTAAGGATAGAGGGTTTATATATATCTCAAAACTAATTACAACCCTTTTCCTATTAGCTTCAAATAAAAAAAGTTATAAACTTAAATTAAAATATTTTTATTGTGAAATAATTTATGGTTTTTGGGCATGTGGTATTGATAAGGCATGATATTGGCCCATGGTATTGTAACAAAGCCTATTTACAAGTTAATAATATCAATGGTAAAGTGGGGGTGAATATTGATGGTTAAGAATCTTGTATTGTTATAAAATATTTAGATTGTGAAATAAGATATGATTTTTTGGCATGTGGTATTGATAAGCCATGGTATTAGCCCATGCTATTGTAACAAAGCCTATTCACAAGTTCATAATATTAATGACAAAGTGGGGGTGAATATCTATGATTAAGAATCCTGTCATATTCTTATAAAATATTTTGGTTTTGAAATAAGTTATGTTTTTTGGGCTTGATAAGCCATGGTATTGACCCATGGTATTGTAACAAAGTCTATTTCCAAGTTAATAATATCCATTGTAAAGTGAGAATGAATATCCATGGTTAAGAATATTTTCATATTGTTATAAATATTTTGATTGTAAAATAATTTATGTTTTTAGAGCATGTGGTATTGATAAGCCATAGTATTGGCCCATGGTATTATAACAAAACCAATTTTTTACAAGTTAATAATATCCACTGTAAAGTGGGGGGTGAATATCCATGGTTAAGAATCTTGTCATATTGTTATAAAATATTTTGGTTGTAAAATATGTTATGGTTTTTGGGCTTGAGGTATTGATAAGCCATGGTATTGGCTTATGGTATTGTAACAAAACCTATTCACAAGTTAATAACAAAATCAAAATATAACAAATTGAATTTTATTATTTTTATTATTAATTGAGCCAACATTTAGATTTTTGCACTCATCCGACTTTTGACTTTTATTATTATTATTACTATTATTCTTTAACTAAGCCCATATTTAGAATTGTTTACATACTTACATTACACCTACACATCTACTCTATACTCTATAAATATTGTATTTATTGTTTTTTAGGAAGGGAAATTTTAACATTTTTGAAAAAATTCATCCTTAATTTTGATGTAACAAAGCCCTCCTAATTCCAATCTTCATTTACTTTCTAAAAAAAGCAGTATATTTTCACTAAAAAAGCCCTCCTAATTCCAATCTTCATTTACTTTTAAAAAAGCAGTATATTTTCACTTTCCATAGGGCAGAGGGAAAACTAGTAGATATTTTCACTTTTCACAGGGTGGGAGGGAAAACGAGATTGAAGAGAGTTGTGAATTAAATTTTCACTTTTCATAAGGCAAAGGGAGGGAAAACTAGTAGCATATTTTCACTTTTCACAGGGCGGGAGGGAAAACAAGATTGAAGAGAGTTATGAATTAAGGTTTTACCAGTAGCAGGTTGATATGGAACCCCACCATTAGATCTTCAATCCATTAATGGTGCCCAGGTATGTTTCATTTCTAACCTCACTGCATTTACACCCCACTTTTAGTCTTCTTCCACACAGGGAGGAATACACACACCTTAGATCTCTCTGGTTCAAAATTCACTATTGTTTTCATCCTTGCTTTTAAGTTTATAAGTAGCATATTTTCACTTTTTACAGGGCGGGAGGGAAAACCAGATTGAAGGGAGTTGTGAATTAAGGTTTTACCAGTAGCATACTAATATTGAACCCCACCATTCGATCTTCAATCCATTTACGGTGCCCATGTATGCTAGAACCATTGGATCTTCAATCCATTAATGGCGCCCAGGTATGTTTCATTTCTAACCTCGCTGCATTTCCACCTCACTTTTAGCCTTCTTCCACATAAGGAGGACTGGTTAAAAATTCACTATTTTTTTCATCCTTTCTTTTAAGTTTAAGAGTAGCATATTTTCACTTTTCACAGGATGGGAGGGAAAATGAGATTGAAGAGTGTTGTGAATTAAGTTTTTACCAGTAGTAGACTGATATCAAACACCACCATTGGATCTTCAATCCATTAATGGCATCCAAGTATGTTTCATTTCTAAGTCTTCTTCCACACAGGGAGGAGTACACACACCTTAGATCCCCCACCATTGGATCTTCATTCCATTAATGGCTCCCAGGTATGTTTCATTTCTATCCCTGCATTTACACCCCACTTTTATTCTTCTTCCACACAAGGAGGATTACACACACCTCAGATCTCTGGTTCAAAATTCACTATTTTTTTCATCCTTGCTTTTAAGTTTACGAGTAGCATATTTTCAATTTTCATAGGACAGGAGGGAAAACGAGATTGAAGAGAATTGTGAGTTAAGGTTTTATCTCTTCAATCCATTAATGTCACCTAGGTACATTTCATTTCTAACCTCGTTGCATTTCCACCCCACTTTTAGTCTTCTTCCACACACTATTTTTTTCATCATTTCTATTAAGTTTAAGAGTAGCATATTTTCACTTTTCACAGGGTAGCAAGGAAAATGAGGGAGCATAGGTAAAAGCATATGTATTTTTCCTTCTTTTATGGTTTGTCTCTATAGAGTTGATTTTACTGGGTGTACACTGTATGCATCTCAAAATCTCTCTTTAGGAAATCCTATTTTTATTCTTTCCAAGAAAAACTCTATGGGGAATCCCAATGGATGTTTCCCCACATTCATGGATGGCATCCCTGGTAGACCCAATGCATTGACTAGTGCACCTCACCCAAGGGATTTCAAACAAGGCACCTGCCAGCACAGAACTAGCCAAATACAGTAACATTAATGACATTTGGTTGGGGTAACCCCTTGGGCTCAATAAATCATAATCAACTACACTATTTTCCATATTAACATATTGATCCTATTTAACATTTTGTTAGAGTAACCATAACAATCCAAGCATGTTCCTATTTTTATTTTGGTTTTTAATTCCTTCTTTGGTGTGGTGACAACTTTATATGACTGTATAGATGTTTATTTTTGTCAGAGTATATGTTGAAAAGTAGATGCTCTCTTACATTCTACCTTGTTTGTTATGTATTGATGGAGTTCAGTTTCATTAGTTGTGACCAAAGAACTGTGTCAGACATGTATACAAGGATTCTTGTATCACTATTTATAAACTGAACATTGTCCTTAAACAAACAAAGTAGATCCTTAATGCTACATGTTTGTATCTCAGGGAACTTCCAATCCTAATAAATGAGGTGAAATTTAAGTGTTTCCAGAATCCAAATCTCAAGTATTGTGAATTCACCAATATATGGTCCTGGAAAAGCGAAGTGAAATTTAATTATTTCCAAAACTTAAGTTTTGTTAATTCACACATATTTGGTGTTGGAATCTTTTGAGCAAATGGGAAGAATTTCTTTTAGTTTCATTCAAATTTTCCAAAAATAATACTAAATATATCCCTGACTAAAATTCTCCCTGAAATGGCTTTGGGATTCAAAATTCTGTAAATATTTTTAGGGAAACAACCCAAAATACATTTTCCAGATTAGAGTTTTATAACACTAGGTACTAAAACAATATTCTATTTTATGTTTCAAATGTCTGATAGAGTCTTCCCAGAAATTGATCAAAAAACTAGGTAGATGCGTTGGACGGACTAAATAATTTTTAATGAATAATCACTTAACATAAATGATATATTAGGTTTCATAAATATATAACTTAGAAGCATGAAATGAAGAAGAAATATCAACGAGATTGACATATTCTTAATTGAGTTGAATGAGGCCAGGAATAACTTTGATTAGAGAGTGTTGAAAATGGCATAATTTTGTTCTGGTTGGATAGATTTAGAATTAAAAATCAGTCGTTTTCTTGCTTGCATAACTTGGGAATATTTTTGTATCTCAAGTCTCAACCTTATTGAATAGTATGATTTATGCCTTGCAATGTTGAAATATGTTGTGATACCACTTGTTAGTAACCTAAACACTTTGGATGAAAATTTAGTTGTGAATTTTATTTGCAAAAGATATAAGTGAAAATATAGATTAATTGTCCCTTGTGTAGAATTTTCATGAAGTTCTACTACTACTTGAATGAATAAATCTAAAACTAATTGTTGCATGATGACAAAAAATCTCTCTAGAAATTTGTAGTGAAATAGAAAAGAAATAAACCACAGTCACACTATAGCAAAAAAACAAAATTTTGTAGGGAACCCAACTGGGAAAACCCTCTGCTAGCTGTAGAAATTTAAAATATTATCCATATGAGACTTTGAGACACCTTCTTCAAGACTAGGTTCATTGATTCTTATTGCTTTCCATATTCATTTTCATAAGAATTAGGGTTGTTTTCCATCAAATCAGAGTAGCTAGAAAGTGTCTCTTTGATTTTAGAAAGCAGATTAGGATCAACTTCAATCAAGAATCCCCTAGAAGGCTCATCAATAGCAAGAAGAAAGGTCCTTTTTTAGTTTATTTCATCACATGCATCCATCATAATCACTGATCTGTCTTCGTTTCTTTCACAATCATTTTCGGTAATTTAGTATGATATAATCCTTAGGTAACCAACCTCAGACATATTGTTGGTTAATTTATGTTGTTTGAAGTTTATTGAGTTTGAGTTTTATCATGAAACTACTACAAGCATACTAGAATGGTTGAGTTGATTATCTTGATAAAAATGTTATGGTTTGATCTAGTCATTGAAAGGAACTTATAGTTGATGGTCAAAATTTCACATTCCTTTCATTTTTTTATCTTCACATATAACAAATATATTTATGTTATAGACTCTAGCTAGATATATATAGTAACTGTCACCCAGAAGTTGGATGCCATCATTTTGGAGCTTGAGCTTACTCAACTTACCTTTGTTTGAGTTGAAAATGTCATTAGATCTCATTATATCGTCTATTGTAGAGCATGAATCCAACTTAACTTTGTTTCAGTTAAAAATGTAATTAGATCTTGCTATATCATCTTTTGTAGAGAATGAATCCAATTTCTCATAATCCATTTGCTTGAGGTATAACAAAGCTACTTTAATTCATTAAACTTACTTTTCATATTCTATTTGCTGATTATGATTCTGCAAACCACATCTGCATTGGAAAAGGGGCATATTTAATGAAGTGTGGAAGAGAGGGAAGCTTCAGTTATGTCCTTTCAAACTTTCTAAGGTATGTAATAAAATTAAAAAAAAATCTCCATAGAATGTTGTGCTTTAACTTTTTATTTTTATAATGGATTATTTGTGTGATCTCACTTACACACAACCAGAGTCTAGACATACATGGGATTTTGGGATATGTGGAAAATGGATAGATTTAACGCTAACCATTTATCTAGAAATTTACAATGTAGAAGATCAAGCATTTACAGTAGAATATTTCCTTGCCACTAAATTAGAGTTGAAGAGTCGGATTCCTATTTTTCAGGCATATACCTCACTTTTAAATCAATTTATTGTTGACTCTGTATAGACCTTCCATGGGAGGGAAAAGAGTGATCACTACCATTGCTTAATCTTTCTGTAGACCAAGTAAAGATTCCAAATGTGTATAAATTAGTGGTCCTTGGAGAAGCCCAAGAGTGGCACTATTGTAGCAATAAGAAATTCGTTTATTTTGAGTTCTTCATTAGTGCATTGACAATATATTGTTTATTCCATACAATACCTCAATAATGTATGATCAAATTACAGTTAATCATGTCATAATATTTTGACTTACCCTCTTTTATATGGAAACTAGAGTGCGTGTCAAGCTTGCACATCACAGTTGTATCATGCAAAGTTTACCTGGGACAAGTTTTGTGGATCTAAGCAGCAAGATACATGTTGGAATTCAAGAGGCAAAAATACTACAAAGTGGGAAAGAGCTTTCGTGGTTAACCTGGATTTCACATTATGGTTGGAGCCGGTTTGTTAGCAAGATGCTGGATACCCCAACTTCCTTTTAATGACTGAGTACAAGATTGAATCCTTCGACATATTCCTCGCTCAATTGTCATTAAGTGATGGGTTTTCTGAGAAGTGCTACACACCTATAAACTTTACTAGAGTTGTTCTTGAGTCTTCAGAGGTGGTTAGCTTTTCAAAACACACACGTACAAGAAGAGGAGAAATAATATGCCCGGCTAATTTGAAGTTATCTACCTATGAATAGGGTGTTCCCATTCATAAACCTGATGACTCGCTCTACTTCTTTCTAGTGAACAACTTTGGGACTTGCCATGAATTGTGAGACAATTCCAACCCCATAACTATAAATTTCTTATTTAAATCTATACCCAATAGATTAGAATCTGCACAAGGAGAACTCCATTCTTGTTTCGAAAGAACCTACAATCGACTTGTACCATGCTATTTAATCTTTTCTATATTTATTCGTATCCTTGGTCTATGACATAAAGATGCAACAGGCTACCTTGCATTTTCTATACTAACACTCCTAAAAAATAATAAAGTATGCCCAAATCTATCATTTCAAATGATCTATGTAGCTCACCTTTTGGTTTTTCAATTATCGAAGTTGTTACCTATATTGATGAGAACTTCTACAACCGATACCATAGTGACAATATATGTTATAGTTTTATCTGTGTTTCTCCTTCAGTAGAGCAGCAATACACTGTAGTTTCCATTTAGGGGAGAAGTGTACCCAATAGCAACCTTGGCCTATGTGTAGATGGGTTGAATGCACATTAGACTCTATATTTTGTTTTGAAGGTGTTTCTCCTTCAAAAATATTTCATCTTAGTAGATACTTTCGGTCTGCACCTTTAGTAGATGCATGCAGCCTTGGGATACATGTTGTAGATTATATTTTTCCTATGAGGTTGTAGCAGCGATGAAAGAAGTGCATCGATTTTAGGCATATTTAGTATGCTTTAATAGTTTGACTTAGATGCTCACTTTTCTTAATTTAGGTGTTTTTCTTAGTTCTGTTTTATGCACAGATTTATCTTTAAGAAAAGTGCATAGTAGAGAAGGGTTCTATATTTTGAGTAGGGGACACACTTCTAGGTAGGAGGTACTCTTTTCTAGGAAGCTTTTTCCATGCAGGTTAGGTTCTTTGTCCGAGAATCCTAAGAGGCATTATTGTAGCAATAAGAAATTCATTTATTTTGAGTTCTTCATTAGTGCATTAATAGTATATTGTCTATTCCATGCAATACCTCAATATTGTATACAACCATATTTAGTATGCTTTTATAGTTTGACTTAGATGCTCAATTTTCTTCTTTTTTTCCAAGGAAAAAAGCGAACTTTTTTATAAGAAGTAAAAAAGTTACAAAGCACATGAGTTAACATTTTGCAGCAGAACTACCTGGACAAGGCAAAACTCCTCTGAAGAGGATCATCAGCACCCCTTCCAAGTGCTAGTCAGAATAAGACACTGTTTGCTACCTGAGCAGTCATATCCCGAGAGGGACAAAAACGAAAGAAAACATAGAGTCCCCTGGGCCTCCTTACATAAGGAAAACAGCCCAGGTACACAGTAGCATCCATAATCTGCTCTTCAAAACGGAGCATCAAAGTATCCAAAGAGTATATGAAAACAGAAAAAAATACTACATATGCCACTTGATATCCTATGAACTCAGATAATCTAGTGCATACAAACGAAAACAAGCCCAAGCTAAACGTATGGGGGGAGATCCGACACACGGATCTGATCCATAACCTGTTCGGTTATCCTCCAAGAACCCACAGCTTGCTGCAGACCTGTTTTAGAAAGCCCATCTGCTTCTTCGTTGCATTCCTTGTATATGTGATCAATATAAAAAACATTAAACTGTTGTTTTAAAGTTTGAATTTCTTCTAATAAAGGCATCAACATGTAGTGCTGGCATCTAAATTTCCCTGTAACCCAATTAACAACATTCATAGAGTCGCCAAAAATCTGAACTGTGAGGATATTTTTGTGGATGAGCCAACAAAGAAGAAATTTTAAAGTAGAGAGTTCAGCAAAGTTGTTTGAGCCCACTCCTATTCCTACTGAAGCCTTTAAGGTATGTGTTGGACTAAGATGGATGCACAGCCCAGCACCCGTGTAATTGTCTTGGGCTGCACCATCGAAAAAGGCCCACGGTACCCCATCTCTAATACGGAACTCCTTCCTCTGGTTTATTCTTGTCTTCTCCTCTTTTAAAGGGATACTGTCAAAAATGGCATTGCTCTGGATGGCAACAGCAGCCTCAGGGGTCTTCTGTTCCCTGAAAATACTTCGGTTTCTGGCAAGCCAAATACCCCAACAAATGATGGGAGGCAAATTCCTCATATTCCTCTCTTGAAAATGATTCCACCAGTATTCCCACGCTGTGGATAGACTGTCTCCTTCCCATTTTAATTTTACATTTAATAGCCTTTCAGCTTCAATCCATACTTGTCTTGAAAACGGGCATGAAAGAAAAAGGTGGGAGATGGTTTCAGAATCCGCACAGCACAGAGGGTATCTTCCAGGTCCCTGTTTAAATCGGGTTTGAAGAACATCCCAGGTAGGAATCTTATGATTTAAAGCACACCAAAAGAAAATTCTAGCTTTTTTTGGGCATTTTAATTTAAACAGAGGTTTTGACCACCAGACAGGAGGGTTCCAACCTTTGTTCTTCATCAAGAAAAAATAACCAGCCTTTGGAGAATAAGTCCCTGTCTCCGCATGAGCCCACACCAGAGTGTCCGGTCTATCCATTAATCTAACATTTGATCTTCTCAGCTCCTGAAGGAAAACTTGCCATTCATTCCTCCACATGTTATTTATTCCTATCTCATCTTCAGTCTTCCAAGCTTGCCCCCATATAGATGACTGCTCCATACTTGCGATCTGCCTTAAGCTTCTTATTCCTATTTCATCCAGATGATTTAGCAGTCCAGGAGAAAGAGCAAAACCTTCACTACATCCCACCCACGGATCCCTGCCAATCCTCAGACTCTCACCGTTTCCAACCCGCCATGCCAGACCTTGTTCTATTATCTTGAAGGCCTCCGTAGTGGCTTTCCAAATGACAGAACAATTCCTTCCTTTCTTGAGTGGAGTTCTTATCCAATCTTCTAGTGGTATGGGATCAATATATTTTCTTCGAACAACCCTGGTCCATAGGTTCTCCATAGATATGATCCGCCAGCCTGATTTTGCTGCTAGGGCCTGACTAAAATCCGGGAGGCTTTTTAGACCCCAACCTCCCCAGTCTTTAGGTCTTGCTATCTTATCCCACGCCACCCAGGGGAGGACAGAGTCCTCCTTTGACCCTGACCACAAGAATCTACTGCAAATCTGTTTTATTTTGTGCAGTATCCCTTTTGGGATCCAGGTCAAAGCTGCCCAAAAAACCGGGATAGCCTGGAGGACTGAGTTTACCAAGGTGAGTCTTCCCGCCCTAGACAACCACTTGTAGCTCCAATGGGATATTTTCTGTTCAATCTTCGCTACTAGCCAGTTCCAGTCCTGCTTTCTGTAAGAGGATGGCTTTAGCCAAAACCCAAGATATTTGAATGGCTGTTCCATACTACATGTTCCAAAAGGCAGCTGAGTAGCAATTGAAGCCTCCTCTTGTCTACTGAAGCCTTCAAATATTAGTTGGGATTTTCTCTCATTTATTTGAAGCCCTGTAGCTTTCAGGAACTGATCTAGAATGAGCTTGATTTCTACAATTTCAGATAAGTTCCCATTTGTAAACAAAAGAATATCATCAACAAAAAGAAGATGAGTAATGAAAAGGTTAACAACAACTTCCAAACCTTTGACCAAACCTGAACTTTTTGCCTTTAAAATAAGCCTACTTAAACCTTCTGCAGCTAAAAGAAAAAGCAGAGGAGAGAGCGGACACCCTTGGCGAAGGCCTCTTTGGCTTTTGAAAAAATGAGAAGCAGCTCCATTTATCAGGACAGCAAAATTTACATTTGTGATACACCCCATGATCCATTTGATGAAGCCCACCTTGAACCCAAGATGTGTCAGAAGCATCTTTAGATATGTCCAGCTGACCCTATCGTAGGCTTTGGATAGGTCAATTTTGAGCACTGCCCCCTTCTTGTTTGCCTGCCTGAGACTGTGAATAGTTTCTTGTGCTACCCCGATAGCTTCATGAATTTGCCGCCCATCCAGGAAACCAAATTGTTCCTTTGAGATATAGCATGATAAAATAGGTTTCAGTCGGACCGCAATGATCTTTGCTATAATCTTGTAGATGGTATTGCACAGAGAAATAGGCCTGAAATCTTCGAAGGATTCAGGGTCTTCTTTTTTTGGAATCAGAGCAATGAAAGTTGCATTAAAAGGACCATAAATTTCTCCTTTTGCTCTAGACTCCTCCACAACTTCAGTGAGTTCTGACCCTATGGATTCAAAAAAGTGTGAGAATAGTTCTATGGTCCAACCATCAGGTCCTGGGCTTTTATCTTTCGCCATAGACTTTATAACACTCTCTACTTCCTCCTTTGTCACTTCTCTAAACAAGTCTTCCGCCTCATCCTCCTCCACAAAACGAGGAAAAGCCTGGGCAGTTCGGATTATTTCAGGCAGAGAAATCCCCCCAGGATCAGCGAAAAGCGCCTGAAAGTGTTTCTTTCCCATATCAGACAAGTCTTCAAAGGAGGAGGCCTCCCTTCCTTCCGAATCCCTCAATTTCCAGATAGTATTTACATTCCTCCGTCCTTTTGCATAATTATGGAAGAATTTCGTATTTTCATCCCCTGCTTTCAACCAGATGGCTCTGCTTTTCAGTCTCCACTCTTCTTCTCTTTCTAATAAAATCTTCGCTCTTCTCTTTTCTAATGCCAGAATATGTTCTTTTGATTCCATGGATGCATAAGTATCAGAAGTTGGGTCTTCAAGAACCCCTAGGGCCTCATCAATGGTTTCTAACTCTTCCACTTGTTTTTTCCTTCTAGCAGAAGCCCATTCAAGGGTTGCTTTTTTGAGTCTTTTGAGGTTTTCCATGAGGAATCCCGCTCTATTCCCCAAAGATCCCACAACCGGGTGTCTCCAAGTTTCATTGAAGAGTTTTATGAAGGTCTCCTCTTGAAGCCATGAGGCATTGAATTTGAAAGGCGCGGCCGGCTTCGGAGGGGATTTTGAGAACTCCAGCATAATGGGAAAGTGGTCCGAGTTCCCCCCTTCCCCAACCCATTGTCGGAACAATGGGATCCTGGAGACCAACCTTTCACTGATGAGGAACCTATCCAACCTTTTCGCAATTCTATCCTCCCCCGTCCTTCTGTTCCTCCAGGTTGGTTTTGCCTTAATAAGGTTTACATCAATCAGCTGATGAATCTGAAGGGCATTTGAAAAGAAATCAGACAATGGATCCTCCCTAGCGAGAGGCCCCCAAGCTTCGGATGTCCCCATCGAAAAATTTAGATCTCCCCCAATGATGAGATTCTTGTCTTTTAACAGATTTTTTGAGAGGAGATTAGTCCAGAAAGGGACCCTTCCCTGACAAGGACCGTAAACATTGACAATGGACAAAGAAAAATCAAAGTCTGGAGACACCACCTCCATTCCCAGAACGTTTGTTAAACCCCAAGTACTGAGAGTCTTCAGTCTTCCATTTTTAACCCCAATAGCCAGTCCTCCCGAGTGTCCTGAGGCATCCACAGCTATAAAGACCCAGCTCGGAAGAAGGGAACTGAGAGACGATTCAATATCCAAACTTTTGCCCAAAGTCTCTTGGAGAAATACTATGTTTGGATTGCAACGCGAGATAAGATCTTTTAGTGCTAGTTTTTTAGGTTTACTAGCTAACCCCCTACAGTTCCAAGAGAGACAGATCATTTTATAACCGTCTCAGGGGGTTTTACTGCTCTAAGCGCCCCAGGAATTGTCATCTGTTTCCCATCAGCTACATCGAAAATTGCTTTAGCTTGGGTTTTTGATAGCATGGATTTTCGGCCTCTACTCTTCTTTGAAAAGCTCTTTGGTGTCTCAATCCCTAAACCACCTACCAGTTCCAACATTTCGTTTGAGCACCCGGACTTCTTACTTAAGGACCTCAGGTTATAGTGGCGAACAGCAGAAGGCCCAGCACCATTAACCAAAGGGGGAAAATCCTCACAGTTCAGATTTAAGGAAGGTAAAGCGGCAGAAAGATTTTCAATATTATGCATTACATCATTACAGCTGTTTATCATAGAAGAACCCCCGACCATAGAATCAGATATAAGAGCAGAGGAAAACGGAGAAGGCTGCATACCCGGATGATCGTCTTCGACAACGGCATCCTGCGCAGGGGGAGAGGTATCCCTCATCGGCTGATCATCTGAAGGACGCATCTGGACGTCATCCTCCTTGGGCAATTCTTCCTCAACCTGATTCAAATTTTCTTCCGCAACAGCTCCCCTATGGATATGCTCCTTCGCCTCGCTCTCAGCCTGCTTCTTATGACCTTCCCATTCCTCATCATCCTTTTGTGTCCTCCTCCTTCGCCTTCCCAACGGGCAATCTCTCGCCAAATGCCCATATTCGTGACAGCGGTGGCAACGGAAAGGGAGCATTTCATAATCAAGTTTCTGTTCAACTTTATACTCCTTATATCGCAGGGTGATTGATTTTGCAAGGCCCTCCTTAGGGTTGAGTCTCACCAAAATCCTTGCCACCCCCTTCTCAAAGGTATGCAGGTACGATCTATCGGCATCCAAGTATGTACCCAGCAGGTTCCCTATGGACTTGAATACAGAGTCCGCCCATAGATATGGGGGTAGACTTGGTGCCCTGACCCACACAGGGAATTCATCGACCTTTTCGGTTTCAGCATCAAAGAGTGGCGTCCATCTTTTGAAAAACACCGGCCGGTTTCCAAAAGCCCAGTTCTGTCCTTCAGCCCACTCCAAAGCCTCCTTACAATCAAAACTAACCATGAACCAACCTTTTACCAGAGCATTTAATTTGAACGAGGCCGCTGGTGTACCGGACCACTGACTATCCGCCCACTGCCTTAGGGCCTGACCAGAAACAGGTCTCCCTCTAATCCTGCCCACCAGAGTTACCTCGGCCACATCTAATACATCCTCCACCTGCACGTCCATACCCAAAATCAGCTCCGAGAAACAATTCGTCTTCAAGGGTTTTGATTTCTTTCTCTTTGTCCCTATCCTTCTCAGTTCCGGCTCGTCATTCTTTTCCCCCAAATCAGGGTTTTGTGCATCTGCATCCCTCCGCGCCTCATCTTCTGCCCCCGCTGCATAATCAATCCCTTTGCTTGACGAGGGCTCGACCAGTCCTTCGATCGGGCTGCTGCTCTGCTCTGCCTCCAAGGGAGCATTTGCTTCTCCTTCACTCGTTCCAAACCCCTGCTTACCAAAACTGCCCTTTGCCAAACCCTCCGACCCGATAATACTCTGAGAGGATTCCTTAGAGAAAAGGCCTCTATTAACCGCTGCCGATTTGGAAAACCCACCGTCCTCGTTCCTTGAATCTTTTAAACCCCCTACGGGCCTCCAAACCCCTACATTCTGCACCGAATTTATGATATCCTCTAACCCTCCAGATGGGTAAGGGATTTTTGAAGGCGAAAGCAACTTACCAGTCGGTGCAGCGAAACCCTTGCCTCCCCAAGAGTTCGGCGCAGTGATAAGGATGTCCTTCACAGGGTCTTTTCCATTGCCGCCCAAATTTCCGGATAGATCCCAGCTCTCATCCAGCAAGACCTTCGCATAGCTTGACACTCTTGAGACCGCCCCCGCACCCGTAGCAGCTCCGTGACCTTCAGCCTTACCGAATAACTCTCTCAGTGTCTGCGCATTGACCTCCTTTCCCCAAACCGTGAGCAGATCTTCGGGAGATGGGTCCAGCTCCACCGACTCGTTCGAAATTACCATTGTAAAAGGATAAAAACCCGAAATAGCACCTTGCAACCGTTACCCGAGACAGACGCTGAGGAAACCGCCTTCAGGCAAAAAACAAAGGCATATGCAACTAGTTTGGAACAGTAAAACTCCAAGGAAACCTCACGGGAGATGTTAAACCTGAAACCGCCCTCGCACCAACTTGAAAACGAAAACGAGAAACCGCCCGCCGGTTTGGGAAATTTTTTATGTAACCTGCCATCCGTATCACCTTTGACCCACGCAGCTTGACACAGCACTGTGCTGCCGCCAGCTCTGCAGGTCCCGTACCTGCGTGTCGTCTGCATAGGCCTGCCTCACCTAGGCCTAGGGCCTAGGGTTCCAGTATCGAATCCCTCCGACGCCATCCACCGACTTCTCAATTTTCTTAATTTAGGTGTTTTCCTTATTTTTGTTTTATGCGCAGATTTATCTTTAAGAAAAGTGCACAGTAGAGAAGGGTTCTATATTTTGAGTAGGGGACACACTTCTAGGTATGAGGTACTCTATTCTAGGAAGCTTTTGCCATGTAGGTTAGGTGCTTTATCCGAGAATCCAAAGAGGCGCTATTGTAGCAATAAGAAATTCGCTTATTTTGAGTTCTTCATTAGTGCATTGATAGTATATTGTTTATTCCATGCAATAACTCAATATTATATGATCAAATTATAATTAAGATTGTCATAATATTTTGACTTACCCTCTTTTAGAGGGAAACTAGAGTGTGTGTCAAGCTTGCACGTCACAATTGTATCATGCAAAGTTTACCTGGCACGAGTTTTGTGGATCTACACAGCCAGATACCTGTTGGAATTCAAGAGGGAAGAATACTACAAAGTGGGAAAGAGGTTTCATAGTTAACCTGCCTTTCACATTATGGTTGGAGTTAGTTTGTTGGCAAGATGTTGGATACCCCAACTTCCTTTTTATGACTGAGTGCAATATTGAATCCTTCAACATATTCTTCACTCAATTGTCATTAAGCGATGGGTTTTCTGAGAAGTGCTTCACATCTATAAACCTTACCAGAGTTTTTATTGAGTCTTTGGATGTGGTTATCATTTCAAAGCACACACGTACAAGAAGATGAGAAATAATATGCCCGACTAATTTCAAGTTATCTTCCTGCGAATAGGGTTTTCCCTTTCATAAATCTGACGACTCGCTCTACTTCTTTCTAGTGAACAAATTTGGGGCTTTTCATGAATTTTGAGACAATTTCAACCCCATGACTATCAGTTTCTTATTTAAAGTTATACCCACTAGATTAGAACCCGAACAAGGAGAATTCCATTCCCATTTCAAAATAACTTGCAATCGACTTATACCATGCTATTTAATATTTTATGTATTTCTTCGCATCCTTGGCCTGTGACATAAATACATAGCAAGTTACCTTGCATTTTCTATACTAACACTCCTAAACAATAATAAAGTATGCCCAAATCTGTCATTTCAAATGATCTATGCATCTCACCTTTTGGTTTTTCAATTATCAAAGTTGTTACTTATATTGATGAGATCATCAACAACCGATGCCACAGTGACAATATATGTTAGAGTTTTATCCATGTGGCACTAATGGTGTTTTTCCCTTAAGAGCACTACACATTGTAGTGTCCATTCAGCAGAGAAGTGTACCCAGTAGCAGCCTTGTTCTATGTGCAAATGGGCTGAATTCACAATATACTTTATCTATTGTTTTGAAGGTGTTTCTCCTTTAATATTACTTCATCTCAGTAGATCCTTTCAATTTACACCTTCAGCAAATGCATACAGCCTTGGAGTACATGCTATAGATACCATTCTTGTTGTGAGGGTATAGCAAAGATGAAAGGATCGCATTGATTTTAGGCATCTTATTATTGTTGTATGAAAGCATGCTTGTCTAGTGTTTCCCAAACTTACATAGATCCATATTTATTATACTTTTATAGTTTAACTTAGATGCTCAATTTTCTTAATTTGGATGTTTTTCTTAGTACTATTTTATGCACAGATTTATCTTTAAGAAAAGGGCACAATAGAGAAGGGTTCTATATTTTGAGCAAGGGAAACTCTTCTAGGTAGGAGGTGCTTTATTCTATGGAGCTTTTGTCATGCAGGTTAGGTGCTTTATCTTAGAGAGAGTTCCAAGTCCTTGCCTCCTCTTATAGACATTTTTGGGCACTGCAACCCCAATCATAAATTTCCATAAACCAAGGGCTCTTAAGTCCCTAAAAGTGTTGTTCCAACCTCTAAAATAACAAGGTCAACTGATTACATCTTCTCCCAAAAGTTCTCCATGGAAAACTGCTCAGAACAGGTCAAAACTGGACCATCTCACCTGCTCCATGGTCAAAGTGCGCTGCATCCCACCTAAATACACACAGGAGGTGCGATGCATCTTGAAAATCCCTTCTATGGGGTGCGATGGGCGAGAGTGGACAAATGGCAGGGTCAATCTTCAAGGTGGAGGATCATGGAATCTTCCAGAAACTTCTCCTGTGATACTTCCTCTCTGCATTCACCCAGGAATGAGTAAGAGATCATGAATCTCCAAGTGGATTCAAGAACTATCAGAGAGAGGACAGTAATCAAATCTCAAAATCTGACTCACCCCCTTTCAAACATCTGTATATGGATCCCTCATCCCATAGATCCAGAGGCTGGAATTTTGTATCTTGTAAGGAAGTGCTGCTGGTTTCTTTGTGCAACATCATAGTGTTGGGTGATTTAAGATTTTCATGAGGTTAAGAAGGGCTTTCTTGCTGAGAGGATGATGCTGGGTCAGAACAATTGGTTGTAATCCTCTTTGCTATTCTTGATTATTAATAAATATATTCAAGTTTTCCTCCACATTCTTGTATGATTGATGATATATGCATTTGTGTGGTCAATATATATCTGGTCCTATATTGTTTATGATAATAGATCTATGTTCTTGGATAGTGTTATGCTGCTTTGATTCTACAGGTTCTCTTTGAAGCTAGGTAGACGAGGAAGCTAGTGGCAAAGATCTATCAGAAGGGAGAGGAATCAAGCAAGGAACCAAGCGCAAGACAGAGGTTGGTCTCCTTTATTCCCCTCTTATCTATTTCTCATAAAGGAAAATGAAAGTGGTTTTAGTTTGTTTGTTTCTAAGGTAGCTACCAGCCTTAGTGGGACTAGCAGCTCTTCATAGACACTAGATTTCCCGATAACACCTCCTTGACAAAGTCCCTGCCAAAAAATACACCAGTGGATAGAGTTCCAAGTCCCTAAATTTTCCAAAAACCCACCTGACCCTAGCTATCTAGCCTAAAATACTTTACATTCCAGTCATCTCTTGGCTGTGATTTCATAGAGAGAGCCCTCTCTGGTTTGGTAGGGCTAGCTACCAAACTAAAAGCTTTGGCTGTGGTTACCTCCGTCGATCTCTTCATTAGCCTGGGACATTATGGAGGATAACAGAGGGCATGACAACTAGGGAGTGCCAAGGTGTTCTAGTGAATGTAAGGTTCCCAAGTCATGGAAAAATGCAATGCTAGTTGTGAGGTCATGATTGCCAAGGTGTGTTAGGGAATGCTAAGGCATGCTAAGATGTGCCAGATAGTACGAAGACATGTCAAACAAGCTAAGATATGCCAAGTGCTAAGGCATGCCAAGATGTACAAGGGTTCCAAGTCCCTACCTCCTCTTCTTCCATATGATATCCACTTATGACATTTCCTTTGAAATATTTGGTGCATTTGATAGTTATAGGTCATTTATAGGTTATGAATGTCTTCAGAGTTTCACTTTTAATTGAGTATTCAACTAAACATATTGATTCTCTTATACATAACTATTTTTCCCTCACATAATTTTCATAACTTCAATAACCATTAGGTAGGGACCTACATCTTCGATGTTTCTTTGCTTGTTTAGTAAAATATTGTTGAGACTTTAATTTATTGAAAGTTGTAGAATTTACAATTTATGAAGCTTCAAGGTCTAATTTTAAAAAATGTTTCTTTAAAGGGTGCTAGATCAATGGAAGAGCACCTGATTTACACGCAAGAGGTTGGTGGTTCGATTCCATCATGCCCTAACATCCATATGGAATGGAATGATCAATTTTTGGTGACAAAGGTTCTTTTGACAATCACCAATGAGCTTTGGTGACAATTTTTGATCCTCACCAAAAATATGAAATGGTGACGGTTAACGAACACCACCATATATACGCATCAATAGCGACGACCCTCAAAGGTCCGTAACCATAAATCATTGTTGCTGATATGAAATAGTGACAGTCGTTGTCCATCATTATAGTCATTATTCGTGATGGACATTGAATGTCACCACAACACCTATACTTCTAGCAATGCGGCTTTTGGTGACGGTCAATGAATGTGACCATATATATGCACCAATAGTGATGGCCATTAAAGATCCATCACAATAAAACATTATTGTTCATATGAAATGGTGATGGTCACTATCCATCATTATAATCAATATTCATGATGGACCTTGAATATAACCATAACACCTATACTTTTGGCAACGCCACCTTTGGTGACGTTCAATTTTTGGTGACCGAGGCTATGGTCCGTCACCATTGCTCATATGCAATGGTGAAGGTCGCTATTCGTCATTATAAATCATTATTGGTGACGAAATTTTAATGTCACTACAACACCTATACTTTTGGCAACACCACTTTTGGTGACATTCAGTTTTTTGTGACGGAGGCTATGGTCCATCACCATTGCTCATATGAAATGGTGACGGTTGTTATCTGTCATTATAAATCATTATTAGTGACAGACTTTGTATGTCACTACAACACCTATACTTTTGGCGACGCCACCTTTGGTGACGAATGCTCTTTTGACTGTCACTAATGAGATTATGGTGACATTTTTCGCCCCTCACCAATGTCCTTTTTTCTTGTAGTGCACTCCAACTTTCAAGGGAATCCAGAGATCATCCATCACCACCCTCCAGTTATCCAAGGAATATATATACTATTTCCGTCACCTAAGAGATGTTCTTCCAACCTTCCAATGCTCAATAAAATGACCTATTGCTTCTTAGCTCTTGTAGCATTGCTAAGATTTTGTTTTTTCCCTTATTTGATGTGCTCAAAACTTTTTTTCCTTCTTCCCTTTTGTTGGGTTTGATTTTCTTCTCATGGTTCTCTTATTCCCAGTTCCCTCTTTCACAATTGGGTGTTGCTTCCCTTTTGCACTTTATTGCAGTTGTCTTTTCATATCCCCCCCCGTAATTGTTTCAACTTCTTTTCCTCCTTAGTGCCCAATTTTCATCGTTGATTTTCAGTTGGTTGTGGGGATTTCTTGTGTCATCTTCCCAACCCACATTCCTATTGGTTGCCTTGGCTTGTCAAAATTTCCAGTGCATCCCATCCTCTTCTTTAATTTTTTGTCTTGTTTTGCCTTTCAAACTCATCCAAGGAAGTATGGACTCTCTTTCCTCTTTCCTACCTCATTGATTGTTATAACTAATCTCAATTAAAGGCACCTTTGCTAGCCCTCCCTCGCTGTAAGAAATCAATAAATTTTTCCTTAAATCTCAATCATTCTCCTTTCTCAAACTTTGGAATTTGTGTCCCATTACTCAAGCCTATTTTTTTCATTAGATTACATAATTACAAGCTTTACAATGAGGGGGTATTATCCAAGGGCTATCACAAACCCCTCCCCCTTGGAGGAACATTGTCCTTGGTGTTTTATAACCAAACAAAAAAACAAAACATGCTTTAAAACTAAGCACGACTAATTTGGATCATTATATACACATATTTATACAATATTTACAATATTTATTTACATTTACTTCAACGAGTAAACAAAAAAGGATATTCTCTCGCACATGATCAACCATTTCCCACATGGCTTCATTGGGCCCAAAGTGCCTCCACGACACTTTGACTTGCTCAATTGCTTGATTCTAGAGTGCGAGTTGTCTTTGGTCTAAGATGCAAAGAGATTCGATCTAGAACTCTCCCTCTGTTTCCACCAGTAACATAGACCAATCAATTACATGATTAACATATTGTACATATCTCTTAAGCAAAGAAACATGGAAAACATCATGAACTTTTATTGATGGTGGAAAGGGAATTCTATAGGGAATTGGCCCTATTCTTTCAAGCACTTCAAATGGCCCACAAAACCATGGTGTCATCTTGGTAGATGACCCAAGTTTTAGAGAACTCCTCTTGGGTCTAATTATCATATAAACATGTTCCCCAACTTGGAAATCCTTGTGCACTCTATGTTGGTCAATATAACTCTCTTGTTTGTCCCGTGCCACTTTTAAATTTTGTCTAGTAGCTTGCATTTCTTGTTCCATATCCTTCAACATATCATGATAAATTAGGACCTTGCTAACTGGATCACTCCAAATGATAGAAGTGTTGCAACTACTGCCATAAAGAGCTTCAAATGGGCTCATTTATAGTGATTCCTGATACCCATTATTGTATGAAAATACTACAAGTGGAAGATATTATTCATACTTACTCAACTAGTGCATTACATACATCCTTAACATGTCTTTAAGGATTCTATTTGTCCTTTTTGTTTTCCCATCAGTCTATGGATAGTAATTCATGCTAAATGTCAACTTTGTTCCCAATCCTATTGATAATTATTTCCAAAACCTTGAAATAAATTTAGCATCTCTATCTAAGATGATCTCCTTAGGAACTCCATGCAATATCACGATATCCTTTATATAAAAATTAGATACATCACTTGTTGAATTAGTAGACTTGACTACCACAGAGTGAGCTGCGTTGCTCAATTTTCCAACCATGACCATGGTTACATTATGTTTCCTAGAATTTTTTGGCAGTCCTATAATGAAGTCCATGGAAATTAATTCCCAATTCCATTTCAAAATGGGGATAATTTCAATAGACCAATTGTGATCCAAGATATTTTCTTATAGATGCATCAGAATTACGTGAAATAGAGCTTATAAACCATGGAACTTAAAAGCACATAAAATAATGCGGAAATAACATGATAAGAAAGAGACCATGACACAAAGATTTGATTACGGAGTTCATCCAATTTGGACTATGTCTCCGGGCCCTGCTCAACAGTGGGGAGGCCTTCATTCATTAAGTGGCATAAAAAGAGATAAAAGTACAATAAACATTCTTTACAATCCTTATTCCTCCAAGCTAGAATATGGATGAAGAATGGAGAGCCCAGCTTCACGAACAAATAGTACCACTAAAATCCTAGTGAAAAATCGTGCAAAAATGCCTATCTGAATGCCCAATTCAGATAATCGGGCCTTCTGCAACTTCTCAAAACCTTCCTATTGGTCAAGGCAAGGTTCTGACCTACTACTAGGTCATGGTCTGCTGTGAAAAATGGATTATGAACTAATCTACCAGTCTTCTCTACCTTTCTCTAACATGGACAATCCTTTATATATGCTGGCAATAAAATCCCTCAATACCTGGGTAGTTCCAAACAAACGATAAAGTTAGCAGGCGGGTTTGATTTAATAATATAAATAATCTTGGCCCTGAATAATACACGGCAATAACTCTTTCAAATATGGAAAAAAATATTTAATTGTGCATTTAACCCGACAACCCTTTACTATCGGCAGGTAGACCCAAATCCCATACAATAATCTCCTTGCAATAATCACGGACCCGATGAACTTATTAACCGCAATATATAATATATCAGGTCCAGGGGTCCTTATGACAAATCGCAATCGGTGGAAACCCAAGTTTGATACAACATGTGAATACTTCCCCTTGCGAAATGCGATTATGATATCACAAATCACAACATGATTTTGCGATTGCGATTGCATCGCAACCTGGCTTGCTCTAAGAGTCAATTCTTTAACCCTTGCGAAATGCGATTGCGATTTGATTGCACGCAAAAAAGACCAATTTTCCTTAAGCCGTGACCTCTTTCTTTTTCAATCTGTGATATATCATATGTGAGACCAATGGTAGCCTACAACTTGGTGCTTCCCCATTTGTTGAGAGTGTTTGCCACGCCATCTCCTCATGCCACCTAGACAAGTCAAACATAAACTTTGAATTGCTCTATCTTCTTCATATGAACTCAGATTTGAGTAATGTTCACATGGTTGGAATCAAGATGATGAGAAATTCGATTTAATGCTAAGTTTTTATCCAAATTATGCCACTTTGAGTTTTGAGCCTTTTACCATGCCACTGGTACTTTTTGAAGATCCAATTGGATCAATCCTCCCCACTAAGAGCTTTTGAACCACCAAAATCCCTTTCAGTCAATTGGCAAGTGAGGAAATTTCTCCCTCACTTTATCTTTCTCCATCCATCAATCTTTACTCGAATGCATTCCCTTGAAGCCAACTTGAATGTACTCCACATCTCCCCATCGTGAAGTTTTGGTTTTCTTGTCAGGAATGATATCTTCGGCCAACTTGTCTAGATACTCTGGTGTAAAATCGTCCAATGTAGGAATTTGTGCAACCTCTTCTGTATCCATAATCAATGGAGGTTCATAAAGCTTCAGGTTTTCAACATTTACCATTGAGTACATTTTCATATAAGCAGACAAGTCAAGACAAAAAGCATTGTCTCCAATCTTTGCCAATATGGTGAAGGGACCATATCGAATGGGTCTCAATTTCTTCCCTTCTCCCTTCACTCTATCCTTGCTTATGTGGAGCCATACCTAGTCCCCAATTTAAAACTGATGTTCAACTCGATGCTTATCATGTCTAGCTTTATACTGAGCCTGACTCTTCTCCAACTGCTCCTGTATCCGTTGAATAAACTTTTGTGCTTTGTCCCTATCATCTCGTCCATTGCCATCCTCATCGTTCCCAACGACCATGTCTAAGGGATCCCTTGGTAAATAACCAAAACATGTCTCGAAAGATGAGCTTTGTGTGGATGAATGTGTTTCTCGATTGTATGCATGCTGCACATAAGGAAGTTGTTCATCCCACGACTTGGGATGTTTTCCATAATAGCCTCGTAACATGTGTACCACAGTGTAGTTTACGACCTTTGTCTGCTCATTGGTCTCTGGATGAAATGTCGTACTCCTTTTCAGCTTAGTATCCATCATTCTCCACAAGATGGTCCAAAACTATCCAAGAAAGTGAGAGTCGCGATATGACACAATAGATGTGGGCAACCCAAAATGGACCCAAACATGCTGAAAGAAGAGATGAGCAGTCTGCTCAGCAGTGACCTGCATTTTACAAGGCATTAAAATACACATTTTACTAAAATGATCCACGACGACACACAAATAGTCGTGAACTTTCCTAGACATAGGAAAACCACCTACGAAGTCCATGGACACACTTTCCCATGGTCGACTCGAAATAGGGAGTGGTGTGTAGAACTCAAGTTTTCTATTAGAGGGCTTTGAAACAGAACACAGCACACAACCCTTTACAAAGTGAGTCACATTTTTTTTCATATGAGGACGAAAACAAAACCTCTATAAATGCCATAAAGTTTTTTCAACCCCAAAATGACCAGACACAAGAGAGGTATGAGCCTGTCTGATTACATGTACACTTTCATCAATGGGTATGAAAAGTTTGCTAAGGTGATACAATAGTTTTCCCTGCAAATAATAATTTTCCACATGTGATCCACAAGTTATTTTTTCATAAATCTATTTAAAATCGTTATCGTTAGCATATTGTTTAGCATAACCTTCTAACGATAAAGAAGCATTTTCCAAAATTATAGATGCAAAAATAGGAGGGTGAGAAAGAATATCTGCTACTTTGTTGTTGGCGCCCTTCTTGTATTTTATTACAAGATGAAATTTTTGGAGGAATCCCATCCATCTAAAATGACAAGCTTGTTGAAGCTTGGTATGTGACTGAAGGTACCGCAAGGGCTGATGATCTGCATGGATGATGGTCTCCTTGCCGATTAGGTAGTGTTTCCACTTCTTTACACTCTGGACCAAGGTGTACAAATCCCTTTCATATGTGGGATAATTCACAATAGCCTGGGAGAAAGTGTCTGAATGGTAACATACAGGCTTCCTTTGCTGCATCAATACAGTGCCCATGACATATCCGCTGCCATCTATTTCAATCTCAAGAGGATGTTGAAGGTCTGGTAAGGCTAGCAATGGTGTTGTGTTGATCTTTTCTTTTAACATGTCGAAGGATTTCTTCTTCTTTCCTCCCCACTGAAAGGCCCGCTTCACACTTGTCAATGCGTGTAAGGGGGTTGTGATAACAGAGAAGTTTTCAATGAACCTTCTCCAATACTATACCATGCCCAAAAATCTTTGGACATCTATAACATTTGTGGGCTTTGGCCACTTCATAATCGCATCTACTTTAGAGGGATCTATTTTCAATTGCCCATTACCAACTATGTGACCTAAATAAACTAGAGAGGTCTTCCCAAAATCAAACTTTGATAGATTTACATACAATTTTTATTTTTTTAGAACATCAAGCACTTTCTTTACATGACATACATGTTCATCCCATATCCTACTATACACAAGAATATCATCCAGATATGCAAGAACAAAATTATCAAGAAAAGGCCTAAACAAATCATTCATTACACTCATAAATGTGGCTGGAGCATTTCACAGTCTGAATGGAATCACCATCCATTCGAACCCTTGTTTAGTTTTGAATTAAGTCTTCCAAATGTCTTATTCTTCAACTCTAACCTGGTGATATCCACCATGAAAATCGAGTTTTGTAAAATAGACAACATTTTTCAACTGATCTAATAATTCATCAATGCGAGGGAGAGGGTATCAATTCTTCACCATAATTTTGTTTAGCACCTGTAGTCTACACACATTATCCATGTGCCATCTTTATTTGGCACCAACATGATCGGTGAGCTGCATGGAGAAGAACTCGGTTTGATGACCCCTTGATTTAGAAATTCCCACACCTGTTTCTTGATCTCCTCCATCTCGATAGAAGCCATCTTGTACATTCCAATATTCAGTAAAGGAGCTTCATTTTGTAAATGGATCTCAAGTTGGATTTCCCATTTTTGGGGAAATCCTCTCAGTTCCTAAAAAAATCTATCATAGTCAGAAATAATTTCAAATAATTCTTTCTTATGATCAGAATCACAACCTTTGAAATCATCAACCATCTTGGCCTCTTTCGCTCTCACTACCATGAGCATGCACCCTTTAATGGAAATAACCAGTCATTTAATATGTCCTACACTAACTTTCGTATGATGAGCTCTGACTATATATTCTACCCCGCCCTTTGTGAGGTAGTATTTATTTTCGTGCCGAAAGAAAACTGCCTTTCTGTCATATAGATACGGACTTCCCAAGACAATTCCACAAATGTCCAAAGGCACAACATCTAGCTCTACCTCATCAACTAACTTGGAAGCAATAACAAATATGGCCCTACACTGCTTGGTTACTTGTAATTTTTCTTTATCATTTACCCAACCAAGCAGGTATGGACTCGGATGAGTCTTAGTTTTGAGACCTAACTTTTTCATTAAGGACTCTGAGATTAAATTTTATTGGGAACCTGAATCGAACAAAGTTTCCACCTTTGTGTGTTTTATAATAAACTTGATGTGGAATAGTTCAATTCTCTTTTGCTCATTACTTACAGGATCATTCAAATAACTAGTACTTGCAATTGAATCAAAACTATTATTAACAAGAGTACCTTTTGCGCCCACAACTGTGATCAATGTCTCGTCGTTGGAATCTGATCCAAAGTCGTGCTGCGTTGTTGCCACTATCTTCTTCTTGCCCTTTCCGCTAAATCACTTCAGTCTCAGCTCCAAATGTAGCTTCCAACAACGGTCCTAGTCATGACCTTCTATCTTGCAATATGTGCAAGATGGCATTGCTTCGTCCTCTTTCTTGGCTGCGATGGTCTTCTTAGCCTTCCCCTTGCCTTTCTTCTGGAATTTTCCATGTTGAGGGTTGAACAGTGTTTGCTTGGCTTGATCATCTCTATCATTCTTGCCTCAAATTTCAAGATGAATTGCCTTTATGCTAGTCGCATCAATCGTAGTAAGCTCGAACAATAATAGTGAGTGTCATATGTAACTATGTAGCTCACCAATATACTTAGTTATAGTCTCGGGAAAATCTAATGAGATGCCCAAATTATATGCTTGTTTCCAAAATTCTTCAGTGAAGCTTTGCACATTTTGGCCTTTACCTTACCTTAGATATTGACATTCCATTAGTTCCTTTTGTTTATAACCCAAAGGGTAAAATTGGTCTTTTAATGCAGAATAAAACTGGACCAAGAGGAAAGAAGGTTACCCTACTTTTTGATGGCCTTCTGCAAGTTGCTCTCCCACCAAATGAGAGCAGTGCCACTCAGCCGAAGAGATGCTATTTGGACCTTTGCCTCATCTTCTTCGATCTGCTAAATCCAATATTAGACCTCTATCTGTTATATCCAATTATTAATGTTTTCAGCACTACACTCTCCATTGTACATGGGTAGGTCAAACTTTATATCTAGCTTGAAGAACAGTTTCTTAGATGTATGTTTGGAATTGTGATTAGAGTGATCAGAAATATCACTTGAAGAAGGAGAGGGAGGAGGCTCTTCTCGACCACCTTCATGATTTGTTGATCTATTATCATCGGTACCTTCCTTTTCGTGCCCAAGTGCCTTCTCATACTCTAAAAATACCTTGTCCACTTTCTCTGCCATATTGCAGAATACCTTGCGGAAATTCTATTCCTCTTCCCAACGGGCTTCTTCATTTTCCATGTTTCTTCTTTTTTGTGCACTTCCTACTTCAGGATCAAAGGACTTAAGTGTTCATTCTCCTTTTCGCAGCTTGTTCTAAGTTAGCATATACTCATGCAATTCGCATCAACAAAGACCTGCTCTGATACCAACATGACCCAAGATCTTTTGCTTATAGATGCATCAGAATTGCATGAAACTAATCTTATAAACCATGGAACTTAAAAGCACATAAGACAATGCAAAAATAACTCGATAAGAAAGAAACCATGACACAAAGATTTGATTACAGAGTTCGTCCAATTTGGACTATGTCTTCAGACCTTGCTCAATAGTGGGGAGGCCTTCATTCATTAAGTGGCATAAAAAGACATAAAAGTACAAGAAACATTATTTACAATCCTTATACCTCTTGTTGGCTTAAGGGGGCTTGACCCAGGTTTAGAGTTATTCATGCCAACCAACAAAAATCTAATTGTTGACGCTTTCAGCAACAACCTATGTAGCGCAGGCTATAGTCTCACCCGAAGCAATATTGGGGGATGCTAAAACTAGGTTTATGCATCCAGAGGCCTGTGTGATGGTCTTCCTAAGGATATTATAGCTTAGATCTACCTTCACGCAAATCTATTCCTTCCGACTGTCAACTACTGCAACTCTATTGAAATGACCTTCAGACCTTCACAAAGGTACCTGATTGTACTTAACATGCATAAAAGATATAGATTCACTACTTTCATGCAATAAACTGTATATTCTGAAGCCCTTATGACCTAGATCTGTCGTCGCGTAGATCTACCCTTTCCGAATAGTTAACTAAATCATATCTATCTAATGACTTCCTGATCTCCATGAAGGAGGTTAATTATACTTATTATGCCTAAACATTATAGATCCATCCATTTTGCGTAGAAATTAAGCATTAATTCACATAAAACAGATCACAGAGTGAAGATACATAAACTTAAACAAAAGTAAATAAACAAGGCACATGTGCATAGATTCGGCTCAAAATAGTCTTTATTAAGATGTAAACGTTTAGACACAGACTTCTTCTCCCTGCACACCCAGCCACAGGTTCCTATGCACTCATCTGCGGACTTATTAAGGTCTTTGCACACTCATCTGCAGGAGCCTTCCCCTTTCATGTAGGTACAGGAAATAGACTTTTCCTACCTTAGCACCTTTCCCTTACAATTATTCTTCACAAAACGTTGTCCTCCAAGAATCGCTGTGACTCAACTATATATAGCTTTTTCATTACAATACCATGGTCTGCAGACTACGGGCGGGTCTCAATACCATCCTGTCACCTACCTACGCAAGGGACTAATGTCCCTTTGACTCTTACTTAACTTCGCACTCCACTTCCATATTTCGTGGAGACTTTACATTCTTTCACAAAAATTATTACAAAAATTGACCTACCTGACAAAATTTGACCCCATCCCAACGGGCCCCCAACACAAATATGGTGACTCGCCCTCGAGTCACTCAACTGTATTCTCCAATTTATTGTAGAGGTCACTGAAATCCATCATCAATACTTCAATGTCCATTGTGCTCTGTACTATGGCCTGCTACACTTCTTCAACCAACTTCTCTATAGTTCACCCCTCCATCGCAAGGCGCATGGTCATTTTTGTCTGTTGGAAAGTATTTAGATTTTCCTTGATGGCCAGAGTAATCTGGCTTGCTTCCTATGTCCATGGTTGAATCTGAGCCTTCAAAACTATTTCTTTGTTTTGTAGCTCCTCAACCTGTGCCTGTAGAAACTTCATTTCTTGCAAACCCACGAAGTGCTGGACTAGCGCAAAAGTGCACACAGTCGCCCTGATCTCATCAACTTGCTATTGTGCCTCTCTGATCTTTGTATGCAGTCCCTACAATTTTGATTCCTCCTGCAACGTAGTCCATAACTCCATTGTGTTTTCAAAAAGACCATTGCATCCCAATACTACATTCTCCAAAGTAGACATGTGCTCTCTGATGGCTGCGTCGCGTTGCTCCCTGACCTTTGGAGGAGTAGTCGATTGTAGTTTCAATTGAAGTTCCAATATCTTCATCTGAAAATCAAAAGTAACTTGACCTACCTCATCCTTAGACTATCACACTACAACGGCCAATTTCTGAATCTTTGTTGAAGTTGCCACATCCTCTGGAATGTGTAGTTCTGGTACTGAATTACACGCTTGTGTAATTGTGGCTTCTAGGCTCTAGCTTCACACTATTGGCTCTTCTTTTTCCTTAAGAACCTAAGCCTTTTCGGTGAAGATATTCTCACTGTTCATTTTGACTTTGCTAATTTCCGATAGCGTGGGTTGCTCTCTATTCCGAAGCTCATCTGAGACCCATTGATGAAGCGCGTGGAGGGTCTGAAGGGGCAACGCGGCTAAATTCATACCCACGCCTTTGATATTTTCGAGCTGAGCATTATCTTCCTCTGACTCTATGCGTAATTTCCCTTCTAGCAAGGGAATGACTCTGAGGTCCAGAGTCCATTCTTTTTCCATTATGCTCTCGCTCGCTTGCTGCAAGCTCGCTTGAACCTCACTTTCTTGTCCCATGTTGACCTAAATTCTAACTGTTTGAATTTGCAACTCATGCAGATCCTTCTGGACGCTCCCCAACATCTACATGTACTGCTACTCAAATTGAGTCCACATCTCTGTCATTGTGTCATGGACCTTATCCCCGATCTCATCCAAGTCCCCCTCAGTGAGGACCATTGGATCCGTGTGTGCATGTTTGTCTGATTTTTGCTTCTTCCTGGGTCCTGAAGTCATCTCCTTGGTCCGCTTCTGTAATTTGAAGGGAGTTCTTTGCTCGTCACCCCCACCTCCTTCCTGCTCGAACTGTTTCCTCTCTTCAGTATGCTGGGAAGCCGATGCTTCAAATTCTACTATGGCCTCCTTTGCAGCGCGCTCTTTATCGGTCACTGCCTTAGTAGCAGCTACTTTAGTAGCAGCTTCTTTCTTCTTCCGATCGACCAACTCCTGCATTGCTACTTGTGCTACTTCTTTCCGTTTCTGCGCAACTATCGTCTGCATAGAAGAGATTTCTCATCTTTTGTTGGTACCTATGCCAATATCTATGGGTTGTCACCACTCCGTTGGCCATGTCCCAACAACCTCCTATACATCAGCCTTCGTAACTAGGTATGGAAATTTGTTCCATATCTTCTTAGGGTATTGCCTTGTGCAGATGGATACATTATGATAATCGGCCTTAAATTCTGTGAACACCCGCAACTGCTCAAACATGTTTGGATACAACCTTGGCCTTTGATTGATCACTGTGCAGAGGTCCATCTCGACTAGTATCCAGAATACTTTTGTCTCCATGATCTTATCCGGATCCTTTGTCACCCACAGCGAAGTGAACTTCGCTACCTCCGGTAAGTCCTCACCTTGTGGAGGGAACTGACTATCCTCCGGGAGTTGCCATGCAATGAGTACAATCAACAGCAGGAGCCAAGCATAGTGAAATTCCTTGATTTCATCCTGCGCTTCGTAGCAATTTGCTAAGAATTCCTTGCGGAGGTACTGCACCTAGTTGTACTTCACCCATTTTGTGCACTGTGCAGCTAATGAAATTACTGGCGTCAGAACCTCATCTCCATGACATTTTCTCATGACCTTCCCGGCTAAAATCTAAGTGTAAAACTACACTGCTTGGTCTGTGATAAAGAGGATAGAGTATCCACGCAACTTCTTGACCAACCCAAACTTAGTTTTCATTTTTTCTACAAGTTCCTTCTCCTTACTTTTGCCTCCAAACTCCTTGGTTGGATCCGCCGCTTTATAGGGAAATTTTATAATTTTGTGGATCAACATGTTTATTATGGGGATGGGTTAACCTAAACACAAACACCTATCATGCACCAGCGCGAGAAATTGGCGCACATAGACAGTATTGATAATCAACCTGTGAAAGTGTGGCACACATAACATATGTATCAATCCAGCTTTCTCGACCCCTTTTACCCATTTCATTGGTTCCAGCTTTGTGACCACAGTCTCTTCATAGTAAATTTTGGTCATGTACTTATTGGTGGCCAAATGCATAAATTTCTCGTGATCGGCGAGATCCCAATCCTCTAGTTTTAACACAGGGATATGCACTAAGAGCGCGCCTTCAAATACCACTTCTTCTAGTAGTAGCAACGTAGAGATCGTGAACTTGCCCAAATCCAGGTCCTTGGGTACCTTTGCTTTCCCTTTTTGCGGAGGGATATATGTTAGGAGCCTAGTGATAGGCTCACCCTCATCAACATCCAATTCCTCAACTCCATCACGGAGTTCTTCTGTGTCCAAATCCATGGGTTCATACAACTTATTTTCCTTGTCCATCATCCTGCCGAACCTCCACGGGGTTCTTCCTTGGTGACTGCCTCACGGGTACAAGTTGTGGTTTCTTCTTCTTCTCCTTAATAGTAGATTGCTTCGACCTAGGTGACGTGGTGACATAGGCACAGATGAAATAGCTTCCATTGATGCAAATTCAGGGGCTTATTCTTGAGAGACAGCGGCTTCAGAACTTACGAGCTCGATAGACATCTGTTCTAGGATGATCTTCTAGTTGCACTCAGGCAGTCTCACAAATGTCGGGCTTGCAACTAAATCCTCCCAAGTCTGTCGATTCATAGAGTGAAAACAATAGGGCTCACCCGCTACTTTCAGAAGGCAAAGTGTTCTATGAAAAACCAACATGCCATATTTATAGGCGATTTCGAATTCAAATCCTACCATTCCCTCCATTTTCCGGTCATAAATGCATCTTTGGTGGCAGATCTCCAAAGATTTTTGCCATAAGCGTCACCTAACCGCTCCTCCTAACGGGATTTTATTTATCTAATAATGAACAATGACTTCAACGGCTACTTTTGAACTCGACTACGTGGCACCATCCTTCATGGCACAACCATCCTAGCACACCTCCTCCTGGCACATTGCTTGCTTCCTCACGCAACCCCCTTACTATGTTTTCCATTTCTTTGGGAAGTATAGTTTATAGTCCCGCTCTCCCTTGTAGTTTCCTAGAGTTCTAAGACTATTCTACTACCATGTAGTCATTACGCAGGGGAAAGATCCCCTATATACAACTTCAACCGACTTCCATTCACACTTCGAGGGAACAATTCGTCATTTAGCTTCACGAGCTGAACTGTGCCACCACCCGTGATTTCCTTAACAACATATGGGCCTAACCGGTGCATTTAGAATTTTCTCAGAAACTTTGTGAACTTACTATCATATAGCAGAAACAAATTGTTCACCTTGAAAGTGCACAACTTAATATGCATATCATGTCAGGCCTTCTCACGTTCCTTTTGCACTTGTTGGTGAAATCCTACAAGAAACTGGTCTTCTTCCAACTCCATCAACTACATGAGTCGTTCCTCCAAAGTCTCATGATCTGCTAGCTCCATCAAAGCCATAATGCGCAAGCTTAGCACAATATATGCCATGGGCATCACCTCCTCGATCCCATAGATCAACCTAAACGGAGTTTTTCCTATCAACTTCTTGCACGTCGTCCTATATGCCCATAAAACTGTCGGAATGCATACATCCCAATCATTTCTCTTCGCGTTACAAACCTTTGTCAATGCATTCTCCAAAATCTTATTGAATGCTTCCACTGTACCAATGGCTTGGGGATGATAGGCTGTATTATTTTGATGGTAAAATTGGAATTCTTTGAGCATCACACTGATTGTTTCATTCACAAAATGCGTACTCCTATCACTCATCAATATCTTAGGGCACCCAAACCGCATTAAGACATATTCAAATAGGAACTTTGCAGCTGTAGTAGCAGTACAATCCTTTACTGGTTGTGCTTCTACCCATTTGGTTAAGTATTCCATCGCAGTAATGATGTACAACGTGCCTATCTTTCTTCCCAGTGGTTGTATCAGACCTATAAATTCAATTACCCATTTTTTAAAGACTTGTAACGAGACCTGAGGGTTTAAGGGAAATTCATCTCTTCGCGAAGGCTTTCCCGTTCTTTGACAAGCATCGCATGCTTTACAAAATGCCTTAGAATCTTTATGCACTGTCAGCCACCATAACCCTGCACGTAAAATCTTTTGCGTGGTCGCTCTACCTACATAGTGTCCTCCCGCCACTCCTTCATGTGCCTCAGTGAGGATACTAGCGTGCTCAAACTCTGGAACATATCAGTGCAATATTTCATCTGTTCCCATCTTATACAAATGTCCCGCTATAACAGAAAAATCAGCTACACGGACCACTAATTCCTTTTTCTGTTGAGTAGAATAGCCTTTTAGGGCTGTACCCGTGGTAAAAAACTAAATGATATCAGAAAAGTGGTCATCTGCAATGCGCATAGCAAAGATTTGCACATTCGACAATCCTTCTTCCAAATTGGTTGGTTCTTCACCTGTCTCGATTCATCTTGTGTGATCCAGTCATGCGTTCAACCATTCAGGCTTCACTATTACTTCAAATTCATACTCTTGGAACAACAACAAGCACCTACAGATTCCCCGCCCCCCCAACACAGGCTTGTTGACCATGTACTTGCTAGTGGAGTCATTTGTGTACATTTTGAAGTGTGTGCCCAACAAATAATGCCGAAACGTTTGTAGCTTGTAGACCATCACTAACCCTTCTCGCTCTGTAGTGGAATAATTCTTTTCGGCTTTTGATAGTTTCCTACTTGCAAAGGCTATTGGATGATCAATCTCACCTTCACCAGGCTGGGTCAATACCGCACTGAGTGCAATACATGAGGCATCAAAATGCACATGGAACTCTTTCTTCCAATCTAGAAATACTAAGATGGGTGCAACCACTATCTTATCCTTTAACACATCAAGACTTTGTTGAAACTCCTCATCCCAACAAAAATTCACATCCTTCTTTAATAGTTTTTCCATCGGCCTACTTATATGAGCATAAGATTTGATAAACTTCCTATAGTAGCATGTGTGGCCCATCATTGCACACAGTTGCTTAACATTCTTGGGAGCTTCTAAATTCACAATCACTGCTATCTTCACAAGGTCCACCATTAATCCCTACTTACATACTACATGGCCTAGAAAAATTCCAAAAGGAACACAAAATATACATTTCTTCAAGTTCAACGCGCATGAGACGCAGACTTACAACATAGCACTTTACCAATCAGAACATAGTCCAGTCATCAAAATATACCTCAAAGAATTTATGAATAAACTTCTTCAATGTCGCGATTACTACCCTGGAGAATATCGTAGGTGCATTCTTCAGCCCAAATGACATTATTGTATACTAAAAGCATCCCCACTATGTTGCGAAGGTTGTCTTGCTACGATCCTCTGTGTGATCTTAATTTGATGGTAACTTAAGAACCCATCAGTGAATGAATAAGCTTCCTGTCCTCCAACATTTTCTAAAACTTCATCTGTGAATGGTGTTGGAAATGGATCATGCACACTTGCATCATTCAGCTTCCTCAGATCTACGCATATCCTAATTTCTCCTTTTTGTTTCTTTTCTTGGACAACCATTGGGATTACCCAATTGAATTCTTCTACTAGCTCAATAATTCCAGCGTCCAACATCTTGTTCATTTCTTTGCACAATTTTTCTTTATACTTCGAATTGAGTCGATAAAGTCTCCGCCTTATGGGCTTCGCATCAGGTTGCAGAGTAATTTTCATTACACCCAGATCTCCCACAATACCCTTCATATCTGAGAACTTCGTTGGGAATAGATCCTGGTATTCACGCAGTAGTTCGGCCACCTTATTGACTGTATCTTCATCCCAATAGTCTCCTATCTTCGTGAACTTAGGTTCTGCATTAGATCTAATATTTACTTGTAGAGTTTTCAGTGGTTTTGTTACATCAAGGCTCTCTATCTGAGGTCCTTCGACCTCATGTTATTGCTATGGGGTAAAATGCACGGTGTATGGAGAATGAAAATACCCTCAAAGGTCTTCCCCGGACCTTCGACAGCCTGTAAGATTATCTGAAACTGTCACAAAGTTACACGCATGTTCATAAACAACTATCAACTATCAAAGTATAAGAAAGAGATTACCTCAAGCCGCTGTGTAGATTCGCTGGAGAGTGCAAATGCAGCTAGGTGGAAGTCCCCTGAGTCGACTCTAGATCAAGTCGTTCACAAACAAGAGACAAGTGTAATCACAACATACAACTCTGATAACTAATATATGAATACATAAAGAACATATAATTGCATACAACTAAGCTACTCATGCAAACACGTATCGAACAAATAACCTAATGAACAATAGTACCAACACCATAGAGTAGATAGCACAACTGCAGTTCTGTATTAATAATGGAAGAGTGATTACAACCATCTATTGCATTAGCCTTCCTTTGCCCCTTCAGCTTCTCTCTCTCTCCCCCTTCTTGCCAACTTCTTATGATATGATACAATGCTCAACAGTCAAGTAGGCTATCCTTTCAAATGCTCTGACCCCATTCACAATGGCCCTAACTTTGCTTATGTAGCAATTGAGTTAGGGTTGCTAAGTTCCTCCTTGAGTTCACTAGGGAAAAAGCAATGAACTTGCCATGCTTTTCAGCTCTTTCCCTTTTGCCTCCTTCTTTCAGATTAGAAATTCTCCAAATAGGTCAATTTTAGATGTTTCCTTGCTTTTCTTGAGTAATTTTAGGAACAAATATCTAGATATTTTTCAGTCAATTCATTCCTTTGACCCTTGTAACTTCACCTAGTTTCACTAACGTTATCCCCTGACTAGCAACTTGAGTTAGCGGGATCACTAACGCACCCTTAGGCTTGGTAACAAGCTTTATAAAGAAAATTGTTAGTGTATAACTAGCGTTAGTGTGGAATCAAGGCCTGTAATTGTGGTCTTTGCTTCAGTTATCATGTCTTCCCCTTTGGGTTGATGAGGAGGTCAATTTGTTGTATAACGGATTCCCCCTAAAGTATGAGATCAGAGGCTACGACGATGGTCGAAATACTTTACTTTAACTATAATTTTCCTTTCAAAAAGAGAGAGAGGATCGAAGCTTCGGGTGGCAACGGAAACCTGATACAACACATATATATAACTGCTAAAATCATGTCTTGAGTGGGGCATTCCCATGCTCAGTAGCTATTTCAAAGTGATTTTCTCCAAAGAGATATGACAATACTGGCCACCAATAAGCACAATGTGGATCCGATGTCATAATAGAATCATCTTGATAAGCTGTCTCCAAAAAACAATATCCGCAACTTGGGAGAGGAAACAAGGCTGAATGATGCAAGCCTCTACCCAAGGTCTTGATTTCCACTTCACCAAACAACATAGATCGATACATGTGAATATATGCATTGACATCGAACATGCACGAAATCATCTGATTACCAGTCAATAATGGAGACTGTTAATAGATGTGAGGAAGGCCACCGATAATGGTGATGGTCTCCAAGATGCACAGTACAATCTAGCGAGTGTGAAAGATGTCTTTTTCATCGAACACCCGTAGAATCGCCTAACCAGGAGCCAATAATGAGAACCCTTGATCAAACACAAGGCAACCTTCCACTAATGTCTGCAAGTACCAAGGCACTGAATGTGTTTCTGGGTTGTCTTCCTAGATAGAGTGTTGAAGTTGATAGGAAGAAACCTATCAAAAGGTAGGCCATAATGTGTCCTACATCAATCAACACGAAACAGGACAAGAATGATTTTGTTTTTTGATGAATCTTTTGAGCATTTGGGTCTAAACAATAGAGGGCATGATGAAAGGATATGTTTGATGGGTTGATGGAGGAAACAAAAGGTTAACCCTTGAACAATAGAAGGCACGACAACGGTTTTAACCAGACAGCACTAGACTCATGAACACCAAAGAGTGTTAGGATACAGAGATGCAGGAACATCAGGGTATATAGGCTAAACTCATAGGATGGTATGATTCATATTGAAAGTCCATCATAAGGAAGGTTTATCTGAGGGAGTGCCATGTTTGAGGGAATGACTACTTCCAAACTACGCTTTCGAATACGGAATACAGTTGTATTGTCCACTTTCCCCGTCTGATTAGTTTAGCGAGTCCAGATGGGTAAACTCGTCGATCTTTTCATTTTTAAAGAGTCTGAAAAGGATAGCAAAAAGAGCGACTCTTTGCCCTATCTGATTAGTTTAATGAGTCCAGACAGGCAAACTCGTCAATTTTTTCATGTTTTAAGAGTCTGAAAAGTATCGTAAAAAGAGTGACTCTATATCTTGTCTGTGTGATTTAAAGAGTCCAGACTAGACAGCTCAGTTGTATTTTCATATTTAGAGAGTTTGGAAAGATCGTAAAGAGCAACTCCATGGTGGTCCCTTTGTCATAGTTGTTAATCAGGTGTGACAAAAGGTTAATAGTATCCCAGATCAGTTACTTTTCCATGAGTTAATCTATTGAATTCGGATAAAGAGAAACCTATGTTTAATAGATTTCGAATTCATTCTTTTACGAGTACAAGGAGATGGACTAAACTCGTTTTTCATCGCGAATTTTTGAATGAGTCATGCGATGAAAAACTCAATACCTTCATCAAATTTTAACGAGTCAAATGAAGAAAACTCAAGGTATCTTTTTCAGTTTAGTGAGCGAGAAAAAGAGGTAAAATAACTGCTCATTCCTTCTTCATAGATTTAACGAGCCCAAAGGAGGGGAAAAACTCGAGGATTTTTCGATTTAAGGGCGAGAAATGGTCCCAAAAAAGAAAGTGCTCTTGTTGCTGCCATATATTTTTAACGAGCTCGATAACAAAAACTCGAGATTTTTCAGTTTTAAAGAGTGAGAAAAGTACCTAAAAGAATGCTCGGGTAATCTTTATAAATTTTTAATGAGCCTAAAGACAAGACTCAACATTTTTTTAGTTTAACGAGCGAGAAAAAAGCACCTAAAAAGAATGCTCCATTGGTCTTTTTTAGTTTAATGAGCTAGAAAAAGATTGAAAAAAGAGTCGCTCAGACCATTGTCATATATTTTTAATGAGCCCAATGATGAAAAACTCGGAGATGTTTCGATTTTTTAAAGCGCAATAAAATATTCCAAAAAGTGCTCTAATCTTCGTTGTAGTAGTTTAGCGAGCCCAAAGAAGGAGACTCGAGGTTTTTCGGATTAACGAGCAAGAAAAATACCATAAAAAGAATGCTCGATAGTTCTTGATCTCATGCTTGACAATAGAATGGTCTATGCCATGCATTTCCTCATAAGACCAAGGGAATGCATCACGGAATTCCTTAAATAGGTAGGTGAAGCTTTTAATTTCCTCATGATTGCAATCTGCTCCAATCTGGATGTGTTCCACGATGCCTGTCTTGACAGAAATATCGATGAGCAATGTTTTTGAAATATTGCCCATGTTTCCTTTCGCCTCAAAAGTTTGTAGGATCGTATAGGTGAGGAAACAATTTCTGGTATGTCAGGGGATAGGATTTGAAGAGGCATCATGTCCAAATCAGATATCAAAACACGATGTGAAAAGTCCTCCCAAGGTCGCTCTTCTAACCTCATTATCTCTCTAATGGCTTCGTCCATAGGTAGGACTTGATTAAGTGGATCGAAAGAAGGAGCGGTTATGGGAGGGGCAGTGCTACCATTGGCCGAAACCAAAGTGACTGGAGATTCAAAAATGCAAATTTAATGGCTTGGTAGGCCGATTCAGCTAGTGACAGTGGCATTTTTTCTCTGTATGTGTCAATGTTTGAAGGAGCTGGTAGGATCCATGGATCGTTCTGTTCATGAGGAAGAGATGAAAGCATGTTAACTGACTGTGAAACCTTCGGCGGCTGAAGAGGGAAACAACCCATCAGGGAAGAAGCCTTCAATATACCTTTACCTATACTGACATAAGAGTCAGGTACACCACCCACTAAGGGTATAGAGCTGCTAGGTAATGGAGAGTAATCTGGGGTGGAAAAGGATAGCTGGTCCACTGTCACTATCTTTCCATTTAATGGAAAGAGGATGATATGGAAGATCGAAGACACAATGGAATTCATGGCATAAGTCCAAGTGCAGCCCAAAATCAGATTATAGTCAAGTTTATGATCCGCGACTTCAATATCTACCGTTATCATTTTCCCACTAGAGGTGATGGGATAGCTAGCTAGGTAACCTTTTGGGATGAAAGTGTAGCCATCAAAAGCTTAAAGGGAATTCGATAGTGGGGATAGGGTTGGAGAACCTAGGGCAAGCCAGCATGAAGCTGACATGATGCAGGTAGAAGCACCTTCGTCAATGACAGTTCTGTGTATACCTATACCTTTCGAAAAAAATTTCACTTGAAATGCAAGCTAGTGGGAAAGGGGAGGTTTACACTTTTCCATGTCAAAAACTACAAGTATGGAATCCTGTGGTCCGATACCACCAATAGCCAAAAGCAAAGATTTCCTTTGTGCTGGACATATTTGTAATACTTCAAGCATTGACATAGCCGATGGCGCTTGCGCCAAGTCTTCTACAATGTTGTAGTTTTGGGCGGCACGTGCAGATCTATTGTGCGTTGTGCATCAAAGTGCCCCTTTGGGGGGTCAAACTACAAGGTCAGCATCCGGCCTTTCAATATGCAAATCTTTGGGCGGCGGTGGATTTTGACTTGAGGAAGGTTCTACGGCATGAACGACTAGAGCTCCATAAGATTTGGCTCTTGTTTGTAAATCTACCGTTTCAAAGGTGAAAACGGTAGAAGATCCTTCACCAACTGAAGGATGTTGTGAACTACCATTGCCCCCTTTCAGGGGTTGGGATTAGTTTGCAATAAGGTTTTGCTGCTACTGAGCGAAGAAAGAATTATTCAGGACAGCGGTGGTCCTACCAGTATCTTTTTGAACAATGTATTTTGTGCATTCCTGAAGACGCGGACAACAATAGGTCATGTGGTCTTCAGCACAGATTTTGCAAGGAAATATGGCAGGTTTATCCTTTCCATCGTTAGGAGGCGCAGCGACCTTCTGTTTTGGGTTTTGCTGCTTTGTTGACTACTCTTCAGAAGGAATGGTCTTTTTCTTATTCTTCTTTTTCTTACCACCGGAATTTTGTGTAGACTGCATAGAGTTTATCGCGATGGTAGGAAGAGTAGTCGGTTTGGAAATAGTGGACTCATTGGAGTTGCGAGAAGAATTGGGGATTACATTGTAAAGAGTGCCAGACTGCAAATATATCAGATCCAACTGTTGGGCACGATGTATGGATTGGTATTCTGTGACCGCACCACCTAAAGAAACATCTCTACTGATTTGCGGGAGTAAGGACTTGCAGAACTAGTCTGTTAAGAGATAGTCTAGGAGGGGAGCTTTGACTAACCTCTGCCTACGTCTCCATTCATGTATATGATTGGAGATGTGGGTGGTGGTATCCTGATGTAATGAAGTGAGGAGCTCTGTCCCAATCTCATAGCAGATGGGTAGTTGGAAATGCTTTAGGAATTCCATTGCTAGAGTGTCAAAGGTGTCTACTGACGCGCGTGGTAACTCAATGTACCATTTAGCTGCGTTGCTAGTGAGGTTGCGGGGAAAAAGACATAACCAGACACTATCATCCACCATATAGTTAGAAACACTCCATAGATGGTAGGTGGTGATATGGATGCCCGAATCCTCCCCTTGCTTGCCATCGAACTTAGGGATGTTCGTTGGTATCTTATGTGGGATCAACGACCATTGTAAGTTATGATAGATGGGGTCGTTTGTCAGTTTATACAAGTCGGGTATATCCAACGTTGCCAGGGCGATGACATCTGACTCGAGGATCCTTGAGCTCTGCCCATCGTTTGACTCCCAATATTATACATGGGTTGTGTGGTGTAGTAGTTTCTTTGAGGTATGGTGTTGTAGAGTGGATTTCCATGAGGATTTTTATACTGGGGTATAAAATTGCCCCCAGGATAAGAGGTGCCCCCTTGACTCATTTGAATATGTGAGTAGGGTGCCCCCATGGATTGGTTGGGACCTCCTAGAGGATTCCTGCCCATCACAGAACTAACCATTTGTCCTTGATTGACATAAGGGATGTTCATGTCAATTAGCGACTGACTATACATTCCTGAGCATGGAGGGGGAATTTTTATGTTCCCTATTAACATGTGCATATTAGGAACCCCCCCAGATACATGAATCTGGAGGTTTGAACTATACAATGGCAGCCGACCATATTGTTGGTAGATGGGAACCACGCCCATAGTGCTATATTGAGTGTTATAGGGAGCTCTGTATGTCGCACTTGTCAAAGGTATGCAATTTGACACTATAGGGGTGGAACCTGGCATCAACTGGGTTCCACTCATAGAGGGTCTCATGTGAGTGGTTGTACCTAGGACAAACGGGATAGTGGGGTTTTCCATTACTGGTGTTGTGGTGACTATCGACTGGGGAAGTGGTGGTGGGCCAAAAGTGTCCCTTAAGTCCCACGACCCATTAGTCGTCGACGGGATAGATGGAAATGTTCCAACTACCAAAGTAGGAAGTACAGGTACTGTGGGATCCAAGATTGGGTCCGACGAATTCGTAAGCGGAGGGTTTAAGGGAGGAAGGAATCCTTCAGTAAATAAATTCTCCGGAAAACTTGAATCGTCGGTTGTCCAAACAGATCTTGAGTGAGATCTGGGAGACTGATTCCCTGAAGATGGGGAATCCGGTTCACTGGAGCTCGACGGATCTTCCACAATGAGTGGAGGAAGTCCTAGAAATCGTCTAGATTGACGATGAGGGCTAGATGTAGCCATGATGACCGTTAATTTTTATCAATAAATTTTATCGTGATATTTGTTAAAGTCTCAAAATGATAATACACGGGTGCCTAAAAATATAAAAAAATACACTAAATGGATCAATCAACAAACAAAGGGAAATTGCCTTGTTTGATAAGCACTGATCACCAGAGATGAAACCTAGTATCTCAATGAATAACAAAGAAGGATGTCCAGATGTATGGTTACGTTTACTCTAGAGCTTTGCCCAAACCTCAGATTAAGGGGCCAAGTACTTTTGTGAAGATGAGCACCCTCCCAAAAACTGAAGATAGAGTAGATCCGTCCGTGTTAGGTACCAGGATAGCCCGTCCTAGTCACCTTGTGTAAGTCCCTAAAATTTTGGCCACTAAAGATACCTTAGATCACAGACACCATTAGGGGGGACATAGTCGTAGACAACATGTTGTGTGGGCATGATACTTGAGTCCCCAACTCAGTTCCGAAATCCTCGAAGGGATCCCTAAGATATAGAATACCCAAAGGAGTTGTAAGAGAAGGCGAGCTACCTTCACTTATAGTCCAATGTTGTCTCGTATTTCACTCTGCTTTTACTGGAGTGGTCCTGGTAGTATGAGTGCAGAAGGAATTTTTCTCTCTTTTAATGACACTAGTTTGGTTTTCTACCTTGGGTAGTTCACTCACATGCCTATCCCAAGATCCTAGCATGAACTAATGTTTGTTTGCTCAATAAATAGTTACTGATTATTTTAGGTAAATTTTATGTGTACTTGATTATTGTCTTCGGTAGGGGAGTTGACGTATGCAATGTGATGAGACTTTGACTCAATAAATCATGCACAAGACAATGCTTTGAAAAAAATTCAATTCGGTGAAAACAAGTTGTATTCTACATATTCATATTTTTCTCATATTCATATTCTTTCCATGCATCCTAGTCATTTAACACATGCATAACCAAAAGAATTCTTTCCAATGTTTCTTAACAATTACTTGAAACCAAAATAAAGCAACTTATAACCAGTTAAACAGAAGGATGAATATCAAATGTGAATCTTTCTTTTAGAAAAAATTCTTTTCAGAAAGAAAAACAAAACGTTTTTCCTCAAAATAAATTTCTAGGACACCTATTTTGCTGACAAAATGTAGTGACAAATCTTCTTTTAGTCCATGAGAAGGCTTCCTATCCCTTTTGGCTCACAGACACAGCTAGAAATCAAAGTTTTGGGAGACTAACACTCTGTAATAGTGGTTACAAAGAGTTAATGGGTCGACTAACGCTCCCTGTGAGCAGGCATAGTGATTGATAAAGCTCTGTGTAGCCTGTTAACCTGCGTTAGTGTGGGAAATCAATCAAAAAGAGGGTTTTCAAGATCAGATTCAGAGATGAATGTATGTAAGCAAGATACAACAAGATTCTTAGTGGGTCAGAAAGGGAATTCAGAAGTATAGGGAGCTCTTAGAAGGAGGAGAGAACCGAGAAGAGTCTGGGTGAACCAGGAACTAAATGCATAGTCCCTAGAGAAGTCGCCAATTCTACTATGGGGTAAAATGCATGGTTTATGGAGAATGAAAATACCCTCAAAGGTCTTCCCGAGACCTTCCACAGACTGTAATATTATCTTCAATTTTCACAAAGTTACATGCATGTTCATAAAAAATTATCAACTATCAAAGTATAAGAAAGAGATTACCTCAAGCCTCCATGTAGATTTGATAGAGAGCGCAAATGCAGCTAGGTGGAAGTCCCCTGAGTCGGCTCCAGATCAAGTCCTGCACAAAGAAGAGACATGCGTAATCACAACATACAACTCTAATAACTAATATATGAATACATAAAGAACATATAATTGCATACAACTAAGCTACTCATGCAAACAGGTATCGAACAAACAACTTAATGAACGATAGTACCGACACCATAGAGTAGACAACACAACCGTAGTTTTGTATTAATAATGGAAGAGTGATTACAACCATCTGTTGCATCAGCCTTCCTTTGCCCCTTCAGCTTCTCTCTCTTTCTCTCCCTTCTCGCCAAATTCTTATGATATGAGACAATGCTCAACAGTCAAGTAGGCTATCCTTTCAAATGCTCTGACCCCATTCAGAATGGCCCTAACTTTGCTTATGTAGCAATTGAGTTAGGGTTGCCAAGTTCCTCCTTGAGTTCATTAGGGAAAAAGCAATGAACTTGCCATGCTTTTCAGCTCTTTCCCTTTTGCCTCCTTCTTTCAGATTAGAAATTCTCCAAATAGGTCGATTTTGGATGTTTCCTTGATTTTTTTGAGTAATTTTAGGAACAAATATCTAGATATTTGTCAATCAATTCGTTCCTTTGACCCTTGGAACTTCTCCTAGTTTCACTAGCGTTGTCCCCTGAATAGAAACTTGAGTTAGCAGGGCCACTAACACACCCTTAGGCTTGATAACAAGCTTGATAAAGCAGGTTTTTAGTGTACAACCAGCGTTAGTGTGGAATCAAGGCCTATAATTGTGGTCTTTGCTTCAGTCATCATGTCTTTCCCCTCTTAGTTGATGAGGAGGTCAATTTGTTGTATAACATCTATCCTTCAATTTTAAAATGTTAATTTTTCTTGGATCATCTTCTTCTTCATTAGCAATCACATTGTAGCACTCCAGTGTGCGGCGTAGCTATGTACTCTAGTCTTGTTGTACCCATTCCACCGATTCTTTGGGCATTCTAAAGATGGCAACCTTAATTTCTTATGATGCTTCATCAATGCATTCAAATCCATCCTCAAATATGAAAGTTAATAAGAAGCTTTCCCTCAATATATCCCATTCAGTTGTCCCATGGTGTAGCTCAATTTCCAAATACCAATTCATTGGAATACTATCTAAGGTGTGACAAAAGCTATGCACCCACTCTGGTTGCGGCTCTTCTCCCCAAGCTCTAGTCCATCAGGCCAAGTGTTTGTGTGGATCATCCTTCCTGCTATATCTCTCAATCATCCGAGTGTTATCATATCCAAACCGCAGCTTCATCATTCAATTGTATTCCATCCAGTCAGTGAAGATTTCCTTATGCGTACCCCACCATCGGGTGCCGTAGCACACAATGCCAATTCTACTGCCTGAAATCAATGTCCCTCAATCACCTCCTTTTAATACTCATCCAAAAAGAGAATAAAATCATTTAAGCAACCATAATGAGGAAGCTTTCTTACCTCGGTAGATACGCACCACAATGATTTTTTCATCATATTGCAACGTAGCATAAAGACCTCATGCAACCTATTCTTCCAGTTTTCAAGCTCTTCATTTGAATTTGAGGTACATGAGTTGTCTCTATCCCATTCGATCCGTCCATCTGTAGTAGGGTTGATCCAATCTTCGTCTCGCACCGTTATCTTGTATATTTGGTCTAAATCATCATCATCTTCTACATAGTCGCGAACAGGTTCAGTATAGAGTGCTCCTTTAGTAGGGTCTAGTGGCACAATAACCCTAAGCACCCTATTCTCAAATGTCATCATCTGCTTCTTCAGATTAATCACTGCATCCATGTCTAAGGCCCAATTAATTCCTAGTAGTGTAGGGTAAGGATTGATGTCATCGACTATTTCAATTACCTCGAAGTCAACCAATGCACTCACTCCTTCAATGTCCACCATTACCCCATATAGGTGCCCCATAGGAATAATCTTATGCTAATTAGCCATGCGTAGCTGTATAGGAGACCATTACTCCTATCTATGCAGTCAACCTCATCTCACACCCTGTCCACTTCTTATGCTTACTTAGCTTCTTTACAATGCGTTGTTATGAAGGAAGCTTAATCTTACCCACACAATTGTCTATTAGCACTTGGAACTCTTCTACTACCTTCTTATCACGCAACAACTTCGTACAGGTCTTCAGGAAGGTAGCTAACAACGAAGGATCCACATCTTGCACTTCATCCTTCCTAGCCGATTTCTCTTGACTCCCAGACATTGAAGCTTCAGAAAAATTCTTTTTAGCCTCCATAAAATTTTCTTTAGCCTGGTTGAGTTCAAACCTGACTTCCTTTTCAATAGCCTTTGGCACCCATCCTTTGGTCTCTAGCTACTTCCCCTTATCTTCTCCTGTGGCCATACCACTGCGCGTTACTATATTGACACTATGATCTTCTTCACGAGGTTCTGCCCTCATCATCTGGATATTCTGCATAGGTTGTTGGGTCTACGTCTTCTTTTCTTACATATTTTCTATAAGGATCGGGTAATCTTCTATCACATGGTTGAACTGTCTGCAATATTGACAAGATGGATGCATTGGGTTCTGACATTCATGCACAAAATTCCCAGCTTCACCATAGTTATAAAAAATAATCTTTCCGCGACCTCTGCCAGCCCCTCCTCCTCTTCCTTGCCCAAGGCCTTGGAATCCTCCATGCCCTGCACCCGAGCCTTGATCCTAAGGCCTATTTTCTACCTACATTTGGTAGGTAGGGGTCCTATCCATCATTAGTTCATAACTTTGACAATAGCGCTCGGCATGACCTACAGTTTGCAGAAATTACAAAATAACTGTTGGGGGGTCTTTAGAAACTTTTGTAGTAGATGAAAATTGTTTGTCGCATGATGTCTTGTGACTTGACAAATAGCGCATTAGGGTGCTACTCCTGTGATCGGCCCAGCAATATTTTCTGGATTCGGGGGGATAGGCCCCCCCAATAAGATAATTCTGATAAACCGAACAATGGTCCTTATCATGACCGTGGCCCTTGCATTTCAAGCACCAAACTTCTGTGCGAACTTCAGGTTGGGCTTCCTTTCCCTTCTTTAGGCTTTGCAACTCCAGGTGCATACTTGCTAGCTGTGAGTGAATCTGTTGTACTCCAATGTTCATATCTTGTATTGGCGATACTTCCAACCTCATCATGATCTCTACAGCTTCTACTTGCGTTTCTATTGTCTGTTGTGATAACAGTAATCTTATGTGGAGCAACAATGAAGCAATGTACCACTCTTTGTGTTGTTCATCTGTGATGTTCATGTTAGCCTGCCAGATCAGGAATTTTAGCCTCTGATCAAAATCCCACGAGGATTCATTCACCATTTGCTTTATCTCCATAAACTTTGTAACAAACTACACGAGACTTAGGCTTCTTAAACTCATTATTCAACGATTGCTAAGTATCTACCAATGTCATGCTAGGGTGATCTTGATAGTACTTGATATACCAAGTCAGTGCTCTATCCTGCAACATTATGACCAGTTGTGATTTCTTTAGATTATCATCAATGATCCGTTGCACTGTCCACACAACATTTGCAATGAACCATAACCTTTTGGGGTCTTTGATTCCTACCCCTTTGAATATTGGCATCTTCATTGCGTTTGCCATGTTGAATGGTGGAGGTGGAGGTGGAGGTGAAGGTGTAGGTGTATGCAACAGAGGTGGAGGTGGAGGTGGAGTGGAGGGATGCGGGATCCGCAGGATACCCTAACTTACCAATTGCACCACACTTCACGGTGTATTCAGAATAATTCCTTCATCATCGCTTGACGAGTATCCCAATAGCAGACTATATTCATATCCTGATTCTTCGTTCCTTCTGAAGGGTTTTCTGCTTCGTGTAGTCCCAAACATAAAGGTAATGGAATAACCCTTTTTTCACACAAAAACATCTTAATCCAAGTTTTCAGAGATTTTAAGTACTTACCTTGTGGGCCTTTGAAGAGCTTTCACTCTACTTCGCTACAACTGACAGTCGTATCGATCACGAGTTCAATAACAAATCCTCCAAGTATGCAATCAATCCAGTGATCAATGGCCCACGCAATGTTTGTTTCCGAAGCTTCAAGGTGCCTCACCAGCTCTGGAGTCCACACAATATGGCCATCAAGTCTCCATGTACCCTAACCGTCTACCAATCTAGACAGCCACTCATGCAGTTCGCAAGGGAAGAAACAAAAAAAGTTCTCATTTTTGTCTGAGTATAGGTATCTATTCAACCACTGTTCCTTGGAAAACTATGGGTTTTTGTTCTCTTGAGCTACAAACATGTGTTCCTTTCGATCAAGCCACTTCGTGATTCCATTCTTATTAGGGAACCACTTATTCTACATCACACATTCCTCAGATTTGATCTTGGTCCTAGTGGCGAAACCATTTTTTGGCTTAAGGGGGCCTAACCCAGGTTCAAAGTTATTCACGCCAACCAACAAAAATATAACTAGTGGCCCTTTCGGCAACAACCTATGTAGCACAGGCTATAGTCTCACCCGAAGTAGTATTTGGGGATGCTAGAACTAGGTTTATGCATCCATAGGCCTGTGTGATGGTCTTCCTAAGGATATTATAGCTTAGATATGCCTTCACACAGATCTATTCCTTCTGATTGTTAACTACTAAAACTCTATCGAAATGACCTTTAGACCTTTGCGAAGGTACCTGATTGTACTTAACATGCATAAAAGATATAGATTCACTACTTTCATGCAATAAACTGTATATTCTGAAGCCCTTATGACCTAGATTTGTCGTCGCGTAGATCTACCCTTTCCGAATAGTTAACTAAAGCAGATCTATCTAACAACTTCCTGATCTCTGCGAAGGAGGTTAATTATACTTATTATTCCTAAACATTACAGATCCATCCATTTCATACAGAAATTAAGCATTAATTCACATAAAACAGATCACAGAGCGAAGATACATAAACTTAAACAAAAGTAAATAAACAAGGCACATGTGCACAGATTCGACTCAAAATAGTCTTTATTAAGATGTAAATGTTTAGATATAGACTTCTTATCCCTACGCACCCAGTTGTAGGGGCCCACACACTCAGCTGCGGACTTACCAAGGTCTCTATGCACTCAGCTGCAGGAGCCTTCCCCTTTCGCCTAAGTACAGGAAACAAACCTTTCTTGCCTTAGCACCTTTCCCTTACAATTATTCTTCACAAATACTTGTCCTCCTAGACTCACTATGACTGAACTATATATAGATTTTTCATTACAATACCATGGTCTTCGGACCATGGGTGGTCATCTACCCATACAAGGGACTAATGCCCCTTTGACTCTTACTTAACTTTGCGCTCCACTTCCATATTTGCGGAGACTTTACATTCTTTCACAAAAATTATTACAAAAATTGACTTAACTAACAAAATTTGACCCCAGGGACCCCATCCCAACAGGCCCCCAATACAAATATGGTGACTCTCCCCTAACCCCCTTATTTATGTCATGGGATCACGTCATAGTCAAGAGTCAATAAATCCCATATTAATAATTGTAAGTGGTTAACCCGCAATTAATGACGGGACCACAGTTAGTTGCAAATGGGCCGTAGTATTAGATAGATGGTATTAATAAAACCCACGGTATTGGCCCGTGGTATTACATGTATGAGTCATATATAAAGGATAGAGACTCCCTGCGAGGAGCATTGTGTCTTATTTTGTAGTCGAGCTCTGCTCTATTGGAGGTTGCCCCCTCGAAGAGGCAAGTGAACATTACTCTCTGAATAATAAAATCATTGCTATTTTGTGTTCTGGGTATCTTTTCTTCGCATATTCTGTATTTGGGTATCATTTTGCAGGTTAAGAGCATAACAAGTGGTATCAGAGCACTTTCCAGGGCCGGTGGGATCTCCAATTCTTAGCAAAAAAAAAAATTCGGCTAGAGACGTGTTCCGGCGTCTTTAAACCACGGGATCTGTCGTTAAGCGCATAAACCTGCGGATTTGGGGAGGCATGCACGCAGGAAATACAAGAGGTGGTCACGTCTGTTGGACTCCCTTGTAACCCCTGTGGGTACCCCTTCGAGTAGTAGCGCATTAGACAGAACCGCGCACGGACTGTCTTCCATGTACCCTCTGGGTATATCGGAAGCCCCCTAGGCTCCCTTGAAACCTCGCCATAGATAAACCGTCGGCCGTCTTGTGGCTATAGTACACCGAGAACAACACTCGGAGAGATTACTCGCCCGTACGATAAGGAAGTTGGGTTGTACGGCTAAGGGTACGGTCGATCCTCCTTAGTTAGAGCCCTGAAACATTGGGCCGAGTACTACTGCCATACCCTTATGTATATTGCGATCTGTAACACCTGACACTCCTCACGACCATAGTTTCCTTTTCTATCGGGGGATCACACATCATCTATTCCCGATCCACGGGTGCAAAGAGGTGCAGCATCAGCAGACATCAGATCCATCAGATCCGCCGCAGCAGTTGTTCCGCCATTCAGATCTCTCAGACCCACCAGATCGGAGTTGTTGTGAAGGGTTCCTATATCGGGGTATACTTTTCGTAGGACTTTTGGCAGCATTGACATTTTGAGGATTTGCCGACTGCAGTATTGATCAAGAAGGAGTAAAACTCCGTTAGGAGTTTTCAAAAAAAAAAAAAAAATTTGAGATCTCCCAGGGCGCTTATTGGTGATCTAGCCCATCAGAATCAGGATGACGAGCTGAGCAAGGTGGTACCATTCAATTTATTAGTCAAATTTTTTTCGGCGGTCCCAATTTTTCATCAGGTTGGTGTATGGTAGAGACTAGAACTCAAGCGATGGCAAATGAAAGGATAGACAAACTGGAAGACTCCATGCAATCCCTCCAAAATGAGTTTCGAGGACTAAGTCTCCAGATACAGCAATTTCTTCCGAAGGGCAAGGAGCCAACCCACGAGGAGGAGTATAATAGAAATGAATACAATGAGGGTGAGTCTAGCCACTCTCCTCACGTCTGGCACACCCATCCACCACCTAGTCATCGACCTCCCAAGTTGGATATGCATAAATTTGACGGTTCTCACCCGTCCACATGGCTAGCACAAGTGGAGCAGTATTTCAAATTGAATCATATCCCAGATGATGTGAATAAGCTTATGTTGGGGAGCATGTAGTTGGACAATGAACAGTGGCAATGGTGGGAATGGCATCAGCGTTGCAATGGACCTTTTAAGACTTGGACTGAATTTACCAAAGCTCTTCGAGATCGCTTTGAACAGGAAGACTCTTTTTTGGGTCGTCTTACTAAGCTCCGACAGACTGGCACAGTGGATGAATATATTACCGCTTTTGAAGCCTTAGCCTTCCGCACTAGGGGTCTCACAGATGAGTTCTACATGGAATGTTTTATTAGTGGTCTTAAAGAAGCCATCAAAGCTCAATTTCTACTTCACCACCCTCCCACATGGACGGAGGCTTGCCAAGTAGCTCGTAAGGTGGAACGTGCATTAGCAGCCCAATACAGTCGCCCAAATTTCCCCGTTAAAGGTCGTCCCCCACAGGCTCACAACACGACTCAAACACTTAAGGTCCAAAAGGTGTCACCTGCGGAAATGGCCGAAAGAAGGAAGCAAGGACTATGTTACTACTGCGATGAAAAATACTCCCCAAATCATAAATGCAAGGAGCCCAAATTTTTTCAAATAGATGCCACTGACTACAGCTCAACAGAGGAAGATCCACCACTTGAGGAACATGAGGCACTAGAAGAAGACAACACAAAGGAGGATGTCTCTGACGAACCAGTTATTTCGTTGCATGTGTTGGCAGGGATTTATTCCCCTCAAACTCTCAAAATCCGGGGTTTTCTTAAACATCGCTCAGTAGTAGTCTTGATTGATAGTGGAAGTACCCATAATTTCATCCATAAAAAAATCGCAGAAGCAGCGCATTGTTTTGTACGAGCAGTTTCTAACTTCCAAGTCCAAATTGCGGATGGGGGCACAATGAAATGTGAAGGCCACTGTGAAAATGTCAAACTTCAAATGGGGGATTATCAGTTGAAAACCCACATGTTTGCCATACACATGGGGGGTTGCGACATTGTCCTCAGCGCTGAATGGCTCCGCACTCTTGGGCCAATCACTATGGATTTCCAGGAGTTATATAGGAGTTTTAAGCAGAACAACTCCACACATACTCTCTGTGGACTCCAGGCGGGAGCTCCCTCTATCATCAGCTCACATAGGATGGAAAAATTGTTAAAAAAGGTCCATCATGGAGTGGTAGCTCAATTTAATGCCATCCAGGTAGTCGAAACCATGTCTCTGCCAATTCATCCTGAGATGCAACAGATTTTAAATAACCATCGGACGGTCTTTGACAAGCCTCATGAGCTTCCACCCTCGCAAGGGGAACATGATCATAGCATCACCTTGGTTCCAGGGGCCCAACCCCCAAATGTGTGGCCATACCGATATCCGTTCACCCAAAAGAATGAAATAGAAAAAATCATCAAGGAACTGTTGGAAGCAGGTGTCATTCGTCCCAGCATTAGTCCTTATTCATCCCCAGTGGTCATGGTGCTCAAGAAAGATGGGGAGGGGCGGATGTGTCCCGACTTCAGGGCCCTCAATAAGTTGACAGTCAAAGATAAATTTCCCATCCCGGTGGTTGATGATTTGCTGGACGAACTCAATGGGGCTCAATTCTTCACTAAGTTGGATCTTCGCTCAGGCTACCACCAAATTCGCATAAAGGAAGTCGACATTCCCAAGACGGCTTTCAGAACTCATGAAGGCCATTATGAGTTCCTGGTCATGCCATTTGGTCTCTGTAATGCCCCCTCTACTTTTCAGAGCCTTATGAATCACATTCTCAAACCATATCTCAGAAAATTTGTCCTTGTCTTCTTTGATGACATCCTCATCTATAGTGGCACTTGGGCTGCACATCTTCAGCATGTAGATCTACTCTTGCAACTGCTCTGCAAGCATAAATTATTTGTCAAGATGTCCAAGTGTTCGTTTGGCATGGAAGAAGTTGAGTATTTGGGCCACATTGTGGGGCGTGAAGGTGTCAAGGTGGACCCCAAAAAGATCCAGGCAATGCAAGAATGACCTCAACCTAAGACCTTGAAGAGCTTGAGAGGATTTTTGGGTCTCACAGGCTATTATCATAAATTTGTCCGCAACTATGGCCGCATAGCGAAACCCCTCACTCAACTCCTAAATAAAAATTCCTTCTTCTGGAACGAGGAAGCACAACAGGCATTTACCGCTCTCAAAAATGCCATGTGTTCCACTCTAGTCTTAGCACTACCTGACTTCACCAAATCCTTTGTCATTGAATGTGATGCTTCGGGTACAGGTATTGGGGCGGTCTTAATGAAGGAAGGGTGACCATTGGCCTTCACAAGCCAACAACTCAGTGGGAGGAATCTGGGCCAATCTACCTACGAGAAGGAAATGATGGCCATCTTACATGCAGTAGAGACCTGGCGACCTTACTTATTGGGGCGACGTTTTCAAATCCGCACAGATCATCACAGTCTTAAATATTTTTTGGAGCAATGCCTATCCTCCCCACAACAAAATAAATGGTTAGCCAAAATGCTGGGATATGATTATGAGATCATTTACAAGAAAGGGAAAGACAATAGTGTAGCAGATGCATTATCTCGCCAATTTGAGGAGGAAAGTACTCTGCTCGCAATTTCCCTCCCCATTCCAGACTGGATTGAAGAGGCTCGCAGGGAATGGTTTTCACACCCCGGGCTCTCCCAACTCATTTCTCAATTGCAGGTAGATCCTAATTCCAGCAAGGGCTACTCGTGGCTGAATGATATTCTTCGCTACAAGGACAAAGTCGTAATATCACCAACATCCACCCTCAAAAGTCGCATTTTGGCAGAATTGCACTCATCTCCCATTGAAGGACATTCGGGCTTTCAGAAGACGTATGCTCGCACCAGAAGATCATTTTTTTGGACATGCATGAAAAAAGACATCCTTACTTTTGTAGCAGAATGTGATGTCTGTCAACGTCACAAAGGGGAAACCGTCAACACACCAGGCACATTACAACCGTTGCCCATTCCAGCATCAATTTGGACGGAGGTTTCTATGGATTTCATTACAGGTCTTCCAAAGTCAGGGAACAAATCAGTCATCATGGTGGTTGTGGACCGACTGTCGAAGTATGCTCATTTCTGCGCCCTACCCCACCCGTTTACACCAACTTTGGTTGCTCAATATTTCATGGATCAGATCTTCAAATTGCATGGCATGCCCACTTCTATTGTGTCCGACCGCGACCCGATATTCACCAGTAATTTTTGGCAGGAACTCTTCAGAATACAAGGCACTCAACTCAAACTCAGTACTTCATATCATCCACAAACAGATGGTCAAACCGAAGCCGTCAACAAATGTCTAGAAACCTACCTTAGGTGTTTCACTTCAGAAAAGCAACACCTTTGGTTACAGTGGTTACCTCTGGCTGAATGGTGGTATAACACCAACTATCATGCCACCACCAAAATGACTCCCTATGAAGCAGTATATGGTCAACTTCCGCCTTCCCCTACTTCTTATCTCAAGGGGTGCTCCAAAGTACAAGCAGTGGATCAACTGCTACAACATCGTGCAACCATGCTCGCCCATCTTAGAGAGAATCTTCATCAAGCTCAGAACCGCATGAAGCAACAGGCTGACCAGCATCGCTCAGAGCGCCAATTTCAAGAAGGGGATCAGGTCTTTTTGAGGCTGCAACCATATAAGCAAACATCAATCAAAGACAAGGGTTGTCAAAAGCTCTCTCCAAAATTCTACGGACCATACCAAGTACTTCAGCGTATTGGAGAAGTGGCTTACAAGTTGGCTTTGCCACCTACGGCAAAAATCCATCCAGTTTTCCATGTATCGTGCCTCAAGAAAGTGATTGGGAACAATTGCCGTGTTCAAACCAGTCTACCTGAATTGGACGACGAAGGGTCAATCTGGCTTCAACCCGAACAGGTTCTAGACACACGAGACAAGCACCTGCGCGGCCGCGTGATTAAGGAAGTCCTCGTCAAATGGAAAGACACCTCTCCGGAAGATGCAACTTGGGAACCAGCCACAATTCTTCAGTAGTTTCCGCAGCTTCAGCCTTGAGGACAAGGCTAGTCTTAAGGGGGAGGGCATGTTAGGGTCCCACCCTAGCCCCCTTATTTATGTCATGGGATCACGTCATAGTCAAGAGTCAATAAAGCCCATATTAATAATTGTAAGTGGTTAACCCGCAATTAATGACGGGACCACAGTTAGTTTCAAATGGGTCGTAGTATTAGATAGATGGTATTAATAAAACCCACGGTTTTGGCTCGTGGTATTACATGTATGAGTCATATATAAAGGATAGAGACTCCCTGCAAGGAGCATTGTGTCTTATTTTGTAGTCGAGCTCTGCTCTATTGGAGGTTGCCCCCTCGAAGAGGCAAGTGAACATTACTCTCTGAATAATAAAATCATTGCTATTTTGTGTTTTGGGTATCTTTTCTTCGCATATTCTGTATTTGGGTATCATTTTGCAGGTTAAGAGCATAACACACATGTGCACAGATTCGACTCAAAATAGTCTTTATTAAGATGTAAATGTTTAGATACAGACTTCTTATCCCTACGCACCCAGCTGCAGGTGCCCACACACTCAGTTGCGGACTTAACCAAGGTCTATGTGCACTCAGCCGCAGGAGCCTTCCCCTTTCGCCTAAGGATAGGAAACAAACTTTTCTTGCCTTAGCACCTTTCCCTTACAATTATTCTTCACAAATACTTGTCCTCCTAGACTCACTATGACTGAACTATATATAGATTTTTCATTACAATACCATGGTCTTCAGACCATGGGTGGTCATCTACCCATACAAGGGACTAATGCCCCTTTGACTCTTACTTAAATTTGCGCTCCACTTCCATATTTGCGGAGACTTTACATTCTTTCACAAAAATTATTACAAAAATTGACTTAACTAACAAAATTTGACCCCAGGGACCCCATCCCAATAGGCCCCCAATACAAATATGGTGACTCTCCCTCGAGTCACTCAGCTGGTTTCTCCACTTTATTTTGGAGGTCACTGAACTCCAGCTTAAATACTTCAAGGTCCATTGTGCTATGTAATGCAACTTGCTGCACTTCTTCGATGAGCTTCTCTATAGTTGGCCCCTCCATCATAAGGCGCATGGTCCTTTCTGTTTGTTGGAAAGTCTTCAACTTTTCCTACATGGCTAGAGTAATCTGGCTTGCTTCCTTTGTCCACAGTTGAATCTAAGCCTTCAAAATCGCTTCTTTGTGCTGCAACGCCTCAGCCTCTGCTTGTAGCAGCTTCATTTCTTGCAAGCGCATGAAGCACTGGACTAGCACCGAAGTGTGCACAGTCACCCTGATCTCATCAACTTGTTGTTGTACCTCTCTGATACTTGTACACAATCGCTACAGGTTTGAGTCCTCCTGCAATGTAGTCCATAGCTCCATTGTGTTTTCAAAAAGACCATTGTATCTCGATACTGCATTCTCCAAAGTAGAAATGTACATTCTGATGGCTGCATCACGCTGCTCCCTGACCTTTGGCAGAGTAGTTGATTGTAGTTTCAATTGCAGTTCTGAGATCTTCATCTGAAAATCAAAAGTAACTCGACCTACCTCATCCTTAGACTATCACATCGCAGTGGCCAATTTCCAAATCTTTGTTGAAGTTGATGCATCCTCTGGAATGTGTAGTTCTGGTACTGAATTACATGCTTGTGTAATTATGGCTTCTAGGCTCTGGCTTCGCGTTGCTAGCTCTTCTTTTTCCTTAAGAGCTTGAGCCTTTTCGGCGAAGATCTTCTCATTTTTCATTTTGACTTCACTAACTACTGATAGCGTGCACTACTTTTTGATTTGAAGCTCATCTGAGACCCCCTGATGAAGTGAGTGGAGGGTTTGAAGGGGCAACGCGGCTAAATTCATACCCACACCTTTGATCTTGTTGAGTTGAGCATTATCTTCCTCTGACTCTACACATAATGTCCCTTCTGGCAAGGGAATGACTCTGAGGTCCAGAGTTCATTCTGTTTCCATTATGCTCTTGGTCGCTTATTGCAAGCTCGCTTCAACCCCGCTCGTTTGTCTGACACTCGACTGAATTCTACCTGTTTGAATCTGAAACTAGCACAAATCCTTCTGGATGCTCGTCAGCATCTACATGTACGGTTGCTCAAATTGAGTCCACAACTTTGTCATTGTGTCACGGATCTTGAAGCTTCATCCCTTCAGCCTTCGACAGTACGTCTTGCACCCTCCTTAGTTCTCTTGAGTGCATAACACACTTTTGAAGCCTCATTAGCCTCCCTTCATCCTTTAGACCTATGCCCTGCACCCTCCCTTGGACTTCCTCTCTCCAATTGAGTGAAAAAGTGCACCCTGAAGCCTCAAAGCATTCAGCCTTCCCTCCTTGGAAGTGTGCCCTGTGCCCAAAATCCTCCTTTCTCTTCCTGAAGAGCACTATTAAGTCATGAACAAAAACATTGCATGAGACATGTTAGGACAGGAGATTTTTAGACTAGTATTTGCTTTCCATGAGTGATTTCAATTGCAGGTATTCTAGAACAATGTGGAAAAGATGCACAAAGAGATTGGGAAAAGAGGGAAGTCAAAGGAAGTATTCAAGAAAAAATAACATGTGATGAGACAAAATGAAGAACATTGAAATCCTGATGATCGAAGCAGCTCAAAAGACTCCATATGATCAAAGACCCTTTGGAGGGTGAAAACATAAACAACATGGAAGTTGCATGCAAGATCAAAGATACAAGTGGCAACATTATCACCTATCAAGAAATTCCATGTCATCATTCATTATGAGTCCAAGTCATCAATGTTAGTGACTTTCCATCTTCTCACCATGGGATGATGTGGAAATAATTATGTAATCATGTAATTATTGTAAAGACAAATAAGTATAAGTCGAAGAGTCATGTATGGACAAAAGAGCCATGTGAAAAGGTCCAAAGGACATGTAATTTAAGATTTATGTAATTCTAAAATTCATTTAGAATTCCAAGAGTTATATAAAAGTCCAAAGGTCATAGAAGTTGAAAAGTCATATGAGAAACTCAAGAGTCATGGGGATGTGAAAATTCATGCCTCAAGTTATAAAAGGAGCCTCATTAATCAAGTAGAATACTTTTCACCTTCGCTTCTCCCATAAGGCATTAGAGAGATAGAGATAGTACTTTTGGGGAGCAATAAGTAGCTCTAATACTCCACTATTGGAGTTAATGATGTTCATTGTACTCATGTATCTTGGCCATCACAATTTCATGCATGGATCATGGATGGTTTGAGACTATTCTTATAATGTTTGAAGTTTATGTTGGCTCTTATGTACTAAAGTAATTGAAATATTTTGATGACTTGGGTGCTAAACTTGTTGCAAATGTGTTGTGATGATTTTAATGATCGTAGAATCTATGTGAACTATTTCACTTGATGTATAATGATTCTTCCTTGTTTATAAGTGTGTGCCTCTACCAGATTAGTATTATTACTTCTCTCTTAGAGGTTCACTTTTTCTTCCTTGCAGTAAAATAATCTTGATACATTTACAATTTAACATTCCATAAGGCACACTCTCTTTCTCATTCAAAGGCACATGTGTGCTACTCTCTCATGGTAATTGCTTAAGCCAAGGAAAATCTCTACATTAATGGCAGTCTGGCCATAATTTCGGATGGGATTCCTACACCAAATGGTGTGAGGTCTAATTGGGACCTCATATCAGGGAGATCCCTTGTATGTTGGGGAGTTCCAGCACTATCAAAATTTTGGCACTAGAAGGAGGACAACTAGTTTTTTATGGATGATAAGTCATCACATCCTAATCATTCATCTTCTGAACAAGGAAGGTGTTGGAAATACTGAGAGGGGGTGAATCGATATTTCTTTTCAATTGTTACTTTTACAGGTTAGATCACTTATATTTGGAATGCAAAAATGAACAATAGAAGTAAACTCTTTTATTAATATAATCTTTATAAAGAATCAAGTACAATATGGGTAGGGGTCCAACCCTTGATGAAGACACCCAGGCTCCAAGATGGGATGTGCCAAGCACCTACTTGGACTTTATTGAGGCTCTAACCACTATGGCTTTCAACCCTATCTTATCCAAGGCACCAACCTTGATTTTAGGAGCACTAACTTCAAGGACACCAATCATCAATCTTCCAAGCTACAACCTGTATTTTCCAAGCACCGACTTGGACTTCCAAGGCTCCAACCTTGTCAATTTTGAGGCACCAACCTCAAGGACTCCAATCCTATATCTGCTTCAGGCACCGACCTGGTTTCTTGAGGACTCTGATCCTCTAGGGCTCCAACCCTATCAATTTTGGGGCACCAACCCCAAGGACTCCAATCCTTTATCTTCTTCAGGCACCAACCTGGATTCTTGAGGACTTCGATCCTCTAGGGCTCCAACCCTATTCTCCAAGGCACCAACCTTATTGTTCGAGGCTCCAACCTCTAGGCACCAACCCTCTGGGCTCCAACCCACTCTCGTACTTTGTCTAGATGTGTTTGATTATACTTCATGGCTCCCTATGTCTTCTTCAATGAGCCCTGTCAATCTTCAGCAATGTCTCCTCAAAATTACTTCATCAATGACAACCTTGTCTTCACATGAAGGTGTCTCCACAGCTCTTCATGGTACCCAAACAAGATCTTCAAGTCACCTCATGATGTCTCATGCATCATGGTCTTCAATGAGGCCTTCAATCAAATCTTTGAAATATTGCTTCAACAAGGAGGCTTATAATAGCTCAACAAGAACTACTCTTATCAAACTGTCTTCAAACCAGTGCTGCTCCAAGAAATGGCTCCAATATGTTACTCAGAAATGAGCTCCAAATCCTTTAGTGTCCTAAAAGTTACCTTGAATGTATGGTTTCCAATGAAGCTTGAAACACCCTGAAGCATATACCTTACTGCAACAATCTTAACCTACTGTCCAAAAAGGAGAAGGCAATTTGTCACACAGTCTGGAATCTTTTGCATGCATGCCTTTTGGGATTATGCCACCAAGAAATAGGAGTGTCACTGCTCCATAGTCTGAGTGTCCCTCTATTGTTCAGCTAGTCCATAATTCCACATTCCATTATTCCTCCACTGGACTGCAATACCACAGAGGAATAGACTATGTGTCTCCACAGTTATATCAACAGGCCTCGATACTCAGAGGTCTAAGTTGCCATTTAATGAACCTAGTTTGAGCCATTGTTTAAGGCATAGTCCTTCTACAAATATCTGAACCTCTCAAATGCTATAGGTCAGGGATTAGTAGCACCGTAGATTCAAAGGTACAGATCTTATAACAAAGGTTGAGGTATTGTTTAGAGGGTCCAAAGCTCCCACAGTCCTGCAACCCAATCAAACCGAGATTGTTGTTCTTGTTCTGGTCCGAAATCTGTAATTAATTTGTTATTTCAGGAATCTAAATTGTTATGCCAATGTGCTTCCATCACAGAGCTACTACAATGAATCTGCTATCTAAAGTCATGCCCAAAACAATTTTGATTTGCCTCCTTTTATCTCCCTCCTGTAATGTTCACAAGCTGTGAACAATTATCCTTTTTCTTGTAAGAATAACTGAAAATTATGTGTAAGAAATGATGTCTGAAATCTATATTTATAGTGGTTTTCATCACTTGAACGAAAGGACACGTCTCAGGAGGTAGGCTGACTTGAGCAGTGATCATAGGTCAGCTAGAAATTAAGTTAAAGATATATAACTTCAAAAATCAATTTCTCTTCAACCACTAGGAGTTTGAGGGCAAGTAAGGGCTTGTTAGAAAGAGGAAAAAATCCTCTTTAAGATGGTGTAGGACTCATTGTGGAAATATGCCTCCAAGATCTCCAAAATAATTTTTCTTTGTGACTGCTCTTGAAATTTTTAGTGCAGAACAACAAGGTCATTAGGGCTTCTCCATTGTTTGGGACAACATGGTTTTCATGGCTTTGTCATAGGATCATAGTGTCATCATGATAGTGTAGCATCACGCATCCAACAAAGTCATCATATATTAGTGCAGTGATATGTTATTATCCATATGTCATTAGATCATCACAAGGAGAGCTTCTACATCAAGAGTCACTATGAGCATCAATAAGAAGGACTTCTTCATCAAGAGTAAGGACATCATCATGATTTCTAGGGCTTCTTCATCAAGAGCAAGGATACAAGAGGTTATAGTGTCTTCGTGGTTAGTTCAAGGACATCTAGGACATTATGAACAATAGGCATCTAGGACAAGACTTCTTTTTAATGGCTTGACATCTTCATTCATGGTATCCTTATCAAACAAGAGTCTTGACATCGTCATGTGGAAAAAGACATCTCAAGAATATTGACATCTGGATCAATGCCATATTGACATCAATGACAACGTAGATTAACAATCTCCCCCTTTGTCATTGATGGAAATATTCTTGTGCTTCCAACATTCTCTCCCCCTTTGACATCAATGGAAAATGGGGTGCCCAAGTACTCCCTTTGTCATGTTGCTTCTCTTCTTCATGAATAGTAGATCTTCATGGGTATGTTACTCCCCCTGTCATGGTGCTCTTCTTTCTGGAAATGTGGTCCATGATAGATGTGTTTACATTCCTTCATGTGATGAACCAACTCCCCCTATCTGTATGACCTCCTCTAGCTCATGAAATATTATCTGCTTAGTGATCAAGTGGAAGAGATCTTCAATAATAGTTCATGGATGAATAAGGGATCATGTTCTTCATTGGAATTGCTCCCGAGAGACAATCTATCAAAGGATGATTGTCCATGTGGCTCATCAAGGATTTCATAGGGCCCATTCACGAATAGCTTTTGCAAGAATGCTTAATCATCATAAGCTCCCCCTAACTGTATGCATGATCTTCCTTTTGGTAGAGTCTTCCCATCAAATGCTTAGATTGTCGAATATTAGGTCAACAACATGTGTTGTTGGCTGGAGAGTTCAAGGGACTTTCAGATTGTATTTGCTTCCTTCTCCATACTTGTGTAACTTTCTTATCTGGCATAGTTCTAGCTTGAGTAGGTTCCCAAATCAAGTTACAATTACGTGCCATATGACCAATGTTATGACACTTGAAGAATTCTATGTTGTTCATGAATAAGAATTCATGACTTCTTCTTGAGAAATTGCTTCTCGAAGATTGACGGGGATCATTATAAGCCCTACAATATTTTTCCATGTGTCCAAAGTTTGTACAAGAATAACAATAACCAAGAAATAAAATTTTGTACCAGGGAGATGGAGATTTCCTTGATGTACTTTTGAAGCCTTTCTACCTTGGGATTCCTTGATAATATTCGTCGCCTTTTGTATTCTTGACATCATCTGCAACTCTTCTTGGAGGAAGATTTCTTCCATTGTTTCCTTGACTCTTCTCCTTGCCTTCATTGGAACTAGGAGCATTATTATTTCCATCAGGCTTCCTCATGTCCCTGTTGTTTGAAGTATGGTCACCCTTGCTTGAGGATTCACCTTCATAGCCAGGACCTAATTTATCAAATGGAGATCTTTGATGGCTAAGCATGTCATCCAAGGCTTGAGAGCTCTTCAAGATTTTTTCCATCCCTTCAACCTTTTTCCCGAGGGAGACAATCTCTTCTTCCAATCTTTCACAATCATTATTCTTCTTAGCAAGTTTTTTCTCAGTTTCTTCCTTAATACGAGTAGATTCATTTACTTCTATTTTAAGGGAGATGATATCTGATTTCATTTTGAAAATTTCTTCATTTTCCTTAGCTAGACTACTCTCCATTTCTTCCTTTATCCTTCTAGCTTTACATGTTTCAACCTTAAGAAGGTTGATGTTGGATTTTAGTTTGAATATCTATTCATCCTTCACTTTTAGTTGGTATATCATGGTGTTTCTCTCCTTTTTTGCTTCATCAACCTGTCCTCCTATGATTACCAATGCTTCCATTGTCTTCTTAGCTCCTTGTGCTAACTTTCTTGCTTCTTCTAGTTGATATTTGAGAGAGGAGACCTCTACCTTGTACTGACCATTCTCTTCTTCAAGTTTGTTCAAGCTGACTTGACAAGGTATCTTCCTGTTCATTTGTGTTATCTAATTGATTTGTCATGGATATGACTGCTTCATGATGCTTTCTTTTGTTTTGATGAAATTCCTCCTTAAGCTTGGTGAGCTCTTCATCTCTTTCTTGTACTTGAAGCTTGAAAAGGTCAACTTCCTTCCTTGTTTGGTCTTGGTCACCAACTAGTGCTTTCTTCTCAAGTTACTCATTTTCCTTATTCAAATTGATAATCTCTTCCATGGTAGCCATAATTTTAGTGAGGAGATCTTCTTCAAATTATTTTTCATTCTCTTCATCTTCTAGGTCTTCTTTATCCTTGATGTCATCAATCGTATCTTCAGCTTCCTTAATGGGCTCTGGATTTTCTTCTTGTTTTCCATCATTTTCTTGACTAGAATCATTGTCAATGCTCCTTTTGAGTGAAGGTCATGAAGTTTATCCCATATGCCTTTTTCTAAAGAGCTTTTTTCAAAATTGGCCTTCATAGAATCAGGTAGCCCATTCAATATTGCTTTCATTTCTCTTGAATTATGTTCCTTTAATTCTCCATCCATCATGCTATCAACAATCACCAATTTCCAAACTTCAATGCCTTGAGTCTTTAAGAAATTCCTCATTCTTTCCTCCCATATATCAAAGTTTCCATTGAATAATGGAGCCTTGACAAATTGATTGACTTCGATTTCGGTGGTTGAGGGAGACATCTTTAGGAGGATTTGAGACTTTCTTCCTTGGCTTTTCCATTTGTGTTCTAATGATCAACCTTCAAGGTGTTAGGATTTGAGTGAAGGTACTAGCTCTGATACCAATTGTTGGAAATACTGAGAGGGGGGTGAATCAATATTTCCTTTCAATTGTTACTTTTACCAGTTAGATCACTTATATTTAGAACACAAAATGAACAATAGAAGTAAACGCTTTTATTAATATAATCTTTATAAAGAATCAAGTACAATATGTGTAGGTCTCCAACCCTTGATGAAGACACCCAGGCTTCAACCTGGGATGTACCAAGCACCTACTTGGACTTTAGTGAGGCTCTGACCTCTTGGACTTTTGACCCTATCTTATCCAAGGCACCAACCTTGATTTTAGGAGCACCAACTCCAAGTACACCAATCCTCAATCTTCCAGGCTCGAACCTATATTTGCCAAGCACCAACTTGGACTTCCAAGGCTCCAACCTTGTCAATTTTGAAGCACCAACCTCAAGGAATCCAATCCTATATCTTCTTCAGGCATCGACCTGGTTTCTTGAGGACTCTGATCCTCTAGGGCTCCAACCCTATTTGTTTTGGGGCACCAACCCCAAGGACTCCAATCCTTTATCTTCTTCAGGCACCAACCTAGATTCTTGAGGACTTCGATCCTCTAGGGCTCCAACCCTATTCTCCAAGGCACCAACCTTGTTGTTCAAGGCTCCAACCCTCTCTCGTACTTTTTATTTCACGGCTCCCTATGTCTTCTTCAACGAGCCCTGTCAATCTTCAGCAATGTCTCCTCAAAATTACTTCATCAATGACAACCTTGCCTTCACATGAATGTGTCTCCACAGCTCTTCATGGTACCCAAACAAGATCTTCAAGTCACCTCATGATGCCTCATGCATCATGGTCTTCAATGAGGCCTTCAATCAAATCTTTGAAATATTGCTTCAACAAGGAGGCTTATAATAGCTCAACAAGAACTTCCCTTATCAAATTGTCTTCAAACCAAATCTGCTCCAAGATATGGCTCCAATACATTACTCAGAAATGAGCTCCAAATCCTTCAATGTCCTGAATGTTACCTTGAATTTATGGTTTCCAATGAAACTTGAAACACCCTAAAGCATATACCTTACTGCCACAATCTTAACCTATTGTCCAAAAAGGAGAAGGAAAATTGTCACACAGTCTGGAATCTTTTGCAAGCATGCCTTCTAGGATTATGCCACCAAGAAATAGGAGTGTCACTACTTCATAGTCTGAGTGTCCCTCTATTGTTCATCTAGTCCACAATTCCACATTCCATTGTTCCTCCACAGGACCGAAATACCACAAAGGAATAGACTACGTGTCTCCACAGTTATATCAACAGGCCTAGGTACTCGAGGGTCTGAGTTTCCATTTAATGAACTTAGTCTGAGCCATTGCTTAAGGCATAGTTCTTCTACAAATATCTGAGCCTCTCAAATTCTACATGTCTGGGCTTAGTAGCACTGCAGATTCAAAGTTACAGAGCTTATAACAAAGGCTGAGGTACTGTTTAGAGGATCCAAAGCTCCCACAGTCCTGCAACCCAATCAAACCGAGATTGTTGTTCTTTTTCTGGTCTAAAATATGTAATTAATTTGTTATTTTAGGAATTTGAACTGTTATGCTAATGTGCTTCCATCACAGAGCTACTACAATGAATCTGCTATCTAAATTCATGCCCAAAACAATTCCGGTTTGCCTCCTTTTATCTCCCTCCTATAATGTTCACAAGCTGTGAACAATTATCCTTCTTCTTGTAAGAATAACTTAAAGTTATGTGTAAGAAATTATGTCTAAAATCTATATTTATAGTGGTTTTCATCACTTGAACAAAAGGACACGTCTCAGGTGGTAGGCTAACTTGAGCAGTAATCATAAGTTGGCTAGAAATTAAGTTAAAGATATATAACTTCAAAAATCAAGTTCTCTTCAACCACTAGGAGTTTGAGGGCAAGTAAGGGCTCGTTAGAAAGAGGAAAAATCCTCTTTAAGATGGTGTAGGACTCATTTGGGAAAGATGCCTCCAAGAACTCCAAAATAATTTTTCTTTGTGACTGCTCTTGAAATTTTTAGTGCAGAATAGCAAGGTCATTAGGGCTTCTCCATTGTTTGGGACAGCATGGTATTCATGGCTTTGTCATAGGATCATAGTGTCATCATGATAGTGTAGAAACATGCATCCAACAAAGATTACAAGGAAGACCTTATTCTTTCTGATGGAGAATAGCCGAAAGCTTATTTTGAGCTCAATGAAGGCCTGAACAGTGAAGACGAAGGATCAGTAGACTCAAAAAAGGGGGAGGAATGAGGAGACGAAGACATGGCTAATCAAGACCTAGATTGGATGGCCCAAGGGCCACTTGCTCTTATGGATAACCTTCATAGAATTCCTAGACATTTGGAGAAGTTATTATAAAATTTTGATCTTCACAAGAAGACTAAGGAAAAGGATCATATTGATGATTTCTACATGCATCTACGAATTCTAGAGGTATGATATAATGATGTTTCTTGTAGGATTTTTCCTTTCGCTTTAGAAGGTAGAGCAAAAACATGGTATCATAGTTTACCTGTTAATTCAATCCATGGTTGAAAGGAGTTTAAGAAGTTGTTTTTGGAGAAATTTGTCAATGATAAGACTCCTGCCATGTTATTAAAAGAGATCAAAAATATTAGGATAGGGGAAAAGGAGAAAGTCAAATATTTCAATAAAAAGTTCAATCGTATATTGAACAAGTTCCCCCCAAACACACAACTTCATTATTATATCACTATAAATTATTATACAATTTCCTTTTCAACAAATATTTTTGGTTTTGTTAAGAGGGATGCAAAGGAGACATTGGCCTTAAAATTTGTAGAAGCAATCGCTATGTGAAAGACTTGCATGACATTAGAGCTATTACTGATGATGAAGAATGTAAAGACTCTAAGGAGAATGGATTCTGTTGGTACTGAAATCTTGAATAAATATTTAAAGGAACTCACTAATCCAGTCATAATTAAGGAGAAATCCAAGCGACACTTCTACCAATAGCAAGCCCCCAAGTCTTTCTTAATTAGAAGAAATAACAATAATTAGCTGGAAAAATATACCCAGATCTCAATTGTTGTGTTGAATGTTGAAAGTATAGGCATGGATAACTATTGATCCTTCCATAAGAAATGGAATTCAGAGGAAACTTGCCCACAGTGGAACCACAACATGAATGCTATGGAAACCCATATTGTTGATACTTTACTGGCAGATGAGCATCCGAGCAGAAAAAATAAATAAATGAACCTACATCGGCTAAGGAAAGTACATGTATTGGACATTCAGTTAATACATTTGATTTCATTCTCAATACTGACAAGAAAAGTGCCGAAGAACTACCTCAAAGTCAAGCACCCCCTTAGAAACAAACTACCCATTATAATTTAAGGAGAAAAGGACCCATTTTTAAATAGGAAGTGACGAGACAAAACTTGAAGGACCAATTGTTAAGAAGGATCTCACCACGAACCAATCCTTCTCAAAATGTGCAAAACAAGTCTGGAAGTGTTGTCACTTCTAAGAACGCTTACGCTAGCAACAAAAACAATTATATCACTTTGGAACTTTCAAAAAAAGCTACACCTCCAGACACTACAATACTTCCTACTAAAAATGAAGATATTGATTATAATATAGTTGAATACCTTAAAAGAGATCGTGCCAACATTTCCATATTTGAGCTCACAAATATAGTAGGCCAGTGAGAGATGCTCGTCCAAGCCTTATCACAACCTTCATCAGGTGACAAAGCTTGTCCTGATGATGAACCTTAATAGAGATTTGAAATGTATCAACCCTAATATTTCTATGTGATTTCTCTGGAATATCTTTGCTTAAAGCTTCTACTTCTCAAAAGGTGTCTAGTAAGTCTCCTGGATCTCTCGAATATGTATTTAATGTTGTAACTTTAGATGTTAACAATCTCTGCCCCCCATTTTTTCTAACTTTTAAAATCTTTAATTAGAATGTCCATAATTTTTAGGTTGATTTGGGTGCATTCGTGAATGTAATGCCATTATTTGTTCCTATGAAAATTAATGCTAAATGGGATAGAACCAATCCAAGAATCATTCATCTAGACAGATCACTTGTCCAAACCATTGGTGACTCAATAATTTTATTATTCGCTTGTCATATGACCACCAGGTACACCAATGCATAAACATTGTAATTGTGGACATCCCTGAAGCCTATGCCGTACTCTTGAGTAGAGACTGGTCTAGTAAATTACAAGAGTATTTTTCTAAAAATTGGTCACACTTATGGCTTCCATACAAGGGTAGGAACAACTAGATTCGAGTGGAAAGTGAACCCTACATGAAATATACTAACACCCCTTGAGGGTCATAATGAGCCTCTTAGATTTGCAAACATAATATTTGTAAATTGTTTCTTAGAAATTGATCACGTGTTATTAAGCACAACCATCACACATCCCATTAGATACGCAGTTGGAGCTACTCCCTTGTACTCCAACTGGTACTAATGAATCTTGTAACATAAATGTACTTAGTAATAATAGTATACAAACCAGTTTAGTCGCTGACAATATTTGGACTCTGTACTTTGACTGTTAAAAAATGCATGATGGATCTGGAGCCAATTTAATTCTCATAAACCCACATAACAAGAAGTAAATCCTATCATGTTGTTTGGAGTTTGAGTGCATAAATCATATTGTCGAATACAAAGAACTCGTTCTTGGGTTAAAGAAAGAAATCAACCTGTAGGTAGAACTCCTCAAGGTAATTGGTGACTCAGAAGTGGTTAATCATTAGGTACTGAACACTATCCAATGTGTTTCACTTAATTTAAAAGAATACCAACATGAGGTATGGTGACTTATTACTTATTTTAAAGATTTTAATATTATTTATGTTCCTAAAATTAGAAATGTCGCAACTGATACATTAGCTAATGCAGCTGCTAGAATGTCACCTTTGAAAAATGGTTTTTCTATAGAGATTATATATAAACCATATGTGCCTGATAACATAACTATTTTTTGTGTTTTCAATGATGACCAACATATATTTCATTTTATGGCTAATGCAGACGTGTTCAAGGATGTGGCCATCGAAGAACATGAACATGAAAAGGCTTTGCAGGAAGCAGTTGATGCAATGAAAGAAAATACTGTGCCTAAAGGTGTAATGTCCCTGGAAAAATGATATGACCTGAAAAGCCAATTTAATGGACCAACTAATACTAAGACTTAGAGCTTAAAGATGTCATTTGAACAAGTTAACCTGGAATTCAAGACGATATGAAATATGTAGACCTCGATACATGTTGTCCACAAGAATGGCAAGTATTCATTTCTTGTTTAAACAATACCGAGATGTGTTTGCATAGAATTATGATGACTTGAAGACATATGACACCCATATTATATAGCATGTCATTCCCATTAAAGAAGGGATGAAACCTTTTCAGAGAAATCTAAGGAAATTTCATCCAACGCTAGAACCCCTAATCCAAAAATAATTAAGGAATTTGTTGGATGCTCGGATCATTTTTAAGGTCAAACACTCTACTTGGGTTTCGAGTTTGGTCCTTGTCATGATGAATTCGAGTGAGATAAGGTTATGTCCCGACTTTCAAAACTTCAACCGAGGATCAAACAAATATAACTATCTAGTTCCATCTATGGAATAGATCATCCAAACAATATTTGGGTCTGAGATGTTCTCACTGTTAGATGGATTTTGTGGCTACAATCAAGTGCTAGTGGTAGAACCAGAAAGCCTCAAAACCACTTTCAGGACCGAGTAGGGAACATTCACCTTTAAGTGCATGCCATTTGGGTTTATCAATGCCAATGCTACAATTCAAAGAGAAAAGGACATTGTTTTTTGTGGCCTTATTGGTCAAAGTGTAGTAGTCTATCTAGATGATGTTACTATATTCTCTAAAAGAATATTATACCATGTGCGTCATTTGAAACAAATATTTGAGCGATGTCGCAAATATGGGATTTCTCTCAATCCCAATAAAATCATCTTCGGTGTGTCGGAGGGAACTCTCTTAGGACACATCATTTCCAAGAGAAAAATAAAAGTTGATCCCTATAAACAAGAAGGCTTAGCAATATTTCTTAAGAAAGATTAATTTCCTGCGCAAGTTGATCTCTAACTATGCTTAGATAGTTAAACCATTGCACGAGATGATAAAGAAAGATGTAGTCTATAAGTGGGACAAAAAGGAAAAGGATGTTTTTGCTCATATTAAACAAGATATTGTTGATGCACCTGCATTGTTTAGTCCTAATTATGGCAAGGATTTCCTGCTTTATACTTTCACCTAAGATTCATTTATTAATCATATTGACACAAAAGGATTCTGAAGGAAATGAATGGACTATTTCTTTAATGAGTGCCATATTACATGGGTCAGATTCGAACTATCCTGACATTGATAAACAAGCATATGTTGTATATAAGGAAATCAATCCTTTTAGGGCCTACCTCCTTAAAGCTCACACGATCATATATGTGCCTCATCAAACTATTAGAATTTTCTTTGTGCAACAAGAGCTAGTTGAGAAGAGGGAAAATTGGATTACCTATTTACAAGAATATGATCTGGAGTTTAATCCAAGTCATACTATTAAGGGTAATGGCCTATGTCAACTTGCATCCAAAGTGATAGATGTCACAGAGCAAGATATTTCAGGATGGGAGAAGGAAATAGAAATGTATAACATTGAACAAGTTCCCCAGTCAAGCTCAAAAGCGCCATGGTATTCAGACATATGGAAATTCTTAGAGCACAACACCTTTACTACACATTTATCGAATAAACAAAAGAGAGAAATTTTCCTTAAAGCTCTAACTTATCAGCTTGTTCATGGAGTGCTTTTTAGAAAGCACCATAATGGTGTCTTTATAAGATGCCCAAAGCCTCAAGACATAGAGAATGTATTAAGATATTTTCACAACGGACCAACAGGTTGACATCATGTAGGGGATACAACTACACAAAAATTAATAAGGGTTGGTTATTATTGGCCCACCTTATTTAAGGACGTTCATGATTATGCTCATAAATTCCCAAGTTGTCAAATATTTGGTGTTCGATACTAGAAGTCAATCGTCCCACTGCTACCAGTAGTTGTTGAGGAACCTTTCCAACAACGGAGACTAGATGTTATTACAGAAATATTTCTACACTCATCAAAGCAAATCTAATAGATCCTAACAATGATAGATTATTATACTCTTTGGACAGAATAAATTCCTTTAAGACAAGTTAACGACCAAGAATTCATCCAATTCATAAAGCAGAACATTATAACTAGTTTTGGCATTCCAACATGTCTTGTCTTTGATAATGTGACTTTTTTTTCTTTGTTGAAACTTTATGAGTTAGCATTATAAAATGGTAATCTAACTATTATCCACATGGAAATGGTTTAGTAGAGTCAACAAACAAAAATCTCATTCACATAATCAAGAAAATCATTTTCTCTGAGAAAAGGAACTAACACAATGCTTTGGTAAATGTTATGGGATGACCATTTAACTCCTAATCCTTCCCTCAAAACCTCACCATACTTCGTAGTATACGGTAAGGAAGTTATATTGCCTCCTAACCTATATCTCCCAGCCTTACAACTCTCCCAAGAGTCACAAGGAAAATTGTGCCTTCTGGTTCAAAGTAGAATAGATACTTTGCTTAATCTTGAGGAAGAAAGGCTCAAATATAAAGAAATATTTTCGATTCATCAAAACCATATTAAGCATTGGTTTGATAAGAAATCTACAGGGACTAAGAGTTTCAATGTGGGTGACTTAGTATTGAAGTGGGATAAATCCCATGAAGAGAAAGGCAAACACAGGAAGTCCCAATCTTCGTGGATAGACTACTACACCATCAAAGAGAAAGTTGGTCATAACGCTTTCAAGCTGAAATATTTAGATGGGAGGATTGAAACTCTTCCTGTCAATGGAAGATATTTGAAGCACTATTTCCAGTAGAAACTCTAAGTTGTTCTTCCTGTGCAATTTATTTCACTATCGTTTGTTGTTGGTCTTGTGTTTTTTATGTCCAGTTGTGTCCTGTCTTCTTTCATGTTTTGGTCATTGTACATAAATAAGATCTTGTGTGAAAGAGTGCATGGTTTTGTAGGGCTTTGTGGTGCATAAAATAGGAATTGTGACAACCACAACACTTAGATATTTGTTAGTTATTCTTCTTTGTTTGGGAAGATTCCATAGGTTGAGTTAAGTCTGAACATAAAATACGATACATCCAAAAGGAAAACATTGAGGGAACCTATTAGATCTACATCTATTCTAGCATCCAAACCCCTCAACTTGGTGTTAAATCTTCTTGGCATCTTACATGCTTATCCAATCTAGTAGAGAAAGGATAAGGAGAAAATCTAAAGCAAAAAACCCAATATCAGAGGTTATATTAATACTTCTCTAAAGGGGCAACCTCTTATTCTCTCAATAAGTCGGGATCCCTCTTCCACCCATTGAAAATAATAAGTGTCAAAGAACAATCCTGTTAAATAAATAAATAAAGGATGAAAGAAAAGAATGGCTTCATGTGTTGGATGGTGTTGTCATTGATGTCAACCCATGGAGTTGACTGGGTTTGACTTTGAACAAAAACACTAGTCATTGATTTCAGATGGTTAATGAATGCCTCTTAGTAATTATCGGATTACATCAAGATAGAAACTATACCGTTGGATGGTTGACAACCCAAGTATTAGGGTTTGGGTTCCTTGGACTAAGGATGTACCTTGACCCAGTCGAGGGTTTTTGAAGGGTCAAACCATTGGGTTTGTGTTGGATATCTCATTCATTAGATTCTCCTCAAAAATATGTTTCTGTTGATATGTGATACGCCCTGAGAGGCCTCCTGGTTTGAGAGATATTCACAATTGAAGTTAGTGTCCCAAGTGGTAGTGAAATGAAACCTCCTCCTATGGTTTTCAACATATGACATTGTTTATCACTGTAATCTCACCTCGTATAAGTTGCATAACTTCAAAAACCAAAGACAATAAATCAAACATTGACCTAACGCACTCATGTGTCACCTACAAAACATAAGAGGTTTAGTATACAGTTACTTGGAGTTTAATAAGCAAGTTATCAACAATTATTAAATTAAATTAAATTTTTTAAATATCTAACTTAAGGTTTGAAAATAACAATTATATTAAGAAATGGCATCAAACTACCTTCACTCGCAAGGAGTGCCCCTTTCTTGATTTACAAGTCTAATCTATTTTTTCAATGGAAGTGTCTGTCTTAAGTTACAAGGAAATATTTTATCTAAAATTTTAATGCCCTAAAGTTCCTATGGAACCCCTCTCTATCTCCAGCATTCACATAATAAATCCCTCTCTAAAACACTATAAAACAAAGACATATCCTCCTCCAAAACAAAGCATTCTCACATGTTTTTAGCTCTGAAATTCCTTCGACTTACCTGAGGAAATATTCGGACTTCCAAAGTATAGATAGAATACAACAACTTGAATTTTTCAGCCTACCCGAGGACATAACCTCTTCGGCCTCTTAAGGATAGCAAGGTACCTTGAGAAAAGTGTCGTTGTCTTTGATTTTTTCTGGGCACAAGATTCTGAATTAACTTGGGATTCGTTGGATTGTAATTTACACTGTAATTGCAAATTTTTTACAACTCTAAATTTTTGGTTCCTTTGCATATGGCTTGAGATGCTACGTGTTTTTCCTTATTTCTTTCTTTCATTGGTTTATAGATTGAAGAACTGTTATAAACTTCCTAGACTTGAAGAACTGTTATAAACTTCAATTCTAGGACAACGAATTATATTAAGTTTGTTATGACTTGAATTGAGGCAGCATGTCATGTGTGTTAGGTTCCTATTAAGGCAGCAACTTTTAGGACATAGGTTCTTTTCATGACAACATATTTCTTGGGTGGTTTGTATGACTAGGACAGTGAATTATGTTAGGACTGTTCTAGAGTCTATTCTTGGGTATTTTTGTTTGAATTTGGAATTCGTTGGGAAACTCTTTGTAGTGTTCATAAATTTGTAATGATTAAGGGTTTGACCTGCTTGGCAGTGATGTCTCCTCTTGAGAATTGAAGGTACTCAACAAAGTAAGAAGCAGTGCTATTGTTTATATGATTTAGTAGTGGAACTATGTCATTCACTATGATGAATTAAGGTTTGTAACAATAATACAGTAACCTGATTGTATTAACTGTGGTAACATGTACATTAACTGTGTATGATAGCTTGACATATTGACAGTGACCTTCTTTGAGCATAAATATGCACATATAACAACAGCTCTTAGATTTGACAGCTAGACAAGACATTATCATGACAATACAGTGATAATATCCTTGACTTGACAAGTTGTGAATAGTTCTTGCAACTATCCTAACAATAATATGACACTTGAAATATAACTTAAGTATAATGAGTGACTTATGTATATACTATATACAGTTAGTTAGAGTTGTGTTTAGTCTATTGACATGACCTTGTATTAAGGTGACAACTAGTGTATACAATGACTTGAATACAACGGCTAAGCAAATGATGAATTTGACTGATAACATGACAGTTGACATTATCTTGGCATTCACTATTGTAGCAGTTGCCTTGACAGCCTATTAGGATTGGCATCTAGTGGTACAGTGTCAACAAGTGATGTGACTATATGTGATGAGACAACAAGTGACACATTGATACATTAACCTAGATTGGCAAACTAAAGTGTGAATTGACATGACATAACCAGTGGACCTAACATACAGATGCTTGACATCTGCTTGATACCTTAACATGACAAATACCTTGATTAAGAAGTGAACCATTGATTGACTTAGTGGGCATTCTATGGTGTTTGACTTTGAACCTTACATTGAGTTTACATTTAGTTGATAAGTGTCTTGACTTTAACTATACTTGACTAAGACACTATATGACAATGTTGCATTACTATTGATTTGACATCTAGATAAGACATTGACATTGAGTTGACACCTTAAGTTTGGCATGACTTATTGACTTGACCCATAGATTAAGGAACATAGACATATGACAGTGATGACCTATGATTTGACTTGTAGTGATGACCTAGAGAGAGAGAGAGAGTACAAAAGACAACACTATAACCTTGTAGGGAACTAGGACTTGAAGAAAATATCATACAATTGTACAAGCATATTGACGTAAAGATGGATAGTAGGGTTTGACCAGTTAAGTAGCATTGTTTACATGTATGTTGGTAGCTCTCCGAGGATAGAGCTTGAGAGCATTGGTTGCAGGTCATAGGGATGACCTAAGGCACCTTGGTTTGTGCCATCATTTGATAGCAGTGCCAGATGGTTGCAACATTGTGAGAAGTTTGGAATAATGAAGCAGCGTGAAGTATGATTGTCTACATATGAGCCTTGATGCTTATTCATTTGTGACATGTAGTGGTAGCTAGAATTTTGAGTTATTAATGTTAATCAGTGATCAGATGTGTAGTGATCTATGTGATGTGTAGTTGAGCAGTGACAATGATGTGTAGTTACTTTGATGTGAAGAATTGTGCAGTGATCAATTTGATTGTTCAATGATTAGTCGCTACCAAGATTTGACAGATATACAACCTATTCTTTACATATTTAATATATTGATTCAAAGCACAGGGGGATCTAGTCTGAAAATTGTGAAACACGGTCCGTCGACTCTTTAGGGTGGCGAGGTGGTGCAATGAAGGTGATTGGAGTCACCTTCAAGTTATGGCCTGAGAACACTTCGGGGTGGTAGGGTGGTGCTAGGGCAAGTTGTGGATTTCAGAGGGCATTGTGGCGTCCATTCAGTTGTGGCTGATAAACTAATAGGGCAATGAAGCATCCTTTCTGACAGCAACTAGTAAACAGAGTGTTGGGGCACTCATCAGGTTGTGACCTGATCTACAGGGCATTGGGGCATCCTTCTGGTTGCAATAGGATATTAGGGTCTAGTAGTGTCATATAGGTTGTAGCCTATGAATTAGGGGGTTGACTCCTCCCTCAGTTGTAGCTAAAATCTTGATGTAATCAATTTTCCTTTAACAAGGAGAAGACAATTACTAAAGAAGCGTTCAATGGTTTTTGACCCAGAGGGGGTTTTCCACCTAAAAATATTTTTGTCCTCTATTTTATCTTTCTTCATTATTTTATGGTGTTGTCTACCGTTGATAATTGTTTATGATCATCTGAAGAATAAAAATAATAAAAACTGAGGATTAACTAATGCTCTGAAAAATGACTAAAAGAGTTTATTACTAAGAAATATTGATTCACCCCCCTCTCAGTATTTCCAACAATTGGAATCAGAGCTTGGTTCCTTCAGTGAAAGCTTAATCGCTGGAAGGTAGTTTACAGAGCATAGAAATGGTAAAGTTAAAGAAGCAGGTTGAAAAGATATCAAAGGAAGGTACAGTTACAAAAAAATATGAAGAAAGTGAGTATTGTGTACCAACCCTTGATTTTGATGCAGATAATTACTGGATATGCGAATCCAGGATAAAAGTACATTTGCAGGCACATGGAGTATGGGAATCGATTGTTTCTGGAGACACATCTACTGATGAAGCTAAAATGTACAAATCAAAGGCCATGAATGTAATTTTGAATGTTCTGCCAAATTCTTTGAAAAGAAAAGTTGATCAATGTTCAACAACTAAAGCTCTTTGGAAAAAGTCTCATAATCTCTATTCAACAAAGCAATAAGGTCAAGATGTTATTGAAAATTTGGATCCTTCATATTATGATGAAGAAATTGGAGAAATGAGCAAGACAGTTTCAAAATCAAGTGATCAATGTGATAAAGGAACTCAAAATTCAAAAGGAAAAGACAAGACTTTTGGAAGCAGAATTGAAGATAGCAAAATAACTCATCAAAGAAAATGAGGAGTTTGAGAATATGATTAGCAATGTTAGAACTTAATTGGAAGAAATAAATAATGCAGAGACACAAGACCTCAAGAGAGAAGTGCAACAGAAGAAACAAGAACCTGACATAGCGTTTGCAGAGATTAGCAGGCTCAAACAATAGATGTAGGAAGCAGAAATTGAAAGGAAGGAATCTGATCAAAGCTACATATCCACCGCAGTTGACCAAAAGCAAAAGGAATTGGAAACCTGTTAAGTTGAACTAAGTAGGCTCAAGATTGAAAATGAGGAGTAGAAGGAACATATATAGGCTCTCAATATAGAAGTAGAGAAGACCACCCTTCTTAAACTATAGGTTGAGGAGGCTGAAAAAAGAAGGGAGATCTTGAAAACATGGTTTCAAGAAGATCTTGCTCAAAATCAAGAAGAACTTGATGCAACCCATGATGAGATCAACAAACTCAAGGGATTGCAAAAAAATCACTTGCAAGATAAGATAGATGAAGCAAAAATGAAGGCAATTAAAGTTGGTAAAGCTCCAATTGATGAAGGTACAAGCTCCACATCTTCACAGGATGATTCTAAGAAGGAAGTTGATCTAAGTGAAAAGCCAAAGAAGAATGTTGCAACTCCAAAGAACAATACCAACATAGTCAAGAGAAAAGGATGACAACAAACTACAACATTGCCTCCAAAAAAGAATGATAAATCTTCTAGATATGTTCGTTTATTTAATGGTTTTTTTTTGGTGTGCTAACTATGGACATATGACCAGGGATTGTAAAGTTGTATACATGTAAAATTATCAACGACCATTGAATCTGAATGAACCATTCATGTACACACACGTATTTAGTGATTATTGCTTTTTATGTGCTAACTATGGACATATGGCTAGGGTTTGTGAAGTTTCTGGCAAGTACAACTATTATCAGTAAAACCCTAGAAGCAAGTTTGCAAGATCACAAGATAGACACCAAACGAAATCTTCTATGAATGACATTGAATGTTACCACTGTCATAATTATGCACACATGGCTCATCACTACGAGTACAAGATGGAATCAACCATGAATGAAAATCTTGACGATGAGAATAATAAGTTTTGGAGAAGAAAACAGGTACAGGATGAACAAGTACAAGATGAGCAAGAAAAGCAAGAAGGCAAGAAGGTCTCAACAATTATTCTTTCAAGATTCATAACAGGTTGTAAGGAATCAATAATTGCTTCGGTTAATGACTCAAGTCAAGATGGTTTGTTAAATGACTCACTATTCTGAATGATTCAACTCATTGACTCCTTGAAAATTGAAGAGGAGTCTATGTAGCAGTGTATGGCACAAGTATACAATTGACAGACAGATAGTTTGAACAAGACGGTAGTTTCATTGCATGTTCAGGGGGAGCAGAACAATTGAAGGATTACAGGTTCACAAAGGAAGGTTTCTCTTCAAGGGAAGCACATACAGGACACAGGTCCATAGGGATCGTCATTGAAAAACTATTATGAGAAGGCTTCTCATCAGGGGGAGCACAAGTAAATAACAGGTCCACATGAAGGAAGCAAATTCTTAGGGGGAGTAATCCTTTGTCATTAATGTCAAAGGGGGAGGGAAAAACCTGAGAAGGAGATTAAAATATTGAGAAGGAGGTGAAGCATGATGTTAGGGGGAGTTGTGCTCACATGAGGAGTAAGTGTGTTTCCATCAATCACAAAGGGGGATATTTTTCGATGGTGTTGTTATTGATGTCAACCCATGGAGTTGACTCGATTTGACTTTGACCAAAAACACCATTCATTGATGTCATATGTTTAATGAACACATCTTAGTAATTTTTGGAATACATCAAGATAACAACTATATTTTTGGATGGTTGAAAACCCAAGTCCTAGGGTTTGGGTTCCCTGGACTAAGGATGTACCCAGACATTGGCAACGGATTTTGAAGGGTAAAACCATTACGTTTGTGTTGGATATCTAGGTCATTATATTCTCCTCAGAAATATGTTTCTGTTGATATGTGGTATGCCCCGAGAGGCCTCCTGGTTTGAGAGATATTCACAATTGAAGTTAGTGACCCCAATTTTTGGGCTAAAACCCCAAGGGGTAGTGACATGACACCTCCTCCTACGGTTTTCAACATATGACATTGTTTATCACTGTAATCTCACCCCGTATAAGTTACATAACTTCAAAAACCAAAGACAATAAATCAATCATTGACTTAATACACTCATGTGTCACCTACAAAACACACCAAAGAGGGTTAGTGTACAATTACTTAGAGTTTAATAAACAAGTTATTAACAATTACTAAATTAAATTAAATTTATTAAACATCTAACTTAAGGTTTGAAAATAACAATTATATTAAGAAATGGCATCAAACTACCTTCACTCACAAGGAGTGTCCCTTTCTTTTACAAGTTTAATCTAATTTTTTATTGGTAGTGTCTCTCTTATTAAGTTACAGGGCATATTTTATTTAAAATTTTAATGCCCTAAAGTTCCTATGGAACCCTCTCTATCTCCAACATTCACATAATAAATCCCTCTCTAAAACACTATAAAACAAAGACATATCCTCCTCCAAAACATAACATTCTCACATGTTTTTAGCTCTAAAGTTTCTTCGACTTACTTGAGGAAATATTCGGCCTTCCGAAGTAGAGATAGCATACAATAGCTTGAATTTTTCGGCCTACCTAAGGACAGAACCTCTTCGGCCCCCTAAGGATAACAAGGTAACTTGAGAAAAGTATCATTGTCTTTGATATTTTTTGGGCACAAGATTATGAATTAACTTGGGATTTGTTGGATTTTAATTTACATTGTAATTGCAAAATTTTTACAGCTCTAGATTTTTGGTTCCTTTGTGTATGGCTTGACATGTTAGGTATTTGGCCTTATTTCTTTCTTGTTAAAATTGGAAACTAGGGCCAAACTCAATGTGGGTCTTCTTATTCATGGCAGCTGATATTTTTCTTGGATTTCTCTCATCGAGAGGTGTAGGATTGATCTAAAGACCATCCGATTCCAATAAGTATTCATGGAGATATGAATTTATTTGAGTTATGGGACAATTTGTCAAGGTCGGCCAGCAACCAAATTCCCCCCATCTATCCTCAATGTTTTACTAAAAAATGAGGTGGCTTGAAAGTCATTTGTCACTCATCTCATGTGATATTTTCCACTCCACTCATTTGGGTTTTGGTGGAAGGAAAAGTCACTAACCCTATATGTTGTTATGGAAGCCTAAATCCTATACACTGCCATGTTATGGAAGCCTAAATTCTATATGTTTTCATGGAATGGAATCCTAATTCCTATATGTTGTTATGGAAGCCTAAATCCTATCGTTGTAATGAAGGGATCCTATTGCTATCACCCTAATGCTATCATAGAGGATCTATCCTACCTTAGTCGCAGTAAGGAAGTAAACACTAATGATGCCCTAAATCTAATATGTTGTTATGTGAGGATGATCTAACACGAAGAAGGCTTTAACGTAGTGGAGAAAGCATCTATAACGCAGGTCTAAGAGACCTTATGATGCTGATCTATGAGACCCTAAATCTATTGTCAATGTTCCCTAGCCGTAGGCTTGTATGAATATTTATTAGCAGAAAAAGGAGAGATATATACAGCCTTATAATGTTATCCATGTGCTCTAAAAGCAAGTCTAATAAGAGACCTTAAGACATTGTCAAGAGGAAGTCTATTCGTTTTCCTAAGGATGTTATATACAACAATCCTATATACATTCTCTCGAAGGAATGACTTCAGATGAGGACAGTATATGGATCAGCCTGTATATCAGTGATATATATGTCTACACTCTTTCATGGTTGATGAATGCTGCAATATGATGTAAAGGGGTGCAGCATAATGTGATGGATGCAGCAGCATGGTATAGTAAGGTGCATGGAGCAACATGTTTAGATGCAGCAATTGGATGTAGCATGGTGTTAGAGACAACAGTGAGTGGTGCAACATAGTGCACAATGATGGGTACAACAGTATGATGGTGCAGCATAGTGCACAATGATGGAATGGTGCAGCATAGTGCACAATGATGGGTACAATAGTATGATGGTGCAGCATAGTGCACAATGATGGAATGGTGCAACATAGTGCACAATGATGGGTATAGCAGTATGATGGTGTAGCATAGTGCACAATGATGGAATGGTGCAACATAGTGCACAATGATGGGTACAACAATATGATGGTGTAGCATAGTGCACAATGATGGAATGGTGCAACATAGTTCACAATGATGGGTACAACAGTATGAAAAATGCAGCATAGTGCACAGTGACAGTGGTGCAACACAGTGATGCATAGTGCAGTATGATGCATAGTGCAGCATGATGAATAGTGCAACATGATGATGAAGAGCAGCATGTTGGGTACAGCCTGATGAGGTACAACTCAGTGATGGTTTAGCATGGTGTAGCACAGTGATGATGGACATGGTGATGGTGCAGCATAGTGCATATCAATGATTATGGACATGGTATGATGGTGCAGCATGGTGCATCACAGTGATAGGTATAGCAAGGTGATGGAATCACTTGTGTCTAGATCAGCTACCTCATGTGACATCTTCTTAGAGAAGATGTCTGCTCTTATTTTGATAAGTTAAGATGTTGACTTCTAATGTGTATGTACTATCTCTCTCTCTGTTGAACTATTGAAGAACATATAAGAAGAATTTATCAAGGGTTTCCCCAGATTGGGGTTTTCCCTGGCTGGCGCCACATCTTGTGTCCTCTTGCATTGGCTTGTCTTCTGCAATTTATGTTTATGTTCTATCTTCATTTTACTATCATGCTAAATGTGATTTCTAATCTGGAAGTAATATTGAGCTGATATGGAAAATTGAAGTAAATTTTCTCTCAGCATAGAACATACCTAAAATTACATTGGTATCAGAGTTGAGGAGAAGAAAAAGCCCAAACAAGAGTGAAAGAGCAATCACCAAAGATAGTTGGAAAGGACAAAAAAGGCTCAATGGGTTCCTCATCCCACTTGAAATTCACCAAGGGTGAAGTCGAAGCAGAGAATATTATCTGAGTGGTGTAGCGGAAGCATCTGGTGGCCTACCTAAAGGTCACTTCAATAGGAATTTTCAATCTAAGGGTGGAAGGAAAGGCAGATTCCTTGCTTGCAATAAATTTGGCCATTATGTGAGCGAGTGTCCAAATAGAAGGGACACATCACTTGATGATGATAATAATCATTCTTGGGGCATATTCAATGATTGGAAGAATGACAGGTTCAATGGAAAAGGAAAAGAGAATGTAGGTCATCAAGGAAATGGATAACTCTTCAAAGAAAGCAAGGAAATCCAGGTATGAAGAATCAAATGTTGTTTCTGATAAGCTAAAGGAGTATTATCTTAAATTGGCCCTCTCCACTACTTCTCCTCTAGACTCTTTGGGAATATAGCTTATTGATAGTATTGCTTCAAGGCACTTCATCAGATAGAAGGAAGCTCTCTCTAATTTGGTAGAGATGGAAACAATCATGGGGATTATACTTGGAGTCAATGCCAACTATCCCAGAAAGGGTGTAAGGAATGTTACCCCTCAATTGAATAAGGGTAACACGATTCATTTACAAGAAATTCTTTATTTACTTGATCTCAAGAAGAACTTGGTGTCCATTTCGGCAATGTAAGTCAAAGGTTTCAATGTGGCATTCATCGATGGAAAGGTACGTGTTTGAAAATGGAATTTTCAAAGATGCTTTTACTCATGGGTTCAGGGCTGGAAATTTGTATCAAGTTGTAGGAAGTCCATTGGGGACCATGTCATGTGACACATCTCTTCAATGGCACTGGAGGTTTTCCCATCTTCATTATAAGGCCCTACCCGATGTGAGTCAGATGGTGAAAGGGATGCTTGAATTCATGAAGAGCATGAAGGTACATGTCCAAGATGTACCAAAGGAAAACTTATAAGGGGAAAATTCCCCTCATGTAGGAGGACCTTAGATGTGGAACAACCTAAGGGGTTTGAGATTCATGATTGGGAATCTCAAGTATGCAAGTGGAAGAAATCTCTCTATGTTTTAGAGCAAACACCCCAGGCTTGATATGAGAGGATTGATAGTTGTCTGATGAAGTTGAGATTCACTAGGAGTGAAGCCGATCCAAACCATTGCTTGAAGGTGGTGGATGATAGACCTCTCATACTGGTACCTTATGAGGATGACCTCTTTCTGATAGGTGAAAACCCTCTCATTTGAAAAAGTAAGAGGGAGTTGAATTCCGGATTTGGAATGATGAATTGCAAGCCTGTGACTACCTCAATGAAGCCTAACTTTAAGATGTGATAGTGATGTCGGACCTGATTTGGGAAATGCCTTCGAGTTTCATAAACTCATACTAGCATTGATGTTCTTGGTGAACTCTCGTTTGGATATATGTTTTGCAATTAGCATGTTGAGCTCATAAATGGATGAGCCTCACTGGATTGGTGCCAAGAATATTTTAAGATATCGTCAAGGAAAAATCTCTCATAGATTGAGATATACTGCTGAAAAAGTGAAGCTGGATGATTATTCTAATGTTGACTGGGCAGGTAGTATGGAGGATTACAAGAGCACTTCTAGGGGCTGGTTCTCTTTGGGTTCTACTTCGATATCCTAGATGAGCAGGAAGCAGAAGTCAGTTGCTTTGAGAACCAATGAGGTTGGATACATAGCAGTGAGTATGGCCTCCTGTGAAGCTGTCTAGTTTTGGAAGCTCTTCATTAAGCTGTTTGGACATGTGTTGGATACCATCGTGATCTTCTATGACAACCAGAGGGGGATTCATTTGTTGAGGAATCCAATTTTCTTTGATTTCTCCAAGAATATAGACATCAGGTACCACTTTATCTGGGATATGATACATCAAGGAGCAAGAAGGCTCCATCGTATTGGTACTGATGTGCAGGTCGTCGATATTCTATTGAAGCCCCTGGGAAAGGTCAAATTCTTGACTTTCTGAGAACGACTAGGAGTTGTGGAGAGACTTTCTCCTAAGGGTCCTGTATGATATGGACATTGAGCTCTGGAAGCTCAAGGGGGCTTGGGGGTACTTCTTGGAGCGATGAGAAACCATAGGGTGAGTGGTTCAACCTTCCCCTAGTGGTTTGCTATGTAGGTAGGATGAGTAGTTCATCCCTCTTCTATCGAGACATAGTCATAGGGTGAGTGGTTCAACCTTCCCCTAGTGATTTTTTGTGTACATGGTGAGTGGTTCAACATTCCCTTGGGATACCCCTGGCGACATGTAAGCTAGATGAGTAGTTCATTCTTCTCTTGCTAAGACATCCTACCCATGTAGTCTGGGACTCAAGGGAAGTACCTCTCATCTGGCCAATGAGTAGGGAAATAAGGATAGGGACCATAGTAGTATCGATTGACTCATCGTGTTACTACCGTACTCCCTATGCTAGGATGATATTGATCTGGGATCAATTGGAACTGACTTTGGGTCAATAAGAGTGATATAACTCACTCTCTTTTGGAACAGATTTCGGATCAGTAAGAGTGATATGAAACACTCTCTTTATTGGAATTGATTTCGGATCAGTAAGAGTGGTATGAGACACGCTCTTCTATATGGGATTGACTTTGGGTCAGTAGAAGATGGTATGATACAATCTCTATCACTTATTTTTCTTCTTCTTCTTAGTTCAACACAGTAGAGTAGAGCAGTGCAGAGCACTGATGGAAGAGATATTATAGTATGGTATATGGATTAGCAGATGGAGTTCTCCCTAGTTTAGAGGGAGTGTTAAAATTAGCAACTGGGGACAAAATCCATGTGGGTATTCTTATTCATGGTAGCTAATATTTTTCTTGGATTCCTCTCATTGAGAATTGTAGGATTGATCTAAAGATCATCCAATTCCGATAAGTATTCATGGAGATATGAATTTATTTGTGTTATGGGACAATTTGTCAAGGTCGGCCAACAACCAAATTGCCCCTATCTATCCTCAACGTTTTACTATAAAAGGAGGTGGCTTGCAAGTCATTTTTCACTCATCCCATGTGATCTTTTCCTCTCCACTCATTTGGGTTTTGGTGGAAGGAAAAGTCACTAAGACTATACTCTGTTATGGAAGCCTAAATCCTATACATTTTCATGGTATGGAAGCCTAATTCCTATACGTTGTTATGGAATCCTAAATCCTATCACTGTCATGAAGGGATCCTATTGTTGTCACCCTAACATTGTCATGGAGGAACTATCCTACTTTAGCCGCAGTAAGGAAGTAAACACTAATTATGCCCTAAATCTAATACTCTGCTATGTGACGATGATCTAACACGAAGAAGGCTTTAACGTAGTGGAGAAGGCATCTATAACGCATGTCTAAGAGACCTTATGATGTTGATCTATGAGAACCTAAACCTCCTGTCAATGTGCCCTAGCCGCAGGCTTGTATGAAGATTTATTAGCAGAAAAAGGAGACATATATACAACCTTATAACGTTGTCCATGTGCTCTAAAAGAAGGTCTAATAAGAGACCTTAAGACACTGTCAAAAGGAAGGCTATTCGCTATCCTAAGGATGTTATCTACATCGGTCCTATATACAATATCTCAGAGGAATGACTTCAAACGAGGATAGTATATGGATCTGCCTGTATATCTGTGATATATATGTATGCACTCTTTCATGGTTGATGAATGTTGCAACATGATGTAAAGGGGTGTAGCATGATGTTATGGATGCAGCAGCATGGTATATTAAGGTGCATGGAGCAACATGTTCAGATGTAGAAGTTGGATGCAGCATGGTATTAGAGACAACAGTGAGTGGTGCAGCATAGTGCACAATGATGGGTACAATAGTATGATGGTGCAGCATAGTGCACAATGATGGAATGGTGCAGCATAGGGCATAATGATGGGTACATCAGTATGATGGTGCAACATAGTGCACATTGATGGAATGGTGTAGCACAGTGCACAATGACAGGTACAAAAGTATGATAGTGCAGCATAGTGCACAGTGATGGAATGGTGCAGCATACTGCACAATGATGGGTAAAACAACATGAAAAGTGCAGCATAGTGCGTAGTGACATTGGTGCAGAACAGTGATGCATAGTGCAGTATGATGCATAGTGCAACATGATGAATAGTGCAGCATGATAATGAAGAGTACCATGCTGGGTACGACATGATGACGTAGAGCTCAGTGATGGTGCAGCATGGTACATCACAGTGATGATGGACATGGTGATGGTGCAGCATGGTACATCACAGTGATGATGGACATGGTGATGGTGCAGCATGGTGCAGATCAGTGATGATGGACATGGTATGATGGTGTAGCATGGTACAACACAATGATAGGTATAGCAAGGTGATGGAATCACCCGTGTCCAGATCAGCTACATCATGTGACATCTTCTTAGAGAAGATCTCTTCTCTTATTTTGATAAGTCAAGATGCTGAATTATGATGTATATGTACTATCTCTCTCTTTGTTGAACTATTGAAGAACATATAAGAAGAATTGATCAAGGGTTCCCCACATTAGGGTTTGTCCCTAGATGGCGCCACATCTTGTGTCCTCTTGGCTTGGCTTGTCTTCTACGATTTATGTCTATGTTCTATCTGCCTTTTACTATCATGCTAAATGTGATTGCTAATCTGGAACTGATATTGAGCTAATATGGAAAATTGAAGTAAATTTTCTCTTAGCATAGAACATACCTAAAATTAACATTTCTTTCGGTGGTTTAAGGCTTGAAGAATTTTTATAAACTTCAATTCTAGGATAATGAATTATATTATGTTATGACTTGAATTGAGGCAATGTGTCATGTGTGTTAGGTTCCTATTAAGGCAACAACTTTTAGGACATAGACAACGTATTTCTTGGGTGGTTTGTATGACAAGGATAGTGAATTATGTTAGGACTCTTCTAGAGTCTATTCTTAGGTAATTTTGTTTGAATTTGGAATTTGTTGGGAAACTCTTTGTAGTGTTCAAAAATTTGTCATGATTAAGGGTTTTCCCTGCTTGGTAGTGATGTCTCCTCTTGAGAATTGAAGGTACTCAACTAAGTAAGAAGTAATGCTATAGTTTATATGATTTAATAGTGGAACTATGTCATTCAATATAATGAATTAAGGATTGTAACAATAATATAGTAACTTGATTGTATTAATTGTGATAACATGTACATTGACTATGTTTGATAGTTTGACATATTGACAGTGACCTTCCTTGAGCATAAGTATGCACATATAACAACAGCTCTTAGATTTGACAGCTAGACAAGACATTATCATGACAATATAGTGACAATATCCTTGACTTGAAAAGTTGTGAAGAGTTCTTGCAACTGTCCTAACAATAATATGAGTCATGACACCTGAAATACAAATTAAGTATAATGAGTGACTTATGTATATACTATATACAGTTAGTTAGAGTTGTGTTTGGTCTATTGACATGACCTTGTATTAATGTGCAAACTAGTGTATACAATGAATTGAATACAACAACTAAGAAAATGATGAATTTGACTGATAACATGATAGTTGACATTATCTTGGCATTCACTATTGTAGCAGTTGCCTTGACAACCTGTTAGGATTGGCATTTAGTGGTATAGTGTCAACAAGTGATGTGACTATATTTGATGAGACATGTGACACATTGATACATTAACCTATATTGTGTTTGTCCTTGAAACTTACATTGAGTTTACATTTAGTTGATTAGTATATTGACTTTAACTATACTTGACTAAGACACTATATGACAATGTTGCATTACTATTGATTTGACATCTAGATAAGACATTGACATTGAGTTGACACCTTAACTTTGGCATGACTTATTGACTTGACCCATAGATTAAGGAACATAGACATATGACAGTGATGACCTAGGATTTGACTTGTAGTGATGACCTAGAGAGAGTGTACAAATGACACAATTGTAACCTTGCAGGGCAGCAGGACTTGAAGACAATATCATCCAATTGTACAAGCATATTGACGTAAATATGGATAGCAGGGTTTGACCAGTTAAGAAGCAGTGTTTACACGTATGCTGGTATCTCTCCGAGGATAGAGCTTGGGAGAATTCGTTGCAATTCATAGGGATGACCTGAGGCACCTTGGTTTGTGCCATCATTTGATAATAGTGCCAGATGGTTGCAACATTGTGAGCAGTTTGGAATAGTGAAGCAACGTGAAGTATGATTGTCTACATATGAGCCTTGATTCTTATTCATTCGTGACGTGCAGTGGTAGCTAGTGTTTTGAGATATTAATGTTAAGCAGTGATAAGATGTGCAGTGATCTATGTGATGTGTAGTTGAGCAGTGACACTGATGTGTAGTTACTTTGATGTGTAGCATTGTGCAGTGATCAGTTTGATTGTTCAGTGATTAGTGGCTACCAAGATTTGATAGATATACAACATCTTCTTTACATATTTACTATATTGATTCAAAGCACAAGGGAGTCTATTCTGAAAATTGTGAAACGTGGTCTGTCAACTCTTCAGGGTGGCAGGGTGGTGCAAGGCAGGTAATTGGATTCACCTTCAAGTTATGGCCTGAGAACACTTCAGCGTAGTAGGGTGGTGCTAGGGAAAGTTTTCCCTTGCACAAGGCATTGTGGCACCCATTCAGTTGTGGCATCCATTCAGTTGTGGCTGATAAACTAACAAGGCAACGAAGCATCCTTTCCACCAATAGGTAGTAAACATAATCTTGGGGCACTCATCGGGTTGTGGCCTAATCTATAGGGTGTTGGGGCGTCCTTCTAGTTGCAATAGGATATTAGGGTCTAGTAGTTCCCTACAGGTTGTAGCTTATGAATTAGGGGGTTGAATCATCCCTCAGTTGTAGCTGAAATCTTGATGTAATCAATTTTATTTTAACATGGAGAAGACAATTATTAAAGAAGCGTTCGGTGGTTTTTGACCTAGAGGGGATTTTCCACCTAAACATATTTGTGTGCTCTGATTTATCTTTGTACATTGTTGTTTGGTGTTGTTTACTGTTAGTTATTATTTATGATCATCTGAAGAAGAACAATAATAATAAGTGAAGATTAATTAATGCTTTGAAAAAGATTAAAAGGTTCTTATTTATAAGAAACATTGATTCACCCCTCCTCTCAGTATTTCCAACATCCTGTGCAGGGAGGTGAAGCAAGTGACTTCGTCTGAGTATAATTAGGATCGTTGGCAATGAAGCAACGATTGTGCTCCTGTAGTGACTCCATTGAGGTATTGTCCAAGCTTGCGGGCAGTAGAGCAACACTAGAGATGAAACTCATACTTTGAATATCTTAAATGCATCGTGCATATTACCCTTTCCTAAATTGAAACAATTTTTATATGGCATATCTTTTGTGTTTTTGAACCAAGTAAAGGGAAGTAAGGTGTTATGTTAACAACCAGGTCGAAAGGGGAAGTCAAGGAAATCTAATTAGTGAATAAATAATTCTTGAATGACTAACCATTTAACTAAAAGGTTATTCCTAGGCAGAGAATTTGATGTTCGTCCAATGTGTCACCAAGTGTTGTCGCTACTACAACACCCTCCAAAACTTCACTACATTCATGTTTTGAAGCCTACTAAACTATCACATCAAGTAGTGTTTGGTCGTCAAGTGTATTTTCAAGTCATCCAACATGTTTCAAGTGTTGTTTATCATTCCCAAGTGTTTTCACATTGGTTTAGAACATCTTTAGTGCACTTCATGGTTACAATACATTTGTTTGTCATAAAACAACACTTTTGGTCACAGTCGCACACACTTTTTTTATTATGCTTGGGGAGTGTTTTTAAACTCTTGTTTTGATGTGTATTTCTCATTTTTCACTCTTGTCTAAGTTTTATAGATGCATTGTTATGTGTCGCATTGTATTTTATGTCTGAACTCATTGTATTTTCCCCTCATTTTATATTTTAGAATTAGACAAATTTTGGTTGCACAAGCTAGCCCACTAAGGGTAGGAGAGCACATAAGCGCACCCTTAAGCCTTATTCGAGACTCGTTCCATGTACCAAAGTGTGCCCTACGCCCTCCAAGATTGCATAACATACTCCCAAGCATCATTCCCCTTCCCTATTCCAAAATACACCCAGAAAAATCAAGTCTTCCTCTTGAGCGCACTCTTTCGACTTGAAGAACTACGCCCTCTTGAGTGCACCTTGAACCAACAAATTATTTTCCCTTTGCTTTGAATATGTTCCCTATGCCCTCCTTGGCTCTCTTGAGCACACAACACACTTGGGAAGGCCAAAGCTCAACCCTTCATCCTTCGAATTTGTGCCCTGTGCCCTCTTGTCCTCTCTTGATCGCATAGCTCACTTAGGAAGGTTGAGGCTATTATCACTTAAGTTTTCCCAAAAGTTGTAAGAAAGGGAAAGGATGCTGAGGTAACCACAGACCAATATTTTAGATATAGAATCTAGCCAATCTGTATCCAGAGAGGGCTCTCTCTTTATGATTTAGCTTTGTTTTTTAAAGGTATTAGGCTAGTTATGAATTTCAAGGGTTTTGTTTGAGTTTGGGTGCTAATAATCAATAGAACAGAGAGGTAAGACAAAGTAGTTCAGTCTATTGGGCTAATGGAGTCAAAGAAGATAGCTTTCTGGATTTGGTTTCTTAACAAAGGATGTCCTCGCAGAGCAAGGTAGTCAAACAGGGAACAAATAAAGACTTGAAATAGATGGAATGGGCTCAAATGGGGTGAAGGGAAATTAAGAATTCTTCAACCTATTTAAAGAGGGAAAATGGATGATTACTGATAAGGAGCAGTGAAGTGTTCATTAACAAATAATCAACATGAAAGAATTAGGGAAACATGAGAAATTAAGATTTCACTACTTATCTTAATTCTGAAGAAAACACATAGAACAATAATGACTGAAAACAGAGTGCAATCAAGCATATTCTGAAATTAAATCTTTCTTTATCATTCAGATTTTGAAACAAAGATGATATAATAAACTAAGAAAACTTTAAAACACAAGATATAGAGGACTTATTGATCCGGTGATTGATTCAAGAAGTCTGTGACAAGTCCTCTACTTTAATTCCTCATCCAGTAAGCCATACAACAGTTGATTCCAACAGCTCTTTATTCCAGAAAATCAATATTATAGCAAAGTCTAGGAATCCACCCTCAATACTCCATTTGAGTGGGTATTTATGAAGAAAATTATACAACAAATATCTCAATGAGATAATATCTAGGATGACTCAAAATAGTTTACAAAAAATAGAAACAGCTAGCCTTGAAAATAGGGAAAAGATGAACTGATGTTGTGCTAGTCCTGTTTTTGTTGAATGTGTTAGAGGCAGGCCCTAGGATTCAGCTTGCAACTATCTTCTTCAGTAACTCTGCGTTGGTTGTTTGTCTCAACTAATACTCTTTAACCTTGATCTGATACCCTTTGACCTTTTCAACTCTGTTCATCTCTGTCTGGTATTTAGCCCAAAATTTCCTTTTTCCAAGGGTAACAGTGCAACTATGGATCTCTCTGTGGCTGGTATGTTGAGTCCTGCGGAGATTGCTGAGAAGTCCTGGCAATTGATGCACCAATAACTGATTGTTTGAGATAGTTTGAAAGGTGCCTATGTTTACAGAGGAAAACTGTATACTGCAAGTGGAATGGTCGGTTCGGAATTCATCGATGTAGCTTTTCTGGTCGAGTGGCGTCGAGAAACTGGAGCAGATCATTTTTTGCACGAGATTGCGATATGTAGCAAAATATAGCAAAAATGACATTTTATCCTTTTTATTTGACAAAATGAAGTTTTGGCGGGAATTTTTGATTTGATTGGGCGGATGATTTAAGCGGTATCAGAGTGATGTCAGCGTGGCGGGTGACATGGTGGATGACATCAGTGGTTGACGTGGTGGATGACATCAGCAAAGGGTTGTAAGCAGTTTTGCCCGCACCGCTTTTGGGGCTGAGCAGTTTTGGGCAAAGGGCGAGCAAGCACCCCAGATGGGCGACGCGTGGCAGAGTACGGGTGCAAAACCATCGGGCCCCCACGAGTTAACTCTCGGTCGCAAGGTGGATTGCAATATGAATATAGGCCGTTGGATGATAACGAGTTTGATCAAACGGTGGACGGGCGCTGGAGATGGCGGGATGTTAAGCTGCGGCCCGGCGTTTTTATAAATGATTTTAATCATTTCCGGGTTGGTTTTAATGGTCGGGGTAATGGTTATTAGTCAACCCAAATGGCTAATTAATTTCGATTTCGAAGTGGGGTTTAGGTTATTAATAAATTTCAAATAAATCTATTAATCCCTATTTAACTATATAATGGTTATATACCATCGGGGCGGGAATACATAAAAATCAGGGTTTTTAATATAATTACATACTACGGGAAGGTTTAACGTTTATATGGGATTTATATAATAAACATGTTAATTGTTAATATGAATTATGAAATAAAAAGCGCTAAGTTTAAAAACAATTGTCTTTTGTGGTTAAACTTAGGCTTTGAAGGGGAAGAAGGGGTTTATATGAGGAATATTTGCCATTTTCCTAAGTAAAATAGGAATTTACTTAGGCAATATTTATGAAGTGGAATGAGTGATTTATGAATGATATTAAGAACAGATCTTAATACTTTGGGGAAATTAGTGAAATCTTTAGGGAAAAGTATGAAGGGGAATTAGTTATTTAACCTTGCCTCGCTTGAGCTGCATCAAGTATAATGTCTGCCATTGCACAAGTATAATGGTTGGTAGTCCCCCTTTTACATTGCATCCGGGGGTCACAAGGAGGGTGGATACCCCCCCTGTTGGGGGTTAAGAAGAATGGTGGTAGCCCCCCTGCACGAGGTCCAGGGCAGTTCCCCAAGAAAAAAAATTTGGACCCTATATTAGGTCGGCGAACCTACCTATGTTTTTGTGCATGGATTTTGCACATGGTTTTGGGCATGATGGTTTTCAGTCCATGGTATTTTGTAGATCCAGTCAAGGGAACTATTATTATGTTCTAATCCAGGGTTAATCGATTGGGGTTTATGGATGCTTCAACATGTATATATATATATATGTATTGTAACATTGAAAGGAACATAATGAAAAATAAATATGGTAGTCCTAGTTTTTGGATCCAAGAGAAAATCTTTGTGTATATATGTGTTATGTTTTATGCTCGCGCTATTATTTATTTTATCTTTTAGAATTCGTATGCAGGTAATTTTTGTATGTGTTAAAACCTTCATTTGATATCAGAGTTGTTTTGGCTTCAAGGGGACACCTTTGCTGCTAATGGGTTTTGCTTGAGCCAATGGTAGACCCTGTTCAGTGGAAGATTTGTGGGATCTATTCTTGTGATGAAAGAAGATGGCGAGCAGTGGAAAGATAAATATCAAGAAATTTAATGGTCGGATTTTTGAGTTGTGGAAACTCAAGATGGCGGATCTGCTGGTGGATAAAGATCAGTGGATCGCGGTAGATCCGGGTACTAAACCAACATCAATGTCAGCTAAAGATTGGGTGAAGTTGGATCAGAAGGCAAAGAGCACAATACAATTGTGTTCCTCAGATTCAATATTGATGAATGTATCAGGGGAAGCTTTAGCGAAGGCTTTGTGGGACAAGTTAGGGACTTTGTACCAATATAGTCTCTGGTGAATAAATTGTTCCTACGGAAAAAGTTGTATAACCTGAGGATGAGAGATAGAGACTCGATGAAAAAGAATGTGAACGCATTTAATATTGTGGTAAGCTAGTTCTTATCTGTTGATATTAAAATTTCAGATGAAGATAAGTGCATCAGTTTGTTGTGTTCTCTACCAGATTCGTGGGATAGTCTGGTTGTTGCAATAGGTAGCAATGCAACTGCCTTGCAGTTTGATGAAATAGTCTCATCCTTATTGTGATGCCTTGTCTATACTAGGATAGTCCCAAAACAGAAACAAAAATAAGTCCTCAAGTGGGAGATCTAAATCTAGAGGGAGATCTAAATCTCCAAGAAAACCTGTAAAGGTGTGATGGAAATGAGGAAAGGAAGTTCACTACAAAAGGGACTGTAAATCTAAAGCTCCTGAGAAAGGAAAGGGATCTGATGATGCTCCTTCTGCAAAGGCGAAAACCACCTCAGATGAAGGTGGGGATGTGTACTTGGATTCTTCATCAAGTACACATGTATATCATGAGGCATGTTTGATTGACTCAAGTTCATCCTTTCACTTCACTCCCCATAGAGAGTGGTTCTGCCTGTATTAGAAATATGATGGTGGTGATGTCTTCTTAGGGGATGACAGGAAGGCTAGAATTATTGGTCATGGAAAAGTAAAGCTGAAGTTGCAAGGTGGAAGGATTAGAACACTTCTAGGTGTTCTTCATATTCCTACATTGGCCGGAAATATCATTTCTATAAGCAAGCTAGATGATGCAGGTGTAAAAACAGTGTTCGAGAAAGATACATGCAAGATGGTTTGGGGAGCACTGGTATTGATGCAGGGAGTTCATATTGGAACTCTATACAAGCTTCAAGGTAGCAATGTTATTGATGGGTGCAACAGTTCTGTGGTTCCTAAAAGTGGAGCAGAAAATCTAGTGGACTTTGGAGAAAACTCAATGTTGTGGCATCAAAAGCTTGGACATATTGGAGAGAAGGGTCTTCGAATACTTCATGTATGGTAGAAGGTATGTCTAATAGCTCTTTGGATTTTGATTTCTGTGAAAATTGTGTATATGGGAAGCATAATCAAGTGAGCTTCCCATCTAGTGGTAAGAGGGCGAAACAAATATTAGAGGTTGTGCACAATGATGTGTTTGGACCCGTGTTAGTTCCATCACTGGGTAGGTTTGTATATTATGTATCATTTATAGATGAATTCTCAAGGAATACATGGATATATTTCATCAAGAATAAATATGAAGTCTTTGACAGGTTTAAAGAATTTAAGGATCTCATTGAAAATGAGACAGAGAAGAAGATAAAGTGTTGAGGACAAATAACGGTGGAGAATTTTGCAAGAAGGAATTTGAAGAGTTCTGTGAGAAGTGTGGTATAGCATGACAGAAGACTACTCCATACACACCCAAGAAAAATGGAGTTGCAAAAATAATGAACAAGATGTTGATGGAAAGCGCAAGATACATGCTCAGTGGTGTCGGGTTAGGATAGGAATTCTGGGCAGAGGCGATGGATACTGCATGTTACTTGGTCAACAGATCACCTTCATCAGCGCTGGAGGATAAGACTCCACAAGAGTATGGACTGGTAAGAAACCTTCTCTTTCACATCTAAGGGTATTTGGGTGTGATGCATATGTACACGTTCCAAAGGAGAAAAGAACAAAGTTGGATAGTAAATCTGAAAAGTGCAGCTTTATTAGGTATAAGGATGGTTTAAAAGGTTATAAGATTTGGAACCCAGAAACAAGGAAGGTTGTGTACAGCCGAGATGTGGTGTTTAGAGAGGTGAAAGATATTATTAAACATGAAGTCCTACCAAAGGAAATTGAGAAGATAGAGTTTGAGCTAAAGGAGGAAGAATCAAACTCTACAGTAGAAGAGGAATCAGAAGATGAAGAGCCACAAACTCTAGTTGTGAGAAGATCAGTTCAAGAAAGAAGGTAGCCAGAAAGGTATAATCCATCTGCTTTCTGTTCAATTTTTTTTATCTACTACTGATGATGATCCCAGAACTGTGAGGGAATCAGTAGATTGAGAGGATGGAAAACTCTGGAAAGAGGCCATGGTTGATGAAATGGAATCTTTGCACAAAAATGAGGCTTGGGATCTGGTGGAGTTTTCGTCTAGAAGGAAACCCATTGGAAACAAATGGGTTTTCAAGAAGAAGATGAATGCAGAAGGAAAGGTGGAGAAATACAAAGCTCGGTTGGTAGAAAAAGGTTATTCCCAGGTGCCTGGAATTGATTTTGGTGATAGTTTTTCTCCTGCTGCCAAGGTAGCTTCTATTATATTACTTTTATCTATTGTTACTGTTTTGATTTTGAGGTAGAACAGATGGATGTGAAAACAACATTTCTTCACAAGGATCTGGAAGAAGAAATCTACATGAAGCAACCTGAAGGCTTTGCGGTGAAGGATAAGAAAGAATTGATATGCAAGTTAAAAAAGTCTCTATATGGGTTAAAAGAGTCACCAAGAATGTGGTATCAAAAATTTGATACATTTATACAGGGACTTGGCTTCACCAGAAGAAAAGCAGATCATTGTGTGTATTTTAAATTAATTGGTGACCATGTTATTTATCCAGTCTTGTATATGGATGATATGTTTCTGGTTGGAAATGAAAAAGAAATCATCCAAGATTTGAAGACCCAATTGTCCTCCAAATTTTACATGAAATATATTGGTGCTGCAAACTATATTTTGGGCATGGAAATTAAACGAGACCGGGAAATGAGGAAGCTCTAGTTAAACCAAAGGAAGTATGTCGAGACAATACTGCAGACGTTTAATATGCAGGATAGTAAACTAGTGAAGGTTTTTATTCTTGTAGGTGTAAATTTATCTGCTGAACAGTGTCCCAAGACACAAGGAGAGGAAGAGGACATGTCCCATGTTCCATATGCAAGCGCAGTCAGTAGCCTCATGTATGCAATGGTCTATACTAGACCAGACATTGCACATGGAGTAGGAGTATTGAGCAGGTTTATGTCAAAACGAGGGAAGGAGCATTGGACAACAGTGAAGCAGGTTTTCGGGTATTTTCATGGCACTAATAATTATGGTTTGTGATACCAAGGCAGACTAGGATTAGACATAGTTTTGGACATCTGTGGCTTCGTTGATGTAGACTGGGTTGGAGACCTGGATCAGAGAAGATCTACAAGTGGGTATGTGTTTAACCTATTTGGAGGTGCAGTCAGTTGGATGAGTAAGAGACAGTTTGTAGTGGCACTTTCAACTACAGAGGCAAAATACATGGCAGCCACTCATGCAAGCAAGGAAGCAGTTTGGTTGTAGAGATTGTGTTCAAGTATGGGGTTAGTACAGCGAGCTATAAGGATAGACTGTGACAGCCAAAGTGAAATTTTCTTAGCAAAGAACCCTACTTATCATTCAAAGATAAAGCACATTGATGTTCAATATCACTTTGCGAGGGATATGGTTGAGGACAAAAAGGTTTTGTTGGTAAAGGTGGACACTTTGAAGAATAATGTAGATGCATCAACAAAGTCTATGAGCATTGAGAAGTTCTCTTGGTGTAGAGAAACAATGGGCGTTGGATCAACAACTAAGCTCTCCAGTGGCCCCGTGTAAAAAGAAAACAACAAGTGGGAGAATGTTGGGTTATGTTATATTCTTTCCATGACTACCCCACACACGAGGGGATCACATGGGGGACAGTAGGCTTGGTTGTACGTTGCGTCGGGCATTTTCAGGGGGTCACAGGGGGGGTATGCAGGGTGGTGGTAGCCCCCCTACATGAGGTCTGAGACAGCACCCTGAGAAAAAAACATTGGACCATATATTAGCTGGGTAGACTTACTAATGGTTTTGTGCATGGACTTCGCACATGGTTTTGGGCATGATGGTTTTCAATCCATGGTATTTTGTAGATCTGGTCAAGGGAACTACGGTTATATTCTAATCCACAGTTAATGGATTAGGGTTTATGGATGCTTCAACATGTATATATATGTATTGTAACATTGAAAGGAACATAATTAAAAATCAATCTGGTAGTCCCGATTTTGGGATGCAGGGGAAAATCTTTGTGTATATATGTTTTATGTTTTATGCTCTCACCATTGTTTATTTTCTTTTTTTAGAATTCATATATAGGTAATTTCTGTGTGGGGTTAAAACCTACACAAAGGTCATAGAAGTTGAAAAGCCATATGAGAAACTCAAGAGTCATGGGGATGTGAAAGGTCATGCCTCAAGTTATAAAATAAGCCTCATTACTCAAGCAAAAGGCTTTTCATCTTGGCTTTTCCCATAAGGAATTAGAGAGGTAGAGATAGTACTTTTGGGGAGCAAGTAGTGGCTCTAATGTTCCACTTTGAAGCTATTGATGTTCATTGTACTCATGTATCTTGGAAGTTTTTCTTAATACTTAAATCCATTCGGCCAACACATTTCCATGCATGGATCATGGATGTTTCGAAACTATTCTTCTAGTGTTTGTAGTTTATGTTGGATCTCGTATGTACAAAATTAATTGAACTATTTTGGTGACTTTGGTGCTAAACTTGTTGGAAATGTGTTATGATGATTTTGATGATTGTAGCATCTATGTGAACTATTTTTCTTGATGTCTAACGATTCTTCCATTTTTATATGTGTGAGTCTCTACTAGATTATTACTATTACTTCTCACTTAGAGGATCACTTTTTCTTCCTTGCAGTAAAAGAACCTTGATACATTTACAATCGAACATTCCATAAGGAAAACTCCCTTGCTCATTCAAAAGCACATGCGCTACTCTCTCATGATAAGTACTTAATCCAAGGAAAATCTCTATGTTAATGGAAGTTGAACCATATTTCCATATGGGAATCCTACACCAAATGATGTGAGGTCTAATTGGGACCTCATATCGAGGAGATCTCCTGTATGTTGGTGGGTTCCAGCACCATCAACAATATAGTTCCATTTTTGAAATTTTGACATTAGGAGAGGATTTTGATGATTGGATACTTAAGAAAAGTAGGTTGAGTAGACCCCACTTGATTTTTAGAGGCTAGGAGGCCATTCACATTAGGAATAAGGAAAAAAATAGTTTTCCAGTGGAATGTGGGGGCCACAAGGAGGTAGTTTGAACCACCTAGATAATTCTCACTAGAGGAAGGAGGAGAGAGAAAAAGGAGGTGTGAGTTGGTGGAAGTTGGGGTCCACCAAGGGAGAGAGGATCAACACTTATAAATATCACATGGAGGCTTTCATTTGGGATATTTTTCCAATCTTATCTCAGAAATCAAACTCTCTTGGAGTTGTTGAGCACAAGAAGAGAAGTGTTTCTTAGCACGGGAATTCCAAGTAGAAATTCCACCCTCATTACGGAGAAATTCGAGTGTCTCCCTAGTGAGGTAATTTGGGAGACCAATCTAGGGCTTCCCTTGAGCTTATTGCAGGCTATTTTCTCAGTTGTGCACATTTCCTGGACACAAAAAGAATATGTGGTACATATTTTGGAGTAGCACCAGTGGGTTAGAGGCTCCGAGCTTTTGGAGAGATTTTTCCCTTGGTTGGAGCTGGAGTTTGATAGCATTTTGCAGGGCCAAGAGTGAGGCGATCTCTTGGGCCGAATTTGTTTTTCCATTTTCAGAAGTGCATAGAGGCCTTTGGATTGTGACTACACAGACATTGGAGAAAGCAGAGCTTAGAGGAGCTAGGGGTTGGAGAAATCGGGCATTTCCAAAGAGGATTTTTGTAGAGATTTGGGAGGCATTTCAGTGGTGGATTTTGGAGGATTTAGCTAAGTATTTTCTTGTAGTGCACAAATCCTACCAGATAGGGGAATTCACACTCTTGGGGGGCTTCTGGGTCAACTGAAATCAATCCAAACCTTTTTTGTGGGAGTCATTCTAGAAATTCTAGGTAGTGCGCAGATTTTGTGGGAGTCATTATTAGAATTTGGGTCATCATACTTCTACCTGGGTTTTGCATAGCTTGCATAAGAAATCCTAGGTTCCTTTGTTCTCACTCTATTGTACCCAGTTTCCATTGATATTAATAAAATGGATCAGCTTTCCTTCCCAGTTTTTTTGGTTTACTGATTGTGCATGCATGGTTGAAAATTTTATTGTTGTAGCTTAGTTCATGTTCTTGATATTTACTATTATTTCCTAGTTGGAATATTACAATAGTATCATATCATGTCCTTGGCGAGTTATGGGAACAAGAGCAGGTGATGCCACCCAAGTATGGGGGAATAGTATTTCATAGAGGCATAGGGCACGGTAGAAGAGGACAAGGTAGAGGAGAAGATTATGACCATTTTTTGGATACTAAGCTTGAACATGTTAGGGAGTGTGAAGCTTGGGACAAAGAACACAGGGAGAACTAGGAAAACAAAGAGAAACATAGAAAGGGTGGTCAGGGATAGGATATAGAGGAGTTGATAAGACAAAATAGGACCTTAATAGGTGTGATAATGCAGTTTGTGGGACTAAAAATGCAGAACCAGCAGGGTCAAGCCCACAATGGAGAGGGTGGTTCCTAGACAGGAGAAGGAATCCATATAGATGCATGCACAAACCAACAACAGAACACCCATACATATGGTTATTTTAGTCTTCCTACCATGCCTCATTTTCTTGATGAACCAGAGAGGGAGAGAGAGCCATATTCATTTGCAGATTTGTTGAGGTCCTTCTCTGATGGGATTGATGAGTATGATGTGTTAGACCCCAAGATTAGGAGGGCTTTATCTTTTGGGGAGTTTTTCTATTTTAAGGAAAAGCATAAGTTGGGAGTAGGATCATCATCTAGAGGGGGTCAATAGAACCAGAACTACACTCCCCAATTTTGATGGGTCATCTAAGTGTTTGGCTAGGGCATGGATATAAAATTTAGACACTTACCTCCATTTGAAGCCCATGCGAGAGATAGATGCAATCAAATTTTCCACTTTGCACCTCTATGGGGATGCACATGAATGGCGGTACCATGGGTTGGTTACACTAGGACACACCACCATCACCTCTTACACATTGTTCTTTAGGAGGCTTATTGAGAGATTTGATAGGAAGGACCGAGAGTTACACTTCCAGGAGTTAGAAAATCTAAATAAGACTAGAAGTGCATAGGCATACATGGTAGGTTTTTAGAGATTGGCCCTGATGGTTTTTGATATTTCAGAGGCAAGGATGATCGTGTTATTTATTGAGGGGTTAGCAGAGCCATTGCATGGATGAGTGAGGGGTCATATTCATGTGACTCTGCAGGATGCCATCAACTAAACCATGGACATGCTTGATGCATTCCCCAGTACCAAAGCACCAACACCTCCCACACTCACCTTTCCATAGAGCGGTAGAGACATCAGACCTTTGTAGAGAGAGTTTGAAAGATGGGGGAAACTTTATGATGAGACCAGGATAGACCTCTGGAGAAGGATGTTGTGCTTCACATGCTAGGAGACATGGGCATCTAGACATATGTGTACCAAGGGAAAGGTCCATTGTATAAAGGTGTTATTAGATAGTGAGTTGGAGGAGGCTAAAAAGGATACAGTCTGAGGAGAGGGCAAGCCACAAGGTGTAGGAGGAGACCTGCCTTTCATAGTTCCTCGTTCATGGTAGTTCTGAGGTACCCAACACTACATATCAGAGGCACAATATAGGGACAACATGTCGGTGTTAGTGGATTGTGCGTCATTGATGTGAAGATGGTGGAGCAGAGAGGGATACCCATGCAAACTTTTGAGGGTTTCTCAGTGCTGGTATCAGGGAACCAATCTATGTCGTGCATGAGATACCTACCCAAGTTGACCTTGACTATGGGGAACTATTCAGCCACAGATCATTTCTTTATAGTGAATGTGCCAAATAATAATGTGGTGATGGGTGTCTAGTGGTTGTATTATCTTGGGCATGTCACTACATATATAGGGAATTAGAGATGCATTTCATGGGATCTGATGGGAAGCTGGTTTTACTAATATCCATGCATTCCTATCCACCATAAACAGTGTCAACTAACCAGATGGAGGTCAACTTACAACATGGAGATATAACATGGGTAGTTGAGCTCAGGATTTCAGAGGCGGGTACCTGAGGGCGACAGCCACACCTGGACATTTTAACATTGTTGGAGAGGTACGAGCAATATTTAGAGACATTCTGCTAGGTTGTCCACCATATCATGGGTTCGAGCACATGATTGAGCTAGAGGAGGGATTACACGTAGTCATTACCAATCCCTATAAACATTGCAAGGCTTATCGGGATGAGATTGAGGGAGCCATACATGAGTTGTTGGCATTGGGCCACATGAGACCAAGTTTCGATACTTTCACTTCTTCGGTGGTGTTGGTGAAGAAGAAGGATGGGACTCTGCACATGTGCATAGATTACAAGGCCTTGAACAAGAGGATGTTGAAGAACATATATCCCATTCCATGCATTGATCAGATGGTGGATGAGCTTAGAGGAGCTAGATACTTCTCTAAGATAGATTTTTGCTCAGGGAATCATCAAATTCAGGTAAGGGAGTAGGACATCTCGAAGATTGCATTTAGGTGCCACTACGGATGTTTTGAGTTCCTAGTTATGCCCTTTGGGTTGAGCAATGCTCCAGCTACGTTCCAATCTTGCATGAACCATGTGTTTCGCAAGCAGTTGCATAGATGTCTTTTGTTCTTCTGTGATGAAATATTGATTTATAACAAAACTTGGGAGGAGCATATTCAACACTTAGAGGAGGTGTTACACATCCTAAAGGAGCAGCAATTGTACACCAATATGTATACATGCTAGTTTGGGCTGACAAAGATGTTATATCTTGGCCATGTGATTGGTGAGGATGGGTTTCATGTGCATCATGAGAAAATCAAGGCCATTATGGACTAGCCTACACTTAGGAATGTGACAAAGTTGTGGGGGTTATTGGGTATATGTACCTACTACAAGCAGTTCATGAAGGTTTCTAACAGTTGGTAGCACCCCTCACTGACCTAATGAAGAAAGGACCTTTCGAGTGGTCAGATGTGGTACAAGAGGCCTTTGAGTGCCTCAAGGGAGTGATGAGCAGTTTTCCAGTGTTGGTGTATCTTGACTTTTCACAACCTTTCCTTTTGGAGTGTGATGCATTTGGTGAGGGCATTGGGGTTGTGTTGATGCAAGGAGGACATCCTATATCATTTGAGATCCGAAAACTCCAAGATTATGAGTGGTTGTATTCTAAATACAACAAGGAGATATCGACCATTATGCACACCATGGCCAATTTTCAACAGTGTCTAGTGGGAAAAGGTTCAGGTTGAAAACTGATCACAATAATCTTCGATTTTTCTTGGAGTAGAAGGAGCTTAACGAGAGACAATAGAAGTGGCCCAGTAAGATCTAGGCCTATGACTTTGAGATTAAGTATGTCAATGGGAAGCATAATGTGGTGGAAGAAGCACTATCCAGGAGACCTGCGACACTCTCACTCATGGAGATCACCCAGGATTGGAGGACATAAATGTTGGTGGTGTACTCTAAGAATCAACAAGCATGAGAGATATGGGATGACACATTTAGGGATGATAGGTACAGGATGATGGAAGAGGTGATCTATTATAAGGATAAGATCTACTTGGTGCCAGGATCATAGCTACAGGAGAATATCATACATACAACCCATGACTCACCTATGGCATGACCTCAAGGATTCCTTAAGACCTATCAGACTATTATGGAGTTTTTCACTTGAAGGGGCCTCAAGGACGATGTCTTGAGGCATGTTCAGGAGTGAAACACTTTCCATAGGAATAAGGGGGAGTAAACATATCAAACCAATTTAATCCAGCCTCTCCTCATTCCCGAGAGGAAGTGGGAGATAATTTCTATGGATTTTATCACAGGACTCCCAATAATTCAGAGGTGTGATTTCATCTATGTAGTGGTGGACAGAGTGACTATATTTTCCCAGTTTTTTTTTGATTCCAACCAAGTACTCAACTTCAAGTGGTTGAGTTATTCTTCAGAGAGGTGTTCAAGTTGCAAAGTCTTCCTAAGACCATCATCAGTGATAGAGATAGCATATTTATGGGGGGCTTTTGGCAAGATATTTTTCTATTGGTGGGGACCAAGCTCACACCCAACACTAGTTACCATCCCCAGACTGATGATCAGACAGAGATAGTAAATAAGTGGTTGGAGGGCTACTTGTGGAACTATGTGATGGGGCAGCAACACGCATCAGTGAAGTGGCTACATCTTGGGGAGTACAGCTACAACACTACCTACCATATTGGTGAGCTCCAGTATTGCAGCAAGAATGCTGAAAATCCTGGGTTACTAACGTTACTTTTATCAACCCGGTAGTTCGTAACAAACTTGGAAGCGTCAGTGCTATATGCACAAGTACTAGTTCTCACTACAGGTTGTCACTTGGTCAGCTGGCATGAGATCACTAGGAGCTCAAGCCAACTTCTATAGATTTCAGAATAAGCTCTATGTATGATGAAAGGAAAGAAAGATTACTCTACAGATGCTATTCTAACTACAGAAAGGAGAAAGACTTGAATGTAAAGTAAAACCTAGTAAACCCTAATTAACAAGCTAATTATACTTTTGCCAAAAACACTATGAAAACCATGAAAGAAATGCCATTACCTACTCAAGGAAGTAAAAAACATCTAACCATGCTATTTTTGGAAGTAAATAAGCAAAAAACATATTTTTGGATTTTTATGTGTTTTTATGTGAATTTAACATGGATCTAATTTATTCTGTGTGAGTGTGGCAGTGAACAGGTGGTGTTAGAGGGTGGTTTTGGAGCTTGGGAGGATGTAGGATGGTGTGGATGGGTCCTAGGTGGTCTTAGATGGCCTTCTAGAGGTTTTTCCCACAACAAGCCTTCAAAAGAAATCCTACAGGAAAAACTACAGGAGGACACAGGAAACTACAGGAGGAAAACAGGGAAACTACGGGAGGAAAACAGGGAAACTATAGGAGGCCTACAAGAGGAGGCTGAGAGAAATTTTCACTGTTTTGAGGGTGTGAGAGTGGGTGGAAAAGGTGGATGAAGTTTGGAGGTGTTAGGGCCCCTAAGGTCTGCCATGAATCACCAGGAGAGAGAAATATGATTGGGTTTGCTCAAGGAGAGAGGAAGAAGTTCTATGAAAAATGAAGGAAACTAGGGCAGAATTGAGGTGAGGTTTGGGAGACCTATGGTGCATGGATCAGATGGAGGGTGTAATTTTTGGTAAGCTGGCCTACTGCTGGAAGAGATCTGCTACATAGAAACTGACAGTCAACTAAGAAAATCAAGCAACCAATGAAATGAGTGCATCCTATGAAAAACTGAGTTTTGCATTAAAATGGCCTAAACCGTGATGTATAGAAGGAAATGCTGGTAAATGTTGTAAGAAAGGAAAGCATGGAAAAGGAATATTTCAAATCAGGAAGTGAACATGATAAAGAAGGTCTAAAGCAAAGCAAAACTGGACTATCAACCTACTAGAGAGCTGCAAACACTAGAAGTCCTAGGAATGAGAAAAATCTATGTTTTTGGGGCAGCGAGAGAGTCTTTGCCTCAAATCATGGTCCTAGAGGGAGGAAGAGAGGCCAAGGCACTGTTGCTAGCCTTTTGAATCTTCTCTGATCACTGTTTAACCTACTATAGAAAGCACAAATGGAATCAAGGTACTAAATCATCAAAAGCAACCTATTCTTAACCATAAGAGAAATACATCTAACAGCAAACTAATCTACAAACTGAAGTAAAGCATTCAAATGCAAGTAAAGAGAAGCTTGGTTGCTTGGATTGGGACCTAACCCAAGAGTTTCAGCCCTCTGAGGTAACTCAGTGCTAGCTCAAAGAAGATTCCATTTTCATTATCAAAAAATAGCAAGGTTACATAAAACTGTCATAAAATAGTAAGCTCGAAATTTGAGCAGAGTTTACACAAGCAAAAAAAGGTCGAACCTAGTGAGGCCCTAGGCCTCTCTACTTATACATATAAATCTACCAACATCTTCCTTAAAATTAGGGAGGCTTGGCTCCCAAAACTCGAGATACTATCAATCATCTTCCACTTGCTCGTCTGCCTTCCAGTGCATGATTCGGCTACTTGTACTCCGAGCTGAATGAAGGGGAATTCAAAGTGAGGAGCAATAAATGAGGGGGATTCCCTCCTATAAGTCCTCTCCTCTATCTACTTTGAGTTATTGTTGTAGTTTGACCACTAGATCCTTGACTTTGACCTCGAAATCCATCAATAATCTGCATTAAATACATGTTAGACCACATGGCATAATAACTAACTCAACTCACCCTATAAGCATAAATATAATCAGAAAATCATACAATAAGCTAAGATAATGGTTTATTTGACTAGTTTAGGAGGTAAAATGAGCCCATATAATTACCCATTTATGAGGCTCATCATCACCCCCTACTAAAGGTGTTGCTCATCCTTTGAGCAACCTAGTCAATCTCTTGGTCTTTCATGGCCCTGGTGGCCTCCCTAGCATTCCAGGCTTCTGATGTGGTCTGCTCATGTTCTCCATAAAATCCTGCCTTTCTGTCTATGTCCTTCCACTGCTCCTTCTCTTATTCTTCTCTTCTACCTTCCAGCATGCCTAATATGAGTGGAGGACTCAGTTTGAGGCCAATCCAGTTGACCTTCAGCCTTTGCCTAGAGCGCTTTTACATTGGCACTCTTTTCAATACCTCCTTCAGCCTCATGGGGGAAAGGTATTCTCTGATCTGCAAGTTGTGGGGTAGGGTGTTCCTACTTCTCATGCATGCATGCACACAGTCATTTCCAAGTAGCCTAAGCATATCTTCAAAGTGTGCAATGGCTTGTTCCTGATTGGCTAGATATTTAGGGGCAATATGAGGGTCATTGGCAAGCAGGTTTTGTGTGCTGATGAGTGCCATAGGATCTGATGGCTCAACGCTTATCATCAATGGTTCATTCTGCTCTTTTATTAACAATCTTTTCATTTCTGTTGCCCTCAATTCTTCATGGTGAGCTAGCTACTGTGAATTTCTTTCTTGTACCTTGGTGCTGGAGTCAATGAGGCACTGAAGGAGAAAGTAAGGGATACTAACCTTTTGATGTGATGGGGTATCCATGCCATATCGCAATTCTTGGAGGATTCTAAAATGATATCCATAAATAATGTTGTGGCTCCCCTCACAAGAAATGTATTTGATCACTTGGTATCTAACTTCATCCCAGGGATATGGCACACTAGCCCTACTAATTCCATTTTTGTCTTCAACAGGGGTTTCATTATCTTGGAAAAATTTCCTCTTCGCAGCCTGGCCAATTATTTTCTCATCTTTAGTCCAAGGTAGCCCAAGAGGAAGGATAGTGACCCTACTGATGAATTCAGGGGTTATTTCAATGGAGAGGCCTATAATGGTTACAATATCATGAGTTCTTGTGTGAGGGACCAGAGAGAGAAAATTCATGGGCAATTTCGTCATCAAACCCTCGAAACTTCTCAAAGAAATTCATCCAGTTTGCCCTTGTAAATATTTCCACCACTTGAGGATGTGCATGCAATCTAGTGGAGTTAGTGGACTCTTTTCTCATAAGCCCCCCTGTCATATTGCATGTACTTCTTTTGAAAACCCAGATATGGAGGTGGAGACAAAGAATTTTGAGTGAAATAAAAAAACAAAGGGGACTGTGTTTTAAAAAAAAAAAACAGAATTTTTTTTATGTATTTCTACCCTCTTAAAGACTCATTTTATCTTCAATTTGAGACCAACTCTTTCACATTTTGATATTCAACAGAGGGAATTCATGAACCCTACCTCTTTAGACTAAAATTCGTGCCAAAAATCACGTTTCCTCCCTTCAAAATGACTCACTACCCCTCCTGTAGAAGCCCATTGTCCCTCCTGTAGATTTCTTGTAGGTGCTCCTGTAGAAAACCTGTAGGGCTCCTATAGAAGATGTCGAGAGAAATAATATGGAGGCAATTGATGGAGGATGGTGGATAAGAGGTTGTGGGGGCATAAGAAGACTATTGTGTGGTTGAGTTATGAGGAGAAACTGAAGAAAAGGTGGTGAGAATGCGCAGGGAGGAGTGCTCATTACCTTTTATGGTTGTTTTCAGTTATGAGTGCTGAGCTGGCAAGGTGTACGTTGCCCAGATTAGGACCGTTGGTCCCCAGCTGCTTGGTCATCATGACCCCCCTCGTAATCATCCCCTCATTACTGCATTAGAGTTAACTCTTCCTCCCACTACCTATCCTTCGCATCTTTTGGTTGAGTTGACTATGTGTAGTGTGGGTGATATCTCAGTTAAGTGGAGTCAACTAAATGAAGGTGGCCAAGTTAACTAACCAACTTTCCCTCTTTCTATTTCAACCATCTCGTTTCCTTCATATGATTCCTAATTACACAAATGTAGATATAGGAGTGACTTAGCTACTTACCTATAATCCAAGTGTATTTGTTGCCATCGATTGTGAGGTGTTGTCACTTTCTCTACTTCATGCCTTAATTTTCATTCATGCATGTTGTCTCTACTTATTAATGTGTTGTTGTGTGTTTTTGCAGGTTCTTATTTTGTTGGAGTTGAGCTGCATGTGCCCTTTCAACCTTCAGATGTGTTGTCCCTTGCTGTTGGTGCTGAACTTCTATGGGATTAGCTGCTACAGGAATTCCTACAAGAGCTCTTGTAGCTGCTTCTCCCCTTAAAACTTCAGCTATTTCCCTATGCTTAGAGCTCGAGAATGATTCCATAGGTGGAGATGAATGATGGAGGGATAGTAGGTAAGCTTCAGGTAAAGTTAATGGTGCCTTTTCCTCCTTTTATTTTTTATTTTTTTCAAAACTGAAAAACCATTTTTCTGTGTTTTTGTTGGAAAGGAAAAAATAATAATAATGATGCTTGGAGTGTGATGCAGGCTTGGAAATGATGGCAAGGAGGTTTGAAGATGGTAAGAGGGATTATAAGTTCCTTATGAAGCTTTTCTTGTCCCTCAAACTACCTCCTGTAGACACTTTTGGCTCTTTGTAATTCCTACAAGAGCCTCCTCTAGAGAAAATAGAGCCTCCTATAGAAAACACGGTTTTGGAAGAAGAGGTACAGTGGGGTGAAAGAGATGCAAAAAATGAAGGAAGGTGTGGAGAAGGTGAGATGGATGTGGGTATGAATGTCAGGGTCCCCTTGGAACCTTCTTCTGCTCTCTATAGTCCTCTTGCAAACCTGCAATACAATAAAAATTCATTTTTCTTTCTCTTTTCTTTTTTTTGTTTTTTAAACAATTAGGGTGCCTCAGAGAGGTTTTCACCCAGGGATCTTATTCTTTTCCCCTTTTTTTTTTGACATCACTGGGTCGCCTCAGAAGAGGTTTTCAACCCAATGATGGGACTCAAGCGCCTCATGGAGGTTTTCACTTGAGTCCTTATTTTTTCAATTTTTTCTTCAATGAGTGGGTGAAGTGGAAGCTAAGACATGCTCCACTACCATCACTGTTTTATTCAAATCTTCAATAAACTCTCGCTTGGAGAGGGGTTTCTTGTAGACTTTCAACCAATGTCCATTGACAAGCATGGGGATGGCTTCATCATCAATGGTTCTAATCAGAACTGAACCATTGTCATTGCATTTCTCCACAGTGTAGGGTCCCAGCCATCTTGTCCTCAGCTTGCCTTTGAAATCCTTGCTTTCTTCATAGTCTTCCAGGGACTCATCACTTCCTATGGTCATTCGGAAAATTTCTTCTTTAGTATCTTTTTACCTACAATAGTCTCGATACTTTTTGTTAAAGGTATGTTGCATCTGAACCCAAGTTGTGATGCTATTTCCAGGTAATCCCATGAACCAGCATAGTGTTGCGTCCTTGAGAGAAGAAGGGAACAGTTTCAACTTTTTCTCATCTTCTGCATAGTCATAAGTTCGAAAAATGACAGGAAACTCAAACAATAAGGTGTCAGGATCTTTGGTAGTAAAACCATGGAAGTGAGGTAGGGTTGAAGGACTTATATTCTTCATTTTGATGTCCCCATTAGTCTCTCGAATGGGCAAGGTACCCTCTATTCTCTCTCCATTTCCCCTAGCATTTTTGTTTTCATCCATTGGCTTCAGAGGAATGTTTTCTTATTCTTCTTCCCCTATAGGTTCTTCAAATATGTCTGGATGTTCACCTAAGGGTTCTTCTTGATTCTAGCCACCGAAGAAGAGAGAAGGTTGGCTGTGTGAAGCAGTGGGGGTGTTGGGCAAAATTTTTCCTAAGTTATCTCTACTCTTACGAGGCATGAAAGGAAATATTTTTGGTTGGTTTTTTGTTTCTTTTTCCCCACACTAAAAGTACCTACAGAAACTGAAATTTTGATTAAACAAAACAAATTGCAATTAGTTGAAATGAACTTGCTGAATGGAAATTCGCAGAATTGAAAAGAAAAGCAAGGAAATGTAGAACTGAAAGAAAATAAATGACTAATCTACTTTTTCCGAAATAAACTATTAGCAGAATGTTGTAATAGGAAATAGAAGAAAGCAGTAATCATAGAATACTCTGGTGCTGCACCAGAAACGGTGCCAAAAAGTGGTGAGCACCAATATTGCAGCAAGAATGCTGCAACTCCTAGGTTACCAAGTTTACTTTTATCAACCCAGTAGTTCGTAACAAACTTGGAAGCGTCAGTGCTATATGCACAAGTACTAGTTCTCACTACAGGTTGTCACTTGGTCAGCCAGCACGAGATCACTAGGAGCTCAAGCAAACTTCTATATATTTTAGAAGAAGCTCTATGTGTGATGAAAGGAAAGAAATATTTCTCTACAGATGCTATTCTAACTGCAAAAAGGAGAAAGACTGGAATGTAAAGCAAAACCTAGTAAACCCTAATTAACAAGCTAATTCTACTTTTGCCAAAAACACTATGAAAACCATGAAAGGAATGCCATTACCTACTCAAGGAAGTAAACAACATCTAACCATGCTATTTCTAGAAGTAAATAAGCAAAAAACATATTTTTGGATTTTTATGTGAATTTAACATGCATCTAATTTATTTTGTGTGAGTGTGGCAGTGAACAGGTGGCGTTAGAGGGCGGTTTTGGAGCTTGGGAGGATGTAGGATGGTTTGGATGAGTCCTAGGATGTCTTAGGTGGCATTTTGGAGGATTTTTCCACACTCAGCCTTCAAAATAAATCCTACAGGAAAAACTACAGGAGGACACAGGAAAACTACAGGAGGAAAACAAGGAAACTACAAGAGGCCTACAGGAGGAGGCCGAGAGAAATTTTCACTGTTTTGAGGGTGTGAGAGTGGGTGGAAAAGGTGGATGAAGATTGGAATGAGGTGTTATGGTGCCTAAGGTCTACCATGAATCACCAAAAGAGAGAAAGATGATTGGGTTTGCTCAAGGAGAGAGGAAGAAGTTCTATGAAAAATGAAGGAAACTAGGGCAGAATTAAGGTGAGATTTGAGAGACCTATAGGGAATGGATCAGATGGAGTGTGTGATTGCTGGTAAGCTAGCCTACTGCTGGAAGAGTTCTGCTGCATAGAAACTGATAGTCAAGAAAGAAAATCAAGCATCCAATGAAATCAGTGCATCCTAGGAAAAACAGAGTTTTGCATTAAAATGGCCTAAACCATGATATATAGAAGTGTAGGAAATAATACTGAGGGGGGGGGGTGAATCAGTATTATCAAAACTCTTTTCAATTTATACAAATATTTGAAACTTGTGAATACCTTCCTAACTTATAATTTAATTCATTAATCTGTGTGTCAGAACCATATAATAGTAAACAGGAACAAGAAAAGTAGAGCAACCAGTCACACCAAGGAACACAAGATATAAGGTGGAAACCCAATGTGGGTGAAAACCACCTGCTGCAATATGTCTCTATCTTCTTTCAATTAGAAACTTCTTTTTACAATGATTTTGTACTGGTGCAGTCTTATACCAGCACGCAGGCTTCAACCTGCAGAAGGCTACAACCTTCTCTTTTCTCTCAAGGACCTCATTTCATTAATTTTCAGACTGGATCCATGAATATCAATTAACCATCAAATAGATTGGTAATTAACCAACTTCCTTGTGCAACTACTGAATCTATAACTTCTCAGAACACAGTACCAGTAACCAAACACCAATTCAGAACCCTGAACACTGCAGTAATAAGCAAAAGCAGCTAAAAAAATATTTCAAGAAAAGTCTGCAACTTCACCAATAGTATCCTACGCACATCCGCGCCTTCTCTGTGTCGAATCTACGAGTCTGCGTGCCCACACTATGTCGGTTCTGCGAACTTCGCACCTGCGCTATGCAAAACCTGCGAACCTCCGCACCTGCACCTTGATTAGCTTGCGGGCCTCCGCACCTGCGCTTTGACTGACCTGCGTTCCTCCGCACCTGATACTTGACTGGCCTGTGGTTCTTCGTACCTGCATCGTGTCGCACCTGCGGTCCTGCGGGTATAGATAATTTTCAGACTTCAAGCATACCCCAGACTATCAGCTCTACAGATCTGATCATGCGCCAAGGAGATCTCGACCCATCAGTAGATCCATCTTCTAATACTCAGGTTTCTTCTTGATTCAGATCTAGCTATCACTCACCAACCGATCACCAGAATTTCAGATCTTGCTAATCTTAAGATATTCAACACATGAGTGCTCAGCCAATTGATCTCCTTCCCTTTTTATAGACAATCCCTTACTCAAACCATGGACCAAAACCATAGAAACCCAATACAAGGGACCCAAAACCTGGGTTCAATACTTTAGAGGCAAAACCACGGACCAAAACCATAGGATCAAAGACGTCGGACAAATACCATGGACCATCCATAAGATTTCCCATGTGCGCATGATTTTCTTTGCATGAAAGTGTGTGAACTTTACGTCCGCACTTTTTGTTCGGAGAACCTGCGTATATGTCTACACCTTTTGTTCGGCGCACCTGTGGGTATCTCATTTTCTATCATTTTGAGAGCCTGAACTGTGATCTACTCTTTGAGTGAGTTTCCATCAAGGACAACACTGAAGTCATCGAGCCAAACCTGTGCCAATCTTGTGTCATAATGCCAACAATCTCCCCCTTTGGACTTGATGGCAACCCAAAGTCACTCAAAGTCTTTTCTCCCCCTTTGACATCAAGGGCAAAGGGTTATGCTCCCCCTGAGTACATGCAGAAATCTCTGCTCTGCTGTGTTGTCCAAAATCCCCCTGACATATAGGCAAGATCTGCAAGAAGATATTCTACACATTGCATTATCCATCCCAGGCATAGTGGGGCAACCAAGATAGGTCGTTACATGACCTTGACAAAAGAAATATAAAACATAGAGACAAAACATCAGTAGCATAATATTGTCAACAATGCATTATTAGAAGAATATATATGCTCCCCCTGAACCTGTGCCAGCTGGTCTCTGATAGATCCATAAACCAATGAATGTACATGTATACCCCATATGAAGCTCACGTACAACCAACAATCTCTGAAACAAATAAGATTCAACAGCAAGATGACGTGTTAGTGTCGGTCTTGAAAGCCCTCCATCAGTGATCAAAGCTCTTTGCATTTGCATTAGTAGGTGTCTCATCAGTGTCAAAGTTTGCATCCCGTTAGGCATGCCATAACCCTGATGGAGGAGCTGGTCTATTCATACCCCTCTTGGCTTTGCTGGATCAGGTCATATCAGTCAATGAGTTTGTCAAACTGCTCTTGTTTGGTCTTAATGTCAAAATTCTAGGTCTAGGGTTTTGGTCAGTTGTCTTAGCAAGGTCATGTCTCTGAAAGTCCTTGAGTGACCAGCAAGCCAGAGGGAGGATGGTAAACATGTTCCTTTGAAATTTTCATCATGTACAGTTCATTTTTAACCTTGGATTTAAAAACCCTGTTTTTAAAGCCAAGGTCATGATAATTTTTGTAAAAAGAATAAATTTCCAAAATGTCTTCAAAAAGGCAGCAACAACCCTGGTCCCCTTGCCACAGTCCTTCAGATGATCTACCTGCAAAAAGAATCAGGTCAAAGCACTCAAAAAGTCAACTTCAGGATAAAGGAAACCAAGAAAATCAGTGTTTTAAAAAAGTGTCAAAATAGACTTTATAAAGTGGGTTTATGGATGAAATTTTTTCAAATGAGATTATAAAAGGTAATGTTCCCTCCTTTCACTCTCATTGTGCATTTCAAGCTTGCAAGAGAGATTGTGAGAGAGTGATAGGCGAAGGAGGCGAAATTGCAACGGTTTCGGGCAGTTTGCAGGTGCGCGACCCGTCCAGGCTTGTGCGCGACCTGTTGGGCGGTGCGCGACCCATCTAGCGCACTCCGGCAGTGTGAAATTATAACGGGCGCGACCCGTTGGGCTGTGCGCGACCCGTTGGGGAGTGTGCGCGACCCGTTCAACTGTCTGCCACCAAAACTTCAATTAAAATTCCTTTATTCCACTTCAAATTTGCTCAATCGGTCGAGGTAGGCTCTTAATGCATGGTTGTTGATATTGGTAGTGAAAATATGGATGTATGCTATGATTTCATCTTCTAAATTTGCAAATGAATGGACTAATATGGCTGCTTGCTAATTTTTATAAAATGCTAGGGTTTTGTGACTGTTTCAAGTGTCTTTGTCCCATTTGGTCCCTTCCCTCTTTTCCTCTTTCAATCATAGTCATGCTTGCATCTCTGTCCCATATTATTTGTACATAAAATGTTGACTTTTTCCCCCATCCCTAAGCTATAAACCCTACCCCTCTCACAAGCACACAAAACCCTAATTCCCTCTACCATACACATGCAAAAAATAAAACAAAAAGAAAAGATACATTTGTAAATAAAGAAAGAGTCATGTGAAAATAAATGTTGTTGTATATCTAGAGGCATGTACATAACCCCTATATACCCTTGATATCCCCTTATACATGAAAACCTTCCCTCTATGTGAAAACAATGTGCATGTACTCCTTAAGAACAAAAAGAGCAAAAATTTGCCTTATGACACACATGAACTACTATAAGCAAATTTGGTGTATGGTGTCCCTATGTCCCTATTGATACATATATGCCCCTTCCATGTTCATTATCATACATGTTTTTATCCCATATGAGATGTTCTTTGCAAATGATTTCCCAATGTTAAAATGTGTTCCTATGTGCATGACAATTTGTAAAGTTTCCCTTGAAAATTCCCTGTTATTTTCATATATTCCCATTCCTCGTTAAGAAGTTCCCTCCCCTAACATTCCCCTCATGTTTTTTCCCCTTGAAACAGCATAGAGTTCAGTACTTTTGCAGGCAGAGGCAGCAGTTCAATTTGTCCTTCAGTTTGCCCACCTTGCTCCAAAACCATGTCAGATACCGAAACTTATGAGCAAGGTGATGACCATTCATCATCTACAGAGATTGAGGAACAGAGGAGGCCTCGTAGAGGAGGTAAGGGAGGCCATCATAAGAGGGAGGAGCCTACTTCTTTGGCAGAGTTACAGGCTTGTCCTTTGGCAGTGAATTGTTTCCGGTACATGTCATGCTATCAGTTTTGTGAGAGGCTCTCTCAGATTCAGCATCATAGAGAGTTGGCCCGCTTGTTTGTCTTACACCTCCATGATGGACATGTCACTCTTGCAGGGGTGAATTTCATATTGACACCCGAGGTGATCTCAGAGGCTACAGGGATACCAAATGTGGGTGAGGTGTGGCCTAAGCGCAGATTACTTGATTTTGTTCACTTTGAGCCTTATGTCCGGCCATCATTTGTGAAACTGTTGACGGGTGTTTTCCCATTCAGATTTCTTCGGAGTGAGTATGCTCCCCTCATGAGACTTATCATGCATTATTTTACATGTGAGGGCAGATTTTCACAGGTGTATTCATATCACATTCACCTGTTGATGCATTTCACCCGGGTGAGGATGATGAACCTCCCGATCTTCCTGTTTCAGAACATTCAGAGAATGGTGCCCATGTTGCAGAGGAAGACCCCGGCCCAGCAGTACAGGAGCCTTTGTCACTATGGTTTGATCCAGCTTATAGTCTCTCATCAGTTGACTCAGCAGGGTATCTCATGGGAGGAGTTCATCGCCCGTGAGTTTTTCACAGTGCCACCTCAGCCACATCAGGAGGCTATTCATGAGGAAGGAGGACCATCTCAGCAGCCTGATGCTCCCATCACCCGACATGTCAGCTCCACTCCTATGGTCACCTATCAGAAAGGCCCAAGGGCCTTATTTGTAGCAGCTAGGCGAGTATTATCTCCACAGCAGGTGGAAGGGGTCTCGCCTTCATCTTCAGAGCAGCGAGTGTTATCTCCACAGCATATGGAAGGGGCCTCATTTTCTTCGCCAGGACAGGTATTGCAGAGGGGCAAAGAGCCCATGGTTCATGAGGATCCGGTGATTGATCTTGAGGTCAGTTCTCCTAGCCAAGAGGCAAAGGAGATCATTCAGCAGCTCAGGGCCAAGAATGATGTTTTGCAACGGAGACTTGAGGGTGCCCAATGGACCATCACATATCTAGAGTAGCAGAACACACAGCTAGAGGAGGAGAAGGGACTTGATGAGATTTGGAGGATTCGTAGTGACCGAGTCCTAAACCGTAGGAGGCCCGGTGACCCATTGCCTGTTGACTGGGAGTCATTGCTTATTCAGGAGAATGCCCACTTGGAGAGGCTATTGGCTAAGGCCAACCAAGAGAAAAGGCTGCTGAGGAACATGAAAAACCACTATTGGGCTACGATGCACGTTTGTAAAGCAAAGATGAAAATGTTCCAAAGAAGGTTGACCGAGGCTCTTAAGAAGAAGAAGAAGACCAACCCCCTCCGCATCCTGGCCGAGGCTTCTCTTACTCATCATGACACTCACTAGCCTCTTCACAGCACCAAGCACAAAAAATTTTGGAAGTTTTGGCTCATTTTTGGCATTTTTGGGCAATTTACAGGTTTTGGCTTCTCAAGGGTCTCACCCCCGGTGAGACCCTTTGTCATCGTAGCTCTGTTTTGAAAAAACTCAGCATTTTTGGATTTTTCATGCAAATTTACATATTCCCATGCATTACCTTGAGTTTTCATGGAGTTTTGGGCCTCCAAAAGGTCAAAATACAGCCAAATTTTGACTTTCTGCCCCTTTTTTGAGCTGCAGAAGTAGTCTTGGGAGAATTGACTTTTGACTAGTCAAATAACGTCCAAATCCAAAAATTCTAGTTGGAATGGAAAGTAGACTCAGAGACCTTTCCAACGAGCTATCCTGCACCTCATTCTGACACCGGGAAGGCCTCCAAACAGGGCTCCAAAGTGCGCGACCCGTTGAGGATGATGTGCGCGACCCGTTGAGGAATTTGTGCCAGATTTGACCAGTTCAGCCCAGAATTTGCAGTTTAGCTCCAGTTTGACTTGCTGAGGTCGATGGTGGTCCTTTTGACTGTACTTGTGACACTTTTTGGATACTTTTACTCTTGTTTTACTCTTCTAGAAGTTTCTCTCATGTAAAAGGGTAAAATTGACTGTATGAATTGGTTTCCAAGTTTATAGAGGCAAGTTGTTTTGACTGCCTATTTTGTAGTGCTTAGTTTAGAAGTTGTTCAAACAGCTCCTAGGATAGTGAGCTCGACCCATGGAGGCAGGGAAAGAGGTTAGATCATCTATATTATGTACTTTCATGCTCATTTTCATGGTTGGACTCTTGAGGGAGGAGCTATCATTGTATATTTCACTTGTATCTTTGCAATTTTTGGCTAAGGAAGACCAGGGTTTTGCAGTGATCTTTGGGATTCATGTGGACTCAGGTGTTGATGGTGTGTTTCTTCATGTTATTGTAAGCTTTTTTATGTGATTCATTTCCTTTCTATACTGCTGCATATTAAACAAATGAATTGATAAAGTCAGAATTCATGCTTGCCATGCTCTACTTTTAAATTTGTTTAATTTCTATGTTTTCTGCTGTCTAAAGAGAATTCAAATCCATTGTTTGCTCTCTTTAGCCTTCTTTTCTTTCTTCCTAATCATCCACTTCAGCTAAAGACATCAATACAGGTTCCTACCTTGCCCCAAAGACCCCCCTACAGAAACTGTGTCCAGTCCCCGCACCCTAAATTGCAGTTCCTCAATTTGCCACCAAAAACCCCAAAAACCCCCAAATCAACCTTCAAATCAGTTTACTAGCCTAATATCAGTGTTACCTTGATTGGTCATCTCTTCCTATTGAAAATTTACCGAGATTGACCGGAGAGAGCCTTCTCCTGCCCCGTAGGGCTAGCTACGAGGCTGAATGGTTTGATGTAGCTTTGAGATTTGCCTTTTCAGCCTGAGGTGAAATTTCAAGTGCTAACATACTGGCGACCATACTGGGGTCAAATTTCTTGTTCATAGACGTGTTATTTCATAAGTCTTAGACGGAGCCTGAAGTTACGCCAGGTAGCCTTCGAAAACGCTCTTGTTTTACATCAGCGCAAGTAGATAAACGCTGCTTCAGTCAATCTCCGTGAGCTTGTGAATATAGCGCTTCTCTGACATCTTATCCCCATGTATTTGTTAACTCTTAGCCGTGGATGATAGGTTGAGAGTTTTCACAGGCTGAATGCTTTTTCTTTCCTAGTTATTCTAAGAAAACAAGCTGGCTACAGATCCTAGACCCATTTTCAGATCTCATTCATGCCCAGCTATTTTTTATTATCTTGAAGATTTGGATTTTGACGAAAGCTTTGAGTTGTCTCTGTTCAAAACTAAATCTGAAAGTGCACTTGCAACTCTAGTTCCTAATCCTGATTTTGCAGCTGCTATTGAATTTGAGAGGCATAATAAATTAGTTGAAAACTTCATTTTGAGGAATCTCCAGACACGTGTACAAGCTACTACTCTTGCTGATTTCCTTGAAAATATCTCTGGTCATATTGGATCTTCTATCACGGCACATGAACAGACAAATCCTCCTTTTATTGTTATCTCTCCCATAGTTACTCATCCTCCATCTACAGTTGTTTCGCCTTCAGCATCACATACTGCTTCTCCTCCTCTTACTCCTCATACCGCTACACCTACTCCGCCTGCTACTCCAAGACCTACCTTACCTAGAAAAATGGCAGCCCGGTTTGCCCCACTTGCATTGCCTGCTAATCTTCATGATATGCCTGCTGATTACCAAAGTAAAATCCCCATGTTTGATGGCACTCCACAAAGTATTACAGCTCAGCAACATATCGATAAAATGTCCACTTTCTTTGATCTATATGAGTTAGATGAAGAAGATGTTACCATGCGGTTGTTCATGCAAACATTTGCCGGAGAAGTAAGAAAATGGTTCAGAGGGTTAACAGCTAACAGCATTGCTACCTTGGAAGCACTTCAGAATCAATTCTTAGATCGGTGGGAAATCAGAAAGGATCCGCTTCAAATCAATGCCGAATACAACAACCTCAAGCGTAATCCAGGTGAGTCTGTTCAAGATTACATAATCAGATTCAATACAGTTTATAATGCTATTCTCGATGATTTGAGGCCATCTAGAAAATCAGCACTTCTCAAATTCCCGGATGGTTTTGATCCGGAGATGGCTTATTCACTGAGAGACCGAGATCCCCCTACCTTGGAGGATATGCAGAAAATTGCTGTCAGCGTTGAGGCAAATTTGAATGATAAAAGAGCAAGAATGAAGGCAGAAAAGCGAGTCACCATCAAGGAGGAGGCATCCACGTCAAATCAGGTTCTTCAGCAGGTTGAACAGGTGAAGAGGTTACTTGAAAGGGTCACAATTGACAAGCCGGAACCGCAGATTCGTAACCCAAATTTCAGAGGTCAGCAGCAACAATATAGGATCAAGCAGCGTGAAACAAAGGCACAAGACACAGCAGTTCAGCAGCAAATGAAACCGCCTTTTCAGCAGAATTTTGTTAGTCAAGAGTCTGAAGATGAGGGTGATAATGTTGGCGAGGAAAATCATTTCTTTACCCCTGATGATATGCCTACATATATCACGGAAGAAGATGAGTTGGTGAGTAATTCTGTCTTTCCCCAAGATGAGCATTATATTTTGTCAAATGATATGATACTTGAAGAAGAATCTGAAGAATATCAAAGAGGGTATTTGAATGCATTATCAGCTCAGCAAGGACAGCAAAGGCAATTGAGAAGCCGGGCTATTCCTATAAATCCCGTGCAGAAAAAGAAAGACATTGCAGCAAAGAATGATTCGGTTTTTTCAAAAGGTAAAGATATAGCCGGTCCATCATCAACTCAAACATCATCGGCAGCTAAAGTAGATCAGCCATCGAATGCACCAAAGGATAAAGCTGAGAAGAGAGATAATCCGGCAAAGGAAGGTGAGAAGTTTCCAGTTTTCAGTTTGGAGAATGAAATTGCAAAGGTGAAGATATCTATTCCTTTAACGGAGGTCATGAAGAACGCTACTTACCGAGGCCAAATTTCCAAGTTGCTGAATTTTGACCCAATGCTAGACATGGTGAATGTACAAGATGATCAGCCGAAGTTAATCTTTGGGCCAGCTTTGAATGGTGAGTCTCCCGAGAGTGACATTCCTCCATTTTATATTAGTTTGCGATTGCATGAGTTTGTGCTGCACAATGCTATGTTTGACTCGGGAGCTTCACATAATTTGATGCCGAAAACAATCATGGAGAAGCTAGGGCTTGACATCACAAGGAAGTACCATGATTTGTATTCGTTTGATTCTAGCTGGGTAAGATGCATTGGTTTGATCAAAGACTTAGTGGTGAGTCTAGATCAAATTCCAGCGAAGAATGTTTTAATGGATGTGGTGTTGGCGGACATTCCTCCACGATTTGGCATGTTGTTGTCGAGGTCATGGGGAGCCAAAATCAAAGGTACGATTTAGCTTGTTTTTTCATATGCTTAAATTCCAGTTTTCGGTCAAATGAGGAAGTTATATCGGGAACAGAAGATGAAATACATGATCACTAGTAAGGAAAAGCCCGTGAATCATCCTGTAAATTATGTACAAACATATTTAGAATCTTTTGTTTTGTTTGCGGAAAATTTCAATGAGGTAGATAGTCAGTTAGTTCAAGAAGAAGATATACCAGACATTTCAGAAAATTTCAGGGATGTTTTGAGAAAGGAAAGTGAAGAAAGGTCTGCTGTCATAAGGCCAATTGCAGAAATAAATGGGCAGCAAACAGAACATGAAACAAAATCAGACTTTCAGCACCTAGAAGATGATGAAGAGGGTCTTTGGACTATGGATTTTGATGGTGCAGTGGGCAGCGATGGTGCTGGTATAGGTGTGTGGATCCGAAGCCCATTCTCAGCCCAAGATCAAGTTCCAAGCAAGGTACGAGTATGCTATTATAAATTGGCTTTTGATTGTTCGAATAATGAGGTAGAATATGAAGCTCTTATTGCTGGTTTGAAAATCCTTCTGAAGTTAAAGGCAAAGAAAATAGCAGTATATGGCGACTCCGAACTAGTTATCAAGCAAGTGAAAGGTGAATTTCAGGCCAAACATCCTCACATGAGAGCTTATAGAAATGTTGGTTTAGATATCTTGAAAAGATTTTTTGAACATACTTTGACATGTGTGCCCCGGATTCAAAATGGTGTTGCGGATGCATTGGCTAAGGCAGCAAGTAATCTGAAAATACCCATGAATTCCAGCAATAAGTTCGAGATATATGTGAAGCATCGTCCTACAGTTCCAGATAACCAAAGGTGTTGGCAAGTGTTCCAAGATGACGAAGAAATTGAAGATTTTCTGCAAGTTAAGGGTAAGTTTGAAGACATCTCAATAGATACGGAAGCTGAAGGAGTGAATCAGATGGATGTATTGCAGCTCAAAGATAATCACATTCCAAAAGGATTGATTCCTTTGGAGGAATTGTTTGATCAGGATGATGTGGCCCGCAAGCCAACTTTGAGGCCAACAGCTGAAGGAGTTGAAGATGTGAACCTTGGGACAGCTGCAAATCCAAAAATGGTGAAACTTTCAAAAGCATTGCCGCCTAAGGTAAAGCAAGAGTATATCAGATTATTGTCTCTGTATTCTAATGTTTTCGCATGGGATTATTCAGATTTGAAAACTTATGACACAAGCATTATTCAGCATACCATCCCCATAAAGCCAAATCAAAAGCCTTTCCGGCAAAAGTTGAGAAGAATTAATCCTAAATTGCTGCCATTGATTGAGAAGGAAGTCAACAGGTTGTATAAGTCCGGAATCATAGTGCCAATCCGGTTTTCTGATTGGATCTCAAACTTGGTGCCCGTGAGGAAGAACACCGGTGAGATTCACTTGTGTATAGACTTTAGAAATCTGAACAAAGTGTCATTAAAGGACAATTATCCGCTGCCCAAGATGGATCACATATTGCAGCGGGTTGTGGGAGCATCTAGAATGTCATTGCTTGATGGTTACTCCGAATATAATTAGATTTTAGTGCACGAAGATGACCGTGACAAGACAGCATTTACTACTCCATGGGGTACATTTCATTATGCCAAGATGCCGTTTGGATTGAAGAATGCGGGTGCCACATTTCAGCGGGCAATGGACATGGCCTTTGCAAATGAGAAGGATGTCTTTTTAGTAGTTTATCTTGATGATTTGACCGTGTTTTCTAAATCAGATGAAGAGCATTTGTTTCATTTGACTAAGGTGTTTGAAAAATGCAGAAAATATGGCATCTCATTGAATCCGAAGAAAAGTCTTTTTGCTATGAGTGAAGGCAAGCTGCTAGGCCATATCATTTCTAAAGATGGCATTCGTATAGACCCTGCACGAGTGGAAGCAATTCAGCAATTGGAGCAGCCCCGTAGCAAGAAAGAAATTCAGTCCTTTAATGGTAAGTTGAATTTTCTGCGTCGTTTCATTCCCAATCTTGCTGAACATCTCAGAGAGATAACCAATATGCTCAAAAAGGACAGCGAACTAAGATGGACCGAAGAGGCGGTGAAATCTTTTAATTTGATAAAGGTAATCTTATCTTCAGCCCCAACTTTGATTAGCCCGGATTATACTCAGGATTTTATCTTGTTTTCATTCGCCTCTGAGCATACATTGGCGGCCGTGTTAATGCAAAAGAGAGATGGAGTTGAGAGGCCCATAGCTTTTTTCAGCCGCATCATAAGAGACGGAGCGCTGAATTATAATATCATTGAGAAGCAAGCATTGGCCCTGATCAAAGCATTGAAAGATTTCCGAGTTTACATATTGAATTCTCATGTATTAGCATATGTTCCTAATGCAGCTGTGAAGGATGTTTTAGTACAAACGGAACCGGAAGGAAGAAGGGGTAAGTGGATTGCTGCACTCTTAGAATATGATGTTGAAATTAAGCCTACCAAGTTGATTAAAGGTCAAGGCTTAGCTAAGTTGATGGCTGAAGCGAACCTTCATGTCCTTGATATAAATTTGATTGCTGCCTTGTCCGATGAAGATGAAGAAAATTCAGTTCTACAGGTGTCCGATATCTTTGTGTCTTCCCCTTGGTATGCTGATATAGTTTATGTGCTTCAAAACTTATCTGCACCTCCTGGAATGCCTAGAAATAAAGCTAGAACATTGAAGCTAAAGGCTGCCAAATTTTGCATTATCAAATCTGCACTTTATTGGAAGGATCCCGGTGGCATCTTGCTGAACTGTTTGGTCGAAGAGGAAGCAAAAACAATAGTAGATGATTTCCATAAAGGTGACTGTGGGGGTCACTTATTTTGGAAAACCACGGCTAATAAGATTTTGAGAGCCGGTTTCTATTGGCCTTCTTTATTTTCTGATGTGTATAAAGCGGTAAAGAGCTGTCATGAATGTCAAATTTTTCAAGGAAAACAGAAATTACAGCCCTTGCCTCTCAAACCGGTGGAAATCAGTGCACCATTTCAGCAATGGGGCTTGGATTTTATTGGCGAAATCCACCCTGCATCTTCCGGGCAGCATCGATGGATCTTGACAGCTACAGATTACTTCACAAAATGGATTGAAGCCATTCCCACCCGGCAGGCCACAGATTTAGTAATTATTTCCTTTCTTGAAAATAATATCTTGTCACGTTTTGGCTGTCCACAAAAGTTGATTACTGACAATGCAGCTACATTCAAATCAAAGAAGTTGGTTGATTTGTGCTTTAAATATAACATCAGTTTGGGGCATTCAACCGCTTATCATCCGCAAGGTAATGGGCTGGCCGAATCTTCAAACAAATCCCTTGTGAATATTATAAAGAAATTGCTGGAAATAAACAAGAAGAGCTAGCATAAGAAGTTAATAAATGCACTATGGGCTGATCGGGTAAGTCAAAAGAAGTCAATTGGTATGTCACCTTTTGAAATTGTTTACGGAGTAGATGCAGTGTTTCCTACTTCACTTAGTGTCCCAGTAGCCAAGTTGTTTCAAGAAGCTAGTGGTGAAGAGGATCCTATGCAACGACGGATCAGTCAAATGATTCATTTGCAGCAGACACGAGAAGAAGTTCACCAGAATTCCCTTAAGTTGCAGGAGCGCATAAAGAGAATCTATGACAAAAAGGCCAAGGCAGATGAGTTTCAGATTAATGATGTTGTGTTACAGTGGGATGCCCGCAATGAGGATAAAGGGAAGCATGGAAAATTCGACAACTTATGGAAGGGTCCTTATAAAATTGCAGCATACCATGGTCCAAATGCTTTCCTTCTCAAAGAAATGAACAGAGATGAATGTCTTGGAGGGTCGGTGAATGGCTGGCTGCTCAAAAGGTATCATGCTTGAGCATTTTCTGCTATAATCACTCTCATTGTAAATACCATGTCATTTTCTTTCTACAGCAAGTGTGAAGCTGATTTCCATCTTCAGTTTGGGGCCCGCGGTGAAGGCTATAATTCTGAAAATGGTGATTAGTTGGTGTGAGTTTTACAAGTTGTTTCATGTCAGTTCATTTTCTGTATAGAGTTAGTGAGTTAGTGTCCAAGATAGTTTTGAATTTCAGTCAATTGTCTAAGTCAAATAAAGTTGTTTTCAAGTTGGTCACATGTGAATAAGTTGACTCCATTGCCCAATGGTTGCAAGCACTGGTCTGCTCTCCCAGATGTCTAAGGTTCTTGGTACCTCCAAGGAGCTACCATCCCCATTGGAGCCAATGTTAGTGTCGGTCTTGAAAGCCCTCCATCAGTGATCAAAGCTCTTTGCATTTGCATTAGTAGGTGTCTCATCAGTGTCAAAGTTTGCATCCCGTTAGGCATGCCATAACCCTGATGGAGGAGCTGGTCTATTCATACCCCTCTTGGCTTTGCTGGATCAGGTCATATCAGTCATTGAGTTTGTCAAGCTGCTCTTGTTTGGTCTTAATGTCAAAATTCTAGGTCTAGGGTTTTGGTCAGTTGTCTTAGCAAGGTCATGTCTCTGAAAGTCCTTGAGTGACCAGCAAGCCAGAGGGAGGATGGTAAACATGTTCCTTTGAAATTTTCATCATGTACAGTTCATTTTTAACCTTGGATTTAAAAACCCTGTTTTTAAAGCCAAGGTCATGATAATTTTTGTAAAAAGAATAAATTTCCAAAATGTCTTCAAAAAGGCAGCAACAACCCTGGTCCCCTTGCCACAGTCCTTCAGATGATCTACCTGCAAAAAGAATCAGGTCAAAGCACTCAAAAAGTCAACTTCAGGATAAAGGAAACCAAGAAAATCAGTGTTTTAAAAAAGTGTCAAAATAGACTTTATAAAGTGGGTTTATGGATGAAATTTTTTCAAATGAGATTATAAAAGGTAATGTTCCCTCCTTTCACTCTCATTGTGCATTTCAAGCTTGCAAGAGAGATTGTGAGAGAGTGATAGGCGAAGGAGGCGAAATTGCAACGGTTTCGGGCAGTTTGCAGGTGCGCGACCCGTCTAGGCTTGTGCGCGACCTGTTGGGCGGTGCGCGACTCGTCCAGCGCACTCCGGCAGTGTGAAATTATAACAGGCACGACCCGTTGGGGAGCGTGCGCGACCCGTTCAACTGTCTGCCACCAAAACTTCAATTAAAATTCCTTTATTCCACTTCAAATTTGCTCAATCGGTCGAGGTAGGCTCTTAATGCATGGTTGTTGATATTGGTAGTGAAAATATGGATGTATGCTATGATTTCATCTTCTAAATTTGCAAATGAATGGACTAATATGGCTGCTTGCTAATGTTTGTAAAATGCTAGGGTTTTGTGACTGTTTCAAGTGTTTTTGTCCCATTTGGTCCCTTCCCTCTTTTCCTCTTTCAGTCATAGTCATGCTTGCATCTCTGTCCCATATTATTTGTACATAAAATGTTGACTTTTTCCCCCATCCCTAAGCTATAAACCCTACCCCTCTCACAAGCACACAAAACCCTAATTCCCTCTACCATACACATGCAAAAAATAAAACAAAAAGAAAAGATACATTTGTAAATAAAGAAAGAGTCATGTGAAAATAAATGCTGCTGTATATCTAGAGGCATGTACATAACCCCTATATACCCTTGATATCCCCTTATACATGAAAACCTTCCCTCTATGTGAAAACAATGTGCATGTACTCCTTAAGAACAAAAAGAGCAAAAATTTGCCTTATGACACACATGAACTCCTATAAGCAAATTTCGTGTATGGTGTCCCTATGTCCCTATTGATACATATATGCCCCTTCCATGTTCATTATCATACATGTTTTTATCCCATATGAGATGTTCTTTGCAAATGATTTCCCAATGTTAAAATGTGTTCCTATGTGCATGACAATTTGTAAAGTTTCCCTTGAAAATTCCCTGTTATTTTCATATATTCCCATTCCTCGTTAAGAAGTTCCCTCCCCTAACATTCCCCTCATGTTTTTTCCCCTTGAAACAGCATAGAGTTCAGTACTTTTGCAGGCAGAGGCAGCAGTTCAATTTGTCCTTCAGTTTGCCCACCTTGCTCCAAAACCATGCCAGATACCGAAACTTATGAGCAAGGTGATGACCATTCATCATCTACAGAGATTGAGGAACAGAGGAGGCCTCGTAGGGGAGGTAAGGGAGGCCATCATAAGAGGGAGGAGACTACTTCTTTGGCAGAGTTACAGGCTTGTCCTTTGGCAGTGAATTGTTTCCGGTACATGTCATGCTATCAGTTTTGTGAGAGGCTCTCTCAGATTTAGCATCATAGAGAGTTGGCCCGCTTGTTTGTCTTACACCTCCATGATGGACATGTCACTCTTGCAGGGGTGAATTTCATATTGACACCCGAGGTGATCTCAGAGGCTACAGGGATACCAAATGTGGGTGAGGTGTGGCCTAAGCGCAGATTACTTGATTTTGTTCACTTTGAGCCTTATGTCCGGCCATCATTTGTGAAACTGTTGACGGGTGTTTTCCCATTCAGATTTCTTCGAAGTGAGTATGCTCCCCTCATGAGACTTATCATGCATTATTTTACATGTGAGGGCAGATTTTCATAGGTGTATTCATATCACATTCGCCTGTTGATGCATTTCACCCGGGTGAGGATGATGAACCTCCCGATCTTCCTGTTTCAGAACATTCAGAGAATGGTGACCATGTTGCAGAGGAAGACCCCGGCCCAGCAGTACAGGAGCCTTTGTCACTATGGTTTGATCCAGCTTATAGTCTCTCATCAGTTGACTCAGCAGGGTATCTCATGGGAGGAGTTCATCTCCCGTGAGTTTTTCACAGTGCCACCTCAGCCACATCAGGAGGCTGTTCATGAGGAAGGAGGACCATCTCAGCAACCTGATGCTCCCATCACCCGACATGTCAGCTCCACTCCTATGGTCACCTATCAGAAAGGCCCAAGGGCCTTATTTGCAGCAGCTAGGCAAGTATTATCTCCACAGCAGGTGGAAGGGGTCTCGCCTTCATCTTCAGACCAGCGAGTGTTATCTCCACAGCAGGTGGAAGGGGCCTCGTTTTCTTCGCCAGCACAGGTATTGCAGAGGGGAAAAGAGCCCATGGTTCATGAGGATCCGGTGATTGATATTAAGGTCAGTTCTCCTGGCCAAGAGGCAAAGGAGATCATTCAGCAGCTCAGGGCCGAGAATGATGTCTTGCAGCAGAGACTTGAGGGTTCCCAATGGACCATCACATATCTAGAGCAGCGGAACACACAGCTGGAGGAGGAGAAGGCACTTGATGAGATTTGGAGGATTCGTAGTGACCGAGTCCTAAACCGTAGGAGGCCCGGTGACCCATTGCCTGTTGACCGGGAGTCATTGCTTATTCAGGAGAATTCCCACTTGGAGAGGCTGTTGGCTAAGGCCAACCAAGAGAAAAGGCTGCTGAGGAACATGAAAAACCACTATTGGGCTAGGATGCACGTTTGTAAAGCAAAGATGAAAATGTTCCAAAGAAGGTTGACCGAGGCTCTTAAGAAGAAGAAGAAGACCAACCCCCTCCGCATCCTGGTCGAGGCTTCTCTTACTCATCATGACACTCACTAGCCTCTTCACAGCACCAAGCACAAAAAATTTTGGAAGTTTTGGCTCATTTTTGGCATTTTTGGGCAATTTACAGGTTTTGGCTTCTCAACGGGTCTCACCCCCGGTAAGACCCTTTGTCATCGTAGCTCCGTTTTGCAAAAACTCAGAATTTTTGGATTTTTCATGCAAAGTTACATATGCCCATGCATTACCTTGAGTTTTCATGGAGTTTTGGGCCTCCAAAAGGTCAAAATACAGCCAAATTTTGACTTTCTGCCCCTTTTTTGAGCTGCAGAAGTAGTCTTGGGAGAATTGACTTTTGACTGGGCCAATGACCTCCAAATCCAAAAATTCCAGTTGGGTTGGAAAGTAGACTCAGAGACATTTCCAACGAGCTATCCTGTACCTCATTCTGACACCGGGAAGGTCTCCAAACAGGGCTCCAAAGTGCGCGACCCGTTGAGGATGATGTGCGCGACCCGTTGAGGAATTTGTGCCAGATTTGGCCAGTTCAGCCCAGAATTTGCAGTTTAGCTCCAGTTTGACTTGCTGAGGTCGATGGTGGTCCTTTTGACTGTACTTGTGACACTTTTTGGATACTTTTACTCTTGTTTTACTCTTCTAGAAGTTTCTCTCTTGTAAAAGGGTAAAATTGACTGTATGAACTGGTTTCCAAGTTTATAGAGGCAAGTTGTTTTGACTGCCTATTTTGTAGTGCTTAGTTTAGAAGTTGTTCAAACAGCTCCTAGGATAGTGAGCTCGACCCATGGAGGCAGGGAAAGAGGTTAGATCATCTATATTATGTACTTTCATGCTCATTTTCATGGTTGGACTCTTGAGGGAGGAGCTATCATTGTATATTTCACTTGTATCTCTGCAATTTTTGGCTAAGGAAGACCAGGGTTTTGCAGTCATCTTTGGGATTCATGTGGACTCAGGTGTTGATGGTGTGTTTCTTCATGTTATTGTAAGCTTTGTTATGTGATTCATTTCCTTTCTATACTGCTGCATATTAAACAAATGAAGTGATAAAGTCAGAATTCATGCTTGCCATGCTCTACTTTTAAATTTGTTTAATTTCTATGTTTTCTGCTGTCTAAAGAGAATTCAAATCCATTGTTTTCTCTCTTTAGCCTTCTTTTCTTTCTTCCTAATCATCCACTTCAGCTAAATACATCAATGCAGGTTCCTACCTTGCCCCAAAGACCCCCCTACAGAAACTGTGTCCAATCCCCGCACCCTAAATTGCAGTTCCTCAATTTGCCACCAAAAACCCCAAAAACCCCCAAATCAACCTTCAAATTAGTTTACTAGCCTAATATCAGTGTTACCTTGATTGGTCATCTCTTCCTATTGAAAATTTACCGAGATTGACCGGAGAGAGCCTTCTCCTGCCCCGTAGGGCTAGCTACGAGGCTGAATGGTTTGATGTAGCTTTGAGATTTGCCTTTTCAGCCTGAGGTGAAATTTCAAGTGCTAACATGACGCATCAACTACCCCCAGCTTTTTTCTGAGGTATTCAAAGGTCTCCCTGGGTAGTGGTTTGGTGAGAATATCAGCAACTTTTTCCTTAGAGGGAACATACTCCAATTTGACCTTTTGTTCAAGCACTTGTTCCCGGAGAAAATGATACTTGATTGGTATGTGCTTAGTCTTTGAATGCATGATAGGATTCTTTGAAATACTGATTGCACTTGTATTATCATAGAAGATGGAAATAGGTGGAGTACAAGAGATTTGCATGTCTTGCAATGTTTGCATCATCCAAAGGAGTTGTGTGCAGCAAGATGTAGAAGATACATATTCTGCTTCAGCTGTAGATAATGCAATAGAACTTTGTTTCTTGTTGAACCAAGATACTAATCTAGGACCCATAAAGAATGCACCACCACTAGTGCTTTTCCTGTCATCCACGCTTCCTGCCCAATCCGCATCTGTGTATGCATGAAGTGTGAGATCTGTACCTCTAGGATATCATAAGCCATAGTTTTGAGTTCCTTGAAGATACTTGAAGATTCTCTTAACTGCCTGAAAATGATTTTCCTTTGGATTTGCCTGAAACCTTCCAACTATTCCCACTGCATGCATAATGTCTGGTCGGGTACCTGTTAGATAGAGCAGACTACCAATCATGGATTTATAGGTTGGTTGATGTACTACTGCCAATTCATCATTTGCGCTTAGACTGCATCCTGTCACCATAGGAGTACATACTGGTTTCGAATCCTCCATCCCATATTTCTTCAAGATCTGTTTGAGATACTTGGTTTGTGATAGAAAAATGCCGTCTTTGTTTTGTTGGACTTGTAAACCAAGAAAATATGTGAGCTCACGAAGCATGGACATTTCAAACTCCTTTTGCATCACCAAGGCAAAATTTTGACTCATGTCTTCTTCATTGCTGCCAAAGATGATATCATCAACATACACAACAAGTATTAGCAACTTTTTATTGTCAACCTTTATATATAGATTGCTATCAGTTGAACCTTTTGTAAAGCCTTGTTGATGGAGGTACTTATCCAATCGATAATACCACGCCCTAGGAGCCTGTTTAAGGCCATAGATAGCCTTTTTGAGTCTGCATACAAGTTTTGGATCATTTCCAAGAATAACCCCATCTGGTTCTTCAATATATACTTCTTCATCCAAGTCTCCATTCAGGAAAGGAGACTTCACATCCATTTGAAATACTTTGAACTTCTGAAAGCTAGACAAAGCAAGGAACATCCTTATAGCCTCAAGTCTGGCAACTGGTGCAAATGTTTCTTCAAATTCTATGCCTTCTTGTTGCGCATACCCTTTACAAACAAGTCTTGCCTTGTTTCTAACCACATCCCCATTTTCATTCAGCTTATTTTTGAAAATCCATTTTGTCCCTATGACATTCTTATCTTTTGGTCTAGGAACCAACTCCCAAGTATTATTCTTTTCAATCTTCTCGAGTTCTTCCTCCATGGCCTTGACCCAGCATTCATCTTTGCAAGCCTCTCTTACATTTTGCGGTTCAGTGGAGGAGAGTAGTGCTAGATAGCTTGAAGCTTCTGAAATGGTTCTTATTGTTTACACACTTGCCTCCTTCTGGCCCAAAATTTGAGATTCAGGATGATTCTTTTGAACATATCTGGATGGAGTATTTTCTTCTATCCTTATCTATTCTTCTGGTGCCTCATGGGTTTCTTCTTCGTCATGAATCTGATTTGATGTTGACGGATAGTCTTCTTCGAAGTCTTCAGATTTTACCTCCCTAGGAGTGTTTCCTTCTTCATCAACCACTACATCAATGCTTTCAACAATTTTACCAAGTCTTTTGTTGTAACATTTGTAAGCTTTGCTGTCGGGAGAGTAGCCAAGTAGAATGCCTTCATCTGCTCTAGGTTCAAACTTGCCAAGATTTTCATCAGTCCTTTTAATGTAGCATTTGCTTCCAAAGATTTTGAAGTATTTTACCATGGGAGTTTTACCGTACCAAAGTTCATGAGGAGTCTGAGTGCTATTTACCCAGATGTTTGTCTTGTTGAGAATAGTAACAGCGGTAAATGCAACTTCACCCTAGAAGGTTGCAGGAGTTCCAGACTCATCAAGCATAGCATGGGCCATTTGTTGAACCATTCTATTCATCCTTTCCACTACTCCATTTTGCTGAGGAGTCCTTGCAGTAGAAAATTCCCTTCTGATTCCATGTTCCTCACAGAAATCGAAAAATTCATCTGAGGTAAATTCCCCTCCTCGATCAGATCTGGGGCATTTGATTCTGCAATCTAATTGGTTCAACCAAAGCTTTGAATGACTTGAAATTTTTGAAAGCTTCATCTTTATACTTCATGAGTCCTATCCAACACATCCTTGAAAAATTGTCAATGAACAATACGAAATACTCTTCTCCTCGAGGTGACCTCTTCCTAGTTGGACCACATATATCAATGTGGACAAGTTCAAGTGGCTTGCTAGCTAATCCTTCCTTCTCAGGGAAATTAGTCTGGTTTGCTTACCAAATTGACATGATTTGCATATTGTATTGTCTGGAATTCTGATATCAGGAAGATCCCGAACTGCCTGATATTTGCATGCTTTCCTTATCTGAGAGAAGCTAAGATGCCCCAGTCTTCTGTGCCATAGCCAGTGTTCATCATTATTGCTTAAATAGCATTGTTTTTGTCCTCCCTTGAGTACGTATAAGTTATTTGGAATTCTAATGCCTTTGATCACTGTTTTTCCTATATCAAGCTCACGAACAATACATCCATTTGATCGAAATATTACCTTCGTTCCTTGATCACATATCTGACTAACACTCAATAGATTATGCTTTAAGCCATCAACATACATAACATTTCCAGCCTTGACCTTTTCTTTCAAACGAACAAAGCCTTTACCTTTTATGTATGCAGGGGTGTCGTTTCCAAATGAGACCTTCTTTTCTTTTTCTAAGGCACTATATGACTGAAGTTTCTCTCTATCACCTGTCATATGTTTCGAGCAGCCACTATTGATGTACCATTGATTTTCTTGTCCTTCCGCATATAAGGCTATCCCACATCTTTCCGGTTGTGCTTCTTTCTTTTTCCATATTTTGGAACTCAATGAAGCTTTCTCCTTCTGAGTTGTTTGCCGAAACCTGCTCCTGCATTCAGAATCTTCATGAACGAAGTTGTTACATATAGAGCATTCTATTTCATTTTCAAGAGAAAATAAGTTATTGTAGTTTCTTTTCATGATTCCTGTCATACTCCTTTGTTTTTGAGCTTCCCTAGTCATGATGGTCTTGTAGGCAACACATTGAGCAACTTTATGACCAAATTTATGACAAGAGAAACATTCGTCATTGAAGAAATTCTTGCGATTATCAAATCTACCAACCATATATTATAGTTTCCATCCATTCTTGAGCCAAATTGAGAATGATTTACCTGTGATCTATTGAGGCTTCTGTGCATTCTTGAAGTAAATTGCCCCCGATTTACTTGTTGATCTGCATTATGCTTTTGCTGTCGATTGTCTACTTGTTCACTTTTCCTTGCTGCATCAAGATAACTTTTGGAGGTGGATGGATTCTGTGCTTGCTTCTAAGCTTGAGATGCTTCTTCGGAATATCTGAGACCTTTCTTGATTAGAGGAGATCGCTGCAATTTGATAATCTCATCTAGAGTTTCAAATCCTTTAGCAAATCTGAGATTAAGGGCTTTTGTTTTCTCAATTTCTTTTCTAAGTCATGCAATTTCACATTCTAACTCTTCATTGTGTTTATCTTTTTCAGCAAGTTGGAATGTTAGAGTATCAATAATCATATTCTTTTCCTCTAAACTAACTTTAAGTTTAGATATTTCTTCATAAAGCCCTTCTTCATTCGTAGCATCCAAGAAATCATCATCTTCAAAAGCCATCAAAAGTCTATCATCCTTACCTGGTTCTTCTTCATCACTATTTGACAATCCATCACTGTCTTCATGAGTGTAATAGCTCTTCTTATTTACATTCTGTTTTATGTTCCATCTAACAGGTTCCTTACCTTTGTCTAGTTTATCTTTATGAGGACATTTTATAGCATAATGACCAACTCTTCCACAAGAAAAGCATTTGAAAGGCAGCTTACCTCTAAATCTTCCAAATCCCCGTTGGAGGTTCTCGACAAAATTTGATTCTTCCTCATCTTCTGACTCATAGTAATCTCCTTTACCTGAAGTCTTGAATGTAGTTTCTCTTCTGTCTGATGGTCCTCATTTTCTCATTTTGTAAGCAGTTAGAATTCCGTGCAGTTGTGACATGGTAAGGCTCTGTAGATTCTGCTTTTCTTCTATGGCAGAAACTTTTGAATCAAACTTAGGAGATAAAGATCTTAGAACCTTTTCAACCAAAACCACTTCTTTTATTTCATCACCCAATTTTTTCATACAATTTACGATCTCATCTATATGTAGGAAATAGCTAGCCACACTTTCATCATTATGCATTCTGAGACTTTCATATTGAATTCTAAGAGTTCATAATTTTGCTCGTTTTATCTGTTCATCTCCTTCATAGCTCAGAACGATCTTGTCCCATATTTCTTTTACGCTTTTCAGCTGCATAACCTTGACAAATTCTGATTGAGAAAGAATTCCTAATAGGGTATTGACAGCCTTTGCATTTGTTTCATACTGCTTCTTACCAGCTGCATCTGTAGGAGTTGTTGATGGAAATGTGTATCCTGTTTCCACAATATCCCAAACTTCTGTACCAAGAGATTGAAGATAAGCAGTGATTCTTACCTTCCAATAGACGAAGTTGCTCCCATAAAAAATTTGTGGTTTGATAGATGCTTCTTTCTCGTAGTTGCTCATGATGATAGACCTTCCTTCAAGTGATCAAGCTTTTCCTGAAGGACCCGCTTTGATACCAATTGTAGGAAATGATACTGAGAGGGGGGGGGTGAATTAATATTATCAAAACTCTTTTCAATTTATAAAAATATTTGAAACTTGTGAATACCTTCCTGACTTATAATTTAATTCATTAATCTGCGTGTCAGAACCATATAATAGTAAACAGGAACAAGAAAAGTAGAGCAACGAGTCACACCAAGGAACACAAGATATAAGGTGGAAACCCAATGTGGGTGAAAACCACCTGCTGAAATATGTCTCTATCTTCTTTCAATTAGAAACTTCTTTTTACACTGATTTTGTATTGGTGCAGTCTTATACCAGCACGCAGGCTTCAACCTGCAGAAGGCTACAACCTTCTCTTTTCTCTCAAGGACCTCGTTTCATTAATTTTCAGACTGGATCCATGAATATCAATTAACCATCAAATAGATCGGTAATTAACCAACTTCCTTGTGCAACCACTGAATCTATAACTTCTCAGAACACAGTACCAGTAACCAAACACCAATTCAGAACCTTGAACACTACAGTAATAAGCAAAAGCAGCTAAAAAATATTTCAAGAAAAGTCCGCAACTTCACCAATAGTATCCTACGCACATCCGTGCCTTCTCTGTGTCGAATCTGTAGGTCTCCGCGCCCACACTATGTCGGTTATGCGAACTTCGCACCTGCGTTGTGCAAAACCTGCGAACCTCCGCACCTGCACCTTGATTTGCTTGCGGGCCTCCGCACTTGCGCTTTGACTAACCTGTGTTCCTCTGCACTTGATACTTGACTAGCCTGCGGTTCTTCACACCTACGTCGTATCGCACCTGAGGTCCTGCGGGTATAGATAATTCTCAGACTTCAAGCATACCCCAGACTATCAGCTCTACAGATCTGATCATGCGCCAAGGATATCTCGACCCATCAGTAGATCCATGTTCTAATACTCAGGTTTCTTCTTAATTTAGATCTAGCTATCACTCACCAACTGATCACCAGAATTTTAGATCTTGCTAATCTTAAGATATTCAACACATGAGTGCTCAGCCAATTGATCTCCTTCCCTTTTTATAGCCAATCCCTTACTCAAACCATGGACCAAAACCATAGAAACCAAATACAAGGGACCCAAAACCTGGGTTCAATACTTTAGAGGCAAAACCACGGACCAAAATCATAGGATCAAAGACGTCGGACAAATACCATGGACCATCCATAAGATTTCCCACGTGTGCGTGATTTTCTCTGCATGAAAGTGTGTGAACTTTACGTCTGCACTTTTTGTTTGGAGAACCTGCGTATATGTCTGCACCTTTTGTTTGGAACACCTGCGGTTCTGCGGCTTTTGTTCGGCGCACCTGCAGGTATCTCATTTTCTATCATTTTGAGAGCCTGAACTGTGATCTGCTCTTTGAGTGAGTTGCCATTAAGGACAACACTGAAGTCATCCAGCCAAACCTGTGCCAATATTGTGTCATAATGCCAACAAGAAGGAAATGTTGGGAAATTCTGTAAGAAAGGAAAGCATGCAAAAGGACTATTGCAAATAAGGAAGTGAACATGATAAAGAAGGTGTAAAGTAAAGCAAAACTGGACTATCAACCTACTAGAGAGCTGCAAACATTAGAAGTCCTAGGAATGAGGAAAATTTGTGTTTTTGGAGCAGCAAGAGAGTCTTTGCCTCAAATCATGGTCCTATAGGGAGGAAGAGAGGCCAAGGCACTGTTGCTAGCATTTTGAATCTTCTCTGATCACTTCTTAACCTACTACAGAAAGCACAAATGGAAGCAAAGTACTAAATCATCAAAAGCAACCTATTCTTAACCATTAGAGAAATACATCTAACAGCGAACTAATCTACAAACTGAAGTAAAGCATTAAAATACATGTAAAGAGAAGCTTGGTTGCTTGGATTGGGCCCTAACCTAAGAGCTTCAGCCCTCTGATGTAACTCAGTGCTAGCTCAAAGAGGATTCCATTTTCATTATCAAAAAATAGCAAGATTACATAAAACTAAAATAGTAAGCTCGAAATTTGAGCAAAGTTTACACAAGAAAAGAAAAGTTGACCCTAGTGAGGCCCTAGGCCTCTCTACTTATACATCTGAAGCTACCAACAGCTTCCTTAAAATCAGGGAGGCTTGGCTCCCAAAACTCGAGATAACTATCAATCATCTTCCACTTGCTCAGCTGCCTTCTAGTGCATGATTCGGCTGCTTGTACTCTGAGCTGAATGAAGGGGAATTCGAAGTGAGGAGAAATAAATGAGGGGGATTCCCTCCTATAAGTCCTCTCCTCTATCTACTTCGAGTTATTGCTGCAGTTTGACCACTAGATCCTTGACTTTGACCTCAAAATCCATCAATAATCTGCATTAAATACATGTTAGACCACATGACATAATAACTAACTCAACTCACCCTATAAGCATAAATATAATAAAAAATCATACAATAAGCTAAGAGAATGGTTGATTTGACTAGGTTAGGAGGTAAAAGGAGCCCATATAATTACCCTTTTATGAGGATCATCACATATGTCCATTGGTATGTCATGTTTTCATGGTCTCTATGGTTATGATGCCTTATCTTTTACTGACATGGTTTTTGGAGATAGTCAAGGATCGAGGGCCAAATGTTAGATATAAGAGAGCCAATAAATCCTTCGGGCTTCCAAGAATAACTCATAGACTACTCAGAACCAATAGAAGATGTATTCATAAAAGCATAGAGTTGAGAGGAATTTCGAGGTTGGGAACTTGGTCTTCTTATGCTACCAACCATAAAAGTAGTCTACACTCAAGAAAAAGGGGTTAGAGAAGCTTAAGCCTCACTTCTATGGGCCATATAGGGTGATCAGGTATGTAGGGGAGGTAGCGCATGAGTTGGAACTTCCACCAAGGAGAAAAGTGCACAATGTGTTCCATGTGTTGTGTCTGAAAAAGGCCACAACATGTTACAACTACCACAAAGTTACCACCATTGGATGATGACGAGCACTTGGTATTGATTCCGAAGGTTATTCTTGAGGTGAGAGAGAGGCAGTTCAGAAACAGAGTCATCGGGGACTTTCTTGTCATATGGAAGGACTTACAAGAAGAGGATGCCACATGGGAGGGTGAACATGTGTTACAACATCTAGCATTGTAATTTCTTGAGGACAAGCAATTTTTTGCTGGGGAGGACTATGATATCCCCACTAAATAAATGTTGCTAAGTATACTTCCATTTTTTCAATTTTTACATTAGGAGAGGATTTTGATGATTGGAGACTTAGGAAAAGTGTGTTGAGTAGACCCTGTTAGTGTCAGTCTTTCCAGCCTTCCTCCAGTGATCAAATATGCTCTTACAAAGTGATTTTGAAGTGTCAAGGTCAAATTTTGTCATTTCAGTGAGTCTTCAAGCAAAATTTGGTCACTAGGCATTAGGTCTAGGGTTTGCCCAAATGTCAGTCCATGTCATCATTCAGCTGAGCCTATCATCATTCAGAGGGTTTTCATTATCATTTCAGTGTCTAATGAGTCTTTTTACAACTTATTCATGCTTCAGTTGTGCCTAGGCAAGGTCATTTCCGTCTCCTAGGGTTTTGAAGGCAATTTCTCTTGGGCGGCTAAATAATCAGCAAAACTCATATCCTGATGTTCATACACCTTCCCCTATCCTTAAATTACCTTATCAAACACTTCCCAACACTCAGATCCCCCAAATTCCTCATTTTTGCACAAACCCTAGTTTCTAGCTACAACTTGGCAATTTTCTAGGTTTGGCCTGTGTGTTGCCCTTTTCGACCCCTTCCCCTCACTCAATCTCTGAGATTCCACTTTCCCCTACTTCCTAACATCCCTCCCCACTCCCAAAAATTTCCCCAAGAATTTAGAAGCCCCCTATCCCCTTCATTTCGCTCCATTTCGACAAAATCCCTTGTTCCACACGTCGGGATAAGTTTCACTCAAACAATGTTTCAGAGAAATCAGAGATGAATTTTGCAAGACTGAGAGAGGTTTTTTCTCACAACATGCCAAGGAAGAAAAACCTCCTTCACTTTTTGCACAGGTGTCATGGTTTTAGAGAAATGTCAAAATTACAATCGCCGGATCCAAGGCGGTTGGCCAAGGCACAAAAAAGGAAAAAGAAGGCCAACCCGCTCCGTATCTTGGCCGAGGCTTCTCTCACTCACCATGATACTCATTAGCATCCTCCTAGCAGCAAACCCAAGAAATTTTGAGAGTTTTGAAGCATTTTTGGCATTTTTGGGAATTTTACAGGTTTTGGCCATTTGACGGGTCTCACCCCGCGCGCGACCATACATGGGGGCAACTCAGAACGGGGAAAACTTTGCATTTTTGGAATTTTCATGCAAAAATACACTTGCCTATGGATGGGTTTCAGATTTTATGGAGATTTGGGCTTCCAAAAGCTCAAAATACATGCAATTTTTTACTTTCTGCGCCTATTTTGAGTTGCAAAAAGCTGTCTTGGGAGAAATGACTTTTGAGGGGTCAAATCAACTCCAAATTCAAAAATTCCAGTGGGGTTGGAAAGTAGACTCGTAGACCTTTCCAACGAGATATCTTTCACCTGATTTGGACACCAGGAAGGCCCTCAAACAGAGCTGTGAATGTGCGCGACCTGTCAGAGTGATGTGCGCGACCTGTCAGGGAAATTTGCCTGTTTTGACCAGTTCGGCCAGCAAAACACTGTTTTCATCTTGGTTGACTTTTGAGGCATGTAAATGACGGATTTTTGTGTAATTTTCATGGAACTTAGATACTTTTACTCTCCTTGAACACTTCTAGAAGATTCTTTGATGTAAATGGTAAATATTTAATGCATGGATAGGTTTCCTAAGTTTTAGAGGCAAATTGTTTTGACTGCCTATTATCTAGTGCTCAGTTTAGAATTAGTTGAAACAGCTCCTAGGAAGCTGAGCTCGACCCCTAGAGGTGGGGAAAGGAGTTAGATCATCTATATTATGCCTTCTCTTTCTCATTTTCATGGTTGGACTCTTGAGGGAGAAGCTATCATTGTATATTTTACTTGTATCTCTGCAATTTGAGGAAAAGGAAGACCAGGGTTTTGCAGACATCATTGGGATTCTTGTGGACTCTTGTGTTGATGGTGTGTTCTATTATTGTAATTGTAAGTGTGTTTATGTGTTCCATCTCTTTCTTTACTGCAGCTTATTAAACAAATGAAGTGATAAAGTTTGAATTCATGCTTGCCATGCTCAGCTTTCAAATTTGTTTAATGTTTATGTTTTCCACTGTCTAGAGAGGATTCAAAGTCATTGTTTGCCCTCTTTAGCTTCTCTTTTTTCTTCCTTGATCATCCATCTCAGCTAAAGGCATCAGCACAAACTCCTACCTTGCCCCAAAGACCCACCTGCAGAAACTGTGTCAAATCCCCGCACCCTAAAATTGCAGATCCTCAATTTGCCACCAAAAAACTCCAAAAACCCCCAAATCAACCTTTTAATCAGTTTACTAGCCTAATATCAGTGTTACCTTTGATTGGTCATCTCGCCCCATTGAAAATTTGCCGAGATAGACCGGAGAGAGCCTTCTCATACCCCGTAGGGCTAGCTACGAGGTGAAATGGTTTGATGTTGCCTTGAAGGTTTACCTTCCTCAGCCTAGGGTGAAATCTCAAGCGCTAACATAGTGGCGACCATACTGGGGAGAACAAACTTGTTTGTGGGTTGATGTGTTTGTTTCATAAGTCTTAGACGGAGCCTGAAGTTACGCCAGGTAGCCTTCGAAAACGCTCTTGCTTTGCATCAGCGTTAGTAGATAAACGCTGCTTCAGTCAATCTCCGTGAGCTTGTGAATACAGCACTTCATTTGCATTTTACCCCAGTACATATATCAAGTTCAGATTTGATTGTTGATAGTGGACAACGATCAGACACTTGAAAGGCTGAAATCATTCACTTGGCGACTCCTTTCACTAAAGAAATCTAGCAACCTATGCTTCATGGTGACTTCACTGCAGGAAGATCAGTAGCTGTGAGATTTTCAAGATGGATCGGATTGCAAGAAGATATGCTCCCTTGAGCCAAGATCACATTCCAGGTTTTCCGAATAAGATTCCCAAGGTAGATTGGTCAAGGAATTTGCCTATATTTAATGATGATGGTAAGAAGGATGCCGCTTTACATCTGGTTAGATTTCATATGCATATTCGCAAGTTGAAGGTGGATTTTCCTGAAGATTGCTTGATGAAGATATTCTTGGCCACTTTGGAAGGTAAAGCCCAATCATGGTATGAAAGTTTGCCGCCTGCTTGTATTTACTGTTTAAAAGATTTTCATGCCTTGTTTATTGAAAGATATAAGGCATCTTATCCATCATTGAATTTAGTTCAAGACTGTTGCAAGCATGCCTATAGTTTTATTGAAAGCCTTGAAAAATATTATGAAGATGATAATTTTATGGATGTTGAGATCATGGAGGCTTTGTATGAGAATCCATTTCAGCAGCACACAGAAATCTTAGAGGATATTTGTCAAGATCAGCAGGTTGAAGATGGCCATATGGCTGTAATTGATGAAAGAGAAGAGCTTGTTTCAGATCTGCCCACAGAAGACAGCAGCATGCAAGTAAGTCCAGTGTTGATTGCAGAATGTGATATTGTTAGGACAGCTACTTCAGAACTACATTCAGATCATGGTGACCAAGAATACCTTGTGCCGAATCCTGAAAAGGAGAGTTTTGTTGTTGAGAGCATAGACAAAGTTCTTGATCCAAATGTCCTTATGCCATCAGAACAGAGCCTGCATGAGGAGGTCATTCAGCCAGCTCATGAACAGCAAGATGAGATCTTTGTTCAAGTAAGTGAAAACTCTTCTTTCAATCATAATTTGGATAGTTTGATTGCCATGTCATATGAAGATGATCAACAATGTTTCCAAGTTTCAGAAGATCAGGACTGTCATTCAGATTTTTCATGTTTTGAAATGTTATTTCAAGAAGACAAGACTTGTTTGAGCAAAGGGAAATAGAAAGTCTTATCTCCTTTGTCTGAAGAGGAGATAGATCAGCTTTTGAAAGGTCATGCTACAACTCAAGCTAAAACAAATCGGCAGTGTGCACATGGTCACGAAAGTGTTGGTGAAACTTCTTCCTCTTTTGAAAATGATGATAGTCTTGTAAGTAGTTTTATAGATCAGCAAACAGATAATATTTTCTTTCATGAAGATGATGGGGCTGTCATGTTTGATGATCTTGAGGATTGTTTTCTGTTTAAGAATGACCTAGACCATGAAATTGAGGAATATAAGCTTGAGAGAAAGAATATGTCAAAATTTCTCACGGTCAAGGAATTTACAGCCAACACTCATAGGGCAGAAGCTTATACTTCTCTGTGCCTTCCTATCAATCAGCAACCCACTGTTCTTTCAGATCAGAATGAAGCGAGTACTTATATTTTTGCAGCTGGATCTCCAAACAAGGTAGTGTTGCAGGATTATCAAGATCCCTTTGGCATTCTTCTGCAAGCATTAGAAAAGATAAATGTTGCCTGGTTCATTATCATAAGCTTTGGTTTCAGTGGTTATTTTGAGTTGCCTACAGGTTCATCGTTTCGCCTGCTCGAGATAAGCGAGAGCAGAAATTTGGTATGTAGCCATCTGCTGGATTGGTTACATTGGAAAGCTCATTATACATGATTGTACATATTTCATTAGTATGCAGGTGGTTGTCATCATGATTCCAAATCTTGATGGACTGCTGCCCTTCCAAAAGCTTTGTAAAGTCTTGTTTTAAGTCAGTCATGAGTCATTTGTGTTTGGTCGATTAAGTGAGTTTTTTCAAGTTATTTCAGTTTGCCATCGAGTCGGTTTGAGTCAAGTTCCAATTAAGTTTCAGTCTATTTTCAGTCAGGATTTAGTCAATAAATAAGTCAAAGTCTTGTGTCGTTTGCCGAAATAATGACTCCATCGCCCAATGGTTGAAAGCACTGGTCTGCTCTCCCAGAGGTCTGAGGTTCTTGGCACCTCCAAGGAGCTACCATCCCCATTGGAGCCAATGTTAGTGTCAGTCTTTCCAGCCTTCCTCCAGTGATCAAATATGCTCTTACAAAGTGATTTTGAAGTGTCAAGGTCAAATTTTGTCATTTCAGTGAGTCTTCAAGCAAAATTTGGTCACTAGGCATTAGGTCTAGGGTTTGCCCAAATGTCAGTCCATGTCATCATTCAGCTGAGCCTATCATCATTCAGAGGGTTGTCATTATCATGTCAGTGTCTAATGAGTCTTTTTACAACTTATTCATGCTTCAGTTGTGCCTAGGCAAGGTCATTTCCCTCTCCTAGGGTTTTGAAGGCAATTTCTCTTGGGCGGCTAAATAATCGGCAAAACTCATATCCTGATGTTCATACACCTTCCCCTATCCTTAAAGTACCTTATCAAACACTTCCCAACACTCAGATCCCCCAAATTCCTCATTTTTGCACAAACCCTAGTTTCTAGCTACAACCTGGCAATTTTCTAGGTTTGGCCTGTGTTTTGCCCTTTTCGACCCCTTCCCCTCACTCAATCTCTGAGATTCCACTTTCCCCTGCTTCCTAACATCCCTCCCCACTCCCAAAAATTTCCCCAAGAATTTAGAAGCCCCCTATCCCCTTCATTTCGCTCCATTTCGACAAAATCCCTTGTTCCACACATCGGGATAAGTTTCACTCAAACAATGTTTCAGAGCAATCAGAGATGAATTTTGCAAGACTGAGAGAGGTTTTTTCTCACAACATGCCAAGGAAGAAAAACTTCCTTCACTTTTTTCACAGGTGTCATGGTTTTAGAGAAATGTCAAAATTACAATCGCCGGATCCAAGGCGGTTGGCCAAGGCACAAAAAAGGAAAAAGAAGGCCAACCCGCTCCGTATCTTGGCCGAGGCTTCTCTCACTCACCATGATACTCATTAGCATCCTCCTAGCAGCAAACCCAAGAAATTTTGAGAGTTTTGAAGCATTTTTGGCATTTTTGGGAATTTTACAGGTTTTGGCCATTTGACGGGTCTCACCCCGCGCGCGACCATACATGGGGGCAACTCAGAACGGGGAAAACTTTGCATTTTTGGAATTGTCATGCAAAAATACACTTGCCTATGGATGGGTTTCAGATTTTATGGAGATTTGGGCTTCCAAAAGATCAAAATACATGCAATTTTTGACTTTCTGCCCCTATTTTGAGTTGCAGAAATCTGTCTTGGGAGAAATGACTTTTGAGGGGTCAAATCAACTCCAAATTCAAAAATTCCAGTGGGGTTGGAAAGTAGACTCGCAGTCCTTTCCAACGAGCTATCTTGCACCTGATTTGGACACCGGGAATGCCCTCAAATAGAGCTGTGAATGTGCGCGACCTGTCAGAGTGATGTGCGCGACCTGTCAAGGAAATTTGCCTGTTTTAACCAGTTCGGCCAGCAAAACACTGTTTTCATCTTGGTTGACTTTTGACGCATGTAAATGATGGATTTTTGTGTAATTTTCATGGCACTTAGATACTTTTACTCTCCTTGAACACTTCTAGAAGATTCTTTGATGTAAATGGTAAATATTTAATGCATGGATAGGTTTCCTAAGTTTTAGAGGCAAGTTGTTTTCACTGCCTATTATCTAGTGCTCAGTTTAGAATTAGTTGAAATAGCTCCTAGGAAGCTGAGCTCGACCCCTAGATGTGGGGAAAGGAGTTAGATCATCTATATTATGCCTTCTCTTGCTCATTTTCATGGTTGGACTCTTGAGGGAGAAGCTATCATTGTATATTTTACTTGTATCTCTGCAATTTGAGGAAAAGGAAGACCAGGGTTTTGCAGACATCATTGGGATTCTTGTGGACTCTTGTGTTGATGGTGTGTTCTCTTATTGTAATTGTAAGTGTGTTTATGTGTTCCATCTCTTTCTTTACTGCAGCTTATTAAACAAATGAAGTGATAAAGTTTGAATTCATGCTTGCCATGCTCAGCTTTCAAATTTGTTTAATGTTTATGTTTTCCACTGTCTAGAGAGGATTCAAAGTCATTGTTTGCCCTCTTTAGCTTCTCTTTTTTCTTCCTTGATCATCCATCTCAGCTAAAGGCATCAGCACAAACTCCTACCTTGCCCCAAAGACCCACCTGCAGAAACTGTGTCAAATCCCCGCACCCTAAAATTGCAGATCCTCAATTTGCCACCAAAAAACTCCAAAAACCCCCAAATCAACCTTTTAATCAGTTTACTAGCCTAATATCAGTGTTACCTTTGATTGGTCATCTCGCCCCATTGAAAATTTGCCGGGATAGACCGAAGAGAGCCTTCTCATACCCCGTAGGGCTAGCTACGAGGTGAAATGGTTTGATGTTGCCTTGAAGGTTTACCTTCCTCAGCCTAGGGTGAAATCTCAAGCGCTAACAGACCCCACTTAATTTTTAATGGCTATGAGGCCATGCGCATTAGGAATAAGGGAAAAAATAATTTTCTAGTGGAATTTTGAGGCCACAAGGAGGGAGTTTTAACCACAAAGACAGTTCACACTAGCAGAAGGAGAAGAGAGAGAAAGGAGGTGCGAGTTGGTGGAAGTTGGGTCCCACCAAGGAAGAGAGGATCAACACTTATAAATATCACATGGAGGCCTTCATTTGGCATATTTTTCCTATCTTATCTCATAAATCGAACTCTCTTGGACCTATTGAGCACAAGAAGAGAAGTGTTGCTTACAAAAGGAATTCCAAGCAAAAAATCCACCCTCCTCTCAAAGAACTTTGAGTGTCTCCCTAGTGAGGTAATTTGGGATTCCAATTCAGGTTTGGCCTTGAGCTTATTGCAGGAGATTTAATCAGCCATGTGCATTTCCCAGGTGTATAAGGAATACATGGTTCATCATTTGGAGCAGCAGAAATGGGTTAGAAGATCAAGATTTTGGAGAGAGTTTTCCCTTGGTTGTAGTTGGAGTTTGGTAGCATTTTGTAGGGAGAGTGAGGTGATCTCCTAGGCTGAATTTGTCCATTTTCAGCAATGCACAAAGGCCTATCGATTGTGACTGCATAAGTGTTGGGGGAAGCAAAGGTTCGAGGAGCTAGGTGTTGGAGAAATTAGGCATTTCTGGAGACTAATTTTGCAAATATTTGGGAGGCATTTCAGTGGTGGATTTTGGAGGATTTTGCTGAGTATTTTCCTGTAGTGCATAGGCCATGCTAGAGAGGAGAATTCACATTTATTGGGGCCTTTTAGATCAATCAAAATCAGTCCAAACCCTTTCTGGTTTTTTATGGGTTTGTTGAGACAAGTCCAAATCTATTTTTGCATAATTTTCGAAGCACTCCTTTAGGCAGAAATCTAATTTCAATTCCAACAACAATTGGCGTAAATTCTAGGTGGTGCGTAGATTTTGTGGGAGTCATTATTAGCATATAGATCATCATACTTCTACCTGGGTTTTTCATAGATTGCATGAGAAATCTCAGGTTCCTTTGTTCTCACTCTATTGTACCCACTTTCCATTGATATTATTAAAATGGCTCAGTTTTCTTGCCTAGTTTATTTGATTCACTGATTGTGCGTGCATGATGAAAATTTTTACTGTGGTAACTTAGTTTACGTTCCTCATATTTACTATTATTTCCTAGTTGGAATATAACATTAGATTACTATCATTTGGGACATTGGTTCTATTCTCGTACCTAATCAATCCATTTTCTGAGAGACAATATTCATTGTCCTCTTCACCCTCAAACTTTTGTTGTAGCTTTTCCTATATTTGTTGATTTTTTTTGTAGTGAACAAAGTTTGTATATGCAATAGAATAATTCAAAAGAACTGAAATATGTAAGTATGCATTGTAGGACAAGTAGTAATTGTATATAAGAATTTTTTAATGTACAAGAAATGTGTGAAATTATTACAATGAGGGCTTGCTTATATACCTCAGCAGGTACCCTTTCATGAATGGTCATGTCTCTAAGACATGTCTCTTTATTACTAACTAGCTAACTATTACTTAATTAATTATTATTTATTATTATTATATTTATATTTACATTTATTATTTTTTTTATGAATTATATTCATAACATTGCCCCTCTCTTTAAAAAGCTTTGTCCTCAAAGCTTACTAATGAAAATGTTGGATCTATTTTCCTATTTTGAATATTTTCTTCTCTCAGAACTTTCATTGCCATTGACATAAGACAATATGATCCTCTGAGTGATAAACAAAATTGCCAGATTAAGAAAGGATCTAATCGTCAAAGATTAATCTTTTGTGGAATCTTCCAATCACTGGAAATTTGTAATGAATTGTTATCATAAGACTGGATTCTACAAACTACAGTATTCCTTGGAACATAAATATGTTGTTTCCGTTTTAAATGGTTCAAATATGTAGCTTAGTTGTATGCTCTTGTAATTCAGATGTCGATAAGGAACTCTTGCAGTGTGATATTGCCCTAATCTGTTTATGGTGATTTCCCGATTTATTTCAGTTACTATTGTTGTTGAGTTGTTTATTGAATTATCACTTAGAATTTCCATTATTTGAACTACGACATCTAAATGCATTTTAAATTCTATTGGTTTCTCATCTTCTTGAGTTTTGATATTAACCAGATTCGTATTTGTTCCTTTATCTTCAACCTAGACTATTACAACAGGAGACTTCAATACTTCTTCTTGAGTAAATCATTCTAAATTTTCATTTAGTGACTTCTTGTCACTATTAAGCTTCTTTATTTGCGTAAGAAGGTTTTGGTTATGATTCCTTAGACATAAAAGTTCTTCGCTTTCTGGATTGTTGGCCTTATGTTTAGTATCTTTCTCATCTTCTAAATTTTTGATTTGTTCTAATAACCTTTGATTAAGGGTTTTCAAATGAAAATTTTCTTCCTTTTTTGATAGATTCTTGTTGAATTTCTTCTCAAGACATTCATTTTCTTCCTCTATTTTTTTTTTATATCTTTAGACTTCTTTACCTTCTCAAGTAATTTTTATTATGGTCCCTTAGACGCCAAATTTCTTCATTAATTTCTATTGATTTTTTATAAAACTGATCTTCAAGATCTCTATATTTATTTTTCGATGCTTTGTTCTTTTTTTGTTGTTCTGTGAGTTCTTCCTTTAGCCTTTTCATTTGCATATGTTCATTATCTTGATAATATTTTGCACTAAATAATATTCTACACACTGGTAAACTTAATTTGCAACTTTTTTAATATATTTATATCCAATTTCGTTTAAACAAAATGGACATTTAGTCCAAAAGGTTGACTTGTATGTGGAACTCATTTTTCCTTATAACTTTTTCTATTTAATCACTTTTCCATTAATACTTTATAATTTTATGATATATATATATATATATATATATATATATATATATATATATATATATATATATATATATATTCTTTTAATAATTGTTTGAACCCTTTTTACTGAACTTAAAAGCACTAAATTTTACCTTCAATAAGCTAACCCCTTAAGAAAAATTGACTTAATGGTCTTCCTTCTTCATTGGCTTTAGATATAAAGAAGGGTTTCTTCATCTTCTTTATTTTATTTTTTTTATCAATTATAAAATATACCTTTTTTATTTCTTTTATATATATATATATATATATATATATAATTCCACACCTTCAAAACTTTTACCTTGTTTGATAAATTTTTAATTTTCTTTAATATCCTTTTACTTTTATTTTTATTTTGTATAATACTTAAAATCCTTTGTAATTTTTGTTATATATAATTGTCTCCAAAAATTAAAAAAACTAATGAGACATGACTCTTCCTTTTATCGGTCACGCTCCACTCTAATGACAGCCCACGATGATCGAAGATAATGCAGCAGTTTTCCTTTATTTTGGCCACAAAGGCAGATTGAGAATTGTTGGTAGTAATCGACTATATTGTAAATTGATACTTCAGTGGATTGATACCCTTAGTTCAACATCAACCCAATTATAAAAATGAATAATAATGTCTTTAACAACTTGGTGGGATGCAGCTAGCGGTGGCTGAGACTAGTGTTTGGTAGTGGGGCAGGTTTGAATGCGTGAAAAGGGTTGACGGTATGGCGTGTTTGTGCAGCGAATGGCATAAGGTAATTGTTGCAGGTGTCATATAGTAACGAAGAGGAGAGACAACGCAATGATAAGTGGTGAGACAGTGACAACGGAAAGCAGGCCCGGGAGAGGTAATGTGGATGGGTTGTTGTGCATAAGGCAGAGCCAGTGATAACCACGACCGGTCAGTAGGTAAGTTGATAGCGGCTGACAGAGGAGGCAACAGTGTGGGTGGGGTCAATCTTGGAGGCTGGAGTAGCTACGGGACAATGGTGATTGAAGGATAAATAGATGGATGTGGCAGAGGGATGATGTTGTGTGATTTTCAACTTTTGTGTTTTTTTTTGTTTTTTTTTTTTAATTTATTTTTTTAAGATTATATATATATATATATATTTTTGTGCTTGAGTGAAAATTCTCCATGCTTGAATCTAGACCTGCACATATGGAAACAACAAAGGATCAAAAGCATATGCAACATAAATGATTCAATAATTCAAACTAGTGATCAAGGAGACTAGTAACAAACATCATTCGAATGGAAAAATATAAATAACATCATTTGAATGGAAAAATATTAATAACATAAACCATCCATGAAATTCATCATTTAATCCATTAAACAATCAAGTGAGAAGAAATACTTGTTTGTATTAATTTCATAAACATAAAGGAGCTACTAAACCTGTGCCTTGATGTTGTGAAACTCCTCCCATTGATCTCAATCCTCTCCAAGAATGATAAGCTCTACAACCTGTTTCCCCCAGCATAAACTTACTCTCAACAACCTCCCTCAATTTCCACACCTATGGCTTGATTAATAGGCCAAGAGGAAGTAGTTTGAGATCCTTAGTCCAAGGATGAGATCCACTTAATCTTCTTTTAAGTATTTTTTTTTAAATCTCTTATTTTTTTATTTCTTTTCTTTTCTCTTTTCTCTATTTCCCTTTTTTTTTTTAATGGTCAAAGGCCTAACGAAAAATTGGAGAACCTCCCAATATGTGTAGCTAAAATCCTGATTTCTAATGAAAACACACTAACGAAGGGTTTATGGCCAAAGGCCAGGATTTGCCAATGTGGCTCTAATGCCAATGTAACGAACAAAGTTTGAATATGCAGCAGAATAATTTAGAAGAACTAAAATATGTAAGTATCCATCATACAACAAGTAGTGATTGTATATAAGAATTGTTGAATGCAACAAAAATGTGTGAAATGATTGCAATGAGGGCCCGCTTATATACCTAGGCAGGTTCCCTTTCATGAATGGTCATGTCTCTAAGACATGCCTCTTCATTACTAACTAACTAACTATTATTTAATTAATTATTATTTATTTTTATTATATTTATATTTACATTTATTATTTTTTTATGAATTATATTCATAACATTTTTCCTCACATTGCCCTGCATTTGTTATCTTGTCTTCAAGGTCAGTTCCATAAGTACTTATGGTTGTTACCTCACAAATTTGCACTCTCCTATAGAGTTGATTTTTAAAGAGTTCCCCAACTTATCATTGTTTCTTATGATTATTTCTTAGATTGATTTTATCTTACATTAGTTTCTTATCATAAAACAATTAAACATATGCCAGTAAGATCATGGATAGATAGTGACACAAGAGAACATTATATTAGCTTGGTAAAACCCACAAGGGGAAAAACCCAAAAATATTTTTCAAAAGAGAAATATTTAATTCAATAGAGATACATCTTAGTCAATAACGTCAAACCTAGTTCATCCTCCTAGTCAAGTCATCTACCCACATAATGGATTAGGTTTTCTATCTTTCTCAAAAGTTAGTCCCATGCTGCTCTTATTTAATTCATAATTCTGACCTTCTCATGGAGTCTCTGTCTCATATTATGTTTCCTTTGAATATCCCTTCACTAGCCTCAAAATATGCCTTCCTTGTTCCCTCATCATTGCTACACTTCATTTTGTCACCATGACAAATAATCATAAAAATTGGATCTCTCACCATCCATCTAAGTGTCATGAAGCACTCCCTTGCAATTCAACAACTTATATACCTTGAATAAAGTGGAATTTATAGATCCCATGGTACAAAACCCTATTTTTGAGCATCTGCAAAGTTTTTCTAAATAGAATCCACACGTGCAATTTCTTCCACTATAAACTGCACAGATCTGCGCACTGTCTTCCACTATCAACTATGCAAGTAAATCAATAAAATGTGAGATCTAGAAGCATTGTTGGGCGAATCATTCCTAGCAGAAAGCATCAAACTCATGTTTAATCGAGCCTAACCTCGTTTTTTATGGAACTAATTCCCATTCTTCAAGGAGCCATCATCCCCATTTTAGTGGATCTCATCCTTGGACTAAGGATCTCAAACTACTTCCTTTTGGCCTATTAATCAATCCATAGGTGGTGGAATTGAGGGAGGTTGTTGAGAGTAAGTTTATGTTGGGGGAAACAAGTTGGAGAGCTTATCATTCTTGGAGAAAATTGAGATCAATGGGAGGAGTTTCACAACATCAAGGCACAGGTTTAGTAGCTCCTTTATGTTTATGAAATTAATACAAACAAGTATTTCTTCTCACTTGATTGTTTAATGGATTAAATGATGAATTTCATGGATGGTTAATGTTATTAATATTTTTCCATTCAAATGATGTTATTTATATTTTTCCATTGGAATGATGTTTGTTACTAGTCTCCTTAATCACTAGTTTGAATTATTGAATCATTTATGTTGCATATGCTTTTGGTCCTTTGTTGTTTCCATGTGTGCAGGTCTAGATTCAAGCATGGAGAATTTGCTCTCAAGCACAAAGAGGGAACTTCAACAAGCATGTCGTAATAAGGTATGAATTTCCATTTCTCACCTTATTAGCTTATGATTCAAGAAAATATAGATTCAAGGAAGGAATTAGCTTGATTGTCTATTTGTTTCTAGTTTCCTTTTAGGATCTAGGGAGATCGCCCTTGTCAACAAGAGGGACTTATCCACCTAACAAATTGGCGACCATACTGGAGATGGATCTTTTACTGTGTCAACCTCATTAAAAAATGAAACAAGTTATATGAGGATGGTTCTTTTATTGTGTCAACATAGTTAAAAAATGAAACAAGTGTATGATGATGGTTATTTTCCTATGTCAACCTCGTTAAAAAATGAAATAGGTCTCTTAAAGAAAGTTTTTTTTTTACTTTATCAGCCTCGTTAAAAAATGAAACAGGCCTGATGAGGATGGTTGTTTTCCTATGTCAACCTCATTAAAAAATGAAATAGGTTGGATGGTTCCTTTACTGTGTCAACCTCATTAAAAATGAAACAGGGTCTCTTTGAGGATAGTTCTTTTACTGTGTCAACCTTGTTATAAAATGAAACAACCTCTTTTGAGTATAGTTCTTTTACTGTGTCAACCTCATTAAAAAATGAAACAAGTGCATGAGGGTAGTTCTTTTACTGTGTCAACCTCATTAAATAGTGAAATAGATACTTTTGAGGATAGTTCTTTTACTGTGTCAACCTCGTTAAAAAATGAAACAACTCTTCATGGGCATAGTTATTTTCCTTTGTCAAGCTCGTTAAAAAATGAAACAAATCCTCCCCTATTTTACTTGAGCTTTTAACTAGATCTCGTAAATGTTAAGTAAATGTCTTTCTGATCTTGTAAACAAGCCTTCATTTCATCCACCTATTAGTAACTTCTAGTCTACTCAAGTGAATGAAATGAATTTTGGGGGGGAATGTGCCCATGTAGTCATTAATTTGGGGGCATGAAAACTTATCTCAAGCATAGTTTTCTCTGTTTCAAGCTTGTGTAAAAATGAAACCACCCTCAAGCACAATATTTCTTTGTTTCAAGCTTGTGTAAAAATGAAACTTATCTCAAGTCCATTTTGGTTATGTGGAAATTTTATCACTGCAACAACTAATTTATTTTACCTACTTATTTTCCAATAAGTTATTTATGAAAAACTTTTAGTAAACATTAAAAAAAAAATTGTTGCAAACATCACACCATAATATAGAAACAAATACATGCACAAGAATTAAAAACATCAACACATATATTTTGTACAATTGTCCACAGAAAAACCCAATGCAGGAAAATCGGTGCAGCAGCGGAGGATTTTATTAATCAGCTATTCTTGAGGACAACTGGGTGCCAAAACTGGCTTACTAAACAGAGATAAATTCTCCAATACATTCCCCAAACTTAGCATCAAACTTGTTGGCCTCTACTATGCTCCTAGACACTTTGCGTTAGCTCCTACCTCTCTGCGTCAGCACTGGGCCTCTCTACGTCACCCACGCAGGCCCTCTAGTGACTGTGCAATCCTATTCCCTCTACATATGCCTCTCTAATCTCTGTGCTGATATTCTCGTATTTTTCCTTCCTCTCTATTTTGTACTCGCTACCTCTTGCTGCAATCCAGACCTCTAGTTCAAATTTCTCAGCAAACCCTGCTCTAGAAATCGAACTAACTAGTCTCCCTCAGTATATCTCCAACTGACCCTCAAGCCTTCTCTTATACTTTTCATGTTGATGAATCAGCTGTCAAGATTAAGTCCCTAATCAATGGCTAAGATTAAAATGGACTTGATATTCATCTCTTAGAATCTTCTCATCCTTATCTTTATTAATACCCATTAATATTTTATTTTCCTAAGTTTAGACTTAGAACCTCATTAAAGATATTAATTATTTTAATAAATTTTCATCTGGATGGAATTTTCCAAAATGATTTCTGGGTTTTGGATATCTCATGCTCTTTAGCCTCTCCGCCAATTTTCATGGCTATAGCACATCTGATACTACACCAAATCAACACTCACTCTTAGTGAGGAATGTGCTCTAGTAATACTCCACACTAACCATTACTCTGATTATATGGCACCAGTACATGTGTTGATGCTAGGCCTTCCCAACATCCTCTAGACTATTGCATCCTGTACTACTTCCCATGGTTCTATTACTTCCACTGCTACATCTATATTGCAACTCCCTTTGCATCTATGTTGTTGTTGGTCCTTCTTCCCAACACTACAACTCCCTCTGCATACGTGCTACTGCTGGTCCTTCTTCCCAACACTTCATTTGCATTGCAACCTTATACCCATTTCTTCTACTGAAATAGATTCTTTATCATCCCCATCTTCTCCCTGAAATAATCAAACTTTATTCTTCCAAGGGCCTTGGTAAGGATGTTTGCCCCCTGTTCTCCTGTAAGAGTGTAGCTCAACTATACATCTCCTCATTGGACACAGTCTCTCACAAAGTGACACCGAATATTAATATGCTTTGACCGATCGTGAAATACTGGATTCTCAGAGAGCTTGATGCAACTTTGATTATCACACATGATCCTAGTCGCCTCCATCTTTCTTCTGAATAGGTTCACAATCAGTTTTTTAAGCCATATGGCTTCACATGAAGTTGTGCTTGCAGCCATATATTTTGCTTCAGTTGAGCTCAGAGCTACGGAATTTTGTTTCCTACTACACCAGGAGGTCATTCCCTATCCAGTGTTGAAATAGTACCCAGAGGTACTTTTCCGACCCACTAAACTTCCAGCCCAATCTGCATCAGTGAATCCACTCAATCTGATATCCTTACTCCTGGTGTACAAGAGTCCATAATCGATTATTCCCTGTATATATCTGAGAACATGTTTGGCTATTGCCTAGTGCACCCTCTTTGTTTCCACCATGATATGACTGAGGGTGTTGACAATGTAACAAATGCTTGGCCTCGTATTGACCAGATACATCAGGGACCATATGAGCTGCCTGTATAAGGTGGGATCAACATCCTTGTCTTCTGATGCATAAATTTTCTTCCAGTTGGTGATCATTGGAGTAGCCATGGGTCTATAATCCTGCATCCTGAATCTCTTCAGAATTTCTGTAGCATATCTCCCTTGTTCAAGGAAGATATCCCACTTTTTCTACCAAACTTCCAACCCCAGGAAATAATGCATCTGTCCCAAATCCTTCATGTCAAATTCTGTGGCTAGATTCTTCTTGTAGCCCCTGATGAGCCTGGATGATCCTATCAGGAAGAGATCATCCACATATAATACTAGTATTAGAGGCTCATTCTCTACAACCAAATAGTAGAGATTTGGATCTGCATCACTCTTGACAAATCCCATCTTCTGCAAGTAGCCATCAATTCGACCATACCATGCTCTAGGTGCTTGTTTCAGCCCATACAAGGATTTCTTCAATCTGCATACATGAGACTTCTTCTCATGTGTCTCAAAGCCTTCTGGTTGTTCAATGTATACCTCCTCTTCTATCACTCTATTCAGGAATGTCATTTTGACATCCATCTGATGAATCTCCCATCCCATCTGTGCTGCAAGAGATATCACAGTTCTAATAGATGTATACCTGGCTACTGGAGCGAAGGTCTCTTCATAGTCAATTCCTTCCTTTTGAGCATACCCCTTAGCCACAAACCTAGCTTTGTATTTTTCCACACTCCCATCTATAGTGTATTTAATCTTGTAGATCCATCTCGAACCTACCACCGATCTGTCTTGAGGCCTCGACACTACCTCCCAGAAATCGTTCACCATTATGGAGTTGTATTCCACTACCATCGCATTCAATCAAACCTGATGTTGAGCAACCTCCTGAAAACTGGTAGGTTCCCCATCCTGAGCTACTAATGCTTGATATCTATCTAGTTGTTTTTGCTCCCTTTTATTGTTTCTTGGTGCACTGATGAAATCCTCAGCATCTCACGGAATTTGACAAAGTTCCCTGCTCATTCTTCCTCTGGTAGCAGGTGCTTCTGTTAGCTCCTCCTCCTCTTGTGATTCTTCCTAATCTGAGGAAGAATTATTTACTTCCATTGGGTTGAAGTGGTTTGACCAACAACTCATCTTTTGACTGCTCCTCGGAAGGCATTTCTCAAGATTTTCTGAAGGCCATATCCTCCATGAACATCACATCTCATCAAACTACTACCTTCCTACTCCCTGGAAGATAGATTCTGTGTGCCTTAGCATTCTCGCTATATCCCACTAGATATCCTTTCTCTACAGTTTGATCCAGCTTCTTCCTCTTTTCCTTGGGTATGCGACAATATGCTAAGCTCTGAAATATCCTGAAATGACTGACTTCAGGTGTCTTCCCTGTGAAGACTTTCTTTGGAGTAATCTTTCCTAATGCCCGTTGAGGAGTTCTATTTTGAACATAGACTGTCGTGTTGCATGCTTCTGCCCATAGGAATTTTGGCATATCGTGATCATACATCATGGCCCTAGTTGCTTCCACAATAGTCTTGTTCTTTCTTTCTGCTACTCAATTGTACTTCGGATTGTAAGGAGATTTCCACTCTCTTTTGATGCCCTCCTTAGTGAAAAAATCAGTGAAGTCCTTATGGACATACTCTCCACCATTATCTAAGTGCAAAACTTTTATTTTCTTCCCTTTCAGGTTCTCCATGAGAGCCTTGAACTCTTTGAATCGACAAAAAACCTCATCCTTGGTTTTCAGAAAATAGATCCAAGTTTTCCTTGAGTGGTAATCAATGAAGGTGACAAAGTATTTGGCACCACTAAGAGCTTTAGTGGACATAGGTCCACAGATATCTGAGTGTATCAATCCTAGTACACTCTTGGCCATGTTTTTACTTCTAGGAAATGTCACTTTGGCATACTTTCCTAGAGCACATCCTCTACATACATCATCTCGTTCTGTACTAAGATCCGGAACTCCCATTACAGTTTTCCTGAGAATTCTCTGAGCCCCATGGTGCAAATGTCCCATTCTTCTGTGCCATTGTTCATTCAAATCCTTATCTCCATGATTGCATATCAGTGCCATTGTTGATTCTAGTTGTAATCTATACAGCCTGTTACTTATGATCCTGATATGCACTTTCTTTTTCCAACTCAGGTGTTTGACGTATACTTTCTCCTTGATGAAGAAAACATCATAGCCCTTACCTTGAAGTTGCGATATGGAAGGTAAATTCATCCCCAGTCCTAGTATATGAAACACATTGGTTGCACGGAACCACTCTCCCATTTCTGTTTGAAAAACTATGGTACCCTTCCCTACTAGAGTACACTTTGCCTTATTCCACATGGTGATATGAAAATTCATCATTTCCTCCTGATAGTCTGAGAAACACTCCCGGATTCCCGTCATATGCTAGGAGGCTCCACTTTCTATATACCATACCTCTGATGATGCAAAGCTTGTCACACAAGCAACTTCTTCTTCCAATCTCGAAGCCAACATAGAGAAATCGAAATTATTGTCTCTTATGCAATTTTCTGAAAATATGTGTGAGTCTCCTGACTTAGATGCTTCTGCATCATGGTCTCGACAAATAATTGATTTTCCCTTCCTATCTCTGACTACTTGCTCTGATACCATGTGAAAATTCTATCACTGTAACAACTGATTTATTTTACCTACTTATTTTCCAATAAGTTATCTATGAAAACCCTTTAGTAAACATTAAAATAAATTTTGCTGTAGAAATCACACCATAATATAGAAACAAATACATTCACAAGAATCAAACACATCAACAAAAATATTTTGGAAAATTTTCCCCGGAAAAACCCAATGTGGGAAAATCGGTGCAACAGAGGAGGATTTTATTAATCAGCGATTCTTGAGTACGACTGGGTGCCAAAACTGGCTTACACAATAGAGATAAATTCTCCAAAACCTCCCTCAGACTCAACGTCAGACTTTCTGGCCTCTGCTCAGCTCCCATACCCTCTGTGTCAGCTCCTGCCTCTCTGTGTCAGCACTGGGCCTCTCTGTGTCACCCACGCAAGCCCTTCAATGACTGTGCAGTCATACTACATCTGTGTCTACCTCTCTAATATATGCGATGATCTTTTGGTACTGTTCCTGCCTCTCTGTTCTGTACTCGCTACCTCTTGATTCAATCCAGACCTCTAGTTCTAATTTCTCAGCAAACCCCGCTCCAAAAATTGAACTGACTCATCTCCCTCAGTATATCTCCAACTAACCCTCAAACCTTCTATTATACTTTTCCTATTTATGAATCAACGACTGAGATTAAGTCCCTAATCAATGGCTAAGATTAAAATAGACTTGATCTGCATATCTTAGAAGCTTCTCATCCTTATCTTTATTAGTACCCATTAATATTTTTATTTTCCTAGGTTTAGACTTAGGACCTCATTAAAAATATTAATTATTTTAATAACTTTTCATCATGATGGAATTTTCTAAATCGATTTTTGGGTTTTGGAGATCTCATGCTCTTTAGCCTCTCCATAAATTTTCATGGCTAGAGAACATTCGATGCTACCCAAAATCAATAGGTTATTATTTCAAGACTTGTTAAAGTCATGAAAATCCCGAGTTGCTTTTGCTATCTTTTCATGCTCATAAAACATACATGAAAATGTTGAGTTCTTTTTGTATTTTCATGATCGTTAATTAAATTGAAAGTCAGTAAGATGAGTATATTTTTATCACTTTTTAGAACTCATTAAAACTTACGAAAAAATGAAACCATAGAGTCCTCTTTTGATCCATTTCAGACTCTTGAAATATGAAAATATTGTCGAGTACTTGATTGTTCGAACTTGTTAAAACTTATGAAAATGAGAAACCATAGAGTACTCTTTTGATCCCTTTTCAAACTCTTGAAATATGAAAAGATTGTCGAGTACTTGATTGTTCAAACTCATTGAAGTAAATGAACAACCATCCATTCAGTATAAGTTTACCCCTTTTACGGACTAAGCTAGGACTATTTACAAAAAAGGTATACGTTGAGCAAACATGGTCAATAGAGTTCTCTCTTGTATTATATTATCCTTTTTTGAACGTGAGGGACTAAAACTTATGAAAAGGAACCTTATGGAGTCTACTTATGTTTTTATTCCGACTCTCTAAAACTTAAAAACGCCGAGCTTTACTTTCTCCAGGATCGTTCAAACTTTACGGCAAAATAACTGAATGAGTTTAATTTTTGTGTCCTTTACAAACTCTTAAAACAAAATGACATCAATTACCCCTTCATTAGACTCGTAAAAATTAAATATTACAGGACTCGTTAAGCATGACGAGACCGAACCACTCCTTCTTAGGGTTCGTTAAAAATACTAGGATGGACTCATCCAAAGGATGAGCTTACAGGACAAGCATATGTTATCCTCCTCAAGCTTGTAAAAATTAAAGAGGTACTTGCCAGTAATGGTGGGGAAAAATTGAGAAGAAAAGTTTGTTTCTTGTATTTCAGGTAGTATGTCGCTCTTGAACATGACACTCCGTCACATATTTGTTCAGGTTGGGGAATCCATTTGTCTCACAGTTAATCAAACCTTATTGAAAGTCTTCAATTGGTTTTGGGTATTATCGTTGAGTCAAATGTTTCCAAGTCATTTTGTCGTGTCACCAATATGTTCAAGAGAATAATCCTCAGTTCAAATTAACTTGCAATTTGTAGCCTTCATTCGCATCGTCCATCCCTAATTCAATCCTTGCAAACTATTCTTCAAAACTTGACATGAGTTTCATGTCGTAGGCCCTCCTGCGACAGGTCACTTCCTATCGACTTCAGCTCATTATCTAGGAATTTTATCTAGAAACCTTCAGTACCTTGAAGCCTACATGCCTTAATTGCAGGTTTCTCGCCTTCGACGAAAGGTTCTCATCATTGGCCTTCAATTGAATGATTCTATGAGTGTTCGACTTCAGATCACCTATTCGCACTTCATAGGGTGTACTGGGAGTACCTTGAGAACCATTATCATTATTGGTGGTTTCTCTAGCACTTGTTAATGGTTCACATCATTGATTAGTAATCAAGTTGTTTCTACCATGTTCGACTTCAAGACATTTACTCGCATGGTTAGATTCATACTATGGATCGAGAGATGGAGATCAAGAACTTGGATCTAGTTTCAATCATCCAGGTTGCGAGGAGTTTTTTATTCACAATTATACAGAGAGTTTTATGTTTGATGGCCACATCCATCCTATATCTACCTTGACATTATATATTTCCATACTGTGCTTTAAGAGTTTTATGTTCTAAGTATGGGAATGCCTACCTCAGTGATGATTATTATATTGCATTGTAATCCTTGATTGGTTGTTGCAGGTCTCCAACCATGATCTCCGATCCAATCCTTCATATGATAAAGTACTTTAGTCCTCAAACTTTTCTGACTTCGCACTTTAGGGGGGCAATTTGTTACACTTCATTTTGTCACCATGACAAATAATCATCAAAGTTGGATCTCTCACCATCCATCCAAGTGTCACGAAGCACTCCCTTGCAATTCAACAACTTATACACCTTGAATAAAGTGAAATTTTTGGATCCCATGGTACAAAACCTTGTTTTTAAGCATATGTGCAGTTTGTCTTAACAGAATCCGCACATGTGCAGTTTCTTCCATTATAAACTGTGCAGATTTGTGCACTGTCTTCCACTATAAACTGCACAGGTAAATCAATAAAAAACAAAAATAAAAAGTGAGATCTAGAAGCATTGTTTGGCGAACCATTCCCAACAGAAAGCCTTGAACTCCTGTTTATTCGAACCTAGCCTCCTTTTTTATGGAACTAATCCCCATTCATCAAGGAGCCCTCATTCCTATTTTAGTGGATCTCATCCTTGGACTAAGGATCTCAAACTACTTCATTTTGGCCTATTAATCAATCCATAGGTGGGGGAATTGAGGGAGGTTGCTGAGAGTAATTTTATGCTGGGGGAAATAGGTTGGAGAGCTTATCATTCTTGGAGAGGATTGCGATCAAAGGGAGAAGCTTCAAAACATCAAAGCACAGGTTTAGTAGCTCCTTTATGTTTCTGAAATTAATACAAACAATTATTTCTTCTCACTTCATTGTTTAATGGATTAAATGATGAATTTCATGGATGGTTTATGTTGTTAATATTTTTCCATTGGAATAATATTATTTATATTTTTCCATTGGAATGATGTTTGTTACCAGTCTCCTTGATCAGTAGTTTCTATTATTGAATCATTTATGTTGAAATTGCCTTTGATCCTTTTTTGTATGTGTGCAGGTCTAGATTCAGGCATGGAGGAGTTGCATTGAAGCACGAAGAGGGATCTTCATCAAGCATGTCATAATAAGGTATGAATTTCCATTTCTCACCTTCTTAGCTTATGATTCAAGAAAAGATATATTCAGGGAAGGAATTAGATTGATTGTTTGTTTGTTTCTAGTTTTATTTTAGGATCTAGGGAGATAGCTTTTGTCACCAAGATGGATTTATCCACATAACAATCATAGTCCTTCCTTGTTGCCCCGACATAGTCCAAACAACAAAAGATAGAGATATGAATTGCTTGCTCAAATGTGCAGGAATGAGAGGTCTTTATATAGCCTTCCACATGGCTTAATGGGTGTGTCTTTACTTGGAGTTGACCTAAATGTTTGAAGGGGCTGACTTGGCTCATTTTAGAGCCACAAATTCTATTTTTCAAAAGATCAGTTTTCTTCTTTTTTACCTGACATGAATAACATGTCTTTACGATATTTTTCTTTTAATTCAAGCGTGAAGAACATGCATTACAGATTTAGCAAGGATAAAAATAATTATGAAGATTGAATACAGTTACGAAATTCAACATTCCCTCTTAACTAGTGAGGTATTCATAATAAATATCTAGATGTTCACATGGTGACATATTTTCTTTATGAAAAGGTTATAACAAATAATCATCAACCTTGTCAGCATCTTCGACATAAGATAAGTCAACATCTGTGACTTCATCAACATCTTCATCAATATCAACTTCAACCAATTACCATAATCTAGTCAACAACTGTGACACATGGTAAATCATCAACATCCACTATTTTCCATATTTTGGTCCGTTTCTGACTCATGGCATATCACCAACATCTACTAGTCACCATAATCTAGTCTCACTGACACATGGTACACAGACTAATCAATTTCACCATCATCCTAGTCAGTGTCTCTGACTCATGGTGAAACCCTCAAGACACACTCTCAAAGTAATTTTGTGTAATATCCCAAATAGGAATTAACATTGAAAATCAAGAATATGCAGTAAGCTACAACAACTAAAAATTTAAACATGCATGCACAATCATTAACTCAATAAATTGGGCAAGGAAACTAAGCCATTTTATTAATATTTGGAAGCCAAGTACATAATATAACAAGAGAGATGGAACATGGGATTTCTACTACAAGCTATGCAAAACCTAGATGAGAAAGTGATGGATTAGGTGCTAGAAATGTCTCTCTCAAATATTTGTGCATTGTCTAGAAAATATTGTTGTTTTATTGGAGAAGAAATGGAATTTCTTTCCTCAAAACTACTCATAAAATTTTGAAAAATTAACCTAGAGATCAGCACACCAAACCCTCAAAGACCCTAAAAAAAGTTGGGCTAATTCTAGCTGACTTGGAGAGCCCCAAAAAGTGTGAATTACCCAGTCTACCTAGCTCTGTGCACTACCAGAGAATCATTGTTGAATGTGATACAAACCCTCCACTAAAATGCCTATGAAATCACTACAACATTTCTTGCGAAAATAGCTCACTTCTTCAGGCCCCAACTCTAGAAATCTTTGTTGCTCCTAACCCTTATGAAACCTCTACTCAATAGCCTCTACACACACCCAAAATAGTAAAATTTGGCCCAATAAACACCCTCTGCTCAACCCTACAAAATGGTACTAACCTATGCCTTCAATCAATGGAAATACTCTTGTAAATGTCTGGAATCTCCAACCAAAGGAAGTTGTTCCAGTCAGATAATACGGATTTCCTTTTGTGCCCAAGAGAACATGTAGAACTAGGTGAAACTCTTGTAATCATCTCAAGAGAAGCCTGAAATTGGACTCCCAAATTCCTCACTAGGGAGACACTCGAAGTTCTCTAAAATGATGGTGGAATTTCCGCTTGGAAATATTGTTCTAAGAAACGCTTCTATTCTTGTGCTCAATTGCTCCATGAGAGTTTGATTTACATGAAATAGATAGGAAAAAGATGAAAAATGAAGGCCTCCTTATGCTCTTTATAAGTGTTGATCCTCTCTCCCTTAGTGGGACCCAATCTCCACTAATTCTCACCTCCCTTTTCTCTCTCCTCCTTCCTCTAGTGCAAATTTTATAGGTGGTTCAAATTCCTCCCTTGTGGCCCCCACATTCCACTAGCAAAATGATTTTCTCCTTTTCTCTAATGCGCATGGCCTCCTTAGCCTCCCAAAAATCAAGTGGATCTTACTTAACCCACTTTTCCTAAGCCCCTACTCATCAAAATTTTCTCCTAATTTTAGAATTGCAAAAATGAGACTCTGCTTAGAAAAATTATTTAATGGGGATATCACAGTCCTCCCCACCTAAAGTTTGTTTGTCCTCAAGAAACTTCAATGTTGGATTTTGTAACACCTACGCACCCTCCCGTGTGGCATCCTCCTCCAACAAATCCTTCCATCTGACAATAAACTCTATAATAACTTTGTTTCTGAGCTTCCTCTCCCTCACCTCCAAAATAGCCTCTTTAACCAAAACTAATTGCCCCTCATCAACCAAGGGTGGTAACTAACCTATTGTCCCAAGGCCTTTTTCAGGAAAGATACATGGAATACATTGTGCACCTTACTCCATGGTGGAAGCTCCAACTTATCCGCTACCTCTCATATGCATTTGATCACACTATATGGTCCATAGAAGCGGGTCTTAAGCTTCTCAACCCCCTTCTACTTGAGCATAAATTGCTTGTATGGTTGGAGGTGAAAAACCAAGTCTCCAACCCCGAAATACCTCTCAACTTTATGCATGTCTGCATACATCTTTTGTTGGTTCTACGCAGTTTGTAAGTTGTCCTTGAGAGCTCTAAGTATCTCTTGGTGTTGAAATAATTGTAACTAGGTTAGGTCTTCATAAATGTAATTTTGATCTTTGTACTTGTAAAAGAAAAAAAATTATTATTTTTGTAAATTGTAAAAATGAGTTTCTTGCTCATTGCATAGGTCTAGCATGTGTTGAAGTACTATATGAAAGTCAAAGAGTCAAAGAAAATGTTCAAGAACCCTTATTGGGTATATATCAAATGTATTTGAGTTAGAAAAGGTGTCAAATAGCCCTCCAACGACGAGCACAATCCTATTTGTCATGTTGGCCTGCAAATCGAATTAAAAGAAGACATGTCGACTCATATTGGGAGACACATCAATTCACTTGGTCAAGTCGTCTTATTATGGACACAAACTACTATAAATACCTAGCTAGGGTCTGTGCAAAAGAAAGGTATAAGAACTTTCATTTCTCTGAAATATTCGTATGGGTATAGGGTCTGAGATCCGCATTACAAGACGGAAGAACAATCTCAAATAAACTCTAAAATTTTTGGTGGTTATTACAATGAGTAATCATAATCTCAAGGCCTCGCAAATATCTGAGATCTATGCTCTTTCGGAAGGGTACCACAAAGGTACAGTCTCGACATAGTTGTGACAAGGAAGGTCTCGATGCAAGGGGAACACAGTCACAGTCTCAGTAAATATCTATGGTATCGGTAGATCTAGGTGCAACTCTCATTCATATATATACATTTCTCAATATGGATATCTCGTTGAACCTCTATGAAGGTGTAGCAATGGTGTTGCAATAGTAATAAAGATCTCAGTGGTGCAATAGTGATGACCTCAGTGGTGCAGCAATGATGATGATCTCAGCATTGACAAAGAAAAGGATTGGTGTCTTGGTCTTGGATTGGCCTAATAGGTCAAGAGTCATGGTCTTGGTATTCATTAATTGGAACCTCTATAAGAAGAATTTCGTGCAGGTTTTCCTCTCAAAGAGTGAGAGGTTTTGGCCCTAGAAGAAAACCAGCATCATGTGTTCTTGTCTCTTTTGTTTTTGGTAACTATTTTATGAACTAAGCATACACACTCTAATAATAAGGAAATATTGTACTAATAAGAAAAGTTAAAAGAACCTCACAAATAGTTATCATTGTGAGAATAATATCATTAACTTCATTTTCCCTAGATTCTTCAACATGGTATCAGAGCTAAGGTATTGAATTCAAAGTAAAGGTAGCAAAGAGACATTCAAGGATCAAGCTTCAAGAACGATATCAAATAAAGGGATCAAGATCTACAAAAATAAATCCATAACAATAGTCTACAACAGCAAGAGCTTTTGTCTCCATAGTCATCATCAAAATTCCATCAAGACCCTCATCAAGTTGTATACAAATAAAGGTAGCTCAAAAGACCTCAAAAATCAAGATTGCATAATCTTGGAATAGGTTGAAACCCTATAAGAAGTCTACTCTACACTACAAAAGAAGGCAAACAATATTGAGGGAAACAAGGCATTGTCATCTTCAAGGTTATAAAAACAAGCAAGGATCACCTCCTTGCCCTAGAATAAGATCATCCAAGAAGAAGCCCTAATACATATTCTTCAACCATCATCAAAGTGATCAAGTGGAAAAATTCACCTTCATTGTCAAGTAAGTATATTTTCACTCTATAATCAAGTTTGATTAAATGACTTCATGTTTGCAAGGAAATTTATAAATCAGTTGGGTCATCAAGATTCCTTGCATAGGAAAGGAGGATAGATATAGTCCCCATAAGAGAAGTCATATGGAATCATTCCTAGGTCCTCTCATCCCTATGTAGCACGAGAGGTGATATAAAAGAGAGATATGAAATGCTAGAAGATATACTCTCTGAAATGCAGTGAAGAAGGTCATATCACTTAGACCTTATTGAAGGTATCAAAGAATAAAGGAATATCTTCATAAGATCCCAATTGGGAGATGAATATAATCATCATTGTTCTAATTGATAGGTAACGTAACAAATTTCCATGAACAAAAAGGTTACCTCATTCAACAATTTGTGGTCTCTATGCTAGATAGAGAAAGACAAGTTGATGGAAAAAGTATTGAAGGTTAAAGGACTCAAACATGTGCAGAAAGGAAAGGGAAGTTTGGTCCTCAAACAAGATAGAATAGTATAGCTAAGATTCAATTCTATGGAAATATTATAGAAAGAAGTTCATATCACTGGAAATATGGAGAAAACTAAAGAAAAGGGCCAAGGAAAGTGGGAGTAATATATCTATACTATGATCAAGATGGTATCCCTCACAAAAGGGTCCTATCATAAGCTCCTAAATCTTGTGTTATAGATATGACCATGATAATAAGATGCATCGTGGAAGCATTAGAAACTAAAGCTCGTGACATCACCATGGGAATCATGAAGGAAAAAATCCATGGCAATCAAACATGAAGGATATAACTCTTGGGAACCTCATTGGACATTGCAGGAAAGGAAGAAGTCATCCAGGACAAGGCTCATCATACATCAAGTCAAAAAGGAAACATTTTCCAAATGGGGATATACAAGATCCTCAAGATTCTCTAAAGGAATCCTCATCGAAGGGTTCACTAATCTAGAGAGGAAGCAAGTGTTTCATCAGGAAATTCAACTTATGGAATTCATCGGATGATGGTGTGATGACATGATACAAATGAAGATCTTTTTGTAGTATACCTAGGGGGGATATTATAGGGTACAGAGGGAGGTACCCAAGGGAATAATGTAATAATGTGATGGGCCATAGTTAATAAATAAGTGCTTAACCCACATCATGTAGGGGACCATAAGTAGTTAGGAATAATATGATAAGCCCATTGTATTAGATACATGGTATTGGAAGACCCATGGTAATGACCCAAGGTATTGTATGTATGAACCCTATAATGAGGACTTTCCATGGATATATGTCAAGGATTATTGTATTGGCAAGCGTATGGCTTGTGGAGTGTTCTCCTTCATTAAGGAGTGATTGTATGGTATTACCCTACCTCAAGGGTTTGATATTAATAAAGAGAAGAATTTCTGTATTCAGATCTTGTTATTTCTAGGCATATTCCTATTTTTATATATTTGTAGGTCAGATCTTATTACAAGTGTTATCATAGCACATTCTTGGCAAAGCGGAGAGATATTTTTTATTTTATTTTTGCAGGAATTTTTTGGGGCGGTGAGTTTGCAGATTAGATCTGAAACTTCTGGGGCAAAATTTGCAGAAACAAATTGCAGATCTAGATTCTTTGTGAAAAAATACCAAAATTCAAAACAAACAAAAAATCGGTCGAATAGGAGTCTGGATGAGGGAGATATCATTGTTGACACCTAATCATCAGGATTGGGTGAATATAATGTAAATAAATAAATAAGTAATATGAACAGTCATCGGGAGATGAAGTGAACAGTCTCTCCCTCATGTATATAATGAAGACCTACCTGAAGGAATGAGATATACGAATCATTTTTGCTTTGAGGAGTTACTGCCTGGCCTGACATGGTATCAGAGCCAAGTTCCCAAAATAGTTGTAACTCCCTTCTGCCTACTGCTCTCTATCCTCTGCCCCTATGGAGTCTGCCTACTGAGCTCTCTGTCCACTGTCTACTGTGCTCTCTATCCTCTTTGTCTACTGCGCAGTCTATTTATTGTCCTTACTACCTAAATTCAGAAAGCGTTGAGAGAGGGACGGCTTCAGAACTTGAATACTATCTAAAGACATTTCGATGGAATATTGTCTTGCTGCGTGGCCTCAAGATCCATCGAGAGGCTGTCATTTTTGTTTCTTGCATTGATGTTGCAGTAAATGCCATCGCAGTGAAATTTCCTACTTGGAAATGTTTTCAAGTCAAAGAAAAATACTGATGCAAGAAGGACATGGTACATGCAATTTAATCTGAAGGCTGGCACATTGAGTAAATTGAAGTGTGAAGAACATTGCTCCAGAACATTGCATTGAATTGTTGATTTGAACGTTGCTCCCTTCCATAAGTATTTACAGAACACTGCTCCATTGAAGAACGCTGGTATTATAACGTTGTTTTGGCATTGTAAGAAACACTGGTATTATAAATTGGTACGTTGCTCCTGTTTTGAAGAATGTTGGTATTATAACATTGTTTTGGCATTGTAAGAAACGTTGGTCTGAAGTTTTTTTTGGCATATAACACTGGTATTTACCTTGAAGTTTTTTGCTAAATTCCATGCGTTGAATTGTTACGCTGCTCGCTATTGCGTAGACTTTACTGTCTGTTGGAATACACCTCGGCCTTCAGAACCTTATCAAAATTTTCAGATGCTTCACACAATTCAGCAAGTCCCTTACCAATATCTTAGGGCTAATGCGTTGAGATCAATAGTGCAGCGATAAGCAGTTTGAGCGTGATCGTATTGGTTCCCATAGAAGAGGGCCTTGCCCAGAAGCACAAGAGCTTCATAAATGTTTTGGCCTCCGAGCTGCTTGACAACTTGCTTGCACAAGCGCATTGTTTCCTCTAGTTTCCCTTTGAAAGGGCCTCGAAAGCTTCTTTTAGAGGCAGACTCTCAGCATAGTCGACTGCCATCCACCAGAGACATGCCATCTAGGTATTGAGCATAGTGTTTAACAAAAAGAACCTGATGCATTACATCTAGAATTTTGCTTTATGTAGATTTATGAGTTTGACATATAAACAAATAGGGCAAGTGTGCATTTTTGCAACAACAATTCTACCCAGAAAAAGGAATCCAATGGAGTCCATATTCCCTCTATTCATATGATTCATTCCTTCACGGGTTGTCATCTTATTCTGTCAATGAGCATTTCATTTAGTTCTCGCATAAACAATGAGGTGAGGGAAATATGTTGCATAAAGGTGTAGCATGTTACCTACTGTCCAAGAATACTGTTGTCCAAGAACACTGATGTTCTGGTGCATTAAATCGATGACCGTGCTTGGTATATGAATGTTGTGGAATATGTTATAAGGAATACAATATATATTTCACGATATATGAATATTGAGAGCTTGCAATTGATTCCATTTTGTAAAGACATAGCAAATTACTATTAGTGTTTTGCTACAAATATTGTAATTATTTTTGGGCTCAGTTCAAATTTTATGATGGAGAAGTTTGTTGAAAAGGCGAAGGGTTTTATGTCTTCCAAAAAATTTGTGTGTCCTACACAAAGAGAGAATAATCTTGCTCAAGATTCTTCCAGAGGAAGAGGTGGCTGAAAAGGAAGAGGAAGAAATTTCAGAGCCTGGGGGGGGAAGCCACTGTCAAGGAGAAAAGGCAGATCTGCACTGCATACGCTGCAAAAGAAATGGATCACATGATGCCTCTACATGCAAGCTACCATGGGAAAAAATTGAGCAAAAAGAAACCAACAAAAAGGTAAAACTAATGATACAGACAAAGGTAAAGCACCTGAATCCACTCACTATGTTGTGGCACAATGTAATATTGGAGTAAATGAAGATTTGTTTCATGCTTCACTTGCTTCTTGGAAAAATGATTGGTTGCTTGATTTAGGAGCAACCTGCCACATGACTTATAGAAAAGATTTTTTTGAAGAATTTACTGACAATGTTGATGGAGCAGTATACTTTGCAGACCAATCAAAAATCAAGCCATCAGGGCTTGGCAAAATTAGGTTTAAACTGCCTGGTCTTCCAGACTTTCTTCTACATCATGTTCTATATCTCCCATAGCTCAAGAGAAACTTGTTGTCCTTGGTTCACATCCGCCAGCAAGGTCACTCCATTCATATGTTTGATGGCAAGCTTGAGGTAAGAAAAGCATCTGACCACTCACTTGTCATGAGGGGAATAGAAGAATAAAGGCTTATCAAGTTGCAAGGTACCTCTGCTCGTGCACAATATTTCTCATACAATTATCATCATGAAGAAGGTACACTTCCATCAAGTTTATTATGGCATGCTATATTTGGACATATGAACTACGGCAGTCTCTGCTTGTTGAAGAAAAATGGTGTTGTTGGTTTGCCTACAATTCCTAGGAAACTTAAGCAATGTGATGCTTGCATTCTAGGAAAGCATAGCAAACAATCTTTTCATGATTCACATTCAAGAGCACATAGAAAACATGAACTCATTCATTCAGATTTATGTGGTCCAATGCCTGTTCCTTCTGCAAATGGAAATAAATATATCATGACATTTATTGATGACTACACCAGAATGTGTTGGGTTTATTTATTGAAGAATAAATCTGATGATTTTCAAACATTCAATAATTTTCATAAATGGATTGAAAATTATGCACAATCTCATATTGGGTCTATTCGCACTGATAATGGAAAATAATACACATCAAATGAATTTGAAAACTATCTTCACCAACATGGGATCAAACATCAAACAATTGTGCCTTATAATCCCCAATAGAATGGTGTAGTTGAAAGAATGAATAGGAAAATCTTCAATATGCTACAACCATGCTCTTCTTCAAAAATGTAAAGATAATGTTTTGGGCTGATGCTATTCTATGTGCTGCATATATAAAGAATAGATGTCCATCTAATGCTATTAGAAACAAGACTCCATATGAAATGTGGTATGAACATGTTCCTTCGGTAAAGCATCTCAGGGTCTTTGGTTCCACCTGTTATGCCTTGATACCAAAGGTACATAGAAACAAACTTGGTGCTAGAAGTCGTAAATGTATCTTCCTAGGGTATTCAAACACCTCCAAAGCATACCTTCTCTATGATGAAGTAAATAAGAAGTTTGTTGTATCTAGAGATGTAATTTTTCTTGAATCATCCAAAACTGACAATGTTGTTGAGCGGCAACTTGATCACTTGGATAGATTCACAAAAGCAAAATCATTTGAAGAATTTGATAATTATATTCCACATCTTGAAGGGGGGATTCCTATACTAGATCAACATGTGGAATATTCTTCTAAAGAACACTCTCCCTTGCATGAAACTCCAACAATAGATGATGCTTTAAGTGATGTGATTGATAGAATTGGGAGACTCAGTCTTGATTCAGTCCCAACTCAATCAACGGAGCAGCCTGGACCATCTGAGAAAGGTCCCCCAAAGTGGCTAACAAAGACACTTGAAAGTGTTCATCCTGATGAGGTTGGAAAGACAGGAACTAGAAATTCCAACCGGAAAAATAGAGGTGATGTAGATGACTCTAATTCACCTGTTGATATGGATGTTTCTTATGATTATGAATTGAACTTGTCTACAGATTTTGAACCAACTTCCTTCAAAGAAGTTGCTTCTCATGATGAATGGAAAGAAGCAATGCAAAAGGAGTATGATGCCCTCATAAAGAATGGCACTTGGAAGCTGATTGATCCTCCATTAGGAACCAAACCAATTTGCTACAAGTGGGTCTACAAGAACAGGTATAAAGTTGATGGCTCACTTGACAAGCACAAAGCTAGGCTTGTGGCAAAAGGTTTTGCACAGAAGGAAGGGGTCGATTATGAGGACACTTTTGCCCCCATAGTGAAATGGGCTACCATCCGGACACTCTTTGCCCTAGCAGCCCAAAACGGTTGGAAAGTCCATCAAATGGATGTAAAAACTACTTTCTTGAATGGAGATTTAAAAGAGAATTTTTTTATGTCCCAGCCTAAAGGATTTGCTATGAAAGGACATGAACATAAAGTATGCAAACTTGTGAAGTCCTTCTATGGTCTCAAACAAGCACCGCAAGCCTGGTCTGAAAAACTAACTGAGCATCTTCTGAAACTCAATTTCAAACATTATAATCTTGATGATGCAACTTTATTTGTCAAGCAAGTTGGAAAAATAGTTGTATATCTTGTGTTATATGTAGATGATATTTTGATGACAGGGAAAAATGAAAGCTACATTGCATCCATAAAGAAGGAATTGGGGAAAAGTTTTGAAATGAGTGATTTGGGCTATGTTCATTACTATCTTGGTATTGAAGTAACTCAACATCCGAAGTTCATATTTCTTTCTCAAAAGAAGTACATTGGAGATCTGTTAAACAGGTTTGGCATGACAGAATGCAATCCTCTTACTACTCCAATGGAACAAAACTTAAAGCTCACATCTATTGAAGGAAAAGAATTTGAGGATGCAACAAAGTATAGACAGCTTGTAGGAAGTCTCAACTACCTAACTACTACCATACCAGACATTTCATTTGTTGTTGGAATCCTCTCCAGGTTTATGCAAAAGCCTTGTGAGGGACATTGGTCTGCTGCAAAAAGAGTTCTAAGGTACTTGAAGGGAACTCAAGACTTTGGAATCAAGTATACATAGGTGGATGACTTCATTTTGATTGGATACTTTGATTCAAACTTCGATGGAGACAAACAAACTGGGGTATCTACTTCAGGATATGTTATGAGTCTTGGATCAGGAGTTGTCTCCTGAAGATCACGCAAATAATCATTTCTAGCAGATTCCACAACAGAATCAGAATATGTGGCAGCAGCTGAAGCCACAAAAGAAATTGTGTGGCTCAGGAAAATTCTTGAAGATTTGTAGGTAAAACAAGTACAATCAACTCCACTCATGATTGACAATACCTCTGCAATAAATTTGTCCAAGAACCCAAAGTTCCAGGATCGAATGAAGCACATCAATACTAAATATCATCTGATTCGACATCATGTTGAGGCCAAAACAATCCATCTCCGTCATTGTTCCACTAATGATAAAATTGTAGACATCTTCACCAAAGTGGTTGGAAGAGAAAAGCTTGAACAATTCAAAACGATGCTTAGACTTACCAACATCCCTTCAGATTAAGGGGGGAATGTTGACACCTAATCATCAGGATTGGGTGAATATAATGTAAATAAATAAATAAGTAATATGAACAGTCATTGGGAGATGAAGTGAACAGTCTCTCCCTCATGTATATAATGAAGACCTACCTGAAGGAATGAGATATATGAATCATTTTTGCTTTGAGGAGTTATTTCCTGGCCTAACAATCATTGATTTAAAATCAGCTCTTTTTTAATATTTTTTTATGGCAGGACAATTGCAGCATGAATCTGAAATTCTAAAGTGCGTAGATCGGGATTTCTATCACACAAGGAGATGCAAAATGGTCATTCCATTTCCAAAAATAGGTTATAATAAGGATTTTTTTACAGGGAAAGATAATGGTCCTACTATTGAAGAATTCATAAAAGACCTTAAGAAAATCTCTCTGAAATATTGGACAGGTTTCATATGCCTTTTGCTGAAAGATGAGGCTGCCATGTGGTGTAACTCACTTGACAGCAAGAATTTGTCCAAACTTTCGGATGAATAAATTGGAAAACTCTTTTTGGACAAATGGTCTCATGCTACACCACAGGAGAATGAAACACGGAAAGGGTTATTTTCTTATGATATCTCCTTATTACAGGTCCATGGATTTATTCAGAAAGAGAAGATAATTGTGTCTATCAATCCTAATAGAAAGCATAATTTTATTCATGTTCATTTGGCTAAAAGATAGCAAGTCCTAGCCAAACAAATGGAGCATACATAGGTTAATAATGGGCAGGTGCAAGTTTATAAATATTTGAAGATCTTTATGGATAAGTATGTATTGCATTCGGATTTTTATGCTTCAAATATGGCTATTGTGAATGTTGTGTTGGGATACTCTTGGATGGAATCTGTTGGTACTATTAATATTAATGTGCAAAAGAAATTCCTGAAGTGCTGGTATAAAAAGAAGAAAATTACATTACACGATATTTCCATCAATAAATAGGTAGAACCCAAGGAGGCTGAAGCAAAAAATGTTACAGGTACTGAAACATCATATGAGGAGTCTGTGGCTAAAGTAATACTAGAAGATAAGCAACAATTGCAAGCATCACAACATGTACCAGATGCCCATCAGGCTCCATTAGGTGGTGAATTAAAGAAAGATACACCATTGGTTAAAAATTCAGCATATCACCACCCACATCACCCAAAAAAAAAACAACCAACACGATGGCAAAAAATTAGCAACAAGGACAACAACCCCCGCACGACAGATAGAGAGGTGCGAAGATCCAATTACAATAGATCAACATAGAGGAACTGCCAAGAAAGGAAGAAGTCATCCAAGACAAGGCACATCATACATTAAGTCAAAAAGGAAACATTTTCCAAATGGGGATATACAAGATCCTCAAGATTATCTAAAGTAATCCTCATCGAATGGTTCACTAATCTAGAGAGGAAGCAAGTGCTTCATCAGGAACTCCAACTTATGGTATTCATTGGATGATGGTGTGATGACATGATGTAGATCAAGATCTTTTCAATCAAGGAAGATGTTGGAAGAAGCCTAAATGAACTAAAGATAAAATGAGGTATGCATGCTTATGTTTAATATTATAATTTCATGTCGTATGGTTGCAAGTAACAAGGATCATTACTTTTATCTTGAGAAGCATGATCATGAGAAAAAGAATCTTCTCCTCTGAAAGCATGCAGAAAGGCATATGTCACACTAGATGAAATCAATATGTCCTCATATGAAGTATGAGGTGGTTGACTACAATTAAGAAATTTTGATTGAAAGATCCTGAGAATGGAATTTGTGAGGAAGGAAGAGATTGATATGCAACCCTGATGAAGGTGATCAACATCCAAAAGACCAAGAAGACTTGTCTAGTAAATCTCCCGGAAAGACATGAAGAGTCTAATGATGAAGACCCTTGACAATGGATATCTTTGGGAGATGTGTCAACATGTATGAAGGATGTTGATACCTACAGGAATATGTCATGATGAAGATCCATCTCATAAGGTATGATTTGATTTAATATTATGTTTTGATTTCTTGAATAATATTTGGATGAGTTCATGCAGGGCTACTCGAACAAGAGTTGTAAGTACAAGTACAACTAGCATTCATGTGGTGGATGGAAGAAGCATGATGAGAAAGAAGTAGTCATATGAAGAAGGTTCCAAATATGTATCAAGAAGGCCACTTTCCATGAAGAAAGGAATGACACAACATCTTTGTCTTCATTTGGGAAGAAAGAATGGATGATTGGGTAATCATTTGGCATCTAATGCTCTTTGAGGATGTATAGGGCATCCAAGATAAGAGTAGACAAGAGGACTGATATTATTTGAGGGCTGGGAACCCAAGATAAGAATAGTCCTAGAAGGTCATACTCATGAACACCCATGTGGGTATGTGTTAAAATTGGCAACTACGGCCAAACTCCATGTGGGTCATCTTATTAATGGTAGCTAGTATTTTTCTTGGATCCCTCCCATCGAGAGGTGTAGGATTGATCTAAATATCATCCGATTATGATAAGTATTCAAGGAGATATGAATTTATTTTTGTTATGGGACAACTCGTCAAGGTCAGCCAACAACCAAATAAACCCCACTTGTGCTCAACGTTTTAGTATAAATAAAGGAGGACTTCATGTCATTTAGACACTCATATTCTTGGGGATCTCTTCCTCTCCACTTGTCTTTGGGTTTTAGTGGGAGGAGAGACCTAAAGAGGAAACGTTGCCCTAGAGGATGCCCTATCCTATATGTTGTCATGAAGGTGCCATCTACACAACCCTAAAGGAGGAATCTTAGAGATTCCCTAGCCGCAGGGATACATGCCCTAGCCACATTCAAGGGAGGAAGAAAAGTATAATCCCTCAACACTGTCCAGAAAAGGCTCTCTAGTCTAAGGAGCTTCAACGCAAATCTAAGGAGTACTAGAGGGAGCCCTAGCCATAGTAAAAATAAGACTACACAGAGCTGATGGACAAGCCCTCATACGCTATCCTAAATACTCTAACCGTAGGTCATGATTTGTTGTCACAAGTTATTCTCAAAACGCAACAAAAGAGAACCTTGATCTGATGTTTGAGTGGAACCTAATTCACAATCCTTAAAGCATCTAATTTGTTGTCATAATGGGGACTCTAGCCATTGTATTGAGAAGACTTCGATATGTTGTCTAGTGGAAGAATGAATCCCTAGCAGCTTTGAGGAGACACGTTGTCAACCTAATTGGCAGCCCTCATCTAGCTTCTATTTTCCATCGTGAAAAAGGCCTTATACGCAACTCTTAGCCGCAATAGAAGAGGCCCTAATCAGCGGCATACAAGTGGTCCTATGCCACAACAAAAGGAAGTATTTAATCAACATTTAAGTCACATTGTTGTAGATGACAGTGTGACATATTTGAGATCTGTTCTAGGCATGACTATAAACAATAAGGTTGATTGATAGACATTGTTTTCAAGGGTAATAGCTGGGTATTGCATGACAACCTTACTTGCTGCTGGGCTAGGCTGCAGGCCATAGCCAACAACATATTGTGTTATAGGTTGCACAAGGATAAGGACTGAAGGTTAATGTGACTGCTTCTGTGGTCAGCATGTTAGACAACTTGGTTAGATGCAGCAGTTGGATGCAACATGGTATTAGAGATGACAGTGAAGTGCAGCATAGCAGTCATTAAGTACAGATCAGTGATGCTGCAACATTGAGTGCAGATCAGTGATGGGTACAGCATTGGGTGTAGATCCGTGATGATAGCAGCTCAGTGATTGGAGCAGCACAGTGACAGGAGTAGCAATATGAAGTGCATAGCATGGTCATTAGGTCTAGCACTATGATGATGAGTGCAGCATGGTGTAGCACAGTGAGGTGTTGCAAGTGGATGAGATGTAGCACAATGATAGGTGAAGAAGTCACCTTGGAGAATCAGTTGAAGCAGCATGTCTTTAACTCATCTCATGTAGATATAGAAAGTCGAAGTGTTGACTTTTGTTGTAAATGTACTATCTCTCTCTCTCTCTCTCTCTCTCTCTGTTGAACTATTGAAGAACATAGAAGAAGAATTGATTAAGGGTTTCCCCACATTAGGGTTTGTACCTGGCTAGCGCCACATCTTGTGTCCTCTTGTCTTGGCTTGTCTTCTGCAATTTATGTTTATGTTCTATCTGCAATTTACTTTAATGCTAATGTGATTTCTAATCTAGAAAAGATATTGAGCTAACTGTGAAAATTGAAATAAATTACTCTAAGCATAGAACATACCTAAAATTAACATGGTATGAGAGTTGAGGTGAAGACAATGGCCAAGCAAGAATGAAAGAGAAATCACTGAAGACAATTAGGAAAGGACAAAAGGATCAATGGGTTCCTCATCCCTCTTCAAATTCACTGAGGGTGAAATCGAAGTAGAGAATATTATCAGAATGGCACAACAAAATATGGCCTACCTAAAGATCACTTCATTGGGAAGACCGGATCTCAGGGTGGAAGGAAAGGTAGATAATTAGTTCGTCCATTATGTGAAGGAGTGTCCGAAGGGCAGCGACACATCACTTAATGATGATAACAATCATTCCAGGTACATATTCAATGATTAGAGGAATGATAGTGCATGTCATCAAGGTAATGGCTGACCCTTCAAGAAAGCAAGGAACCCCATGTATGAAGAATCAAATGTTGTTTTTGATAATATATAGAAGTTATATCTTGTATTATCCCTCTCCTTTAGAATCTTTGGGAATCTGGCTTATTGATTACAGTGCTTCAAGGAACTCCATCGAATAGAAGGGTGCTCTCTCTCTAATTTGGTAGAGATGGAAATATTTGTGAGATTATACTTGGAGTCGATGCCACCTATCCTGGAAATGGTGTTACCCCTCAATTGAATGCGGGTAACTTGATTCATTTACAAGAATCTCTTTTATGTACCTGATTGCAAGAAGAACCTGGTGTCCATTTCGCTAATGGAAGTCAAAAGGTTTCAGGGTGGCATTCATTAATGGAAAGGTACATGTTTGGAAATAGAATTTTCAAAGATGTTTTTACCTGTGAGTTCAGGGTTGGCAGGAAGTCCATTAGGGACCATGTCAATTGACACATAGCACGAGAGGTCTGTAAGTCAGATGATGACAAGGATGCCTGAATTCAAAAGGAGCATGAAGGTACATGTCTGAGATGTACCGAAGGGAAAATCTTACAAGGGGACCATTCCCCCCATGTAGTAGGTCCACAGGTTTGGAACAACCCGAGGGGTTTGAGATTCATGATCAAGAATCTCATGTGTGTTGGTGGAAGAAAGCCCTCTATGGCCTGAAGCAGATCACCCCAGGTTTAATATGAGAGGATTGATAATTGTTAGATGAAGCTTAGATTCAATAAGAGTGAAGTCGATCCAAACCATTGTTTGAAGGTTGTGGATGATAGACCTCTCATACCAGCACCTTCTGAGGACAACCTATTGTTGTGTGTGGAGCATGATTGTTCAGAGGTATTTGTTTCAGCCGGATGTATACCCCAGGAAGTTTGTACACCCCTCCACGCGGGGGGGTGCGGGGCTCGGGGGCAGCGCCCCCGAAGCTAAAAACAAATGTAAAATTGCCTTATAAAAGTATAGTAATTTCTAGTCAATCTGGGCCGTTCATTAGGCAGATGATCTGATGGTAGAACTTATGTTTAGTTTAGGGTTTTTTTGCCCTAGAAGGCAACCCCTCTCTGTGTATGAGGGAATTGTATTGGAGGCTGAGAGATAGATGTGTATTCTGTGAGCGAGAAATAGAGAGGTGAGACTGTGAGAGAAAACAGAGGATATTACAGTGGATTTGTTGTAGGTTGTGTCTCTTCATTTTGTTGGATAATAGAAAGGAAGGATTGGATGTTCGGGGTGGACGTAGCCCAAACTGGGTGAACCACGTATATCTGTGTCTCTCTTGTTTTATGCATTTTCTGTGTTTATATTTCTGCAATATTTTATGTGTTCCATTGCTCCGTAATATATAATTTTCTAACACCTATTTCAGACAGGTGCAGACCCTCTCACTTGCAAAAGTAAGAGGGAGTTGGATTCCAGATCTGGAATGGTAAACTTCAAGCCCGTGACTACCTCGAGGATCTTAACTTTCAAAAGTTATACGGTGATGATGTCAGACCAGATTTGGGAAATGCCTTTGAGTTTCATAAACTCATTTGCATTGATGTTCTTGGTGAAATTTCGTCGGACATATGTTTTGCAGTTAGCATGGTGAGCTCATATTTGGTTGAGCCTCACCTGATTGGTGCCAAGAATCTTCTGAGATATCTTCGTGGCACGATCTCTCATGGATTGAGATACACTGTCAGAAATATGAAGCTGCATGATTATTCTAATGTTGACTAGGCATGCAGTGTGGAGGATCACTAGAGCACTTCTCAGTGTTGGTTCTCTTTGGGTTCTACTCCAATATAATGGATGAGCAGGAAGCAAAAGTCGGTTGCTATAAGTGCCGCCGAGACCGAATACATAGCTATGAGTATGATCTCGTATGAAGCTACTTGGTTGTGGAAGCTCTTCAGTGAGATGTTTGTACATATGATGAATACCACCGTGATCCTCTGTGACAACTAGGGGGATTTGATTGTTAAGGAATCCCATATTCAATTATTGCTCCAGCAAATAGACATCAGATACTACCTTATCTGGGATATGGTAAGTCAATGAGCGAGGAGGCTCCATCACAGTGAGACTAATGTATAGGTCGTAGACATTTTATCTCAGCCCCAGGGCAAGGTCAAATATCTAACTTTCCCGAATGACTTGGAGTCGTTGAGAGACCTTCATATAAGGATCTTACATGTTGCATGGATTGAGCTCTAGGAGATCTGGGGGGCTTGGGGTACTTACTAGAGCGACATATGACCACAGGACGACTCACCCTCCCCTGGTGATGCGCTACGTACAGGGTGACAGGTTCAACCTTTCGCTATGATACCTCGTGGCGACTGTGGAACGGGATGATTAGTTCTCCTATGGGCCGAGATGATTAGTTCTACGGTGGAAACTATGGAATAGGATGATTAGTTCTCTTGTTGGCCGGGATGATTAGTTCTCATATGGAAATTGTGGAACAGAATGTTTCATTCTCCTGTGGACAGGATGATTAGTTCTCCTGTCGAGGCATCCTACCCATGCAGTCTGGGACTCGTGGGAAGTACCTCTCAAGGAAAATTTTAAGGATGGAAAATTTTCTTGAAGTTTAAAACATTGGCGAATCTCACTAATCCCTAATATGCAAATTATAAATGTTTATTGATATATTTGTAAAATTATTCAAATTTATAATTATTTTATATATAGTCTCTATATAATGTTGGCGATTTTTAAGGTAAAATAATTTTATATTCTAAAATTTGGGCGAATCGTCTTTTATAAAATTGGAAATTGGCGAATCTTTTTTGTGGAAAATTCATGGAAAATTAGCCCACTGGGCGAACATTAGCCCCTAAAATTTTCCATGGTACCTCTCATCTAATTAATGAGAGGGAAATGGGGTTAGGGACCATTAGTAGTACTATCGAAGGACGCATCGTTGTATCTACCATACTCCCTATGCTAGGATGACCTCCATTGATCTAGGATCAATGAAACTAATCTAGGATCAGTATGAGTCATTTGAGACACTCTCTATGACATTGATCTGGGATCAATGAAACTAATCTGGGATCAGTATGAGTGATTTGAGACACTCTCTTGTGATATTGATCTGGGATCAATAAAACTGACTTCGGGTCAATAGAGAATGGTATGAGACATTCTCGATCAATTCTTCTTCTTCATGGTTCAGCAGAATAGAGCAAAGCTCAGCAAAGCAGTGCAAGGCACTGATGGCAGAGATAGTATAGTCAGAAATATGGATCAATAGATTGAGTTATCCCTAGTTGAGAGGGAGTGTTAAAATTGGAAACTAGGGCCAAAATCCATCTCGGTAATCTTATTAATGGCAGCTGATATTTTTCTTGGATCCCTCTCATCAAGAAGTGTAGGATTGATCTAAAGATCATCTGATTTCGATAATAATTCATCAAGATATGAATTTATTTGTGTTATGGGATAATTCGTCAAGGTCGGCTAGCAACCAAGTAAACCCCACTTGTGCTCAACGTTTTAGTATAAATAAAGGAGGACTTCAAGTCATTTAGACACTCATATTCTTGGGTATCTCTTCCTCTCCACTTGTCATTGGGTTTTAGTGGGAGGAGATACCTAAAGAGGATACGCTGCCCTAGAGGATGCCCTATCCTATACGCTGTCATGAAGGTGCCTTCTACGCAGCCCTAAAGGAGGAATCTTGGAGGTGCCCTAGCCGCAGGGATACATGCCCTAGCCACAATCAAGGGAGGAAGAAAAGTATAAGCCCTCAATGTTGTCCAGAAAAGGCTCTCTAGTCTAAGGAGCTTCAACGTAGATCTAAGGAGTACTAGAGGGAGCCCTAGCCACAGTAAAAAGAAGCCTACACACAGCTGAAGGATAAGCCCTCATACATTGTCCTAAATACTCTAGTTGCAGGTCATGATTTGTTGTCACAAGTGATCCTCAAAATGCAGTAAAAGAGAACCTTGATTTGATGTTTGAGTGACTCCTAATCCACAATCCTTAAAGCATCTAATTCACTATCATAATGGGGACTCTAGCCACTATATTGAGAAGACTTCTATATGTTGTCTAGTGGAAGAATGAAGCCCTAGCAGCAGTGAGGAGACACGTTGTCAACCTAATTGGCAGCCCTCATCTAGCTTCTATTTGCCATCGTGAAAAAGGCCTTATACACAGCTCTTAGCTACAATAGAAGAGGCCCTAATCAGGCCATAGCCAACAGCATATTGTGTTATAGGCTGCACAAGGATAACGACTGAAGGTTAATGTGATTGATTCTATGGTTAGCATGTCAGATAGCTTGGTTAGATGTAGTAGTTGGATGGAGCATGATATTAGAGACAACAGCGAAGTGTAGCATAGCAGTCATTGAGTACAAATCAATGATGGTGTGGCATTGAGTGCAGATCAGTGATGAGTACAACATTGGGTGTAGATCCATGATGAGAGCAGCTCAGTGATTGGAGCAGCACAGTGACAGGAGCAGCACTATGAAGTGCATAACATGGTCATTAGGTCTAGCACTGTGATAATGATTGCAGCAATGTGCAGCACAGTGAGGTGCTGCAAGTGGACGAGATGCAGCACAATGATAGGTGAAGAAGTCACCTTGGAGAATTAGTTGAAGTAGTATGTCTTCAACTGATCTCATGTAGATATAGAAAGTCAAAGTGTTGACTTCTGTTGTAAATGTACTATCTTCTCTCTCTCTTTGTTGAATTATTGAAGAACATAGAAGAATAATTGATCAAGGGTTTCCCCACATTGGGGTTTGTCCCTAGCTAGCGCCACATCTTGTGTCCTCTTTTCTTGGCTTGTCTTCTGTGATTTATGTTTATGTTCTATGTGCAGTTTACTTTAATGCTGATGTGATTTCTAATCTGAAAAAGATATTGAGCTAACTGTGAAAATTGAAATAAATTTCTCTAAGCATAGAACATACCTAAAATTAACAGTATGTACCTTGAGAGACAATGGTGAAGGTGTCTATAATCATCGGTCTCACCAGTATTATAGCTCATGGTCTTGTGGAGAGATGGAGTTTTTAGTCAACGCCTTTCACTGCGACAATGTTAGTTGTTGGCTTATCGGGGCCTGGCCCAGGTTTAGAAGTGTTTTAGCCAAACAAATCCCGCACTACTAGCCCTTTCGACAACAATCTGCGGAGTGCAGACTAAAATCTCACCCGAGGTAGTATGGGAGGATGCTGGAACCAGGTTTCCGCACCCTAGGGATATCTTGATGAGGTCTGGAGGGGTCGCGAACTAATCTGTGCACTCACGCTACTCTGCACAGTTGTCTGGCCCTCACGTAGCTCTGCAACGAGGCACTTCCTAGATTCCTTATTATTATTGCGGTTATTATAGATCTGATCTAATTCTTAGGGTCCTAATCAAGCGTTAAATAGTTATAACCAATGCACGCAACCATAAATCTTAAAGATATGCATAAAACCATAACATAATAATAAACATACAGATCTGCGACCATATGCACAATAATTCAGAAACACTTATCTTTATTAATCTTTATTTTAGTACAATCCAATTCTGCCCTACGCACTCAGCTGTAGGGGTCCACGCACACAACTGCGAACTCTACCATGCCTCTGTGCACACAACTGTAGATCCTACACTAACTACTATTGACCACGACACAGACTTACAGATTCAGAGCAATCTCGCCTTTACAAACCCATAACACTTTAGATCTTAGCAAAGTTGCCTTCTACCCTCAGAGCCTCACTCTATTTATATATTCCCATGGTCCGCGAACCATGGGAAGGCCAACTCGCTTTCTATTATCTTACATTATTTTTGGGCGAACAACCCTTTGACTTGACCCATTACAATTCGTGCTCCGCGCACTTCGCGGAACTTTTACAATATCAATACCCAAAATTGTGGGCTTTAAGCCCCAAAACCATTACACAGGGGATCTGCTGCCCAATAGGCCCCCAAAACAATAATCGTGACTCGTCCTAAGTCATTGGGCTGGTGTGTTGATCTTCGCGCAGAGGTCATCCAGCAACTTCTACGCTTCGCTTACATCCGCAACACATTCTTCCGCCATTTGTTGTACCTGTTGTGCCTGTGTCTCCGATGCTTCATCGTCTAGTTCACTTGCTTGTCTGAGTGCGTATACTTCCTGCATGTGTGCTAGCTTTCCCTTGATCTTGGCGGTGATCACAAATGCTTCATCAAGCCAAGGTTGGATGTGTTCTTTAAGCACTGCTTCTTTCTGACGAGCAGCGTTGACTTGTGCCTTGAGAGCCTGGGCCTCCCTCATCTTGGCCAATCACTGAGTAAGGGCAACTGTTTGTGCAGTCCCCCGGACATTATCATAGGCCTGCTACAACTCCCATGCTTCTATCTCTAACCGTTGTAATGTTGGGTCTTCCTGTAGTGAAGTGACCGTGATGAGTGACTGATCTAACAAGCCGGTGCACTCCTGCATGGCGTGCGTTATTGCTTCCAACCCGGATTGAATGGTGCATTGTCGCTGCTCTCTGACCTCTGGTGGTGTAGAGGGTTGTTCTTTCAGTCTCAGCTCTGCGATCTGCAAGTTGAGGTCCAACTGGATCCTTGTTTCTTCCTCCTTCACCTCACGGAATCCACTGGCAAATTTGTGGATCTGTACACCCACTGGTAAGTCTGCTGCAATCTCGAGTTCGAGGACGTGATGACATGCTTCCTCGATGATCTGCTCCAACTGCTGAGTCTGAGCTACCACTTCGCCACATTGGAGGCTCAACTACTCAATATTGATTCGTTGTTCACTGAGCATTTGTACTGCGTGTCCTTCCCTAGCGCGGAGTTCTGTCGTTGCTCCATCCTGTAGCTGGTATAATATCTCATGTGGAAGGGTGACCAAGTTTAGTCCAAGGCCCTTGAGCCGGCCTACCACAGCTTTATCCTCCACGTTGTCCGCCATCAGTTCCCCTTCTGGCAGCATGACGATATTAGCCATTTTGGCTCATAGCAACTGCTCAATTTCTGATGTACACGTGGTCCTGTGGGCGACGACCATTCCCTGCTGTGGGGCCCGCACTTGAAGATCCTGGATTTCCGTGCTGAGTGCCCCCAACACATTTTATTGCTCCATCATTGCTTCTTGGAGCACTTCCCTAGTGGCTTCATGAACTGTGTCGCCGATGTCGTATAGGTCACCTTCGGTCAGTGTAATAGGCTTCCCCTCCAACTTGGAAGTCTTGGTCTTCTTCCATGCCCCAGTGCATTCTGGCACATGCGAGAGTTTCAATTGTGTCGAGGTGGTGCTTAGGTCCGCGCCTTCCATTGTCGCATATGTCCCCTATTCTGTTGTTATGTCCGAGCGTCTTTCTTCCTGTGTCGTAGTGGCCTCAGCTGCTATAGTCTTTTCCGTGGTGGTCTTCGTTGCCTCTCAAGATGCTCGTACTTCCACAGCTAGTTGTTCATTCCGTGTCTATTGGGCTAGTCGCTTGGCAACAACCTTTTTTCTTATGAATCTCTATTTCATCATGCACTACCACATTCTATGTGCACCATTCTGGTGGCCATGTATCGACCACTGCAAAAACAGCATCATCTATGGCAATGAAGGGGAGTGTGGTCCACTTCTACTCTAGATCCCTTCGCGCCCGATATATACATTGTGCATATCCACTTTAAAGTCTGCAAAGTTCTTCAGACTATCGTATACTGAGGCAGACAAGCATGGTCGTTTGTTGATCCATAGTCGTATGCTTGCCTCCATTAGCACCCAAAAGATCTTGGTTTCTCTGATTCGTGTAGCGTCCTTCGTTGCCCACAGCGACGCGTATTTTGCTGCCTCTAGCCAGTCCTAGTCAAGGGAAGGAAACTGACTATCCTCAGGTAATTCGCCGGTAACCAACAAGATGGATAAGAGCAACCACGCATAGTGGAAGCTCTTACCCTGTTCTTGGGCCTCCCTACAATTTGTCAGAAACTCGTCACAGAGGAACTGCGCCCAGTTGAACTATACGCCTTCTGCACATCACTCGACCAGCGCGATGACTATGGTTGGTACCTCGTTGCCCCTACATTTTCTCATCACCTTTCTTGCCAACAACTAGGTAGCTATGCAGACCCCTTTTTTCTGAATACTAGTAATAACATACCCCCTCTGCTTCTTTTCCAGCTTATATTTCTTTTTCATAGCCTCCGCAAGTGTCAAGTCCCCACTGGTGCTAGCAATTTCCACGGGGTCCCTTCCCGAATAGGGAAGTCAAGAAATCCTATGAATGAGCTCCGTTGTGATGGGAATGGGCTCCTCCAGCCACAAGTACCCATCATGCACCAGGAAAAGCAATTGTCTAATAAAAAATATCGTGATTGGGGGCCGATGGAAGTGGGGAATTGATAGGAGGTGGAGTAGCCTAGCCTCCTCCACCCCGTGCAGCCATGCCCGTGGCTGCAGAGTGGTAACTGCCCCTTCCGTGCCTTGTTCCATCAGCTCGCTAGTTTCTAAATGCAGGAACTTCTCAGTATCCGCGAGGTCCTAGTCTTCAAACTTTATAGTGGGCACGCGGCCTACAGTCATACCTTCAAATAGAACCCCTTCGGGAGGAACGAGGTGTTGAGTGTGCTCGTCACAGCGTCCAAATCTTTAGGGACCTTTACCCTCCCTTTCCACGGAGGAACATACTTGGGTAGCTTTGTCGTGACGTGTGTTATCACTGAAAAGATTTCAAAGGAAAAGGGTAAGGTAAGGGAGAATTGGTCTTGGTTATTCTCATGCTCCTTTCATGCATAAGAAGCACATGGCAAAGCTCAGGTTCAACATACATCAGAGTTTTCCATTTAAACTCAAGTAAGGCAGTTAGCACTCAAGAAGAAGAATGTAGCTTTGAGGAAGTCAGAAAAGAAATTGATGTCTACCAACCTTTAGATTGCCCAATTCAAGGAAAGGGATTACTTACAAGGTATAAACATCAAGCAAAGGAGACAACATGGTCAGCAGAAGGATTCGAAGACAAGCATAAGAATGAAAAACATAAAAAGGGGGAACTTTCTCTCCTTGTTTTTAACCAGTCAAATTCTAGGAGCGTTTCTGAGTAGTTAAAAAACTCATCTCTAAAAAGTGAAAGAGGTTTTCATTCCTAAGATACTTAAGTACAAAAACCTCTTCCACTTTCTCCAAATACATTATGATCTGAGAGAACTTAATGACCAAAGTTGCGCTACGAAACTGCTGTAGGTGCAGTTTTTCATCTCCTGTTTTACACCTGTTTTTCAAAGACACATTCTGGGTAGTAGGAAATATGTTTCAAAAAACCAAGAGAGGTTTTTGTTAATCATGGATTGTTTCACAAAAGCCTCCTTCAGTTTTTCCAAATACATCTTTTATGAGAAGATATGAACTCTGTCCCAAGACCTATGTTTCAGCCAGAACAGTTGCAATGTGGTTAAATTCCAGGAGGTCTCTAGAGAAACTGAAAGCATATTTTTGGAAATTGAAAGAGGTTTTTATTCCTAACACATTGAACTAGAAAAACCTCTTTCATTTTCTTCAAATTAATTATGAACTGGGAGAAATGGGTGACTAAAACTTGCGCTACGAAACTGCTGTAGGTGCAAGTTTTTCACAGGCATATTTCTCTGTTTGACACAGGTTTTTCAAAGACACATTCTGGGAGGTAAGGAATGTTTTTCAAAAAACCAAGAAAGGTTTTTGTTCAGAATGGATTGGTTTAAAAAAGCCTCCTTCAGTTTTTCCAAATACATTTTTTATGAGAAGTTATGAGTTCTGTCCCAAGACCTATTTTTCAGCCAGAACAGAGCAAGGGACAGTCTCCTAGTTTCTAGGAACACCAAAAGGATGAGTCATCAAGGGCCAGCTGGAAGGTTATGGGCTTCATCAAATTCGACTTCATGTATTTTTGTTTGTCAAAAGGAGTGTTTAATGATTATATAAGGTTGTTGTAATCATGATAAGGAGATACACTCCTAGTTGTATTAGGTCTCTAGGACTGCTAGTTAGGTGTCATTTGCATTAAATAGTTAGTTTTGAGTGTCATTAGGTGTCAGGTCAGGTAGAATTCGAATTTTCCTCATCCTAGAAGAGGAATCTAAGTAGTGTAAAGATCTTTATATATACCAGAAGAGCTGATGTACAAGGGGTTGGAAAATGTTAGAGAAAAAGACTACTTTTGTAAATGATATGCAGGGATTGATATATACAGAAGCAGTTGGACCTTTCTGAAGCTGAGATTCTTAGTGTACTTCAGTGAGCTTCATCTTTTATCTTTGAAATGCTTTACTTCCATAGTCTTAATGCTTACTTCTCAGGATTCATGAAGGATTTTTTATGTTCAGAATATGTGATGTTGTCCTTTCCTTAATTTTTACAGTGGTATGGATGTATAATCACTCAGAATTCACTGAATGTGCTCTAACTTCCTGTATACATTCATAAACTGTGTGGTCCCATATGCGTTTATGTTCTGAATGTTTAAATGCTGAATGCCCTGACTTCCATGTAGGTATTAAACTTTGATCTATCACTTTAAATTCTTTCCTTTTGAATACCTTGATGTATCATTACTCAGAATTCATGCCCACATGCTCTGACTCCTATGAACTTCAAGTTATTGAGACTTTCTTGAATGTGTCACTCTTTCATTGAAGTATATACAAGCCTCAGTTTTATAAGAAGAGCTATTTGTTATCCTTATCTCTGTCACTGACTCCATAGCCCAATGGTAGCAAGTCTCCATCTTCCAATCTACAAACATATAAAATCACAAACCATAGAGTTAGCCATCTATCCATATCTTTAATCAATATCATTAACCCTTTGAGAGAGCCCTCTCAGGCTAAGGAGGCTAAGCCTTAGCTAAAATATTGGTTTGAAATAGTTACACTGAGATAGTCTGATCAGCAGCGTATCAGGGTCCTATTTTAGTGATAACATTTTGGTGCGTCTGCCGGGAGCCTAAAGTCTATTCATTCCCGAAATTAAGAGACTGAACTTCTGAAGGTAGCAGGAGCTCAAACATCTTTTTGAGGCTGCAAAACTACCTTGGCGACTCCACACATCGAATAAGAAATTGGAAGGTGACTCCACTGCTAGAAGATCAGTAGTTTGATGAAGTTTCAAGATGAGTTCCACTGCAAGAATGAATGCCAGGTATGCTCCTATGAATCGGTCTCATATCCCTGGTTTTCCAAATCCTATGCCAAAGGTTGATTGGTTAGATGATCTTCCAATATTCAAAGATGAAAAGAAGGACAATGCTGCTCTTCATTTGGTTAGGTTCCATATGCATGTACGCAGTCTTAAGGTTCATTTCCCTGAAGATTGTCTCATGAAGATGTTTATGACCACTTTAGAAGGAAAGGCATGGTCTTGGTATAAAGGTTTGGAAAATGGTTCAATATATTCGCTTGCTAATTTTCATGATGAATTCTATGAAATGTATAAAGAATGTCATCCTTCCTTATTGTTGCTCAAAGATTGTTGTAGACATTCTTTAAGTCTTATTCAGTACTTGGAGGATTGTTATGATGATGATGAATTTATGGATGAAGAAATTTTAGAGGCTCTTCATAACAATGCATTTCAACACCAAGAAGAAAGTATAACATCTCATGAAATGCAGCATGAAGATCAGTAGGGGTTTACTTATGAAAATCATATTACATCCTCTGAGATTGATGTAGAGATGCAGCAGATTTGTCAGGCTTCAGATCATTATGAGTATGAAAATGATTACACACAACAAGAAGAAATATTGGAAGAAAATTTTTATAACCCTCAGGTAGAGGAAAAGGTTGATCATTTATGTAATTCCTTGTAGCAGCTTACATCAAAGAATGATCACAATAGTGAGGAAAATTACATTGTCTATGGGAGTCATGAAGAAAGGCAGTTGGATAGCACATCAAAGGAATTTTGTGTGGCTAAGGATCAGTTGTCTAAAGAGATAGAATGTTATGATGATTATCAAAATAACCATGTTTTCTTTGACCCTATAAATGAATACATGGCAAAGTTTTGCACATCAGCATTTCAATTTCATTTGCATTATGAAGATCATATACATTATAGGTTGATTTGGTCATCTCACTACCATGGTTATTTTGAGGTTGAATGCAGTCAAGAGCCTCCAATATCAGAGAGGATAATTGATTGGCTTTATTGGAAATATCATGTTGCTTGAGCTACAAGTGGAGCTTGCAGCTGATAGGGTAGGTAGGTAGGAAAATGAAAATAAGCTCAAGGTTGACTGAGCATTTTTTTTCAATAGTGGTAGATTTCTTTCTCTCACAATGATCATCAAGTTTAAGCCCGAGGTGAAGGCCCAAGAAGCTTAAAGGGGATGCTTGTCAAACAAATTTCCGTTTATCATAAGAGGATAAGGCACTGGACCTGCGAGTTCTTAGTGTACCACAAGGGCACACTATCCCAAGTGGAGCCACTGTTATCACTGAAAAGATTTCAAAGGAAAAGGGTAAGGTAAGGGAGAATTGGTCTTGGTTATTCTCATGCTCCTTTCATGCATAAGAAGCACATGGCAAAGCTCAGGTTCAACATACATCAGAGTTTTCCATTTAAACTCAAGTAAGGCAGTTAGCACTCAAGAAGAAGAATGTAGCTTTGAGGAAGTCAGAAAAGAAATTGATGTCTACCAACCTTGAGATTGCCCAATTCAAGGAAAGGTATTACTTACAAGTTATAAACATCAAGCAAAGGAGACAACATGGTCAGCAGAAGGATTCGAAGACAAGCATAAGAATGAAAAACATAAAAAGGGGGAACTTTCTCTCCTTGTTTTTAACCAGTCAACTTCTAGGAGCGTTTCTGAGCAGTTAAAAAACTCATCTCTAAAAAGTGAAAGAGGTTTTCATTCCTAAGATACTTAAGTACAAAAACCTCTTCCACTTTCTCCAAATACATTATGATCTGAGAGAACTTAATGACCAAAGTTGCGCTACGAAACTGCTGTAGGTGCAGTTTTTCATCTCCTGTTTTACACCTGTTTTTCAAAGACACATTCGGGGCAGTAGGAAATATGTTTCAAAAAACCAAGAGAGGTTTTTTTTAATAATGGATTGGTTCACAAAAGCCTCCTTCAGTTTTTCCAAATACATCTTTTATGAGAAGATATGAACTCTGTCCCAAGACCTATGTTTCAGCCAGAACAGTTGCAATGTGGTTAAATTCCAGGAGGTCTCTAGAGAAACTGAAAGCATATTTTTGGAAATTGAAAGAGGTTTTTATTCCTAACACATTGAACTAAAAAAACCTCTTTCATTTTCTTCAAATTAATTATGAACTGGGAGAAACGGGTGACTAAAACTTGCGCTACGAAACTGCTGTAGGTGCAAGTTTTTCACAGGCATATTTCTCTGTTTGACACAGGTTTTTCAAAGACACATTCTGGGAGGTAGGGAAGGTTTTTCAAAAAACCAAGAAAGGTTTTTGTTCAGCATGGATTGGTTTACAAAAGCCTCCTTTAGTTTTTCCAAATACATTTTTTACGAGAAGTTATGAGCTCTGTCCCAAGACCTATTTTTCAGCCAGAACAGAGCAAGGGACAGTCTCCTAGTTTCTAGGAACACCAAAAGGATGAGTCATCAAGGGCCAACTGGAAGGTTATGCGCTTCATCAAATTCGACTTCATGGATTTTTGTTTGTCAAAAGGAGTGTTAAATTCCTAGATAAGGTTGTTGTAATCATGATAAGGAGATACACTCCTAGTTGTATTAGGTCTCTAGGACTGCTAGTTAGGTGTCATTTGCATTAAATAGTTAGTTTTGAGTGTCATTAGGTGTCAGGTCAGGTAGAATTCGAATTTTCCTCATCCTAGAAGAGGAATCTAAGTAGTGTAAAGATCTCTATATATACCAGAAGAGCTGATGTACAAGGGGTTGGAAAATGTTAGAGAAAAAGACTACTTTTGTAAATGATATGCAGGGATTGATATATACAGAAGCAGTTGGACCTTTCTGAAGCTGAGATTCTTAGTGTACTTCAGTGAGCTTCATCTTTTATCTTTGAAATGCTTTACTTCCATAGTCTTAATGCTTACTTCTCAGGATTCATGAAGGATTTTTTATGTTCAGAATATGTGATGTTGTCCTTTCCTTAATTTTTACAGTGGTATGGATGTATAATCACTCAGAATTCACTGAATGTGCTCTGACTTCCTGTATACATTCATAAACTGTGTGGTCCCATATGAGTTTATGTTCTGAATGTTTAAATGCTGAATGCCCTGACTTCCATGTAGGTATTAAACTTTGATCTATCACTTTAAATTCTTTCCTTTTGAATATCTTGATGTATCATTACTCAGAATTCATGCCCACATGCTCTGAATCCTATGAACTTCAAGTTATTGAGACTTTCTTGAATGTGTCACTCTTTCATTGAAGTATATACAAGCCTCAGTTTTATAAGAAGAGCTATTTGTTATCCTTATCTCTGTCACTAACTCCATAGCCCAATGGTAGCAAGTCTCCATCTTCCAATCTACAAACATATAAAATCACAAACCATAGAGTTAGCCATCTATCCATATCTTTAATCAATATCATTAACCCTTTGAGAGAGCCCTCTCAGGCTAAGGAGGCTAAGCCTTAGCTAAAAGATTGGTTTGAAATAGTTACACTGAGATAGTCTGATCAGCAGCCTATCAGGGTCCTATTTTGGTGATAACAACGTGTACTAGCTAGATTTCTTCTTCTATCTCTTCCTCTAGTTCCATCTCTTCGACAGAGGTTGGAGGGTCCTCTTCCTCATCATCACTCTCAATATTAACCATTTTACCTTTCTCTTCCATCGACAGTTTGCCGAACCGGGATTTCGTGGAGACATGCGGACTGGTCCTGCTACCTGTGGGTCCTTTTTGGGCCTCGGTGTCCAAGGTGATTTAGGGATTTCTGGTGTATCACCTACCAGCGGTGTAGAACTCTAGGCAGCTCCCCTGGTTGTTGTCATTATTCTGATCAGGGACTCCTGTGTATCCTTTGGCAATGCTTCAAACCACGGACTTGCTTTTACGGTCTCCAAGTTCATCAGGTTCCTGCTCGTTTGATAATGCCACAATTTAAACATGCCAAGGGTTGTTTGGTGATGGGCCACCTGTGCTTTATAGGCCTCTTTGAATTCAAATTCGACCGTTCCCCCCTTTCGTGGCTCATTAATGCAATTTTGGCGGTAGATCCTTTCAACCCTAGTTCTAACCCTGTGTCTTAATTTCCCATCGTCTGCTCCTCGGTGTCTTAAATTGGACATCTTGTCATGAACAGTATCTACAACAGTCACTTTCCAACCTACCCACGCGGCAGCGCAGTCCCTTGTACACGGACGCGTTCTGTGCTTCATATTGATTTTGCGGGCTGCGTCCAGGCCACGCAACTCCCCTACAGACTCCTTTATAGTCCCACACCCTCTTCCAACTGCTTGGAGCGCTGAGACTAGGCTTCCTACGGATAGTCAGGTGGTCGCACCCCTGGTGCGGGGTTTCAATTTTCCTACTAGCTCGGGCTATGGGAACCTTTCGAGTACCTTTGTATCCAGTAGCACATCGCGTTCTTCTTTGTATGGTGTGCTCCCCTATTTAGTAAGGTGTGGTCGCAACCATGATAGTAGGGTCGCAGCTCATTCTAATGCAGTAGTAGGGTTGGTCAGGCCTAGTCTCCTTATGCCTAGTTTCGCACAGCCCGCTTGTGCAACTCTGGTTTTCAGTTTGCTAATTTCTTCGTCCAATATCATGCTTTTCCTCCTTAGCCATGCCCATTCTTCATCAAGTTCGTGAAGTTTCAAGCTCCTGTGCCGAATGGCTTCCTGTAACTAATGAATCTCCTTACGCAGGTCCTCACATCCTATCTGAACTGCAAGGGTTGTGGTCTAGGGAGTTCTCTCTGTCCTCTGAGTTTCATCTTGTCTCATCAATGATAGGATCACCTTCGCGCTCCTCTCTTTGCTTATGGTCCTATAGGCCCATCGAACCATTGGTACACGCAGATTCTAATGGGTTCGTTTTATCTGGCAAACCCTGTTTAGGATCCTGCATGTTTTTTCGAACACTTTGTCGTGAATTGCTAGTGGAATGCATCGCCTTCCCTGCTGCTGTGTCAAGTCCTGATTTTTTATCCTTAGTTGGGGATGTGGACCTGCATCCCTTGCCGCAAGTGGACACTCAAACTACTTCATCGTTGCTACCCAGGTCACGTTCAATTAGGGACCTCCAACCCATACACGCATCTGCCTTCTATAGTCGTGCCAGTTTCACCTAGTCTTCTAAAGTGTACTCCACCATTGTGCAATTGTCGCATGCAACGCCCCTTCTTGTGCATCGTGCTGCTTCTGTTCTGGTATTGCAATTTCACGGTGGTCTACGAATTCTTCATCGTTTGTTGCACCCTCATCTATTGGCAGTTCCCTTGCTTCAGTCGTCACGCATCGCAGTGATCTAACCATCATATTACAATTCAGCGTTGTTACTTCATGCAATTGGTTCTGTCATCGCTCTATTTCTTCATCTGAATCCGACATGCAGTAACTGTTGTGCTCCCATGACATTATCTCGTCCACTGTTGGATTCACCTGATCCTGGTCTTGCGCCATTATCTGGTAGATGCAGTTCATTTCATCATCAATGTCCTCATCACGCACAGGTTCGAAGTAGCACGCTCCTTCGGTTGGGTCCAGTGGAACTATTATGCGAAGAGACTTTTTCTCGAATATCATCTTCCGTCTTTTTAGGTTGATGACCCCATTCATGTCCGTGAGCCAGTCTATTCCTAGCAACGCGGGGTACTGGTTACTATCGTCAACAATTTCTATTACCTCAAAGTTCATCTGCGTGCTTACGCCATCAATGTCCACTATCATCCCTTGCAATCTTCCCATGGGTAAGATTTTTTCTTGGTTCGCCATCTATAATTGAATAGGCGACCACTGTAGCACGGGCTTGCCCATGCGTTCCCACGTCTATTTTTTGGTAACACATTTGCATCTAAACCCAAGTCTAGGATGACCTGATCCATCTCATACTCACCAATTTGTGCCATCAATCACATTTCCCGCCCAGTGCACAAAGCATGTTTTTTGAGTTTCTGAACCACGCGTGCCTCACCCTACCCTGCGCACCTGGTGATCAGCTCTTGTAGTCCCTTAACTGCCTTATTTTCGTGTAGCAACTTCATGCATATCTCTAAAAAGGTAGTAATCATAGAGGGATCCATTCCCAGTTCTAGTTTATCCTTACTACCTGAAGTAGAGGCCTTCGTGAAGCTCTTCTTAACTTCCTTAACCGTTTCCTTCACTCGTTCCAACTTAGACTCAGGTTCCTTTGTAGGAACCTTGTGAACCCATGAATCTTCTTTGGGTTGCTTCCTCTTACCTTCCCCTGTAGTCGTGCCGCTTCTGAGTACCATGTTTACACTAGGGTCTTCTTCGTAAGGTTCATCCCTCATCATTTGGATGTTCTGGGTTGAAGTAGGCTATAGTACCCCCTTTCCACGCATCTAAGAGATAAGTGTAGGGAAATCTACCATCTCATGATCAAACTTCTGACAATATGGACAAGATATTCTGGTTGGGTTGGCACAATCACGCGCATAGTGACTAGGTCCTCCACAATTGTAGCAAATTAACTGTCCACAGCCTTGTCCGGGTCCCATTCCCCCTCATCCTCATCCTCATCCCTGGAACTCATTGCGCGCTATTGCTACAGCTGAATCCTGACCTCGCACCTCAGTCTGCATCCTATAGGAAGGTGTTCTATCCATCAACAATTCATAACTTTGACAATTTCATTCATCGTAGCCCACTGATCTACAAAAATTGCAAAATAGCTGTTGGGGGTTCTGTGTAAACTTCTGTAATAGATGACAGTTATCCATCATGTGTTTTCCTCCCACCTGACAGATCGCACACCAGAGCACGGGCGCCACACTTGGTCCTGCCTGTGCCTCTGGTCTCAACGGCATTGGTCCCCCCCCGGAAATAGTTCGCAAATACCAGACAATGATCCTTATTGTGGCCCTGGCTTTTACATTTTATGCACCACACTTCTTCTTGCACTTTTGGCCGGGGCGTCCTATCCTATTTCAAACTCTGCATCTCCAAGTATAGGTTTTGTAGCTCCGTGTAGATCTATTGGACTCCCAACCCAGGATCCTGTATCAGAGTTTCACGCAACCTTATCGCTATTTCCAATGCTTCTGCCTGGGTTGAAAGCTTTTGTTGGGATAGTGTCATTCTCAGATGCGGTGTCAAAGATGCCACAAACCACGCGCAATGCTTCGCATTCGTTAGCATCATATTAGCCTCGCAGATGGTACTCTTTAGTCTCCGGTCCATATCCCAGGGGGCTTCGCTTGGAAGCATCGTAATCTCCTTGAATCTGATGATCGACTCCATCTCTTATTTTGGCCGACTAAATTCTTTGTTTAATGCAATCTGGATTTCCGCTATTCCAGCATTCGAATGATCATTTGAGTGCTTGATATACCAAGTCAGCACGCGATCCTGCAGCGCACTTACCAATGTGCCCTTCTTAATGCTATCATCCATAACTCCATGTGTTTCCCACATTGCTCTTACTATGAACCAAAACTGATCTAGATATTCGCTCCCTACTCCTCTGAATACAGGCAACTTGATCGTACTCGCCATGCCGAACGGCGGGGTGGGCGGAGGTGGGGTAGTTACAGATGGAGGTGAAGAAGGTGAAGTAGGTAATGGCGTAAGTGGAGGTGACAACTATGGAATGCGCTACCTTATCAAACTAACCACACTCCTCGGAGAAGCTCGAGTGCATTCTTCCTCGCTTTCTCGCACAGGTGAAATTAGGGGGCTGTTTCCTAAGCCTTCGATACCTTGGTAGATTCTTTCACTCCGCGTTGCTCCAAACATTATTATAGTCGCATAACCTGCTTTTCACATAACAACATCTTAATCCAGGTATTCAGGGATTTGATGTACCTACTGTTAGAGTCGGTCTAGTTATCCCTCCATCAGAGATCAAAGCTCTTTTGCATTTTCATGATTAGGTGTCCCATCAGTTTTGATCAGTTGCATTTCGTTAGGCATGCCATAACTCTGATGGAGTGGGTTGTGTCACTTATTCCCCTCATGCTTGGCACTGCTGGTTCAGGCCTGTTTATTAAAATAAGTCTTCAAAGGTCATTTACAATCATGTTTTAAATTTTGAGGTCTTAGGTCTAGGGTTGAGTCAATTTTGTCTTGAAAAGTCTTAGAAGACCAACAGGCCAGAGGGATGTCTTTGATAGATCATCACTTCAATAATTTTCATCATTGTACAGCTGAATAAGGACTTCTCTTCAAAACTCTGTTTTGAAGATAAGTCGCCATCTCATTTTTGTAAAAAATTGTCAAAATTTTCAAGTTCTCCAAATGTTCAAGCGCAGTCTTGGTCTCCTTTGCCAGAGCATATCAGAGCTATCCCTGCAAAAAATTATCAGAGAAAATCATTATTTCAACCATTTTTTTAAAGAGAAAACCAAAAAGTCAAAGCCTATTAATCTGAAAAAGTGTCAAAAAACCAAACATTAGAACAGGGGTTTTGGTCAAGCAAAAATCAAAGGGGAGTCTATATAAAGACATTTCTCCTCATAACCAAACCATTCTACATCCCAAGAGCAAAGAACAGTGTTTTAAGGCGATTTTACAAATTTGTAGGCAAATCGGGTCGTTTCCAGGGCGCGCTACGCATCGGCATATTTTTCTCAGTGTAAATTTACTCGTGCGCTACGCACCAGGGGCGCGCTACGCGTTGGGTGAGGCGCGCTACGCGTTGGGAATTCTGCCCAGAAATTCGCCAGCAAGTATTCAACTCCTCTCCTAACTCAAGCAAACCACAGGTAGGATTCATTTCCATGGCTGGTTCTTGGTTTTGCAAGATTAATGAGAAAAAATTATGATAGATGTGCCATGAAAATTAAATGTAAAAACCTTAAAGTTGTTGTGTGGATTCAAAGGCCTAGTTTGCTAGGGTTTCAAAATTACATGCTGCCAAGGTTTTCCCACTTTTGTGTTTCCTACCCCTCTCATATTCACCAACATTTTCCTCAAAAATTATTCATAAAACCCTACACTATCCCCCTACAAAATTCTAACCCCTCCCTTCTATTACAACCATAATATTACCTACTTCACCCCAAACCCTAAAATATCAGAATTTCTATGCCCTTTCCCTTCCCTAAATTCCTTGTTTTATTCTCATTGCCCCTATTTCCCTAATGTTTCCCCTTTCCTAACATTTCCCTTATATATTTGTGTCCCCTTGGTCACAGCATTTTGAGAAAAAGAAAAAGTCCACAGTCAATTTTGCACACAGTTGTATATCAGCATATATATTCCAGCTACCTTGGTTTTAAAGAACATGTCAGAGACTGAGTCAACTTATGAGCAGAATTATGATAGTGATTCTACACCAGAGCCAAGAAGGTATCACAAAGGTGGCAAAGGTGGTCGGCATGTCAGGGAGGAGCCTACCTCTTTAGCTCAATTGCAAGCTTGTCCACTTGCAATGGACTGTTTTCGGTATCAATCATGTTTTGCAAATTGTGAGCGGATCTCACAAATCCAGCATCATCGGGAACTAGTCCGTTTATTTGTTCTACATTTGCAGGATGGTCTTGTAAACCTTGCCGGAGTGAATTTCACCTTGTCACCCGAGACTATTGCTCAGGCCATTGGGATACCAAATGTTGGGGAGGAATGGAGTAAACGCCAGTAGTTAGACAGATATTAATATGAGCCATATATTAAGCCCGGATGTGTAAGACACTTGACTGCAGTTTTTCCTTTCAGATTCCTAAGGGATGAGTATGCGCCATTGATGAAACTCATCATTCGATATTTTAGTTGCGAGGGCAGATTCTCACGTCTCTACGCGTACCATGTCCATTTGTTGATGCATTTCACAAGGGTACGTATGATGAATATTCCATTTTTCATGTGTCGCAACATAGAGAGAATGGTGCCTTTAGTACAAAGGAAGAGCCCAGCACATCAGCATAAAATCATCTATCATTATGCATTGATCAAAATCATAGTGATGCATTAGTTGGCACAGCAGGGCATTACTTGGGAGGATTTTATTTCTCGTGACCTTTTCACAACGCCACAGCCACCTCCTGAGATTGTTCATGATGAGGGAGGGCCTTCACATCAGTTTGACATTCCTGAGATAGAGCATGTCAGCGCTCCAGCATGTGTGACATATCAGCGAGGACACAGGGCCTTATTTGCATCTGCACAACGAGTACTATCTCCACCCGGGGTGGAAGGGGTCTCGTTGACTTTATCAGCATAGCGAGTGTTATCTCCACCTCGTGTGGAAGGGGCCTCGCTTTCGACAGCAGCACCGCAGGTACAGGATAAGGGCAAGAAGCCCAAGCATGAGGAGAGGCCTTCAGGTGAGCCATCAAGTTTTTTTACTAGTCATGATGAGACAGCTTCATATATCAGGTATCTAGAGCAGCGCAATAAACAGTTAGAGGATGAGCACACACTGCAACGAATCCGTGAAGACCGTAGGTTGGCCCGTAAAAGACCGGGTGATTTGACACCTGTTGCGCGGCAATTTGTACTTGAGAAGGTCAACCGACACTTGGAGGGCTTGTTGGTGAAAGCCAATAGAGACAAAGACTTGCTTCGTCACATGAAGAATCATTACTGGGCCCGCATGCATGTTTGCAAAGCGAAAATTAAGATCCTTAAGAGGCGATTGAGCAAGGCACTAAAACGGCGAAAAAGGCCCGATCCACTCCAAATTTTGGTCGAAGCCTCTTTGACTGAGCATAGTACTTGATTGGGGACCCCCAGCCCAAATTTCAAGAAATTTGGGGAAAATTTTGTCAATTTTGAAATTTTTATATAAAAAACAGGTTTTTGGCCTCAACGCGTAGCACGGCGCGCGCTACCCTTAGAATTGGGAGGTCCAATTCACAAAAGGTTTGCATTTTTGGATTTTTCATGATGAAATACACATGCTCAGCCACTGCCAAGACATTTCATCAAGGTTTGGGTCCCCAAAAGGTCAAAAAACATGCAGAAAATGACCTCACTGCCCCTTTTTGGACACACAGGTAGCAGCCTTGGGAGAATGCACCTTTGGAGGGGTAAATGGACATCAAATTGGAAAATTCCACTTGGGTTGGAAAGAAGACATCTAGGGCTTTCTAACAAGCCAACCTGAACTCAATTTGGATGCCGGAAAGTGCCTCAAAATTAGGTGAAAAGGCGCACTACACGTAGGGATTAGGCGCGCTACGCATCAGGATTTTTTGCACATTTTGCACCTTCCAGCTCAGGAATTCGCCCAGCTTTGACCAGTTTTGACTTATACACATACAGGACTATTCCGAATATATAGATAGGGCTAATACAATATAATCTATATGGGACTCGACGATGGGATTTTTCACCCTCCTTGATGTAATTGATGTAATTTTATGTTGACTTGACACTTATTTACCTATTCTAGATGATTCATTCATAAAATAGCAAACATTTAATGAATGAATTGGTTTCCTAGCTTATAGAGGCAAGGTGTTTTGACTGCCTAGATTATAGTGCTTTGTTTTGAATTGGTTGAAACAGCTCCTAGGATGATGAGCTCGACCCCTAGAAGCAAGGGAATGTGTTAGCTTGCCTATATTATGTATTTTCTTACTCATTTTCATGGTTGGACTCTTTGGGAAGAGGATTGGAGACTTTATTGTACATTTTAATTCAGCATTTTGGCAAAGGGAAGACCAGGGATTTGCAGCACTATTTGGAATTCTTCTGGCTTTATGTCTTGATGGTGTGCTTCTTTCAGTACTTGTAAGTTTGTTATGTGTATCATTTTTCCATCTCTCATCTTCTGCAATTGAACAAATGAAGTGTTAAGGTAGAATCCATAAATTTGCTATGCTCTGCCTTTAAATTTGTTTAATTTTCCATGTTTTCATAAGTTTAAGGAGAACCCTTGTGCTTGCTTGCTCTCCTTAGCTCCTCACCTGTCTAATCTATTCACCCCATTGCTTTAAAAGCATCAAAACAATTGCCTACCTTGCTCCAATCAGACCTCTGCAGAAACTGTGTCTCATCCCCGCACCCAAAATTGCTTTTCCCTTTGATTCAACAAAAATCCCAAAAAATCACCTTAAAACCTCTGCACTTAATATCTAGCCTAAGATCAGCATTCACTATAGGTCGTCTCAGCCCCTTTGAAGACTTTTCTGCCGAGATAGACCCGGAGAGAGCCCTCTCCTATCCTCGTAGGGTTAGCTACGAGGTTGAGCGTGGTATGATGTTGCCTCGAGTTTTGCCTTCCTCAGCCTGAGGCAGATTTGAGCGCTAACATAGTGGCGACCATACTAGGGAAGAACAAATGGTTTACTTGTTGATGTCATTTATTTTATAAGCTATAGACGGAGCCTGAAGTTATGCCAGGTAGCCTTCGAAACGCTTTTGCTTTGCATTAGCGGAAGTAGATAAACGCTGCTTCAGTCAATCTCCGGTCTAGCTTGTAATCGTGACATCTAACTTGTTAATTACCCCAGTACATGTATCAAGTTTAGATCTGATTGTTGATGGTGAACAACAATCAGACACTGGCAAGGCTGAAATCATTCACCTGGCGACTCCTTTCATGAGGAATCCAGCAACCTGTGCTTCATGGTGACTTCACTGCAGAGAGAACAGTAGCTGTGAGATTTTCAAGATGGACCGAATCACAAGAAGATATACTCCCATGAGCCAAGATCACATTCCAGGTTTTCCGAATAAGATGCCCAAGGTAGATTGGTCAAGGAATCTACCTACATTTAATGATGATGGTAGGAAGGACACTGCTCTACATCTGGTTAGATTTCACATGCATATTCGCAAGTTGAAGGTTGATTTTCCTGAAGATTGCTTGATGAAGATATTCTTGGCCACTCTGGAAGGTAAAGCCCAATCTTGGTATGAAAGTTTTCCGCTGGCCTGTATTTACTATTTAAAGGATTTTCATGCCTTGTTCATTGAAAGATATCAAGCATCTTATCCATCATTAAATTTGGTTCATGACTGTTGCAAACATGCTTCTACTTTTATTGAAAGCCTTGAGAAATATTATGAAGATGATAATTTTATGGATGATGAAATCATGGAGGCCCTATACGAAAATCCGTTTCAGCAGCATAAAGAAAACTTAGAGGATACTTGTCAAAATGATCATGACATTTTGCAGCAGAATCAAGATCAGCAAGCTGAAGATGGTCATATGGCTGAAAATAATGAAAGAGAAAGTGTCATTTCAGATCTGCCCACAGAAGAAGACAGCATGCAGGGTATTCAAGATTCAATTTCAGAATGTGATGCAGTCAAGTCAGCTATTTCATATCAACATTCAGATCATGATGACCAAGAATACCTTGTGCTGAAACCTGAAAAGGAGAATTTTGTTGTTGAGATCATAGACAGCGGTATGGATTCAAATGTTCTCAGTCATGCTGCCAGTCTGTCATTAGAACCGAGTCTTCATGAGGAGGTCATTCAGTCAGCTCATGAACAGCAAGGTGAGATCTTTGCTCAAGCAAGTGAAAACGTTTCTCTGAATGAATTTGTGGTAGACAACATAAATGATAATATTGTGCTTCAAGGATCATCTGAAGTTTCTTTCCTTATGATTGAAGAATGTAATAAGGAACATGAAAACCTGGCCGTCATATCATATACAAATGACCTACAACACATTCACACCACAAAAGAACAAAACATTCAGTATTTCTATTCAGATTCCTCTTCATATGTTTCATGTGCTGAAATGGTTTTCCAAGAAGAGATCTACCCATCCATTTGTTCAGAGTTTTTTGAAGCCCATGAGCATACTTTTACCGAAGCACATGATGAAGGAAGATTAGGAATTGAAACAAAGGACATCTTGATCTTTCAGCAGGAGGTGGCAATGGCAAATCTTCATGTTTTTTACGATCCTCTAGCAAGTTTGTTACAGCCAGCAGTGAAAGTGTTTATTACAGTGTTTTGTTGCAGCCATGGTCAACTATGTTTTTGGATGCCCAGTGATAGGTTTGTACTGTTGACCAGAAGACCTGATAAGAAGGATCAGTCAAGAAGCCATCTTCTTGATTGGTTGCATTGGCATTTTGATATATTTTGAGGATATATTGTCTTGTAAGAAACACAGGTGGCCATGTACTGCCACCAAGCTTTTGTTTTAAGTTTCAGGTCTTAGTATTTATGAGTACAGTTTGTCGAGTCAGTTGATTAGTCCTTTCAGTTTTAAAATTGAGTCAGTTTTGTCAAAGTTGTATTCAGTTTTCAGTCAAATCTGCAGTCAATAAATGTCTCAAAGTTTTGTGTCAATTGTTGGAATAATGACTCCATAACCCAATGGACGAAGGCACTGTCTAACTCTTCCAGAGATCTGCGGTTCTTGGCATCTCCAAGGAGCTACCATCCCCATTGGAGCCAATGTTAGAGTCGGTCTAGTTATCCCTCCATCAGAGATCAAAGCTCTTTTGCATTTTCATGATTAGGTGTCCCATCAGTTTTGGTCAGTTGCATTTCGTTAGGCATGCCATAACTCTGATGGAGTGGGTTGTGTCACTTATTCCCCTCGTGCTTGGCACGGCTGGTTCAGGCCTGCTTATTAAAATAAGTCTTCAAAGGTCATTTACAATCATGTTTTAAATTTTGAGGTCTTAGGTCTAGGTTTGAGTCAATTTTGTCTTGAAAAGTATTAGAAGACCAGCAGGCCAGAGGGATGTCTTTGATAGATCATCACTTCAATAATTTTCGTCATTGTACAGCTGAATAAGGACTTCTCTTCAAAACTCTGTTTTGAAGATAAGTTTCCATCTCATTTTTGTAAAAAATTGTCAAAATTTTCAAGTTCTCCAAATGTTCAAGCGCAGCCTTGGTCTCCTTTTCCAGAGCATATCAGAGCTATCCCTGCAAAAAATTATCAGAGAAAATCATTATTTCAACCATTTTTTTTAAAGAGAAAACCAAAAAGTCAGAGCCTATTAATCTGAAAAAGCGTCAAAAAACCAAACATTAGAAAAGGGGTTTTGGTCAAGCAAAAATCAAAGGGGAGTCTATATAAAGACATTTCTCCTCATAACCAAACCATTCTACATCCCAAGAGCAAAGAACAGTGTTTTAAGGCGATTTTACAAATTTGTGGGCGAATCGGGTCGTTTCCAGGGCGCGCTACGCATCATCTTGGGCGCACTACGCACCCAGGGCGCGCTACGCATCAGCATACTTTTCTCAGTGCAAATTTACTCGTGCGCTACGCACCAGGGGCGCGCTACACGTTGGGTGAGGCGAGCTACGCGTTGGGAATTCTGCCCAAAAATTCGCCAGCAAGTATACAACTCCTCTCCTAACTCAAGCAAACCACAGGTAGGCTTCATTTCCATGGCTGGTTCTTGGTTTTTCAAGATTAATGAGAAAAAATTATGATAGATGTGCCATGAAAATTAAATGTAAAAGCCCTAAAGTTGCTGTGTGGATTCAAAGGCCTAGTTTGCTAGGGTTTCAAAATTACATGCTGCCAAGTTTTTCCCACTTTTGTGTTTCCTACCCCTCTCATATTCACCAACATTTTCCTCAAAAATTCTTCATAAAACCCTACACTATCCCCCTACAAAATTCTAACCCCTCCCTTCTATTACAACCATAATATTCCCTACTTCACCCCAAACCCTAAAATATCAGAATTTCTATGCCCTTTCCCTTCCCTAAATTCCTTCTTTTATTCTCATTGCCCCTATTTCCCTAATGTTTCCCCTTTCCTAACATTTCCCTTATATATTTGTGTCCCCTTGGTCACAGCATTTTGAGAAAAAGAAAAAGTCCACAGTCAATTTTGCACACAGTTGTATATCAGCATATATATTCCAGCTACCTTGGTTTTAAAGAACATGTCAGAGACCGAGTCAGCTTATGAGCAGAATTATGATAGTGATTCTACACCAGAGCCAAGAAGGTATCACAAAGGTGGCAAAGGTGGTCGGCATGTCAGGGAGGAGCCTACCTCTTTGGCTCAATGGCAAGCTTGTCCACTTGCAATGGACTGTTTTCAGTATCAATCATGTTTTGCATATTGTGAGCGGATCTCACAAATCCAGCATCATCGGGAACTAGTCCGTTTATTTGTTCTACATTTGCAGGATTGTCTTGTAAACCTTGCCGGAGTGAATTTCACCTTGTCACCCAAGACTATTGCTCAGGCCACTGGGATACCAAATGTGGGGGAGGAATGGAGTAAACGCCAGCAGTTAGACAGATATTACTATGAGCCATATATTAAGCCCAGATGTGTAAGACACTTGACTGCAGTTTTTCCTTTCAGATTCCTAAGGGATGAGTATGTGCCATTGATGAAACTCATTATTCGATATTTCAGTTGCGAGGGTAGATTCTCACGTCTCTACACGTACCATGTTCGTTTGTTGATGCATTTCACAAGGGTACGTATGATGAATATTCCATTTTTCATGTGTCGCAACATAGAGAGAATGGTGCCTTTAGTACAAAGGAAGAGCCCAGCACATCAACATAAAAGCATCTATCATTATGCATTGATCAAAATCATAGTGATGCATCAGTTGGCACATCAGGGCATTGCTTGGGAGGATTTTATTTCTCGTGACCTTTTCACAGTGCCACAGCCACCTCCTGAGATTGTTCATGATGAGGGAGGGCCTTCACATCAGTTTGACATTCCTGAGATAGAGCATGTCAGCGCTCCAGCATGTGTGACATATCAGCGAGGACACAAGGCCTTATTTGCATCTGCACGACGAGTACTATCTCCACCTGGGGTGGAAGGGGTCTCGTTTACTTTATCAGCACAGCGAGTGTTATCTCCACCTCGTGTGGAAGGGGCCTCGCTTTCGACAGCAGCACCGCAGGTACAGGATAAGGGCAAGAAGCCCAAGCATGAGGAGAGGCCTTCGTGTGAGCCATCAGGTTTTGTTACTAGTCATGATGAGACAGCTTCATATATCAGGTATCTAGAGCAGCGCAATAAACAGTTAGAGGACGAGCACACACTTATAGAGCTGCAACGAATCCGTGAAGACCGTAGGTTGGCCCGTAAAAGACCGGGTGATTTGACACCTGTTGCGCGGAAATTTGTACTTGAGAACGTCAACCAAAACTTGGAGGGGTTGTTGGCGAAAGCCAATAGAGACAAAGACTTGCTTCATCACATGAAGAATCATTACTGGGCCCGCATGCATGTTTGCAAAGCGAAAATTAAGATCCTTAAGAGGCGATTGAGCAAGGCACTAAAACGGCGGAAAAGGCCCGATTCACTCCAAATTTTGGCCCAAGCCTCTTTGACTGAGCATAGTACTTGATTGGAGACCCCCAACACAAATTTCAAGAAATTTGGGGAAAATTTTGTCAATTTTGAAATTTTTATATAAAAAACAGGTTTTTGGCCTCAACGCGTAGCGCGCCGCGCGCTACCCTTAGAATTGGGAGGTCCAAATCACAAAAGGTTTGCATTTTTGGATTTGTCATGATGAAATACACCTGCTCAGCCACTGCCAAGACATTTCATCAAGGTTTGGGTCCCCAAAAGGTCAAAAAACATGCAAAAAATGACCTCACTGCCCCTTTTTGGACCCACAGGTAGAAGCCTTGGGAGAATGCACTTTGGGAGGGGTAAATGGACATCAAATTGGAAAATTCCACTTAGGTTGGAAAGTAGACATCTAGGGCTTTCCAAAAACCCAAACTGAGCTCAATTTGGATGCCAGGAAGTGCCTCAAAAGTAGGTGGAATGGCGCGCTACGCGTAGGGCTCAGGCGCGCTACGCATCAGGATTTTTTGCACATTTTGCACCTTCCAGCTCAGGAATTCGCCCAGCTTTGACCAGTTTTGACTTGTGATGGGATTTTTCACCCTCCTTGATGTAATTGATGTAATTTTGTGTTGACTTGACACTTATTTACCTATTCTAGATGATTCATTCATAAAATAGCAAACATTTAATGAATGAATTGGTTTCCTAGCTTATAAAGGCAAGTTGTTTTGACCGCCTAGATTATAGTGCTTTGTTTAGAATTGGTTGAAACAGCTCCTAGATGATGAGCTCGACCCCTAGAGGCAAGGGAATGTGTTAGCTTGCCTATATTATGTATTTTCTTAGTCATTTTCATGGTTGGACTCTTTGGGAAGAGGCTTGGAAACTTTATTGTACATTTTACTTCAGCATTTTGGCAAAGGGAAGACCAGGGATTTGCAGCACTATTTGGAATTCTTCTGGCTTTATGTCTTGATGGTGTGCTTCTTTCAGTACTTGTAAGTTTGTTATGTGTATCATTTTTCCATCTCTCATCTTCTGCAATTGAACAAATGAAGTGTTAAGGTAGAATCCATAAATTTGCTATGCTCTGCCTTTAAATTTGTTTAATTTTCCATTTTTTCATCAGTTTAAGGAGAAACCTTGCGCTTGCTTGCTCTCCTTAGCTCCTCACCTGTCTAATCTATTCACCCCATCACTTCAAAAGCATCAAAACAATTTCCTACCTTGCTCCAATCAGACCTCTGCAGAAACTGTGTCTCATCCCCGCACCCAAAATTGCTTTTCCCTTTGATTCAACAAAAATCCCAAAAAATCACCTTAAAACCTCTGCACTTAATATCTAGCCTAAGATCAGCATTCACTATAGGTCGTCTCAGCCCCTTTGAAGACTTTTCTGCCGAGATAGACCCGGAGAGAGCCCTCTCCTGTCCTCGTAGGGCTAGCTACGAGGCTGAGCGTGGTATGATGTTGCCTCGAGTTTTGCCTTCCTCAGCCTGAGGCAGATTTGAGCGCTAACATAGTGGCGACCATACTGGGGAAGAACAAATGGTTTACTTGTTGATGTCATTTGTTTTATAAGCTATAGACGGAGCCTGAAGTTATGCCAGGTAGCCTCCGAAACGCTTTTGCTTTGCATTAGCGGAAGTAGATAAACGCTGCTTCAGTCAATCTCCGGTCTAGCTTGTAATCGTGACATCTAACTTATTAATTACCCCAGTACATGTATCAAGTTTAGATCTCATTGTTGATGGTGAACAACGATCAGACATTGGCAAGGCTAAAATCATTCACCTGGTGACTCCTTTCATGAAGAATCCAGCAACCTGTGCTTCATGGTGACTTCACTGCAGAGAGATCAGTAGCTGTGAGATTTTCAAGATGGACCGAATCACAAGAAGATATGCTCCCAGGAGCCAAGATCACATTCCAGGTTTTCCGAATAAGATGCCCAAGGTAGATTGGTCAAGGAATCTACCTACATTTAATGATGATGGTAGGAAGGACACTGCTCTACATCTGGTTAGATTTCACATGCATATTCGCAAGTTGAAGGTTGATTTTCCTGAAGATTGCTTGATGAAGATATTCTTGGCCACTCTGGAAGGTAAAGCCCAATCTTGGTATGAAAGTTTGCCGCTGGCCTGTATTTACTGTTTAAAGGATTTTCATGCCTTGTTCATTGAAAGATATCAAGCATCTTATCCATCATTAAATTTGGTTCATGACTGTTGCAAACATGCTTCTACTTTTATTGAAAGCCTTGAGAAATATTATGAAGGTGATAATTTTATGGATGATGAAATCATGGAGGCCCTATATGAAAATCCGTTTCAGCAGCATAAAGAAAACTTAGAGGATACTTGTCAAAATGATCAGGACATTTTGCAGCAGAATCAAGATCAGCAAGCTGAAGATGGTCATATGGCTGAAAATAATGAAAGAGAAAGTGTCGTTTCAGATCTTCCCACAGAAGAAGACAGCGTGCAGGGTATTCAAGATTCAATTTCAGAATGTGATGCAGTCAAGTCAGCTATTTCAGATCAACATTCAGATCATGATGACCAAGAATACCTTGTGCTGAATCCTGAAAAGGAGAATTTTGTTGTTGAGATCATAGACAGCGGTATGGATTCAAATGTTCTCAGTCGTGCTGCCAGTCTGTCATTAGAACCGAGTCTTCATGAGGAGGTCATTCAGTCAGCTCATGAACAGCAAGGTGAGATCTTTGCTCAAGCAAGTGAAAAAGTTTCTCTGAATGAATTTGTGGTAGACAACATAAATGATAATATTGTGCTTCAAGGATCATCTGAAGTTTCTTTCCTTATGATTGAAGAATGTAATAAGGAACATGAAAACCTGGCCGTCATATCATATACAAATGACCTACAACACATTCACACCACAAAAGAACAAAACATTCAGTATTTCTATTCAGATTCCTCTTCATATGTTTCATGTGTTGAAATGGTTTTCCAAGAAGAGATCTACCCATCCATTTGTTCAGAGTTTTTTGAAGCCCATGAGCATACTTTTACCCAAGCACATGATGAAGGCAGATCAGGAATTGAAGCAAAGGACATCTTGATCTTTCAGCAGGAGGTGGCAATGGCAAATCTTCATGTTTTTTACGATCCTCTAGCAAGTTTGTTACAGCCAGCAGTGAAAGTGTTTATTACAGTGTTTTGTTGCAGCCATGGTCAACTATGTTTTTGGATGCCCAGTGATAGGTTTGTACTGTTGACCAGAAGATCTGATAAGAAGGATCAGTCAAGAAGCCATCTTCTTGATTGGTTTCATTGGCATTTTGATATATTTTGAGGATATATTGTCTTGTAAGAAACACAGGTGGCCATGTACTGCCACCAAGCTTTTGTTTTAAGTTTCAGGTCTTAGTATTTATGAGTACAGTTTGTCGAGTCAATTGATTAGTCCTTTCAGTTTTAAAATTGAGTCAGTTTTGTCAGAGTTGTATTCAGTTTTCAGTCAAATCTGCAGTCAATAAATGTCTCAAAGTTTTGTGTCAATTGTTGGAATAATGACTCCATAACCCAATGGACGAAGGCACTGTCTAACTCTTCCAGAGATCTGCGGTTCTTGGCATCTCCAAGGAGCTACCATCCCCATTGGAGCCAATGTTAGAGTCGGTCTAGTTATCCCTCCATCAGAGATCAAAGCTCTTTTGCATTTTCATGATTAGGTGTCCCATCAGTTTTGGTCAGTTGCATTTCGTTAGGCATGCCATAACTCTGATGGAGTGGGTTGTGTCACTTATTCCCCTTGTGCTTGGCACGGCTGGTTCAGGCCTGCTTATTAAAATAAGTCTTCAAAGGTCATTTACAATCATGTTTTAAATTTTGAGGTCTTAGGTCTAGGTTTGAGTCAATTTTGTCTTGAAAAGTCTTAGAAGACCAACAGGCCAGAGGGATGTCTTTGATAGATCATCACTTCAATAATTTTCGTCATTGTACAGCTGAATAAGGACTTCTCTTCAAAACTCTGTTTTGAGGATAAGTTTCCATCTCATTTTTGTAAAAAATTGTCAAAATTTTCAAGTTCTCCAAATGTTCAAGCGCAGCCTTGGTCTCCTTTGCCAGAGCATATCAGAGCTATCCCTGCAAAAAATTATCAGAGAAAATCATTATTTCAACCATTTTTTTTAAAGAGAAAACCAAAAAGTCAGAGCCTAATAATCTGAAAAAGTGTCAAAAAACCAAACATTAGAAAAGGGGTTTTGGTCAAGCAAAAATCAAAGGGGAGTCTATATAAAGACATTTCTCCTCATAACCAAACCATTCTACATCCCAAGAGCAAAGAACAGTGTTTTAAGGCGATTTTACAAATTTGTGGGCAAATCAAGTCGTTTCCAGGGCGCGCTACGCATCAGCTTGGGCGCGCTACGCACCGAGGGGGCGCTACGCATCAGCATAATTTTCTCAATGTAAATTTACTCGTGCGCTACGCACCAGGGGCGCGCTACGCGTTGGGTGAGGCGCGCTACGCGTTGGGAATTCTGCCCAGAAATTCGCCAGCAAGTATTCAACTCCTCTCCTAACTCAAGCAAACCACAGGTAGGCTTCATTTCCATGGCTGGTTCTTGGTTTTGCAAGATTAATGAGAAAAAATTATGATAGATGTGCCATGAAAATTAAATGTAAAAACCCTAAAGTTGTTGTGTGGATTCAAAGGCCTAGTTTGCTAGGGTTTCAAAATTACATGCTGCCAAGGTTTTCCCACTTTTGTGTTTCCTACCCCTCTCATATTCACCAACATTTTCCTCAAAAATTCTTCATAAAACCCTACACTATCCCCCTACAAAATTCTAACCCCTCCCTTCTATTACAACCATAATATTCTCTACTTCACCCCAAACCCTAAAATATCAGAATTTCTATGCCCTTTCCCTTCCCTAAATTCCTTCTTTTATTCTCATTGCCCCTATTTCCCTAATGTTTCCCCTTTCCTAACATTTCCCTTATATATTTGTGTCCCCTTGGTCACAGCATTTTGAGAAAAAGAAAAAGTCCACAGTCAATTTTGCACACAGTTTTATATCAGCATATATATTCCAGTTACCTTGGTTTTAAAGAACATGTCAGAGACCAAGTCAGCTTATGAGCAGAATTATGATAGTGATTCTACACCAGAGCCAAGAAGGTATCACAAAGGTGGCAAAGGTGGTCGGCATGTCAGGGAGGAGCCTACCTCTTTGGCTCAATTGCAAGCTTGTCCACTTGCAATGGACTGTTTTCAGTATCAATCATGTTTTGCATATTGTGAGCGGATCTCACAAATCCAGCATCATCGGGAACTAGTCCGTTTATTTGTTCTACATTTGCAGGATGGTCTTGTAAACCTTGCCGGAGTGAATTTCACCTTGTCACCCGAGACTATTGCTCAGGCCACTGGGATACCAAATGTGGGGGAGGAATGGAGTAAACGCCAGCAGTTAGACAGATATTACTATGAGCCATATATTAAGCCCGGATGTGTAAGACACTTGACTGCAGTTTTTCCTTTCAGATTCCTAAGGGATGAGTATGCACCATTGATGAAACTCATCATTCGATATTTCAGTTGCGAGGGCAGATTCTCACGTCTCTACGCGTACCTTGTCTGTTTGTTGATGCATTTCACAAGGGTACGTATGATGAGTATTCCATTTTTCATGTGTCGCAACATAGAGAGAATGGTGCCTTTAGTACAAAGGAAGAGCCCAGCACATCAGCATAAAAGCATCTATCATTATGCATTGATGAAAATCATAGTGATGCATCAGTTGGCACAGCAGGGCATTACTTGGGAGGATTTTATTTCTCGTGACCTTTTCACAGCACCACAGCCACCTCCTGAGATTGTTCATGATGAGGGAGGGCCTTCACATCAGTTTGACATTCCTGAGATAGAGCATGTCAGCACTCCAGCATGTGTGACATATCAGCGAGGACACAGGGCCTTATTTGCATCTGCACGACTAGTACTATCTCCACCCGGGGTGGAAGGGGTCTCGTTGACTTTATCAGCACAGCGAGTGTTATCTCCACCTCGTGTGGAAGGGGCCTCGCTTTCGACAGCAGCACCGCAGGTATAGGATAAGGGCAAGAAGCCCAAGCATGAGGAGAGACCTTCAGGTGAGCCATCAGGTTTTGTTACTAGTCATGATGAGATAGCTTCATATATCAGGTATCTAGAGCAGCGCAATAAACAGTTAGAGGACGAGCACACACTTATAGAGCTGCAACGAATCCGTGAAGACCGTAGGTTGGCCCGTAAAAGACCGGGTGATTTGACACCTGTTGCGCGGAAATTTGTACTTGAGAAGGTCAACCGGCACTTGGAGGGGTTGTTGGTGAAAGCCAATAGAGACAAAGACTTGCTTCGTCACATGAAGAATCATTACTGGGCCCGCATTCATGTTTGCAAAGCGAAAAATAAGATCCTTAAGAGGTGATTGAGCAAGGCACTAAAACGGCTGAAAAGGCCCGATCCACTCCAAATTTTGGCCGAAGCCTCTTTGACTGAGCATAGTACTTGATTGGCGACCCCTAGCCCAAATTTCAAGAAATTTGGGGAAATTTTTGTCAATTTTGAAATTTTTATATAAAAAACAGGTTTTTGGCCTCAACGCATAGCGCACCGCGCGCTACCCTTAGAATTGGGAGGTCCAAATCACAAAAGGTTTGCATTTTTGGATTTTTTATGATGAAATACACCTGCTCAGCCACTTCCAAGACATTTCATCAAGGTTTGGGTCCCCAAAAGGTCAAAAAACATGCAAAAAATGACCTCACTGCCCCTTTTTGGACACACAGGTAGCAGCCTTGGGAGAATGCACTTTTGGAGGGGTAAATTGACATCAAATTGGAAAATTCCACTTGGGTTGGAAAGTAGACATCCAGGGATTTCCAACAAGCCAACCTGAGCTCAATTTGGATGCCGGGAAGTGCCTCAAAAATAGGTGGAAAGGCGCGCTACGCATCAGGATTTTTTGCACATTTTGCACCTTCCAGCTCAGGAATTCGCCCAGCTTTGACCAGTTTTGACTTGTGATGGGATTTTTCACCCTCCTTGATGTAATTGATGTAATTTTATTTTGACTTGACACTTATTTACCTATTCTAGATGATTCATTCATAAAATAGCAAACATTTAATGAATGAATTGGTTTCCTAGCTTATAGAGGCAAGTTGTTTTGACTGCCTAGATTATAGTGCTTTGTTTAGAATTGGTTGAAACAGCTCCTAGGATGATGAGCTCGACCCCTAGATGCAAGAGAATGTGTTAGCTTGCCTATATTATGTATTTTCTTAGTCATTTTCATGGTTGGACTCTTTGGGAAGAGGCTTGGAGACTTTATTGTACATTTTAATTCAGCATTTTGGCAAAGGGAAGACCAGGGATTTGCAGCACTATTTGGAATTCTTGTGGCTTTATGTCTTGATGGTGTGCTTCTTTCAGTACTTGTAAGTTTTTTATGTGTATCATTTTTCCATCTCTCATCTTCTGCAATTGAAAAAATGAAGTGTTAAGGTAGAATCCATAAATTTGCTATGCTTTGCCTTTAAATTTGTTTAATTTTCCATGTTTTCATCAGTTTAAGGAGAACCCTTGCGCTTGCTTGCTCTCCTTAGCTCCTCACCTATATGATCTATTCACCCCATCGCTTTGAAAGCATCAAAACAATTGCCTACCTTGCTCCAATCAGACCTCTGCAGAAACTGTGTCTCATCCCCGCACCCAAAATTGCTTTTCCCTTTGATTCAACAAAAATCCCAAAAAATCACCTTAAAACCTCTGCACTTAATATCTAGCCTAAGATCAGCATTCACTATAGGTCGTCTCAGCCCCTTTGAAGACTTTTCTGCCGAGATAGACCCAGAGAGAGCCCTCTCCTATCCTCGTAGGGCTAGCTACGAGGCTGAGCATGGTATGAAGTTGCCTCGAGTTTTGCCTTCTTCAGCCTGGGGCAGATTTGAGCGCTAACACCAACCTCACGGTCCCTTGAGAAAATGCCGCTCAACTTCACTATAGCTCACAGTTATGTCTATCGCGAACTCAGTGATAAACCCTCCTATTATTTGATCCAGCCAATGATCTACGGCCTGCATGATTTTACCATTAGATGCTTCTAGCCTGCGTACCAACTCTGAAGTCCACACTATCAGTCGATCAAGTTTGCACCTTCCCTGGTTGTTAGCTAGCCTCATGATCCAACCATACATTTCTAACAATAAGGTCATGAAGAATATCTCATGGATCTCCATATATATGTAACGATCCAACCACCTCTTCTCAGATATCTGTAAGGTTTTGTTTTCGTGTACCACAAACTTGTGAAGCTTCTAATCCAACCAATCTTCAATCTCTTTCTTCATAGGGTTCCAGTGTTCCGACATCAAACATCCCTTAGGCAGATTTTGGTCCCAACAACGGAACCATTTTTTGGCTTATTGGGGCCTGACCCAAGTTTGGAAGTGTTTTAGCCAAACAAATCCCACACTACCGGCCCTTTCAGCAACAATCCGTGAAGTGCGGACTGAAGTTTCACCCGCGGTAGTACGGGAGGGTGATGGAACCAGGTTTCCACACCCTAGGGATGTCTTGATGAGGTATGGAGGGGTCGCAAACAAATCTGCACACTCGCGCTACTCTGCACAGCTGTCTGGCCCTCACGTAGCTTTGCGACGAGGCACTTCCTAGATTCCTTATTATTATTGTGGTTATTATATATATAATCTAATTCTTAGGGTATTAATCAAGCATTCAATATTTATAACCAGCGCGTGCAACCATAAATCTTAAATATATGCATAAAACCATAACATAAGAATAAACATACATATCTGCGACCAGATGCACAATAATTCAGAAACACTTATCTTTATTAATATTCTATTTCAGTACAATCCAATTCCACCCTACGCACTCAGCTGCAGGGGTCCGCGCACACAGCTGCGGACTCTACCAGGCCTCTGCGCACACAGCTACAGAGGCTACACTAAATACTACCGGCCACGACATGGACTTACAGACTCAGAGAAATCTCACCTTTACAAATCCATAACACTTTAGATCGTAGCAAAAAGCTGCCTTCTACCCTTAGAGCCTCGCTCTATTTATACATTACCATGGTCCAAAGACCATGGGCAGGCCAACTCACCTTCTATTATCTTACATTATTTTCGAGCAGACAACCCTTTGACTTGACCCATTACAATTCGTGCTCTATGCACTTCACAGAACTTTTACAATACCAATACCCAAAATTATGGGTTTCAAGCCCCAAAACCATTACGCAGGGGATCTGCTGCCCAACATTGGTTGATATGATGCTATACAGACGGGAATACCAATCTGATTCTTGTTATGAGAAATTATTGAGATTGAGAATGACCAAGTATCATTATGAATACCTCCCTAGTTAAGAGGGGGTGTTGAAGGAAGTGTAACTAGGTTCGGTCTTCATAAATGTAATTTTGATCTTTGTACTTGTAAAATAAAAGAAATATTATTTTTGTAAATTGTAAAAATGAGTTTCTTTCTCATTTCATAGGTCTAGCATGTGTTGAAGTGCTATAGGAAAGTCAAAGAGTCAAAGAAAATGTTGAAGAACCCTTCTTGGGCATATATCAAATGTATTTGAGTCACAAACACTATCAAATAGCCCTCCAACGACAAGCACAATCCTCTTTGTCATGTCGGCTTGCAAATCAAATTAAAAGAAGACATGTCAGCTCATATTAGGAGACACATCAGTTCACTCAATCAATTAATCTTATTATGGAGACAAACTACTATAAATACCAATTAGGGTTTGCGCAAAAGGAAGGTATAGGAACTAGCATTTCTCTGAGATATTTGGATGGGTATAGGGTCTAATATATGCATTACAGGAAGGGAAAAACAATCTCGGATAAACTCTAAAAATTTTCGTGGTGATTACAATGAGTAATCACAGTCTCAAGTCCTTGCAAATCTTTGAGATCTATGCTCTTTTGGATGGGTACCACAGAGGTACATCATTATCATAGTTGTGACAAGGAAGATCTCAGTGCAAGGAGAACACATTCACAGTCTCGGTAAAGATCTCAGTGCAGAATGAAAACATAGTCATGATCTTGGTGAAGGTACAACTATGGTGAGACAATCACGATCTCGATAGATCTAGGTGCAGCTCTCATTCATATATATAAATATCTCAATATGGATATCTCATTGATGAAGACCTCAGTGAAGGTGTAGAAATAGTGTTGCAGCAGTAATAAAGATCTCAGTGGCGCAGTAGTGATGACCTCAGTGGTGCATCAATGATGATGATCTCAGTAGTGACCAAGAAGAGGATTGGTGTCTTGGTCTTGGAGTCGCCTAATAGGTCAAGAGTCATGGTCTTGGTATTCTTCAATTGGAATCTCTATAAGAATAATTTCATGCAGGTTTTCCTCTCAAAGGATGAGAGGTTCTGGCCCTAGCAGAAAGCCAAAATCATGTGTTCTTGCCTCTTTTGTTGTTGGTAACTATTTGATGAAATAAGTAGCCACACCGTGATAATAAGGAAAGATTGTACTAATAAGAAAAGTTAAAAGAACCTCACAAACAGTTATTATTGCAAGAAGAATCTCATTAACTTCATTTTCCCTAGATTATTCAACAATTGGCTCTCTGTATCAAATTTTTAGCTCCTGGGGATTGACTGTCTCTAAAAACCATGTCAGAAAAAGACAAAGCATCATAACCACAGAGTGCACAAAAGGGTGACATACCAATGGACATATGGTAGGTGGTATTGTAGCAATACTCCCCAAGATGCAACCACTTCACCCACACACGTTGTAGCCTCGTCACATACTTCCTCAAATAGCCTTCCAGCCACTTGTTCACTATCTCTATCTAGTTTTTAGTCTAATGATGGTAACTAGTGTTGGGTGTAATCTTGGTCCCCACCAATCGAAAAAGATCTTGCTAGAAACCTCCCACAAATCTATTGTCTTTGTCACTAATGATGGTCTTGGGGAGACAATGCAATTTGAACATCTCCCAGAAGAATAGGTCGACCACCTGTGAAGTGGAATACCTAGATGGAATAGAAAAAAAGTGGGAAAATTTGGTCAATCTATTTTCCACTACATAAATGCAATCACACCCCTAGAATGTTAGATTTCCTATAATGAAGTCCATAGAAATTCTCTCCCACTTACTTTAGGAATAGGGAGAAGTTGAAGCAACCCGGCTAGATGTCTTTGCTCACCCTTGTTCCTCTGAAAGTGTTGCACTCCTAAACATGTCTCAAGATGTCTTCCTTGAGCCCCCTCTAGGTGAAACACTCCCTGATATTCCGGTACGTATTAAGGAATCCCTGATGTCCTACCATATGTGAATCGTGGGTTGCATGCATGATCTTCTCTTGCAACTATGATCCTAACACCAAGTAGAGCTTGCCCTTATAATAGATTACCTGATCCATCACCCTGTACCTATCATCCTCAATTGTGTCATCCAAAATATTGCATGCCTATTGATTCTTGGAGTACTCCACCAACAGTTGTGCCCTCTAATCCTGGGTGATGTCCATGAGAGAAAGTGTTTTGAGTCTCCTAGATAGTGCATCTTCCACAAGATTATGCTTCCCCTTGACATACCCAATCTCAAATCCATAGGATTGGATATTACTTACCCTCTTTTGTTGTCCCTCGTTAAGCTCCTTCTGCTCCAATAAAAATCGAAGATTGTTGTGATCATTCTTCACCCACAACCTGTTTCCCACCAAATATTGTTGAAACTTGGCCAAATCATGCATAATGGTCAACATCTCCTTGTCATATATGGAATACAACCTCTCATACTCCTGGTGTTTCCATATCTCAAAGGTTATAGGATGTCCACCCTCCATCAACATTGCCCTGATACTCTCACTAGATGCATTGCACTCCAAAACAAAGGGTTGTGAGAAGTCAGGTAATGCCAACATAAGATAACTACTCACCACTCTTTTGAGGGGCTCAAAGGCCTCCTGTGCCACCTCTGACCCCTCAAATTCCCCTTTCTTCGTTAGATCTATGAGGGGTGTTGCCATCTATGAAAACCTCTTCAAAACCGCCTATAATAAGTACATATACCCAAGAATCCCTACAGCTTCATCACATTCCTAGGTGTGGGACAATCCAGAATGGTCATGATCTTCTCCTTATGCACACGCACCCTATCCTCACCAATCACATGGCCAAGATATAACATCTACGTCAGCCCAAACTCACACTTAGACATCTGGTCATACAACTGCTACTCCTTTAGGATGCACAATACCTCCTCTAAGAGTTGAATATTCTCTTCCAAAGTCTTGTTATATCTCAAGATGTCATCAAAGAAGACTAGAACACATATGTGCAACTACTTGTGGAACAAATGGTGTTATGCACTTGACCTGCGAGAAAAATAAAAGACCATAAATATGAAAAAATATAGCCCGAAACCCAAAAGTATCACATGAAATGAGACAAGCTACAAAGATATTTTATTATTTAAAAGCATAATACAATGTTCACTTGCCTATTTCAGTTGTAAACCTCCAATAGACCAGAGCTCAATTACAACAAGACTCAATGATTCTTCCCTTACTATCTAAGACTATGACATCCAAAACCCTAACTACTAGTGGTCCCTTGCATAACATAGTTTAACCACTTTATTTATTAATTATGGACCATTGATAACTAATTGTGGTCCCTTTTCTATAATGTGAGTCAACCACTTACAATTATTATTAATGCGGATAACTGCTTATGGGCTTTATTAACACAACTAACTAACTATGACTCTGACTAGGCCCCTTGGTCTTATTACATAAGTAAGGAGTTAGGGTTGGACCCTAACATGCCCTCCCCCATCAAAAGCAGCCATGTCCTCAAGGCTAAAGTTGCGGAAACTACTAAAGAATAGTGGTTGGTTCCCATGTCGCATCTTCTCGAGAGGTATATTTCCACTTGATGAGGACTTTCTTGATCATGCGTCCATAAAGATGTCTTTCGCAAGCATCGAGGAAATGTTATGGTTGAAGCCAAAGTGATCCTTCCTCATCCAATTCTAGCAGACTTGTTTTAACCCTGCAATTGTTCCCCACAACTTTCTTGAGGCAAGGAAGACCTAGTGGATTTTTGAAGTAGTTGGCAAGGCCAGTTTGTAAGTGACTGCTCCTATACATTGAAGTACCTAATAGGCCCATATAATTTTGGTGCTAGTTTCTGGAAACCCTTTTCTTTGAGGGAGGTATGCTTATATGGTTGTAGTCACAGGAACACCTAGTCACCTACTTGAAATAACTGCTCAGTACGATGTTGGTCGGCATGTTTCTTCATTTTGTTTTGAGCTTGATGTAGATTATCTTTGAGATAAGTGATCATGGCAGCACGGTTTCTACAAGATCTGATCAACTTCTTGTACTTTGGAACATTTGAGGATATAAGAAGTTGGTGAAAGTGGGAGTTAGCCATACACTGCCTCATATGGCGTCATCTTGGTGGCTTCATGATACTTAGTATTATACCACCATTCAACTAGAGGCATCCATTGTACCCATTGATGATGCTTGTCTGAAGTGAAGCACAGCAGATAGGTCTCCAAAAAAAAATTGACTGCTTCTATTTGACCATATGTTTGGGGATGATAAGTTGTACACAGTTGGAGTTGCGTGCCCTCGATCTTGAAAAGTTCTTGCCAAAATCTTTTGGTGAAAGTGGGGTCTCGATTAAACACAATGGAAGTCAGCATGCCATGCAATTTGAATTTGGTCCATGAAAACTTGATCCACCAATGTTGGGGTAAATGAGTGGTAGAGCAAAAAAATGAGCAGATTTGAAATTTTGTTAACAACCACCATGATGACAAATTTGTTGTCGTAGTTTGGGAGATTTGTAATGAAATCCATGGAAACATTCATCTAGATGGAAGCAGGGAGGGGAAATGGTTGTAGGGTTCCTGGTAGCTTGATCGTTCCCCCTTTGTTGCATTGGAAAACATCACAGTTAACTACAAAATTAAGAATGTCGTTCTTCATTCCAATCCAAAAGAAAGAGCGGCATGCTCGTGCATAAGTCTTCCGAAATCCTAAATGTCCTGCAATCGGAGAGGAGTGCAACTCTTCCAAGATGTGGTTTTTGAGGGTGGAGGTTGGGGATAGCACTACTCGATCCTTGTAGCGAAGAACCTCATCCTTCCAAGAGTAGTCTTCTAAGGCATTAGGATTTGCTCTTAAGTTTCTAATGAGCTAAGACAAAGGGGTGGGAGAACCATTCATGGTGGGATTCTTCAATACAATCTGATATGGGTAGAAAGAGTGATAAAAGGGTGCCCTCATCCTCAAATTGGCATGATAAGGCATCAACCACTACATTTTCACATCACTTCTTGTAAATTATCTCATAATAATATCCCATCATTTTTGCAAGCCATTTATTTTGTCGTGGTGATGATAAACGTTGCTCTAGAAAATATTTTAGGCTATGATGGTAAATTTGGATTTGGAAACATCGCCCCAATAAGTATAGTCACCAAGTGTCTACATCATGTAAGATGGCGATCATTTATTTCTCTTATTTAGATTGACCCTAATGTTTTTCATTGATTTGTTGACTTGTGAAAGCCAATGGTCTACCTTCTTGCATTAATATTTTGCCAATTACCATACTTGAGGCATCATATTCAATCACAAAATATTTGGTGAAATCTGGTAAGGCCAATACTGGAGAGGAGCCAATGGCCTATTTGAGAGCCAAGAAGGCCTGCTTAGTTGCATCCATCCAGAGAAATTAATTTCTCTTGAGAATATTAGTGAGGAGTTTGGAAATGCGTCCATAATTATAGACAAATTTGTGATAGTAGCTCGTGATACCCAAGAATCCACACAAACTCTTCAAGGTTTTTGGTTGTGGCCAATCTTGCATTTCCTGAATCTTTTTTGGATCAAACCTCACTCTATCATGGCCCACGATGTGTCCCAAATACTCTACTTATTTCATGCCAAAGGAGCACTTGGATAATTTGACAAATAATTTGTGATATTGGAGAAATTGCAATATTTGGTCAACATGCTAAAGGTGTTTGTCCCATGTTATGTTTTAGATGAGAATGTAATCGCAAAAGACCAGGAAAACTTTTGTTTCAGAAGGTGGTTCATGAGGATCAGAAAAGTGCATGGAGCATTACAGATACCAAATGGCATGACAAAGAATTCATAATAGCCTTCATGAGTTCAAAAGGTTTTCTTGGGAATGTCAATTTCATGCGTATTTGATGATAACCTGAGCGGAGGTCTACCTTGGTAAAAAATTTAGCACCCTGCAGTTCATCAAGCAGATCATCAACTATTGGAAAAAGAAATGTGTCCTTCATAGTGAGCTTGTTAAGGGTCCTAAAGTCAGGACACATGAGCCATTCACCATCTTTCTTTAGAACCATGACCACTGGAAATGAATAAGGGCTAGTGTTGGGATGAATAATACCGGCTTCGAGGAGTTCCTTGATGATTTTTTCAATTTCATTCTTTTGTGCAAAAGGATATCGATATGGGAAGGAATTTAGCGACTGGGCACCTGAGACCAAGGGGATGTTATGATCATGTTCACCCCTAGATGGTGGGATCTCCTTAGGTTTTTCAAAGACACGCTGGTGGCGATCTAATACCTATTTCATATCAGGATGAATATGAGGAGGAGTGGATTAAATGGCTTGGATGGAATTAAATTAGGATACTACCCCATGATCATTTTTTTTAAATCTTCTCCATTCAATGTGATCTGATGATAGTAGGAGCACCTGCCTAGAGTCCCCTCAATGTATGACTATGTTCATTTTGTTTAAAGCTCATATACAACTCTTGCAAATCCATTGTGATAGGGCTTGCTAACCACCATTTTGTGGGTGATATCCCTGGGAGAAAAATTTCTCCAAGATGGTCCTCAACCAGTAGCCAACAGCCCCTTGCAGCTGCCAACAAGCTCGTTGTGTCATTTCTCTTCCACCCAAGCCAACCATGTGGTCCCTCACCCATCTGTCATGATCATATGTTCGAAGGTGGGCCTCTCAAACCTAAAGCTATGACTTATCATCTGATAATTGAGTATTGTAGTTTGCTTATCATGGAAACTTTTAGGCATGGATTAATGGGGTGATTGGGTGGACAGAGTGGGTTAGGTATGTGCTTCTATCACCTAGACCTCTTTTGTATGTTTCCCTTAGATCTTAGTCCCATGGGATCTATTTTACTAACCTTTGGGTTTTAGGGTGGTACTACATGGGAAACCCTAATTTTGGTTGTGTGGTCTTGCTCCCTCATCCACATATATCACTTGTTTTCCGCTCGTTATAACCCCATTCATCATTCCTCCCACCTAGGTCCACATTCCTCCACTGGGTCCACATAGGGTTTGTTCGAAATACTGACAAGGGGGTGAATCAGTATTTATTTTCAATTGTTATTTTTACCAGTTAAAGCACTTATAATTAGAACACAAAATGAACAATAAGAATAAATACTTTCATTAATATTTTATTTACAATAAATTAAATACAATAATGTGTAGGGATCCAACCCTAGATGAAGAAACTAATATTCAATCTCCCAGGCTCTAACTTGTAGTTTGTCAAGCACCGACTTGGACTTCCCAAGGCTCCAACCTTGTCACTTTGAGCCACCAACCTCTAGGGCTCCAACCCTATCTCTGGTACAGGCTCCAACCTGGTCTCTTGTTGACTCATATCCTATAGGGCTCCAACTCGGTCTTCCAAGGCACCAACCTTGTCTCTATGCGGGTCCAACCTCAAGGGCTCTAACCCTTAGCTTCAATTCATCAAGATGAGTTTGATGATTCTTCACGGCTCCCAATATCTTTTTTAATGAGCCCTAACAATATATTCTCCAACACTTCCTTCTCCAACTCACTTCATCAATGACAACCTTATCTTCTTAGAAGGTGTCTCCACAGTTCTTCATGGTGCCCAAACAAATATCTTCAAGGTTACTCCATGGGGGCTTCAACAGAGCATCATGTCACCAAGTGTGCCTTCAAAATGTCAATTGCAAGGTATGCCTTCACAAAGCTTAAAATGATCTTCCAAACTTTCTTCAAGGATGCTTCAAGGTATTCAATAAGGTGCCCCAAGTATTCTTCAAAGTTTCTTCAATACGTCTCGCCAAACCTGCTCCATAAACTGCTCCAAGGATTTTCATGATCTTCAAGGCCTCAAAATAGTCTTTTAAGATTTTTCTCCCACACACAAGATATGTCCACTTGAATTCTATTATGTTGCTTCAAGATTCTCACAAATTTCTCCAAGATCTATTTTGGCAAATGCTTCTTCAAATGCTTCATTGTCCACCAAATGCTTCACTGTCCAAGGTCTTCAAATTCTGACTTGTACAAGCTTCCAACTATTACTTCAAGCTTTACTATTGACTGTTCATTATTAGCATTGAGCCCTCCATAATTGCATCTCTAATATTCCACAAACCCTCCAAAGAAACACTAAGAAGTATTGGTCAACTCTTCAAGTATCCACAGATGTGTTATCACAGTGATATTTCCACAGAGGTAAGTCTAAGTTTTTCATAGGCTATAAACCACAAGATTGAGCCCTTAAAACTTGATTGAAATTCGTAACCCATATTTGAGGGCTACTTTCATAACACAAGTCACTAGTCTGAGCTTTATCACTGTCCAACACCAAATTTTATCATTATCCAGCACTAAGTATTTATCATTGTCTAGCACTGAGTTATCTAGTCACAGATGTGAAGTGCAGAGGTAGTCTGAAGCACCCAACAGATCTAACTGAGCCTAAAAATTGAGCTTTTGAACCTCTGCAACGTTGGCTATTCATAGATCTGGTTTCCACAAGTCTTCTAAAGATCTGATTTTTGAGCTCTAGAACAGATATCCCCAAACAACTTAATCCTTTAATTCCTTCTCAGTGTTCCTAGTTCACAAGTTGTGAACTATAATTTATCTCTGTAATAGATCTTCACCGAATCAATGAGTTGAAACAAAGGTTTAGACTTGTATTTATAGTGATTTCATTTATAACTGAAGCGACACGTCTATATTAAGTGAGGCTGACTTGTATGACTCATTGTAGGTTAGCTTCAAATATCCATGTCATATATTTCATCAAATCCTTCATCAGGTGTCATCAGTGGCGGATGTGGATGGGTACAGGAGGTTTGGGTATCGAAAGCTTTAACATGACACAGCTTGCAAAACTTGTGATATAGGAAAGTTTTGATGTAATCGACGAGATATTATATTAAAATGTTATGATAAATCCAATCAGATCCGCATCCATATCGAAAATCAGAGATTCCATCTTATTGGAGGTGCCATTTCAAAATTTATGATCAAGTGGTGGATGCAATTTGATAATTAAATCGTTAAATTAAATCAAGTCAGGTCCACATATCAGAAATCAGATCTTGGGTCTTATCGGAAGTGGCATTTCAAAAGTTATGATAAAGTGGCCAATTTGATTTAATAATTAAATCGTTAAATTAAATCAATTCGTGTCTGCATATCGAAATTCGGAGAAAATCATAGGTTATATGATATCACATATCAGAGATCGGAGGTTTTGAGTGGTGACACACAATAAAGACATTGATATGATATTTCTCTGAAATGGTTTTATTATATGCGTTGTGTTATATATGATCTCCAGTATCATGTCTTCAACTATGTCAGCATATGGTCCTCCATATCATCATGTGGTCTCCAACCATATCATTATGTATAGTCATCTAAGTCATCAACTTATTAAATCTTTAGGTTAAGGCTTATTCACATGAGTAAGGAAATCATCATGGTTTTAGGGCCTATTCATCAAGAGGAAAGATATCATATTCCCACAACAAGGATAGTTCTAGGGCTTATGTTTTGGACACATAATTGACACTCAAAGACTAGATCACTATGAACATCAATCTTCATGTTTTAGAGCATCATGGGCATATTAGAATAGACTTCTTCATTAGTGTCTTGACATATTCATAATGTAAGAGCAACCTTAGCACCTGGGGATTGCATGAGGCTCATTGACATCACAATAATATTTTCCATCTCCAATAATGCTATATTGACATCAATGACGACCCTGACAAACAGTCTACCCCTTTTTCATTGATGGCAATATTCTTTCCCTTCCAATGTTCCCTCCCCCTTTGACATCAATGAAAAATGGGGTGCCCAAGTACTCCACCTATCAATTTGCTTCTTGATATGATACTCTAATTTTATTTTCTTCAATTATAGTTTTATGTGATAGATATGTTGCTGCCCCTGTCAAGGTGCTCTTCCTTCTAGCAATGTGTTCCATGATAGATTTGTTTACATTTATTCATGTAATGAACCAACTCCCCCTACCTGCATCAACTCCTCTAGCTCAAGAAAGATTGTTTGCTTTGTGATCAAATGGAATACATCTTCAACAATGGTCCATCGAATGAGTAAAGGATTATGTTCTTCAATGGAGTTACTCTCGAGAGATGATCTATCAAGATTGTCCATGTGTGACTCATCAAGGGTTTCATAGGGCTCTTCACAGATAGCTTATGCAAGAATAATCACAAGCTCCCCCTAACAGTATACATGATCTCCTTTTTGGTAGAATTTCATCATCAAAATTTGGAATATCATATCCACCAAAGATGTATTCATTATATCAACAACATGAGTTGATGTATTGAGTGTTCAAGAGGATTTATGATCCAAATTTCTTTTTTTTCCAAACATTTGTGACCTTCTTCTCTTGCTTGGTATTCATGTTTTTAGCTTAGTTAGGAACCCAATTCAAGTTATAATCACGAGCCATTTGTCCAATGTTATGGCATTTGAAGCATTCCCTTTTGTACAAAGATGAAAAGGCATGATTTCTTCTTGCAAAGTTGCTTCTGTGAGACTGATCGGGACCATTATATTTGTCCTTATGGTGTGCCCTACAATACTTTTCCATGTGCCAAAAATTTGTAGAAGAATAGAAATAACCAGAAAATATACTTTGGTACCTGGAGGATGGAAATTCCCTTGATGTACTTCTAAAGTCATTCTTCCTTGGGATCCTTTGATGATATCCATTCCCTCTTGCATCCTTGACACCATATGCATATCTACTTGGAGTAGGGTTTCTTCCAATGTCATCTTGACTCTTCTCCTTGCCTTTGCTAGAATTGGGGGCATCAATATTTCTTCCAAGATTCTTCACATCCTTGTTGTTTGAAGCATTAGGGTTTGCATAATTTTTATTTGATGGTTTACCTACATAGCCAAGACCTGATTCATCGAGAGGTGATATTCGATGAATTAGGATGTCATCTAAGGTCTAAGAACTCTTCAAGTTTTTATTCAGCAAGTCAACTTCCTTTTTAAGAAAGATAATCTCTTCTTTCATTTTGGTTGCTTCACATGATTGGGCCTTAAGTGAAGAGATTTTTTATCTTAATTTGGAGATGTCATCATCCTTTTATTCTAGTTGGCATATCATGGTGTTTCTTTCCTTTTCTACATCGTCAACTTGTCCTTCTATGAGTGTCAAATCTTCCATCACCTTCTCAGCTCCTTTTGCTTTTTCTTTGCTTATTCTAGTTGAGATCTAAGGGAGGAGATTTCTTCCTTGTATTGACCATTTTTTGCTTAGAGTTTTTTCAATTCTTCATGTCGTTTCTTGTTTTGATGACAATCCTCCTTTAGCTTAGTGAGCTCCTTATCTTTTTCATGTACCTGAAGCTTAAATATGTCAACTTCCTTCATTGTCTTGTCAAGTTTATGGTCACCATCTTGTAATTGCTTCTTAAGATCTTCATTTTCCTTTTTCAAACTGCTAATCTCTTCTAGGGAAGCTACAAGCTTCGCCATGAGATCTTCTTCGAAGTCATCTTTATTTTCTTCATATTCTAGGTCTTCCTTGGCCTTGATGTCTTCACTCTTGTTTTCAGCTTCCTTAATGGGTTCTGGATTTTCTTCTTGATTTCCATCATCTTCTTAACTAGTAGTCATGGTCAATTCTCCTTTTGAGTGAGGATCTTGAAGTTTGTCTCACATACCTTTTTCCGATGAACATTTCTCCACTTTGGTCTTTATAGCATCTGGTAACCTATTCAATATTGTCTTCATCACTTTTGTATTATATTCCTTAGATTCTCCTTCCATCATGCTTTCAGTAATCACTGATTCCCAGACTTCAATGCCTTTAGCCAATAAGAAATTTCCCATTCTTACCTTCCATTTATCAAAGTTTTCATTGAACAATGGAACTTTCCCAATTTTATTATCTTCAGTTTTCACAATTGAGGAAGACATGTTGAAAATGGCAACAAGAAATGCTAAAAATAGCACTGCTATAAATAGCAGTTTGGGTACCAGTGCTGGACTAAGCAACAGGGAATGAAAAATGGAAGTGCTAGAAGTGTTAAAATTAGCATTCTATTTTTAGCTGTTTGGGATAGATTCCAATTTTAGTCAGTCCCTAGACTAAAATAGGAAGTAAAATTTGAATTTGAACTTAACAGCTATTTGAAAATAAATTAATTAATTCACCATGAGTTAATTAGTTGTGAAAAATCAAACATGAAGTCTATGTGACGACATGCAACAGTTTCTCTATTAATTGAGGAATTTATCCATAGTTAAAGAGATAAGGATGAGTTCTAATTTGAGTTGAAATTAGTTGGCTCAATTAACTAAGTCAAGTCTAGTTAGATTGATTTAAATAGTTTTTTTAAATTAATGTGAGTTCAGTTAGTTAATGCATGCTTGCATATAACTGTTACACTTCAGATAACTAAATATTCTCTCATGAATAACTCATGCATGTCATTTCAGACATAGACCCAGTTGAGATCAAATGAGGGACAGTGTACTATCAGTTGGATGAATATTTTTCCTATAAAGGAAGCTCATCCATGATGAGGATTTATCTCCTTCAAGACTGCATAGTTGGATTAGAGGTTAGTGAGTGTGTGAAGAGGCCAATTCACACAAGTGGCTGCACTGGACCCCAATCAAAATTGCACAAAGAAATAGGATGTTTGGAGGGTAGAACAGAGGTTAGAGAGAGGCCTTTGACTGTCTATGAGCAGCAAAGGTATTAGAGAGAGAGAAGGATAGCTTTTGAGCTAATTCTTTTTGTAATACTATCTATATTTCCACTTGCATGATAATACAGAGTTGGGGTTTTAGGCCGAGGCTTTCCCCAGGTTATATCTTCTGTGTTATGTGTGATTGATTCCTTCTTATCAGTTATATGTGTTCTTATTGATGTTGCTCAGTTTGATTAAGCTTCTGCTAAATTGTTTGTAGAAGTAGATCAAGTGTTTTGCTTTAGTATATTGCATTACTAGGTGATCTACAGGTGGGAATTTCTACATGTTATCAGAGCTAGCTGATTTGTAGAAAAATTATACATGGTATCAGAGCATAGGTGATCAAGGAAGAATAGTATACAAGAAGGGAGAAGTTGAATTTTGTGAATATAGAAATCGAGTTCTTATCACATCTCTATTTCACCCATGGTGTTCTATGGTTTGAGACTCGAATATGCCCTTGATGGAAGTTCGAATTATATAGCCTGGAAGGATCGCATGGAAGCAGTACTAGAGGATAATAGTCTAAAGGACTTCATTGATCAAGAAGTCCTCAAGCCAACTGGTGCTCTTGAATTGGCTGAATGGAAGAAATGCGTGGCTAGAACAAGGAGAATCCTTCTGGAGGGAGTTCGAGATCACATAGTCTCGAGTCTCCATGGGAAGGAGACACCATTTTCAATGTGGAAAACATTGAAATATCTATATCAGAATAGTAGTGATCAAAGGAAGTTGGCACTAAAAGACAAGCTTCGAAATATCAAGTGTGAAAAGGGTGACACGATCTCTACATATTTGAACAAACTCACCACATGTAGGGATGAGATTGAAAGTGTAGGGATCACAACAGCTGATGATGACATGGTGAGTCTTGCACTCCTCAGTCTTCCTAAGAGCTGGCATAGCTACTAGGACTCAGTTAATGGAAGAGAGAAACTGCCAGATTGGGAACGACTTTGGTCGGATTTGATGCAAGAGAAGATAAGAAGAACCACCAGAGATGGTTCTTCATCCATGGAGGATGAAGAAAATTGTGCCTTAGTGAGTAAGGCGAGGAAGGGGAAGGAGAAGGTTTCTCATTCCGAATCCACCATGGGAAGTAGTTTGACAAATTGAAAGTGTGATGCTTTCATTGTCATGAGGTGGGCCATTTTGCTACAAATTGTCCACTGAGGAAACCCAAGAAGAGATCTGTGGAAGGATCAGAAGGTGAGGCACTGGCCTCACAGTTCAAGTTGTATTTCACATTATTCGCATGCATGGTTTCATCCATGGTGGGAAGTGGTTGGTTTCTTAACAGTGGAGCTTCTTTCCACATGACCAGTGACAAGAGTTTGTTCAGTACTTTGGAGGAGAAATATCTCTAGATACTCATAACGATGGGTAATGATGAAAAGTATAGTGTCTCAGGTGTAGGCACGGTTATTTCTCATAGGGAGCATGGAGCTCGCCTTACCTTGACTGATGTCAAGTATGTATCAGGACTGAAGAGAAACTTGGTGTTGATCGCGATGCTGGAAGACAGAGATTATGATGTAGTCTTCAATAAGGGAAAGGTTTTCCTTAGACACGTCACCGCTAGACAGGTGAAGCAGTTCGGTTCACGGGTCAAGAACCTGTATGCTCTTGAGGTTCAAGATGCACACAAAGCCTTGAGCAGCAAGGCAATTGATGGAGACTTGGTGGTTGAGAGGGAGAGTACATTACCTCTCAACATGCAATGACAGAAAAAGTCTCAGACAATTGCGGAGGAGCCACAATTGGTGAAGCAACTTCAGGAGGTTGTGGAACATCCAAAACTAGAGAATCTGAGAGGAGATCAAGTAGATACATCTACTCATGCACAGACCTCCAGTAGGGGGAAATTTCAAGCCAGGTGGGCAGAGGGATCACATGCATCCATACCTCCAGGTAGGAGGTGGGGCGATGTGGAATGATCGTCCCAAGAAGGTTGGAATAGGGGTAGGATCCTTGAGGTACCCAACCTCTTTGATTCAACTTTGCTACAGGAGCCCCAACGAGGAGTAGCAGGATTGGCTAAGTGGGTAGAGACAGATGCAGATGGAGCGGCAGAGAGAGATACACTGCAGGAGTCCTAGGACTGTGCAGAGCTAGCAGGCTGCAACAATGCGAGAGGCATAGGAGTGTTGCACCAGTGCAGGATGGCATAGAGAGGTGTGCAACGGTGCGAGATTCATGGAGTGTTGCATCAACTCAGAGGTCAGAGAGGGAGCACTTGTCAGCAGCAGGTAGAGCTTCAGCATCAGAGTTCTAGCCCAACAGAGAGGTCAGTTGGGAGTTCTTTTTGTTTCTAGAGTTGCTGGAGCAACCACACTTGGTAGAAGTGTTGCATGCAGAACATTCCAAAGGTATAGGATAGGGTTTGAGTTGAATGCCTTTCTTGTTGAGAGGGAGTGTTGAAAATGACAACAAGAAATGATAAAAATAGAAGTGCTAAAAATAGCACTACTATAAATAGTAGTTTGGGTACCAGTGCTGGATTGAGCAACAGGGAATGAAAAATGGAAGTGCTAAAAACAACATTTTATTTTTAGCAGTTCGGAATGGATTCCAATTTTAGTCGATCCCTAGACTAAAATAGGAAGTAAAATTCGAATTTGAACTTAACAGTTGTTTGAAAATAAATTAATTAATTCACCATGAGTTAACTAGTTGTGAAAAATCAAACATGAAGTCTATGTGAGGACATGCAACAATTTCTCTATTAATTGAGGAATTTATCCATTAGTTAAAGAGATAAGGATGAGTTCTAATTTGAGTTGAAATTAGTTAGCTCAGGTAACTGAGTCAAGTCCAATTAGATTGATTTAAACAGTTTGTTTAAATCAATGTGAGTTCAGTTAGTTAATGCATGCTTGCATATAACTATTGCACTTCAGATAACTAAATATTCTCTCATGAATAACTCATGCATGTCAATTCAGACAGAGACCCAGTTGAGATCAAAGAAGGGACAGTGTACTATTAGTTGGATGAATATTTTTCCTATAAAGGAAGCTCATCCATGATGAGGATTTATCTCCTTCAGGACTGCGTAGTTGGATCAGAGGTTAGTGAGTGTGTGAAGAGGCCAATTCACATAAGTGGTTGCATTGGACCCCAATCAAAATTGCGCAAAGAAATAGGAGGCTTGGAGGGAAAACTAGAGGTTAGAGAGAGGCCTTTGACTGTCTATGAGGAGAAGAGGTATTGAAGAGAGAGAAGGATAGATTTTGAGCTGATTCTTTTTGTAATACTGGCTATATTTCCACTTGTATGATAATGCAGAGTTGGGGTTTTAGGCTGAGGCTTTCCCCGGGTTATATCTTTTGTGTTATGTGTGATTGATTCCTTCTTATCAGTTATATGTGTTCTTATTGATGATGCTCAGTTAGATCAAGTGTTTTTCTTTAGTATATTGCATTACCAAGTGATCTATAGGTGGGAACTTCTACATGGTATCAGAGCTAGCTGATTTGTAGAAAAATTCTACAAGATATATTTAGAAGGATTGGAGGCTTTCTTCCTTAGATTTTCTATTTGTGTTCTAAGGATCAACCATCAAATTGTTAGGCTTATGAGCGAAGGTATTGTCTCTTATACCAATTGTTGGAAATACTGAGGGGGGGGTGAATCAGTATTTCTTTTCAATTGTTATTTTTTCCAGTTAGATCACTTATAATTAATACAAAAAATAAACAATAATATTAAATACTTTTATTAATCTCTTCTTTACAATAAATTCAATACAATAATGTGTAGGGATCCAATCCTAAATAAAGACACCAATCTTCAATCTCCCAGGCTCCAACCTGTAGTTTTCCAAGCACCAACTTGGGCTTCCCAAGGCTCCAACCTTGTCACTTTGAGGCGCCAACCTCTAGGGCTCCAACCCTATCTCTGGTACAGGCTCCAACCTATTCCCTTGAGGACTCCTATCCTCTAAGGCTCCAACCTAATCTTCCAAGGCACCAACTTTGTCTCTATGAGGCTACAACCTCTAGGGCTCCAACCCTTAGCTTCAACTCATCAAGATAATTTTGATGATTCTTCACAGCTCCCAATATCTTCTGTAATGAGCCCTGACAATATATTCTCCAACACTGCCTTATCCAAATCACTTCATCAATGACAATGTTTTCTTCTTAGAAGGTGTCTCCATAGTTCTTCATGGTGCCCAAACAAAGATCTTCAAGTTTACTCCATGAGGGCTTTAGCAAAGCATCATGTCTCCAAGTGTGCCTTCAAAATGTCAATTCCAAGATATGACTTCACAAAGCTTAAAATGCTCTTCCAAACTTTCTTCAAGGATGCTTCAGGGTCTTCAATAAGGTGCCCCAAGACTTCTTCAAAGTTTATTCAATATGTTGCACCAAACCTGCTCCAGAAACTGCTCCAAGGATTTTCATGATCTTCAAGGCTCCAAAATAGTCTTTTAATATTTTTCTCCCACACACAAGATCTGTCCACTTCAAGTCTAGTATGTTGCTTCAAGAGGCTCACAATTTTCTCCAATATCTATTTTTGCAAATGCTTATTCAAATGCTTCACTGTCCAAGGTCTTCAAATTTTGACTTGTACAAGCTTCCAGCTATTACTTCAAGCTTTACTGTTGATTGTTCATTATTAGCATTGAGCCCTCCACAGTTGTATCTCTAATCTTCCACAAACCCTCCAAAGAAACACTTATCCAAGCTCCAAAGAAGTACTGGTCAACTCTTCAAGTATCCATAGATGTGTTATCACTGTGATATTTGCCACAGAGGTAAGTCTGAGTTGTTCACAGACTATAAACCACAAGACTGAGCCCTTAAAACTTGACTACAATTCGTAACCTAGATTTGAGGGCTAATTTCATAATACAAGTCATTAGTTCAAGCTTTATCATCGTTCAACATCAAGTTTTTATCAATGTCCAACACCGAGTATTTATCACTATCCAACATCGAGTTATCTAGACATAGATGCGAAGTCCAAAGGTAGTTTGAGGCACCCAACAAATCTGACTGAGCCTAAAAACTGAAATTTTGAACCTCTGCAATGCTAACTGTTTACAAATCTAGTTTCCACAGGTCTTCTACAGATTTGATTTCTAAGCTCTAGAACAAATATCACCGAAAAATTTAATCCTTCAATTCCTTCTTGGTATTCTTAGTACACGAGTTGTGAACTGTAATGCATCTCTATAATAGATCTTCACCAAATCGATGAGTTGAAATGAAGGTTTAGACTTTTATTTATAGTTATTTCATTTATACCTGAAGGGACGTGTCTATTTGAAGTGAGGCTGACTTGTATGACTGAGTGTAGGTCGACTTCAACTATCCATGTCATCTATGTCATAAAATCCTTCATCAAGTGTCATCAGCGGTGGATGTGGATGGGTATCAGAATCTTTAGCATGACATAGTTTGAAAACTTGCGATATAGGAACGTTTTGATGCACCGGGCGCGATATTATATTAAAATGTTATGATAAATCCAATCGGATCTGCAACCATATCGAAAATCGGAGATTAGGTCTTATTGGAGGTGCCATTTCAAAAGTTTCGATAAAGTGGCAGATGTGATTTGATAATTAAATTGTTAACTTCAATAAAGCTAGGTCCACATATTGGAAATCAGAGCTTAGGTCTTATCATAGGTGCCATTTCAAAAGTTCTGACAAAGTGGCAGATGTGATTTAATAATTAAATCATTAAATTAAATCAACTCAGGTCCGCATATTGGAAGTTAGAGCAAATCGGAGGTTATATGATATCGCATATTGGAGATCAGAGGTTTTGAGTGGTGACACACAATAAAGACGTCGATATGATATTTCTCTGATAGGGTTTTATTATATGTGTTGAGTTACATATGATCTCCACTATCATGTCTTCACCTATGTCATCATATCATCTCCATGTCATTGTATGGTACTCCATATCATTATGTGGTCTCCAACCATGTCATTATGTATAGTCATCTAAGTCATCAACTTACTAAATTTTTAGGTTAAGGCTTCTTCACATGAGCAAGAATATCATCATGGTTTTAGGGCCTCTTCATCGAGAGGAAGCATATAATATTCCCACAACAAGGATAGTTCTAGGGCTTGTATTTTGGACACATAATTGACACTCAAAGACTAGATCACTATAAACATCAATCTTCATGTTTTATAGCATCATGGGCATCTTAGGCTAGACTTCTTCATTAGTGTCTTGACATCTTCATAATGTAAGAGAAACCTTAGCACCTAGGGATTGCACTCGGTTCATTGACATCGCAAGAATATTTTCTATCTCCAATAATGTTGTATTGACATCAATGACAACCTTGACTAACAGGGTTGGCCTTCCCCTTCCCCTTGCCCACACCTTGGGTCGAGCATGGAACAATGTCCCAGAGGTTGAAGTAGATGAAAGGAAAACTAAAAGCATAATTGGCTACATTCAATAGGAAAATGTACCAAAAAATGAAAAAGATGGTCAAGACAAACACATTTAACACACGTGCAAAATCCAATACATGAGCTCTACCCCATTATCATGGCCATCACCCTGGTTCCTACAGGCCCTAGATGAGCCTCCTTTATCATTCAGGAACCCATGATTATCCCAACCCTTGGTGGGAAATGAACCGCTCTACCCTAAAGGAGGTATCTAGTGTTATAACTTATAGGTCATGCTCTTATCCCTTGAGCCTCGAGTAGTTAATCAAAGAAAAATCGTAAAAGGAAAATTACATATAAAGAAGGGTGGAAAAACCAAGGGCGAGGCACCTCATGTACCATGATTTGTCCCTCCTATACATTATATTCCCAAGTGTGGGCTTCCCTTTTTCTAGCTACCCTAGTACCCCATCATGTGGCCCAGGGCTTCCCCTTTTCATTCCCTACTTCATTCATCTCTTGATCACATGCTACCATCTTTTGAAGGATGTACCTCGGACAAACTATCCCCTTTAAAGGTGGAAACCACCTAATAGGATACTTGGTTAACCCCATTTGGAGCTTGGAGACAATAGCACATGCCAAAGACCACTTGGAAGGGCATGCCATTATGAAGTACCCACCTATTTTCCATGGTTTGTAAGCTCTTTAACTCAATTTCCTTTAATGACTTGTTGTACTGGAAGGCGAGGGGACACATTCAATCTTATGCAAGGTTGTAGATGGCCTCCATTTTAGGTTTGGTCTCCCTATACGAGGTCCTGACCCTCCCGAGGGCTACATTGGCACATGTAGGGTGTGTGTTGAGAGCCATGGACCTCCACACTAGGAGACAACCCTCCATGGATCCCCAGAGATGTTCATAGATTGCTTGAGATTAAACTATTGGACAAGGAAGATTCACCTGGTTCATCATGCCCAACCGCCCCAGTTGTACCATACATTTGGAAAATGACCTGAGACATGTATGTTGATGTGGCATCACTTACACCATCATCTAAGCCCTTATAGATGATCTACATACATCTTTGACCTAATTAGAGGCCCATTAGGTTACTTGTGTGCCCTCACACCCATTGGGAGCACCACAAGTTTATTATTTGGAGAACAAGGGGCCAACCCTTATCCACTACTTTTGGGAGTCCTATTCATCATTGTGGCACTTATGGATTTCATCGGGCTTTTTAGAAGGCCCAGTGACATGCATTATTGATCATTCGACCTCTTGACATGCTTATTCTTTTATTTATGAGCTAGTTTGGTGGGCTTGTCACCAAAAGTTAGTTTTTTTCACATTATTTTATTTTAGGGGCTAATGTAGGTCCAAGTAACTAAATCGAACTCATTAGAAGTGTATAAATAAAAGAGATGAGGATTCACTTTAGCATCATCACTTGGATTTGTAACTATTATCTCTTTAGATATTTTTGTTATCCTTCTTAGAGGAAGAATTTTTGAAGCATGGAATGAATTTTGATGTTTGGATAATTTTCATATGTCTTGGAGCTTCTTGATGGCAAGATTTTGGATGGCTGGATATATTATTATACATATAAGTACATTGTGATGTTATTCTTTCTAATTTTGTCACATACATTGTTGCTAGGATTCCATTGTTCTAGGGCTTATTTATTGCATCTCTTAAGCGAAGTTGTGGAAATTTTGTTTCTAGACTGTGAATTCTTCATGTATGGGCCATGTATAATGAATGAATGTTCCTAGGGATGTTTCATTATTTAATTTCATCTTGACAAGCCATTTACTTTGAAAAATGAAGTATAAAGTCTTTGAAGTTGCTTTTGTTGTTGCCCTAGTGCCAAGTGAAGTTGTCTTTGAGGCTTCATTGACCTAGAAAATTCAAAGGTCCATAGTCATAATTATATATGAATCCAATCTCCCTAAAGGATTAGGCACTAGTATACCCAAAGGTGATCACCTTAAACCTATTTTCCTCCTCCCCTTTCCTCTTATCTAGGTATATTCCTCTAGGTCACCTAGCGCATCAATTATATCATGATATATCCATCCAAATACTTCGATTTTTGGTCCACAACTGTTTTGGTGTGTCCTCAAGAATCCCTCCAAATTTCATGAAATTATGACGGTAATATCTTGAGATATAGCAAGCCCTAGCTCGAAGACCAATTCTTGCCCTTGGTTTCCCTTAGGCAAGAAACCTCACTGGGATCCTTTCATTGCCTTTCATTGAAAATTCATCCCTTGATCCCTTTCCCTTCCCTAATTAGGTTAAGCATATCATTGGTTGCCAAATCCTATCCCCTTGGCCGAACCTTCGGTCCAGTTGGTCCCGTGTGGTCCCATGTACTATCAAGGTTAATTCTTCAAAGATCACCTGGAACCCAATTTTCCCCAATAATTCTAGGACTTATGGATCTCCTTTATAAGACACATACTCAAAACCTAACCCTACAAATTTTCCCAAAGCCCTTCCTAGAGAACCTTCCCTCTTGTCTTCCAAAAGGAGCAAGCCACATATTTGAGCCTTTCTTGTGAATAGGCTTCTAGGATCACCCCTCGCCCTATCATTGGTCCATCAATTTCATGATCCTTCTAATAACAAATATCCTTCCATCAGTGAAAATATGTAAAGAGTAGGGAGCCTTAGCCAAGGTGACAGTGGGCTATCGCTCCATTGTTTCTCTTAGCCTTGAAGTAACCCCTCATGGATCTCCTTTTAGGACCCCTGCTAGTTTGAACTGTAACATTTCTGCGTCATTATCAGGGACATGAAATGTGTGTTTTGTTCCCCATACGACATATTGACATAACATTATTGGTGACTCCATTGGAAGAACGAAGCCTTATTTCTTCATTGAACTTTAAGGTTGATGCTTGTAGGGTGAAGCAAGCATTTTTTTAGGCATCTTTAAATTCACCCTAGTGATTCCTACATATTTTTCATGTATATTTCAAATAGGTTGTCTTTCTTTGATAAATTTCCCACTTTGGACATTGCTAGCATCCCTGGGCACCCTAATCATGTCACAGGAAGGATGGTACATGGGGTGCCCGTGTTTGATGGTGATCCACTCTTCGCAATTGACCACATAGAAAGATTTAATGCACATGCTTCAAGAGAGGAGGTTGTTCACCAAGTTGTCCTTATGTTGTTATTCATGGGATCTCTTGGTGGTCATAACTCATGGTTGCATGATCATGAACCTAAGAGAATCTCATCTATTGAGGAGTTCGTTGATGGCTTTCTTAGACATTTTCAAGTATGCCCCACATTAAGCATCCAAGAGGAAGCCTTCATTGACCATCATCAAGACATTTAGAATCTAAGTAATGAGTAGGAAGACAAGTCCTCCTTGGGTCCACATGATGAAAAGGATGATTTTGAGAACACGTGTTGGGAAGGATGAAGTTGAGACCAACCTTACTTTTCTCGTGGATATTACTCCTGATGACTCTCCTTTTGAGAACCTTGAGGAAGGTGATCACATTTTCCCCTTAGAAGATGACATTGGAGATTAGTTCCATATTGAAAAGGAGAAACAGGAAACTGTTGGTCCTCAATTTGATTGTGCTAACATTTACGACATCGACAAGGAGGATGAGGTTGAAATTGGTCCTCCCTTTCTCTCAGGTATTATTTATGATGGCATGTCCATTAATTCCATTGGGAAGGAGAAATTTTATTTTCCCTTGCATAAATAGGGGTAGTTGGAAGTGATCAATTTCCCTACTAGGAGAGGCCCAATATTTGATACTAAGGAAATTGGTAAGGCTCCCACCTCTCCTAAGTATGATGCTATACTCAAATCCCCTAAACCTTATGATTTTGGGGAAGAAAAACTTGTTGGATACAAAACTTCCCCCCCCCCTCTTTTCCTCCCTCTCTTGTTCATCATTTTGAAAGTGATTCCCACACATGTTCTCATATGATCTTAAGTGACCTTGCTCCCTTTCCCCTTTCTGAGTATAGTATCAAGGATGAGCCCCTCATTGAATATTTTTTATCGCCTTGGTCACCCCCTCAAGATCATGATCAATCTATAATTCCCCCGTTCCAGTGTTATCATCATGGGAAACCTGCTTGTGCCTCTCCGTCTCTTCGGGATCCCTTCCCTACTAATCATAACCCTGTAGAGGCCATAAAGTATGTCATAAATGATCAGGACCATCATATGCCCAAGGTTTCCATCCATCAAAATTTTATGGGCCTAATCATTGACATATATATATTTTGGTTAGAAGAGGGGATCTCATGGACTAGATTACATCATTTTCTTACCTCTTCTCACATGATCATCCATGTGTGGGAATTCTACTTTCCTACCTCCCATCGACCTTATCGTCCATGTGATTCCATCCACGTGTGGGAATTCTACTTTCTTACCTCCCATTGACCTTATCATCTATGTGATTCCATCCACATTCGCTTTGGAATTTGTTGCATGAGTAATCATATAGGTTGGAATATTTACATTGATTTGATGATATGTTGGTTGCACTGGCTGCATTATTACACCCGGTATTAGTTTTGTACCATATGCATGTTAGGGTAGGATGCATTCAATACTGATTTTTGCATTAGAATTAATGTCATATGATATTGCTCATCGTAGAGTGGCTGCATTTAGATTAAAATTTGTACATCTTATTATTTATTGATTTTACGGCCTAACATTAAGCATGGGTGATCATAAGACATCATATAAACATCTTTTTGTTGGGAAAAATACTGAGAGGGGGGTAGGTGAATCAATATTTTAAAAACTCAATTTATTATTCATATTTTTGTATGCGACTTTAATTCAGTGAACCAACGTATGTACATGATTGTGAAGAGGATAATTATTGTACATCCAATTAACTATCTTTTCAACTAATTCATCATTTGTTTAACTTTGATCCAGGAGGATCTTATCAGTCCAGTGTGATCAGAGTCTTCACTGGTTCAAAATCGAAGTGGTCTTCAAATGATCATGTTCGATGAGGTCTTGAGCTTTATCAACTTCACCAGTATTCGTCGTCAGCATTCAGTGTCTGGTATCTTCAGCTTTGATAGTGATGTTTATGGTTCTGGTTGTCGACAGTGTTTGTCGTCAGTTCCGTCGGGGTTTGGTTGTCAAATGTGGTCCATGGTTATCATCTTATGGGTTTGATGTCACATTGTGACATTTTATTGTAAAAAGGTTTTTGTTTTGACAAGCGGATGTAAAGTCTTACTAAAACCTAAGACATTGTGAAACCTAAACCTAAAACCTATCACTACAAACCTATGGTGGACAAATATTACACCTATAACCTAAACCCTAACACTACAAACCTTCGGCCATGGTGCTACACTTAAATACATTGTAAAACATTATAAAAATAACCCACAGGGCTCTAACCGCGCGGGGAGAAGACCGCAGCAGGCACGAGCACATGTGAGGAGGCAAACAGTTGCAGCTAACTAAGAGGAGTTCACAGCGAATATCAATGTAACTGTGTCGAGTGACATGTGAACAGTAAGGGCAGTGACTATAGCTTAGACCGCGAGCAATAATAGTAGTCAGGCAGAGGTATCATTAACCATAGCGGATATCTATGACATGTGAACAAAGATTGACTAGAAAAGCAGAGGTTACAGCGCTAACCGGGCGGATGAGAACTGCAACCGTGACAGTGCACGTGAACATGCAAACCGCAGCCGAAACCATCGAGGATCAACCATCGGGTGGCATCTTGCATTAGACCACGGTTGTTCACATGGTAACCATTCACCTATTCCGCGCAGTTTACTGACCGTCAATGGGATAGCACTTATCCAAAGTTCTCTTTTGGGATTTTATTGTTGTTATCAGCCTAAGTAACGCAACCACCATGTGACTAGGAACTAAGGTGTTCCCTGGTGGTTAGACCGAGACCATAATGATGATTCATGCCTAAACTTAGCATCAGAGAGTTCGAATGAACCCAAAGGAATTATAAATTCACCCTTTTGTTCATGGAGATGGTAGAGAGTGGTTGTAGAGTTTTGTGTGCAGATTATGGAGGACATAGGAAGTTTTGTTTTCAATGTAACGGGAGCATCCGGAGTCAGAATTGGGAACCGTGACAGTTGTTGGAAAGATAATTCAGAGATATTTCTTGTGATAGTGACCAGAAGTGCTTACACGCACAATGAGTCTGGTTAATTTTCTGTGTAATTGACCTCCTCGGATTTAATCCTAATAAAGCAGACCTGTAGATGTAGTCCATCAGGGACAAACTCTGTAATCAATATTGTTGTCTGTTACCGCTATGTTTTTGTTGCTTCTTACTTCTCTTTACATATTTCTTATGTTTTGATTACATCGTAAAGTCATTCCTTCATTCAGTTCTCACCGTTAAAGCACCTTAAGTTAACATTTAGTTCATTGATGGCATTAATCAATTCTACTTCAGTTTAATGTATGATCATTTCAGATCATATAATTTGGTATCAGCGCAGGATGCATTTGTAGAATTTTTCTAATGAATGTTAACTAGATCTAAGTCGCAACGTGGAGAAGGAACATGTTGGGCACGGGATCCCCCAAAGGAAGTTTTGGGGCTAAAAGCCTAGTTTTTGGTTAAAAGTTGTAAATCTGATGTAAGGACTCCACAATTTGTGGGTGCGGAGCAACGAAGTTGTAAATGAGTCATAGGGTTGTCTACTCTCAATTTTGTAATGTAATGTCAGCTTTAGAGATCTACCCATGGTCTTCAGACCATGGGATTGTATAAATAGAGCGAGGCTCTAAGTTGTAAAAAGATAAGTCAATGGAGGAATGATGAAGAATTGAGTCTTGTCTGAAGTGTAGAGTTGAGGCTTTGGGTCGTAGAGTAGGAGAAGCCTCTACAGCTGAGTGTGTAGAGGCCTAGTAGTCTATATTTAAGTGTGCGGACCCCTACAACTGAGTGCATAGGGCGAGTCGAGTCTGTAACCATTGAAGCATTAATAAAGAGAAGTTTTGCATTAATTTTGTGTATCTATTTCATGTTTTTATGCTTTGAATGTATTGGGTATAAATTACATTTCTACTATTTATATGATGCGTGAACATATATGATTGTGTTGATTAAGTAAATGTGAGATAAAGTATCTGTTACGCGAAGTTAACTAACATATGTAAGAAGATAAGTAAGATACGCAGTGTAATTTGGGGAAATAGCATAGATCGCTGCCATAGCAGCGCGAAAGCCTCTCAGCTCCTGGTTAGGGCTGTGAGCAGGCAATTATAATAGATCGCGAAGGTCTCACAGGTCAGAATAGTGCGCGAAGTAACCTGCATGAAGGTAGGCACAGTTGGACTAAATCGACCCCTCAGACATCTCCAGGGTGCGGAAACTTGGTTCCAGCATCCCCCCATACTACTTCGAGTGAGATTTTAGTCTACGCACCACGGGCTGATGTCGAAAGGGCCAGTAGTGTAGGGATTTGTTTTTCTAATTAACTCCGAACCTTGGTTAGGCCCCATCAAGCCAACAAATGGTTCCGTTGTCGGGACCGGAATCTACATAGAGATGTCTGATGTCGTATCATTGGAATCCAACTATGAAGGAAATTGAAGGTTGGTTGGACAGGAGGATTCACGAGTTCACAGCACAAGAGAACATGGATCTACAATTTACAAAAGAAGAGTGGTTAGACTGCTACCTGTACACATAAATCCACGAGATCTTTTTCACATCTTTCCCTATTGAGCTATACGAGTGGATCGTGAAGCTAGCAGATAGCCAAGGAAGGTGGAAGCTCAACGGTCCTATTGTGTGGACCCCAGAGTTGGTGCGCAGATTGGAAGCATCAGAGGATCAGATCACATGCGTTGTTGATCACTGGCTCGATCGGATTATAGGAGGATCCATTACTGAGTTCGTAGTAGACACTTCAGTTAGCTACAGTGAGGCAGAGTGACACTTTCTCAAAGGACCATGAGATAAGTATGTAAAGTCTCTGAATACTTAGATTAAAATTTTATTGTGTGAAAAGAGGGTTATGCAATTACCTTGATGTTCAGGGCTACACGAGTGGAAAAACTTAAAGGAACGAAGGAAATAAGGGACCAGAAACTAGCCCCTTGATTTCACCTCCACGAGGAGACGAGGAAGAACTTGCGCAAGTCTCGCCGCGAAGTGCGATCCATTTGATAAGGAAGAGGATTCCGCGCATACCACCCCCACCCACACCACCACCAGATTCACCACCATCACCTCCATCTTCATCTGTACCACCTCCGCCACCACCGCAACTCAATACGGGAAGCACAATAAAGTTGCCTGTGTTCAAGGGATTGGGAAATGAAGATCCGGATGAGTTTTTGTTTGTGGTAAGAGCTGTATGGGAAGCGCAGGGAGTTACAGATGACAATATAAAGAAAGCGACACTGGTTAGCACCCTGCAGGACCACGCGCTGACCTGGTATATTAAGCACTCCAATGATAATCCAAATGCGAGAATCGTGGATATCCAAGCAGCGCTAAATAGAGAATTTAGCAGGCCAAAGTCTGAAGCACAGTCAATCATTGGGTTCAAAGAAATCATGATGCTACCAGGCGAAACTCCTTGGGAGTTGGATCAAAGGTTGAAGTGTACGATTTGCGAAGCTAATATGAATCTGACGGATGGACAACATCGTGAATGGTTTGTAGCATCACTAACACCACATTTAAGGAGTGCGCTATCACAGCAGAAGTTAACGACTCAGGCAGAGGCCTTAGAGATCGCAATGAGGCTGCATGAGACCCCGATGCAGGATCCTAACTTGGGAGTTCAGCAGATCCATGCGCAGTTGAAAAACTTATGCCTTGAGATGCAGAGTCTGAAACAGGACAAGACAGCCCAACCAAAAGTGCGCGAAGAGGTGTGGTGCGTAAAATGCAAGGGTTAGGGTCATGATAGGTACCATTGCCCGGTGTTCGTAAATTACCTCGCTGGAGGAGGAATGATGTTGTTAAGGCTGGAAGCACAAACAGGACCTAGCGTGGCGCCTGCTTTGTGGTGCACGATTTTTCAAATAGGAGGGAAACACACTACGGACAACTACCATTTGTTACAGAAGTATACACAAAATTCGCAGCAATTGTTCTGTAACTTTTGTAGATCAGTGGGACATGATGAGCACACTTGTAGAAGCTATGAGTTAATGATGGATAGAACTCCCACCTACAGAGTTTAGGCCGAAACGCAACCCCTAGACCAGAATGCAGGAGTGGCGCGAACAAGATTTCAGGGGCGCGGATGAGGCCGAGGTGGAGGAGGACTTGGAAGAGGTCACGGACAGCTGATATGTTACAATTTCGGAGGGACTGGACATTATGCCTGCAATTGTACAAACCCAATGCGTCCATTGTGCCTGTACTATACCTTGTTTGATCATGAGATGGAAGATTGTCCTATGCTGATAGCTAGGATATGCGACAAGGGAGCGTTACCACCTCCCCTGACTCAGAACTTGCAGATGATGAGATCTGAGCTGTGTGAGGAAGATCCAAATGTGAACATTGTGCTCCAAAGTGGAATTGCAATGGGAGATGATAAAGGCAAACAACCCGAAGATAGTACTTGGGTTCACAAAGCTCTAGTGAAATAAGCATAGTTTGATTTGGAACATGCTAAGGAAACCTTCATGGAAGCTAAGACGAGCTTCGATGATGCCTCCACTTCAGGAAGCAAAGATAGACTAGAGCTAGAGATGGACCCACCTATGCTCACAACGTTCCTGGAAACATGCATGAAGTTACTGCGCGACATTAAAGTTGTAAAAGGATTACAGGAACTCATTAACAGATGCGTTGGGACTGTGTCAAGAGAACCTCGCAAAGTCTAGAAGATTGGAAATCATAAGACAAGGACGGGAAGAGAAATGAGGTTAACCTCGTAGACTGGAGAATATGAGATGGACCAAGTAATTCTGGATTTAGGATCAGATGTGAATGTTCTGCGAAGTAGACATGGGAGCGCATGGGGAGGCCTATGCTGCAATGATCTCTTATTCAGCTGCAAATGGTGAACTATCAGAAAATAATACCCATGGGGCGATTGCTGGGAATCATTGTGGATACTAAGGGAGCGAGCGCGCTAATAGACTTTCAAGTAATAGAGATTGTTGATGACAGAAATCCCTATCCCGCACTCTTAGGAATTGATTGGGCCATTGACATGAACGGGGTGATTAATCTGAAGAAGCGCAAGATGATTTTTGAAAAGAAGTCACTACGCGTAGTTATACCTCTAGACTCTGCTGAAGGATCGTGCTATATAGAGCCGGTGCACAATGATGAAAGTGATGACGATTTGGACTACATCTATAAGATAACAGTGCGAAACCAGGACTGGGTGAATCCCACTGCGGATGGACGATTTGCATGGGAGAACGAGAGCTCCTGTACTTCAGATTCGGATGAGGAAACGTAGCGATGGAAAAACTAGTTACATGAGGTGACTACACTGAATTGTAATATGATGACAAGGTCATTGTGCTGTGTATCGACAGAAGTAAGGGACCTGCCTACTTATGATGGGTTAAGTGAAGTAGATACTTTCTTGGATAGATTTGAAAGAGAAGTGCTAGAAAAGAAACGCTTCCAGGCTTTGGATTGGGTGTTGCGCTACGCCTGCGAGGTGGTGGGGCACACACAAAGGAAGCTTTGAGGACTGGCACGAATGTAGGAGAATGATGCGCACATGGTTTGGGAATCCTAGAGTGTGATTGATAGATAAATACAATGGGCAGGATAATCCACGCGCACATCTAGCTAGGTGGATGCCGACATATGGAAAACAACCTACGCGGATGGGCATGAACTCCGTGTTGAGAGGTATGGTCAATAAGCTTGTGTTGGGGGGATAAATGTACAGTTGGCTCTTAAGGTTGGACAGACAATATGTGGGAAGAAAAATCCTGCAGAAGGTTATCCACGCGGAAGCATTTCACAAGGTATGCAATGCGCAGCGAATTGGTTGGGACCTGCGCGTACTCGGACGGACGCCTTTTCGGCTAGTCTATGGAGTGGAAGCCATAATGTCGATGGAATACATTGTGCCTAGTCTGCACATAGAAGCGCTCACAAGTATGACGGACCGCAGAGCCCTGGTGGAGAGGCTCTCGCAGTTGGAGGAACTCGAGGAAAAACAATTTTTGGTTGGCTTTCACAAACAGGTACAAAAGCAGCACAAAAAGGCTTGGCACAATCGACATATTAAGAACGATCTGGTGTTATTGTATGATAATAAGTTTGATAAATTCCTGAGAAAATTCAGAATGCATTAGCTGGGACCATATGTTAAGGAGGTCACAAACGGAGGCGCAATGTAGTTGGTAAAGTTAAATGGAGAACCTTTCCTAGGAAAAGTGAATGGCAGTCGGTTGAAGCCATACATGGGTGGCCCGACTATTTGACTAGCCAATAGAAGCATAGTCTTAGCACTCTAGGTAGCTAAAAGGAGGCGTGGGACTACAAACAGGTTCAAGGAAGTAGTTCAACTACAACATTTTCTGAACAGTGCATCCAGGAAGTGCAACAGGCAGTCACTCAGTGCGTTGTTGATCTTGCAACAATCTAAGCAGAGTTGGCACTGACAGAGTGACCCGAGGGTGAGTCACGATGTTTGTGTTGGGGGCCTGTTGGGCACGGTATCCCCCAAGGGAAGTTTTGGGGCTAAAAGCCTAGTTTTTGGTTAAAAGTTGTAAATCCGATGTAAAGACTCCGCAAATTGTGGGCGCAGAGCACGAAGTTGTAAATTAGTCATAGGGTTGTCTGCCCTAAATTTTGTAATGTAATGTCGACTTTAGAGATCTACCCATAGCCCGCGGATCATGGGATTGTATAAATAGAGCGAGGCTCTAAGTTGTAAAAAGAGAAGTCATGGAGGAATGATGAAGAATCGAGTCTTATCTTAAGTGCAGAGTTGAGTCTTTGGGTCATAGAGTAGGATAAGGCTCTGCAGTTGAGTGTGCGGACCCATGAAGATGAGTGCGTAGGGCAAGTTGAGTCTGTAACCATTGTAGCATTAATAAAGAGAAGTTTTGCATCAATTTTGCGTATTTATTTCCTATTTTTATGCTTTGAATGTATTGGGTATAAATTACATTTCTGTTGTTTATATGACGCGTGAACATATATGATTATGTTTATGAAGTAAATGTGAGATAAAGTATCTGTTACGTGAAATTAACTAACATCTGTAAGAAGATAAGTAAGATATGCAGTGTAATTTGGTGAAATAATGCAGATCGCTACCATAGTAGCGCGAAAGCCTCTCAGCTCCTGGTTAGGGCTGTGAGTAGGCGATTATAATAGATCGTGAAGGTCTCATAGGTCAGAACAGTGCACAAAGTAACCTGCGTGAAGGTAGGCACATTTGGACTAAATCGACCCCTCAGAGATCTCCAGGGTACAGAAACTTGGTTCCAACATCCCCCCATACTACTTCGAGTGAGACTTCAGTCTGCACACCGCAGGCTGATGCCGAAAGGGCCAGTAGTGTAGGGATTTGTTTGGATAATTTACTCCGAACCTAGGTCATGCCCCATCAAGCCAACAAAACACTCGAGGAGATTGATCCAGAGATTGTAAAGCGAAGAGTCGCTCATAAGTTGACCATGATAGGATCTGATGCAGGTGAAACTCCAGAAGCAAAGATGAGTGAGGAACAGTTTCAGAAAGCATTCTTGAGTATGTAGCAGTTGTTGGGAGAACTCTATGAAGATAAGAAGGTGAGAGATGCAACTTCTTCTTCAAAGACATCAAAGAAGGAAGGGTAAAGGTGAGGCGGATAAACCTCCTTCTCCTCCATCATCTCCATCATCATCATCTTCTTCTTCTTCTTTCAATTCAGATTCTGAAACAAAAAATAAACCTAAGAAAACATATCTTTTGAAACTTGATGTCAAATTTGAGTTACCTATTTATGATGGCAAAATGAATCCTGAAAAGTTAGATAACTGGATTAAGCAGTTAGAACTGTATTGTCATATTCAGAACATTTTTGACGAAAAACAAAAATTCAGTTAGCTACACTTAGAATGGGGGGAACAGCTTTAATATAGTGGGAAAGTAAAACTCAAATAGATGTAAAGCAGAAAGGTAAAGTCATCTCTTCATGGTCTAATTTTTTAAAATCTCTTAGGAAACAATTCTATCCTTTAGGATACATGCAACAAGTTGTTATTGATTGGCAGCACTTGAGGCAAGGTAAAGGGAAGAGTGTTCAGGAGTTTACTCAGGAGTTCAAAAAGAAATCATTAGCGCTTGGTATTTCATTGGATACACGTGAAACTTTATTAAACTACAAAGGTAGTTTACATTCATATTTTCAGCATACATTATTGATGTTTAATCCTGATGACTTTGATGAAGTGTGTGTTCAAGCCATACATATTGAATCAGGTGGTAGACCATTCAAGTTTTCACCACAATCATCCAAAGAGTTGGAAATCAAGGATTCCAATGACAGCAAGAGGAAGAACAATTCAAAGGGAAAGAAATCAGTGACAACTCAAAAGGAAAGACCTACTTGTTCTCATTGCCAGAGAGTCGGCCATGATGAATACAGGTGTTGGAAACTTCATCCTGAACTTAAGCCAAATAAGTTCCTTAAGGAGAAGGACGAAATGAAAGCAAATGTAGCAATCCAACAAGATCTAGGCTCCAATTCAGGTGATGAAAGGATGATAACTTCCATAGTCTCGACAGGTAAAACTTATGACATTGGTTCAAGTTCTAATACTATTGCATCTTCATCAAACATAAATCCTTCAAATGAGGATAAAAGAGTTGAAATATTTCACATAAGGATAATTTCTAAGCACACAAAGATAGATACGATGTTTGATAGTGGATCACAAGCAAATTTAGTATCTAAATATTTAGTTAAGAACTTGGGTTTGGAGACATAGAATCATCCAAGACCATACCCATTAGGTTGGTTGAATAAATCAACTCAAATAAATGTCACAAAGCAGTGTCGGTTAAAATTTGCCATTACAGCTAATTACATTGATGAAGTGGAATTAGATGTGGTTCCAGTAGACATATGTGGAGTTGTCTTAGGAAGTCCTTATCTTTATGATTGTGATGCAGTGTTTTATAGGAGAGATCATAAATATCACCTTAAGAAAGATGGGGTTGAATTTATTGTCAGGGCACATAAAAGTAAAACTCACTTGAATTTAGTTGTTGCTAATTAGATGAAGCGATTAATAAGTTCAAATAAGAGATTTGTACTCGTGTGTAAAATAACAACATAAGGATCTAAAGGATACTTGTTCAGGTTGTGAGTCTCATTTTAAAGATAGTTTGATCAAGAAGGTAGAAACTTCTCTAGTTCTATTTAAAGAACCCAAACATCCTACTCATAAGTAGGAAATACAACATGAGTTACAGTTGATGTCCAAAGCTTCTCTTCCTAATATCAAAATGTATCATTTCAATCCAAGTTTTGGAGTTATAAGTTACAGGGATGCAAGTCAGTATTGGGGAAAGTTAGTGTTACATTTCTCTTGTACTGTATCACCATTTCATGTTTCAAACAATTTTGAAGCCTCTTTTCAAGTGGAGAGGAAGCCTATTTGCTTCCATGTCAAAGCCTTTTCTAAAGCAGTGTCAAAGTATCCAGTACATGAAAGGGAAACTTATGCATTAAGGGAAAATGTTAATCAATGCAGACATCATTTAATGGGTGAGGAAACAGCTAAGTTGCAGCAGTCTTCACATTACAGTTTGATGGGTTCATTGTAGCAAGTTCACTTAGTAATCAGGAAAGTACATCAGGTCAAGTAGTTGGTATGATGTCAAGAATGTCTTTGAATGTTTCTATTATTCTGTAAAATAGATTGTTAATACATATCAATAGTATTGAACAATATCCTGCAAAGACTGTTTTCAAAGATGTTTATCAATCACTAATTCATGGTACTTCGTGGAAAGAAGTCAATTTCCATGTTCATAACAAGTTGTTTAACCATCTTCGCAAGTTGAGCTTACTACAGATGGATGAAACAGTTCACAGATTCAAAATGTGCCATGATCAGCATCATTAGGATCATCACTTTCAAGTTGTTGATCAAATGTATTGGTGCATCATCCAGGCAAGGTGGAGAGTGAGGGAGCTCTACCCTCACTTGCTATCTGTCTAGTCAAACTTTTGTGGTCCAAAATATTTCAAGTGGAGAGGATTGATCCAAGAGGATCTTATTAGTCCAGCATGAGTGGAGTCTTCAATGGTTCAAAGTTGAAGTGGTCTTCAAATGATCATGTTTGATGAGGTCTTGAGCTTTGTCAACTTCGCCAGTATTCGTCATCATCATTCAGTGTCCGGTATCTTCAGCTTCACAGTGATGTTTATGGTTCTGGTTGTCAACATTGTTTGTCGTTAGATCCGTTGGGGCTTGGTTGTCAAATGTGGTCCATGGTTATCATCTTATGTGTTTGATGTCACATTGTGACATTTTATTGTAAAAAGGTTTTTGTTTTGACAAAGGGATGTAAACTCTTACTAAAACCTAAGACATTGTAAAACCTAAGCCTAAAACCTAGCACTACAAACCTATGGTGGAAAAATATTACACCTAGAACCTAAACCCTAACACTACAAACCTTCGGCCATGGTGCTACACTTAAATACATTGTAAAACATTATAAAAAGAACCCACAGGGCTCTAACCACACGGGGAGAAGACCGCAGCAGGCACGAGCACATGTGAGCAAGCAAATGGTTGCAGCTAACTAGGTGGAGTTCACAGCGGATATCAATGTAATCGTGTCGAGTGACATGTGAATATCAAAGGTAGTAACCGCAACTTAGACCACAAGCGGGAGTAAGAATCAAGTGGAGGTATTATTAACTGTAGCGGATATCTGTGACATGTGAACAGAGATTCACCGGACAAGCAGAGGTTACAGCGCTAACCGGGTAGATGAGAATTGCAACCGCGATAACACATGTGAACATGCCAACCGCAGCCAGAACCGCGGGGGATCAACTGCCGAGTGGAAACCTATGGTTAGACCGTGGCTATTCACATGGTAACCGTTCACCTATTCTGCGCAGTTTACTGATTGTCAACTGGATAGCACTTATCCAAAGTTCTTTTTTGGGTTTTTATTGTTTTTATCGGTCTAAGTAATGTAACCACCATGTGACTAGGCACTAAGGTGTTCCCTAGTGGTTAGACCAAGACCATAATGATGATTCATGCCTAAACTTAGCATCAGAGAGTTCAAATGAGCCCAAAGGAATTATAAATTCACCCTTTTGTTCATGGAGATGGGGGAGAGTGGTTTTAGATTTTTGTGTGCAGATTCCAGAGGACATAGGCAGTTTTGTTTTCAGTGTAACAGGAGCATCCGGAGTCAAAATTGGGAACCGTGATAGGCGTTGGAAATATAATTTAGAGAGATTTCTTGTGACAATAACCATAAGTGCATGCATGCACAATCAGTCTGGTTAATTTTCTATGTAATCGACCTCCTCGGATTCAATCTAATAAAGAGGATGCCCATTTTGAAAGTGAACCCAGAGACGTAGTCCATCAAGGACGAACTTCGGAATCAATATTTTTTTGTGGTATTGTTGTGGTTTTGCTGCTTCTTACTTCTATTTACATATTTCTTATGTTTCGATTCCATCATAAAGTCATTCCTTCATTCAGTTCTCACGTTTAAAGCACCTTAAGTTAACATTCAATTCACTGATGGCATTAATCAATTCTACTTCAGTTTAATGTATGATCATTTCAGATCAAACTTGAACCAGTGCATCATTACTTCTTTAGACATTAATTAAACAGTAACCATATGCAATAAGAACAGAATAAACCATCACACATAAATAATACATCACCACACATGAACACCGGGATTTTTAGGTAGAAACCCAATGTGGGAAAAAACCATCATTGTTGTCATCTTTGTCTTCATATGTTATTATATGAAAAAATTCTCACAATGTTGTATTGGCACAAACTCATACCAGCATGCAGGCACCCACTTGCAAAAGGCTACAGCCTTCTCTCGTTCTCCAACACCCACTCGAAGGGAGCTCCAACCCCCTGATCTCATTTATTGGCACCCACCGGAAGGGAGCACCAACCCCTTGATCAGATTTACCAGCGACCACTGGAAGGAGACTCCCTTACTGAAGACTCCAACCCTCAACATCTCTGTCGGCCACATTTCATAATATTTCATACTGGATCCACCTGAACCAAATCATCAAATTTGTAGGCCACCTTTCATCAAATTTTTAGACTAGACCCATTATCATCGTTAAGCCCAATATCAAATAACAAATTGAAACCAATCACTGTATGAAATCACTGAACCAACTTAATCATCAAATCATTGAATAAACCAATTACTGAATATCAAACAACCAAAGCAGCTAGATCATGTCAACTCACTATATAATCTTCATCAAAATGTCAGACCACTTACTATTCATCACAGAAACCAGATCCTATCACTACAAACCCTGGTCAATCTCATGTTAGAATATATACGCTACTACTATGAAACATACTTGCGTATATAAGCTCTTTCTCTTCAGATAACCCACGTACATATCTCAAAAAACTAAACCCTAAAACTGAATCACTCCACTATTGAAATCAATCGTTGAAACACATATTGACCTTGTCACATATCTCTGAAAAGATACAGATCATCTCATAACAACATCATTACTATTCAACATTTCATAACATAATCAGTTCAACCTCAACTACCACTGTCAAACATAGATCATCATGAAAGACTTCATCGACAAACAAAAACAAACACAACAAGACTGATCAGACATCATATATAGAAAAACCCTAGCATATGTATGTGACGCTTATAACCCACTTCTGTTATGTACACGCCTTTCAAGAAGCATAACCGCATAAAAATCTATCCATATTGCAGAATCGATACGCGACTACCCAGAAGAATATTTGCATATGTATGCAACTTTTCTGAAGAAAACCTATGTACATATCTGTAACTACTGAATCATACCTTTGTTGCACAACAAAACATCAATCAAACCCAAATATCAACATACACTGTAAAAGACACACATCATAACATCATCATCACAGATCTATCAACCCATAAGCAGATTATTCAATGTGTAGTCATTTCATATCTATAAGATCTGATCCATCATCACACTCTTGGGTGCACACCTATTTCAGATCAAACAATTCATCAATAACCCATCTCATGCACACATATCACTTTGATCTCTATCTCCTTATATAGCTTAGGCCTTAGCCAATACCATCGGTCAATTTTGTGGTTATGCTGATGGTATTCTTTGACGAGATCAAATATCGTTTGTCACGCTCATTACTATGGATAAATACCATGGTAAAGACCCATGGTATTTAGAATACCAAGGTGCGGAAACTATACGTGACTTTGCTTCACCATACTTGTGTATGTACACGGATTTGATTCACAGAACCCATGTATACTTATTCAAACTTTATTTTTACCATTCCTCTATCTCTGAACTGATATTCTTTTGTCCAATCTTTCTGTCACATCTGTATTGGCCTGAATACTCATCCCGCTATCATCATGTTCTTATCTTTATTAAGTAGGTTTCCATCAAGGATAATACATTTTTCATAATGCCAACAATCTCCCCCTTTGGACTTGATGGAAACCACCACTTAGGTGTTTGGTCACCATCACCTGTATATACCTATAAACATATATGTAGATATACCAAGTCACCGAACATTCGCCAAACACCAAGCTTCTCTCCCCCTTTGACATCAAGGGAAAAGGGATGACTAACTTTGAATGAAGGCTTCTCTCCCTTTGTGGACATGAGCGTTGTAGATCTAATTTGTCGAGTGTGAGCATTGAAGACTAGCCATGCTACCCTTGAGCACATGATGAATTTTCTAAAGATATACAAAGAGGTACATGACTTTATGATTCAACTAGACATGACATTTCCTATCACCAAGGACTCATGCTTACATTGATCACCCAACACATTGGGGTTACATATTTGACACAACATTACATCACATGCCCAAAATGATGGGATTACATGACTTGACCACAATAGTCCATACAAGGTTGGATTTTACAAGGATTTATAACATAGGTCTGTACATGAACTTTACATCAAGAGACAGATATGGAATTTATAACCCAAACCAAAGACCTCAATAGTGAGGTAGCAGGACCATGATAGGCATCAATAACCATATAAGGATGAGCATCTATCACCAGCAATATGAGCATTATTATTCAACAAGAAATACTCAAGAAATCAAATGCTAACAATGTGCACAATGAGAGATATAGAAAATGCTCCCCCTGAACCTGTGCCATTTTCTCACTATCATATTTGATCACATCAAGTCATTAAATGATCTTCATTAATCAGTAAATCCATCAAAGCATCAATGTCATATTGCAGCAATTCATAAACCATAATTAGCAAATACCACTTCTAAGTAACATCCACAAATTGTAGCCATAAACATCAAAACAAGAAATCCAAATAATAATTGTCTGAAGCATATCAGAGCCTTTCGCTGAGTCTATCCTACTATTTCTTCATCATAGGAAAACATATGCGACTGTCTGTATCAGAACTCACGTATATACATGATTGTCCTTTATAATATCCACGTACATAAAGTAAAATGTTGAAATTTCATAACCACATCTCCCCTTGAGCTTTTACTCTCTATACATGTTCATTGTTACTGATGTAATGTAAGCAACATGAATATCAAAAACAACCATGGGATTCATCATCAAGACAACATATGTATTACTCCCCCTGAGATTACACATCACTGATCATGAGGACCTGATAGTCATTTTCTTCTCTTATGAGGTCATGTACCTCACATGACTTTTGCAGTCATTGTGAGAAGTGTTCTTTTAAGAATACTGTATTGCAGTAGGATCATCTTCTTTTACTCTGAGTCTAAATCCTCCTCATATCTGCGAGAATTTAGTTCGTTAAGCACATATAATTTGTCTGGGTTTCTATATCCTCTTGCTATGACCTTTCCAGATTCTTCATCTATAACTTTTCATTTGGTTGATGTAAACACAATTACATTTCCTTTATCTGCCATTTGACCTTACACTTGGAATATTCATCTTTATCCCTTGAACTACTAAAGTATTAGTTGCTTCTCTATGTTTATTAATTATGGTTCTACCTTTTCCTAGAACTTTTGTTGGAGCATTATTTCCAAGAACAACTTTCCCATATTGGTTTTTCGTGAGAGACTTCATCTTACTCTTATCTCCAATCATGTGAGGAGAGCATCAATTGTCTATGTACCATTAATCTTCTTCTTCAAACGAGAAGAGAGCAAGACCACACTTTATTTGTTCTTCTTAGTTCTGCTTATCATGATAAATGTTGGTGGATTCATCTTTTTCAGTTCTTCTGACATCAATATTCTTATATGATTGCTTGCCATGATGTCTGAGGTGGTCCATAGACTTGTTCTTGTATTCTTTTGCTACAAGCCCAAACTTATTACAAGCATAACATCTTATATGAGAAGATGAATCATAAGATTTCTGTTTCATATTCCTTCTATTGCAATCAATAGCTTTGTCACCAAATACATTGCAAGCAAAACAATATCCCTTAAAGAAGTTATATGAAGCGGTTATATGCTTGTGATTGAAACAATCTACTTCTGCAATTGGCTACAAAGTGTCCATAATTATGGCATATGAAACATTTAACATTATTGATTAAAGGAAAGAATCGATTAACATTTCAATAGTTAGGAGTAAATGATTTTCTTTGAAGATTCACTTTCCTTGGTTGTTGATCAAGTTGACTTCTTATCTCCTTTTTTAGTATTTCAGGTTTTGCATTGTTACCCTTTAAATTACTTGCATTACCTTGTGAACTAGATTCTCCTTCAATACTTTCATGAAAAAAAAGACCAGGTTAGATGACGAGAGACCTTTGACAATTAATAATATTATCCAAAATCTTAGTACTATCTTGAAATCTCAAATGTTTATCCTTTTCTTCTAATTTACCTTTTAGAATGTTTACCTCAACCTCCATTCCTTGATATTTCTTTTCCTTTTCTAGATATTGCTTCTTCATGCCTTCTTCAACCCTTCTTCCTTCTTCCACTTGCTCTTTTAATTTAAGAATCTCTTCTTTCAGCGCATTTTCCTATTCTTCAAATACTTGAAGTAGTTCTTCATTCCGCTTATCTGATTTTTCAAGGTCTGCTCTTAGAGAGACAATCTTTGCTTCAAGACCTTCACAATATTGTTTAGATTCCATAGTAGCATTTACTGATTTAATATGATCATTTTTATCATATACCTACAACTTATCTTTAAGAGTAACACATTTTTCAAAGCAAGATCAAGTTTTGTTTTAAGATCAAAAAATTCTTCTAACCTGCCTTCTTCTTAATCAACAAATCCATCTGACATAACAAAGGTTGTTTTATCATGTTCATTTTTTGACACATTGTTAGTATTAGGATATTCTGACACATAGGAAATAGTTAAGTATAACTTGGTCTAGTGTAGAGTTAGGTAAAGTGTGTTTCTTTACTATGTACTTCTGTACCTTACAATCTGACGGTCACGATATGTTCTAGACATGAAGTGATATGAAGGTTCATTCTCTCATCGGTATTACTGACACTTGATCCATGGCTTAGCACCTGATTGGTCCATGATCTCTATTTAAAGAGCATGGAGGGTCTTTTGTAGGGTGACTGCTCATGAAAGAAGCTTATGTAAAAAAAACTCTTTTATTAATAAATTTCCTGAAGTGGTCGCATTGGCTCAGGCCGTGGACTGTTTCCCTCTTTGAGGGTTTTAAACACATCAAGAATATTGGTGTATTGATCTGTGATCTATTTGTGAGCAGTGTCATTTGGTGTTCTATCTGAGGAACTTACCTTATAAATTCCTACATGGTATCGAAGCTATTTGAGGGCCGCATCCATTAGTGATCCAAATCCGAAGCCAGTACAACTGCATCTGAATGTCATTTCCTAGATCTATTGTTTCTGACCACTTTCGGGCCGAGAGGACTGCTCTATTGTGTTAGGAGAATCTGTTCCAGTGAGGAACCCCCTTTATTTCATGCGAAAAGGTTTCAGATATCCCTAGCTACGTCATTTTTAAGATCTGGAGGTATACAATGTTTATTTGCAGTTTTAGTTATTTTCTATCTGTTTATTTCAGTTTATTTATCTCTCTGTATTTTATTACCATATATATACCTTTCATTTTTGTGTATTCTCTTTGCTTTGCGACTCTGTGGGATCTGGGCAAATCAGAAACAGAAATGAACGTTTTTTTCTCATGAGTGGCTCATTGACTCTAGAGCTTCTTATCACATGGCCAAAAACAAAGCCATGTTTTCTTCTTTAAATTATTGTAACACCAAAAATATATATGTTGGTGATGATAGATCTCTTAGTGTTGTAGGGACTGGAACTATTCATCTAGACAATGGTCAATTTAATGATGTATTATGTGTTCCAACCTTATCCTGCAACCTTCTATCTGTATATCAGATAACTCATTCAGGTGAAGGTAAAATCATTGAATTCTCACCTCATGATGTTGTAATTAAGGACCTAAGAGATCCTAGACAGATTTTAGCTACTGGAATTGCTGATGATTCTACAAGGTTGTATAAGTTTAACAACTTTGGGTCATCAACTCTTCCCTCGATATTTGTTGTTCATAATGATGAAGTGAGCAAACTTTGGCATGAGAGATTTGGTCACTTAAACTATCGCTCCCTTCAAAATCTATGTAAAGAAAATATGGTGACAAGCCTTCCTATGGTATCTTGCAATGATGGTATTTGTTCCGGATGTGTACTAGGGGATAGTTTTGAAAAATGTGCCTCTTGGCACGCCTCAACCCCTTTACAGCTTGTGCATAGTGATTTATGTGGTCCACTTCCAGTTGTTTCATTCTCTGGCTACAAGTATTTTTTAACTTTCATTGATGATTTCTCCAGACGCACTTGGGTATACTTCTTAAAACTCAAGAGTGAAGTATTTAATATGTTCTTGACCTTTAAGGCCTTTGTTGAAAAACAATCTGGACATCAAATTCTTAAGCTATGATCTGATAATGCGGAGAATATGTTAACAACAAATTCATCAACTTTTTCACTGAGCATGGAATTCAAATGCAACATATTGTTCCATATACTCCACAACAAAATGGCGTAGCTGAAAGGAAGAATCACACCTTAAAGGAAATGGCTAATTGTATGCTTCAATCTAAAGGACTTAGTCTTAATTTTTGGGCAGAAGCAATTAACTGTGCAAATTACATAGTAAATCGCACTCCTACAAGGGTTTTAAATAATATCACTCCAGAAGAAGCATGGAGCCCAATTAAACTAGATGTAAGTCACTTTCGTGGTTTTGGAAGTGAAGCATGGGCCCGTATTCCAGATGAGAAACATAAAGCTTTAGAACCTAAGAGTGAAAAATGTATTTTTGTTGGATATACTGGAGGTGTCAAAGGATTAGACTTCTTTCACCTAAGTCCAAAAATATTATCATTAGAAGAGATGTAAAGTTTGCTGAAAATATATCGACCTACAAGCCTAGTTCAGTGGATGTGCCACCTCTCTCTATCCCTTCTACTTCTGAAAATATTTCTTCTTCAAATGATGACAGCGAGGATGACAATCCTCCCCCACCTTCTCAGAATCCTCCTTCAGCTCCTCAGCTTCCAAAATGGGTCCATGCTACTCGATATGCAGCAGGTGCTCTTATAGGTGATCCTACATATCAACGACATACACGTTTGCAGTTCGATAGAACCTCTTCTTTACTGGCTCAAGCTTCAGTGAATTATGATCTTGACACCTTTGTAGAAGCTTCAGGCCATCCAGATTGGGACGCAACTATGAATGAAGAATATCGTTCATTATTGGAAAATGATACATGGGATCTTGTTCCTCTTCCAAAGGGACAAAAACTTGTTAGATGCAAATGGGTTTACAGAACTAAGTTTGGATCAGATGGAAAAGTTGATAAACATAAAGCTCGTCTAAGGGTTTTTCAAAAGTTGAAGGCATTGACTATACTGAAACCTTCTCCCGTGTTTCCAAAATGAACTCTATCCGCCTTGTTCTTTCCCTTTCTGTTACCAGGAAATCTAGTGTCTATTCAAAACTGCTAGTCCCACTAAGATGGGTAGCTATCTTAGAAACAAACAAACTAAAGTTACTTGTGTTTTCCTTTACGAGAGAGAGATGAGAAAGAAGCAGAGAGTACCAACCTCAGTCTTTCGCTTGGCTCCTTGCTTGTTTCCTTTCCCCTTTGACGGAATCTTGCCACTGCCTCCTTACTTGTCCCACTTCAAAGAGTACCTGTAGAATCACAACAACATAATACCATCAAAGCATAGAGATCTATCACTATAAACAATATAGGATCAGATATATATTGACCATACACATGCATATATCAACACAATATTCAGAGATACACAAGAATATGGAGGAAAACTCAAATATATTTATTGATAAAAGTAGTAGAAGAGAGGATTACAACCACTTGGTCTGACCCAACGCCATCCTCCCAGCTTGAAAGCCCTCTTCACCTCATACAAAGCAAGATCACCCAACAATGTCTTCAAAGAGAAACCAGCAGCACCTCTTTGCAAATTACCAAATTCCAACCTTTGGATCTCTGGGATGAGGGATCCATATATAGATATTTGCAGGGGGGTGAGTCAGCTTCTGGGATTTTGATTAGTGTCATCTCTCTGATAGTTCTTGGTTCCACTTGGAGATTTCATGATCTCTTACTCATCCTTGGGCGAATTCAGGGAGGCAAGTGTCAAATGAGTAGCTTCTAGAATATTCTCAGGGTCTCCACCTAGCAAACTGCTTATGCCATTTGTCTGCTCTCGCTCATCGCACCCTACATAAGGGCTTTCTAGTATGCATCGCACTTTTTGCATGTGGCGAGTGAGATGCATCGCACCCTTTGCTCTGGGTAGTCTGTATGGTCCTGCTTTGACCAGTTCTAAGTGGTTTTTCATGGAAAAATTCTAGGAGATGATGTAATCAGTGGACCTTGCTCCTTTAGGGTATGAAACAACACTTTTAGGGACTTAGAAGCCCTTGGTTTATGGACATATTTGATTGGGGTTGCAGTTCCCAAATATGTCTATAACAGTTGCCCCCTAAAGCATGAGGTCGTAAATCTTTTGATGTCGGGTGAAATGCTTTATAATGAGGATCTGAGGTTTTTCGAACTGGAAGGTGACCTGTAATAAGATGCAATACAATACATTATATTCATAATATTTTCATGATCTAGCTGAGGCGGGCATTCCCATGCTCAGCTTGATAAATTCATTTTCATGTACATAAGACAAACAACCGTCTATGTGCAGACTGATGATTCTGGTAGAGCCATCATCCCTTAGTTTGGATGATTATCCGTGCAGCAATGAGGTACATTTGATGTCTTTATTTTCCTGAATATATCGCAGCCCAGATGGATGAAACTAGATCTGGGGTCTTCAAAATTTGTTCAATCTTCGCTCAAAAGTACAAGTCGATCCATGTGAAAAGATGTTATGATGTCGAACATGAAAGGACATCACCTGATTACCAGCTAATGATGTAAGTTGTTAACAGGTGCGAGAGGAATCACCGATGATGATGATGACCCTCAAGGTATTGCAGTACAATTCACGTGGTGTGAATACATAAGTCGATGTCGAACACCATGCAAAATATCTCGGTTGAAGGCCATTAATGTAAACCTGTCGCCGGAAGTGAGAAACTTGCCATTGAGGTATGCAAGCTTCAAAGTACTGAAAGGGTTGTTCCTAGGTCGGCTTCTTGGATAATGAGCTGATGTTGACAAGAAGTGACCCATCATAGGAGGGCATTAATGGATCCCACATCTACGACACAGAACGGAGAAAATGATTTTGTAGAGGTGAAAACGATCTGATGATACAAGGTTCAAGGTGGCGGTCATGAAAGAATGAAGCGTGAAGGTATTGTAGCGGATGAGACACAAGCTGGGTAGGTGAATTCTCTGAGCGACTTCTCTTGAACATATCGGCGACACTGAAATGGATTGGTAGCGTTAACCCCAAAAGTGGATGGTATGGTGGACCAATGGTGATATGACCGGTGAACAGAATAACCCAACCCGACTCAATCATGGTGATGGATTGAAAGTTTCATGTTCAAGAGCGACCTGCTACCAATAAAGTTTCTTCAAGTTTTCTTCCCAATTTTCCCCAGTCATTTCTGACTAGTACCTCTTTATTTTTGTCAAGCTTGAGGAGGATAACATATGCTTGTTCTATAATTTTCCCTTCGAGAAAACCTGTCGCTATGTTTTAACGAGCCTAGCGATAGTGAAACTCGCTCTTGTCTGAATGGACAAGTTTTTTGCTATTGTTTTAATGAGTTTAACGACAAGGATAACTCATTCCTTTTCAATTTTAGAGAGTCTGAAAAGAGACGAAAAGGAAAATCCAATATTCCTTTTTCGTAGTATAATCCCTTAAGTCCGAAAAAGTATAAAACAACGCGAAAGGGATGAATTTTCGATAGCTTTAACGAGCCAAACAAGACAAGCGCTCGATCGTTTTGTGTAATAATCCCTCAGGTCCAAAAAGATTAAAATCTAGAGGAGGGATGGCACTTCCAATCACTTTAACGAGCTGGAGAGGCCAATTGCTCGGAAATCTTTTCATATTTTACGAGTCAGATGAAAAGAGCTTAAAGGAGACTCGTTTTTTAGGAACGAGTGATATTTCGGGTAGCAGCTGGTTCCAGGTGAGGGTTGGAACTTTCCAATCATGGCATTGTTAAGAAGATGGCTAACAAAATCACTCGCCGCAGTTGTTCCTCAAAAAGGGTAAACAATCAAATGGAGAAAAATGATCGGCTAAAACAGAGTGGAGGTGATAGTAAGAACATGACCAAGGCTCAAAAGCTTATGATAATGCATTCACAATGGTTATTTACCGAAGGTGGGTTCATTTTTTAATGAGCTTAAACTCTGGTGGAACATATGCTCATTTCTAGGTTTAATTTTTAATGAGTTTGAACTTCACGTAAAACTGCTCTTGTCAGCCGTATAATAAGGGTGTCTCATCGATAGGTTCATTTTTTAGGGAGCTTGCACCATTTGAAATTATGCTCCAACTCCTTTTATTATGTAAGCTAGGAATGACCAATCCTACGAGTTTAAAGGGTTAAGAATCTACAAACTAGTAAAATAAATGGTCACTTTTCATTTTCACGCAAAAATGTTTGCATGCCCCCAAGTATAGCAAAGTAGAGTTTCTAGGTTACCCTTCAATTTGTAGACAAAACACTTGCTCTGTTGGGAAAGGTATACCCAGGTTAACCTTCAATTTGCAAACAAAACACTTGCTCTGTCGGGAAAGGCATACCTTTTGGCAGAGGTATCTTATTCCAGTCTAATCCCATTTGCCTAAACGGACGGGTGTGTCATACTAGTCATATATCCTCCATGGAAACCTACCCTATACCTGAAGTTTTCCCGCCGAAGCAGGCCAGGGTGCATGCCCCCTGGGTTTCAGTCACAACCACCAAATCACTCGCGTTCATCAGGTGGATGGACTGGGGATTGATGAGACATTCCTTGCACAAAAATACTTGTTAGGGATGGCATTTGACTATTAGCTATGTGTGAACCAGGGAATGAAAGTTGGTCTACAAGCTAGACCACTCTTCCTTCATGCGGAAAAAACATTACTCGAAAGAGTGAGGAAACAATAGGTCCCATGCTATAAATGTAGTCACACCCAAGGAGAAGATTGTAATCTAAAGGTCCTTGGACTACCATCACGTTCAGATAAACGGTTTTCCTTCTCAAAGTTATAGGCAAATTTGGAAGGATCCCTAATGGTCGACTAGTTCCTTTGTCGAAGCCTGTCAGATATCGCATCTCAGGCAAAAGTGATGGCGAACCAAGCGCTTTCCAAGCAGTTGAGGAAAGGATACTCACATAAGCCCCTTCATCTATGATGGTACCAACCATGACCATTTTGTAAGTTTGCACTATGATTCAGAATGGTACATTAGATGGTAAACGGGGTCTGCCTAGTAGATTCCAATCGAAGGAGACAACTAGGTTGCTTGGAGGTGGGACTGAATAAATGGCTGGATACATCTCTGATGAACTTCCTTCCTACGGTAAAGGAATAGGTAGATTGTCCCCATGTTCATCGGAGTCTGTGTTTACGAAAAGAATTTGAATGGTGTCGTTCTCATTCTCTTTGGTGACTGTATCATCTGAAGGTGAATCCTCTGAAGACAAGATGGGGTCGACTGCCGTCTCGACCTGTTGACTTTGGTCCAATGTGGACTCAGAGGGTTTATCTTCAATGATAGGTGCTTCGACTGACAACAAAGGTGCGTCAGTCAGATTTTCAACTAGCAATGGACTCGGCAAGAGTTTCTTGTATCTAGGAGGGAGTCACTGCAGTGATGCAGGACGGTTATCCAAGACTCTTTTAGCTTCGTCTAGGAAGGGACAATGGTGGAGGGCATGATCGCCTTCACACAGTTTGCAAGGAAATTTAGATTTTCCTTTCTGTCTAGTGACTTCGTTTTCACTAGTTGACAGTGTACTCTCAACATGATCGTCAGAGGTTGATGACACCGGATTGTGCAAGCGGGGAGACCAGTCCCTTAAGATCCATGGGATGCAAGGACAATCTCAATGATAGTGGTCCCCTTTGCAGATGACACATGGAGATTTAGGTTTCGATGGTGCAGTGTGTGGATTTTCACTAGACAATGCACGGTTGCCCCTTTTTTCCGTTGGCTCCTTCTTCTTCTTCTCCTTCCCTTTCTTCTTCTTCTCAATTACTTGGTTTTTAGTTTTACTATCTTCCGCAAGCGAAGAGGAAGAAGGAGAGGGAGAAAAAAACAAAGTAGAAGGTTGGGGGGTAACTCTCGTATCATCTAGTTGCTGATTGGATTGCTCAGGAATCACAGTGCTTTGAATGACAAAGGTCAAGAAAAGCCATACCGGCAGGCCAATTGTCAGTCCTGGAAGGGACAATGTGGCCATATGAGGTACACGAACATCTCCCTAAGAGGAGAAAGGACTAGGATTCCCCCCAAGGGAAAATCCTTGGTTGGTGGACTCCATTTTCTCGACCTAAGATCAACAAGGGAATAGTGACGTTATTCCAATTAAAATAAATTTTAGGCGCTTTCACACAACTTGCTTTTTCAATTTTTAAGAGTCGAGAAAAAGCTAAAGATGACTCTAGTCACCTTCGATTTTTAATGAGCCTGAAGTGACAAGTTCTCAGATGGACCTTTTCCTTTAAGGAGTCTGAAAAGGAATGAAAGAGACTACTCTGGAAATCTAGACAGAGGGATTACCAAACCAATCGTAAAACTGTAGAATACCTTTTACGGTACGGCAGTCAATCTTCCCGAATGTTGTGTTCAGTGCATTGCGATCAATAGGGTGGTAGACACAGCTTCCTAAGGATAAAGGATATAGCCTATTGTGGTCTCCCAATATATACTCGACGATACATGGGAGCACAAGTCTATACTAGCACTTGTCATCTCAAAGAGGAGGAATCACCCAACCTACGATGAAAGCGACAGTTACCAGGTTTTACGACACCAGAATATGTCTCTAGCCTAGACTTCTAGATGTTGTGTGTTAGGTTCCAAAGCGTTTTTATGTTCATTAAATTTATTTTACAGTTGATCTTTCTTAAGAAGTTTGCCTTTAAGGTTCACCGTGTGATGTAGATATACAACTCCTAAATATGCAATCTAAGATGATAAACAGTCGTTTACTCTTCTTTTTGCAATGAAAATCCTAGCTACTAAGGAAAGAGAAACGAAATCCTTTCAACATAAAGCAGAGAGCACACACTAGATGCACTGTCCTAAATCAAAATAAATAAGCAGTCTAAATTAAAATGCACATGCATGTATTTGTTTTTCGCTTTCTTAATGTGTGAATGACAAAAAGAATGCTAAGTACAAATCTGAATTATATCTTCTTTCAAAGCGACAGTACTAACGATTTTCTGTTCAAAAAACAAAAAGGAGACAAGACGACACTTTGCGATTTTGAATTGAAAACTGCTTTCGACACTTGAAATACTATTAATTCAGATCAAATACAAGAGTAACAGTGTAATTGACTATCAAAAAGAGAAGAATTATTTTCCTTGATTGAAATGACACTTACGACACTTTCAAATCAAAAGACGACAGTTTGATTAAGCTACTATTTTGTAAATGAGAACTGTGAATGGAAAAAAATACATAAAAAATTCACAAATATTTGTACAATGGAGGTTGGATGATGCAAAGGAAGGGGGTTTCAACAGTGGTCTACTGATCACAGACAGCAAAACTCCTTAATAAAGTTGAAGACAGTGAAGAAAAAAACCAAAAGCTGGAGGCAGAAACAGTCTTATCTGATCATCGCACCTTTAACACAGGGAAACAGGGATGCATCTCATCTACTGCACATGGGAGGTGCGATGCATCCAGATTGCCAAGAAGAGAAGGTGCGATGGTCCAGGGACGAGACTTTAACTTGGTTTTTGGTCACAGTTTGCAGCTTAGTTCAGGGATTTAGGCCGAGCTAATGATAGTCAATAAATACAAAGTATAGGGGCTGATCTAATGAGGTTACTTGAGCTACCTCTAGGGCACTTAGGATGTTTGCAAGTCAATTGTTTAGTTCATAAACAAACCCGGAGATTGACTAAAGCAGCGTTGATCTACTTTGCACTTGCATAGCAAATGCAGTTCGAAGGCTAGTTGGCTTAACTTCAGGCTTCGTCTGTGGTTTATGAATCAAACAAATAGAGACAAACAATCAAACTAATCGCTCCCCAGTTTGGTCACCATTTTGTTACCAGGAAATCTAGTGTCTATTCAGAACTGCTAGTCCCACTAAGACACTAGCTATGTTAGAAACAAACAAACTAAAGTTACATGTGTTTTCCTTTACGAGAGAGAGATGAGAAAGAAGCAGAGAGTACCAACCTCAGTCTTTCGCTTAGCTCCTTGCTTGTTTTCTTTCCCCTTCGACGAAATCTTGTCACTGCCTCCTTACTTGTCCCGCTTCAAAGAGTACCTGTAGAATCACAACAACATAATACCATCAAATCATAGAGATCTATCACTATAAACAATATAGGATCAGATATATATTGACCATACACATGCATATATCAACACAATATTCAGAGATACACAAGAATATGGAGGAACACTCAAATAGCTTTATTGATAAAAGTAGTAGAAGAGAGGATTACAACCACTTGGTCTGACCCAGCGCCATCCTCCCAGCTTGAAAGCCCTCTTCACCTCATACAAAGTAAGATCACCCAACAATGTCTTCAAAGAAAAACCAGCAGCACCTCTTTGCAAATTACCAAATTCCAACCTTTGGATCTCTGGGATGAGGGATCCATGTATAGATATTTGCAGGGGGGTGATTCAGCTTCTGGGATTTTGATTAGTGTCATCTCTCTGATAGTTCTTGGTTCCACTTGGAGATTTCATGATCTCTTACTCATCCTTGGGCAAATTCAGGGAGGCAAGTGTCAAATGAGCAACTTCTAGAAGATTCTCAGGGTCTCCACCTAGCAAACTGCTTATGCCATTTTTCTGCTCTCACTCATCACACCCTACAAAATGGCTTTCCAGTATGCATCGCACATTTTTGCATGTGTCAGGTGAGATGCATCACACCCTTTGCTCTGGGCAGTCTGTATGGTCCTGCTTTGACCAGTTCTGAGTGGTTTTTCATGGAAAACTTTTGGGAGATGATGTAATCAGTTGACCTTGCTCCTTTAGGGTATGAAACAACACTTTTAGTGACTTAGAGACCCTTGTTTTATGGACATACGTGATAGGGGTTGCGGTGCCCAAATATGTCTATAACACTTGCTACCTCTTTCAAATGCGAAGTCCATCAGATGGATGTTAAATATACCTTCTTGCGTGGGGACTTGCATGAAGAAATCTATATGGAACAACCTACTCACTTTATACAAACAGACACCAGCCTTGTATGCCAGCTTAAGAAATCCCTTTATGGTCTCAAGCAAGCCCCTCGAGCTTGGTATTCCAAAATGGATAGATTTCTTTTAGATAGTAGCTATTCTAGGTGTCATTCTGACAATATTGTCTACACCAAGAAAGTGGGTAAATCTCTTATCATTCTTGTTCTTTATGTTGATGATCTTATCCTTACTGGTAGTGATCCCAACCTTATAAACCATGTGAATTCCAACTATAAAAAGAAGTTTGAAATGACATACTTAGGACACTTGCATTATTTTCTTGGTCTTCAAGTCTTGCAATCCAAGGAAGGTATTTCCCTTTCCTAGTCCAAGTATGCCTGTGATCTTCTACGCCACTTTCACATGGAAGACTGTAAGCCAGCCCCTTCTCCCTTTGAGTCTAGAGCCAAACTTTCAGTCACTTGTACTTCCCCTAAAGTTGATGCTACCTTATACAGTCAACTTATAGGAAAACTTTTGTATCTGACCCATACTAGTCCTGACCTTTCCTTTGTTGTTGGCCTTATTGCTCAGTTTATGCAAATCCCACATGAAAGTCATTGGAAAGCAACTAAAAGAATATTTCTTTATGTTCAAGGTTCAATTCAGTTTGGGATTCATTACAATGCAGAAGCATCTCCTCTATTGTTTGGTTTCACTGCTTCCGATTGGGTTGGTGACCCTGATGATCAGAAGTCTATTGTCGGTTATGTCTTCACTCTTGGTTCTGGACCTATTACATGGGCTTGCAAGAAACAAAGTACCATTCCTCTTTCTTCAGCAAAAGCAGAGTATTGTGGCATCATAGAAGCTATTAAGGAAGCCATGTGGCTTCATCAGATCCTGTTAGAGTTTGACTTTCAGCAGCAGCATCTGACTACACTTTGGTGTGATAATCAAAGTGCCATTCAACTATGCAAATATCCAGTCCACCATCAGCGCAGCAAACACATTGAACTGCACATGCACTTCATCAAAAAGCTCATTCATGACCATGTTCTTGAAGTGGAATATTGTTCAACAGATGATCAAGTTGCAGACATCTTTACAAAGGATCTCACAGAGGCGAAGTTTACTAAACTTTGATTTATGGTTGGAGTTCAAGAAGTTTCCACTAGGGGGGATAGGATCTAATGCCTCCTTCTGTCTCCTATTGTGTCATATTTGTACATCCTTCAATCCTATCTTGAGTTGTTCCTAAGGAGGGATGTTAGGATATTCCGACACATAGGAAATAGTTAAGTATAACTTGCTCTAGTGTAGAGTTAGGTAAAGTGTGTTTCTTTCTATGTAATTTTGTAACTTACAATCTGACAATCATGGTATGTTCTAGACATGAAGTGATCTGATTGTTCATTCTATCCTTGGTATTACTAACACTTGATTCGTGGCTTAACACCCGATTTTTCCATGATCTCTATTTAAAGAACATGGAGGATCATTTGTATGGTGACTGTTCATGAGAGAAGCTTATGTAAAAAAAAAAAAAAAATTATTAATAAATTGCATGAAGTGGCCACATTGGCTCAGGTCGTGGATTGTTTCCATCTTTGAGGGTTTTAACCACGTCAAGAATATTGGTGTATAGATCTATATCTGTTTGTGAGTGGTGTCCTTTAGTGTTCTATCTGAGGAACTTACCCTGTAAATTCCTATAGTTAGGGATAGGATTACCTAGTATTTCCTTTGATAAGCAATCATCCTTTGGGATTTCTTCATGGATTCCTTGTAGCTTATCCCACACTTGTTTTGTAGTTGTATAATCCATAACCCATATTAATGTTGAATCGAGTAAGATGTTAGCGCTTGAGATTTCACCCTAGGCTGAAAAGGTAAATCATCAAGGCTACATCAAACCATTTCACCTCGTAGCTAGCCCTACGAGGTATGAGAAGGCTCTCTCGGGTCAGATTTGATAGATCTTTCAATATGTTTAGGCTGACCAATTAAAAATAAAGATTTTAGGCTAGTAAATTGATAGGGGGTTTGATTTGATGATTTGTGGGGGTTTTGGTGGCAATTGGTGGAAGTGCAATTCAAAGTGCGGGGATTGAGCACAGTTTTCACAGGGGGATCTAAGGGGCAAGGTAGGAATGAGTGCTGATGTCTTAATCTGAGATGGATGATCAAAGATGATAGAGGAGAAGCTAAAGAGGGCAAACACACAATTCGAATCCTCTCTAGACAGTAGAAAACATTAAAATTGAACAAACTAAAAAGCTGAGCATGTCAAAACATGAGTTCAAACTTTACCACTTCATCTGTCCAATTTAGAAGCATAAGAGAGATGTGAAACACATAAACAAACTTACGAGAACACACCATCAACAATCAGATCCACAAGAATCCTCAAAGATGTCTGTAAAACCCTGGCTTTCCTTGCCTTCAATTGCAGAAATAGATGCACAATATACAATGAAGCTTCCTTACACAAGAGTCCAACCATCAAAATGAGAAGGAGAGAGCATAATATAGACCATCTAGACCATCTAACTCCTTTCCCCACCTCTAGGGGTCGAGCTCAGCTTTCTAGGAGTAGTTTGAACAAATTCTAAACTAAGAACTAGAAAATAGGCAACCAAACAACTTCCCTCTATTACTTAGCTAACTCATCCATGCATTAATTTTTCACTTTTTACATCATGGAAGCTTCTAGAAGGGTAAAGAAAGATAAAATCTACCAAAGTGCCATGAAAATATTACATTTATCCATCATCTACAAGTAAAAATAGTCAACCATAGTCAAAACAGTGTTTTTTGACCAAAAATGTGAATTCTGGCAAATCTGGAAGTTCTGGTCGCGCCCCTGGAAGTTCTGGTCGCGCCCCTTCACAGCTGTTTTTGAGTGGGTTCCACTGGTCCAAATCAGGTGCAAGATGGCTCATTGGAAAGCTTGGCCTGTCTACTTTCCATCCCAAATGGAATTTCTGAATTTGGTGTTGATTTGACCTCTCAAAAACCATTTCTCCCAAGGTCACTTTCTGCAACTCAAAAAGTGGGCAGAAAGTCATTTTTTTGATGTATTTTGAGCTTTTGGAGGCTCAAAACTCAAAATCAGGCTTCTCCCAAGCATTGGTAATTTTTCTTTTTGCATGCCCTTTCCAAAAATGCCAAGTTTTCAAAATTCCGAGCAGTCCTCCAAAATGGTCTCACCCGGGGTGAGACCAAACCGTGGGCAAAACCTGTAATTTTACCAAAAATTTCCAAAATGCTCCAAAATTCTCAAAATTTTCACATTTTGATGCTAGATCAAGGCTGATCAGTACCATGATGAGTGAGGGAGGCTTCAGCCAAGATACGGAGTGGGTTTGTCCTTTTCTTCCTCTTCCGGGCCTCAGACAGCTTCCTTTGGAGAATTTTCATTTTAGCCTTGCAAACATGTAACCACTATGATGACCACCTTTGCCACCCTTACGAGGCCTCTGCTGTGTCTCAACCTCTATAGAAGAAGACCGGTCATCACCTTGCTCATTAGTCTCAGTGGTTGACATGGTGTTATTGAGCAAGGTGGAATAAACAAGTCAAGATGACCGCTGCCCTGCCTGCAAAATGCTGTGAAGTATGCTTTAAAAATTTGAGTGAATTTGAGCGTTTGGGAGAGTTTCAAGGCGGGCAGACTTTTTGGTCGCGCACGCCCTCAGAATGGTCGCGCCCCTTCGTTTGGTCGCGCCCGTGTTATTTAACACTGCGCTTTGGCCTCCGTTTGGTCGCGCGCACCCAGGTGGTCGCGCACCTGTCCAGAATGGTCGCGCACCACTTCTAACCTTGGAACTTGCAGAAACTTGCCCGAATTGCCTCCTTTTGCCTCTAACACAAATTTTTTGACTTTCAAATGCACAATAAGAGTGAATTGAGAGGGAAATTAGCTTTTATAGGGTCGCTTTAAAAAAAAATTTAACTTTAGAACCCACTTTCTAATGTTTTCAACTTGCTTTGCTTTTTAACACTGTTTAGAGTCTTTTTGTCCTGAAATGAGCTCTCTTGATGCGTTTGACTCCGTTCTTTTTGCAGGTTGACCGCCTGAGGGACTGTAGTGAAGGAACCAGGGTTATTGCCGGCACTTTTACAAATTTTTGAGAATTTCTTTATTTTTTCAAATTCCACATGGCCTTGGACTTAAAAACAGGGTTTTTAAATCCAAGGCATAAAATGAACTGTAGCTGAAGAAAATGATAATGAAACATATGTACAAAACTCCTTCCGGCTTGCTGGGCACTTGCTGACCATGACTCATGACCTTGAAAAGATTTTGACTCAAAACCCTAGACCTAAGACCATGGGACCTCAAGACAAAAACAAAAACAAGTATGACTCAATTACATTGTTGTATGACCTGATCCAGCAAAGCCAAGAAGGGAACAAAGACCAGCTCCTCCATTCAGTGTTATGGCATGCCTAGCGGGATGCAAAACTGACACTGATGAGACACCTATAAATGCATATGCAAAGAGTTATTGATCACTGATGGAGGGCTCAAGACCGACACTAACATAAGATATTAATGATGTCACTTAATTCCTTACTGTTCTTTTGCACTTCCTCATCTGATAGAGGAATTTTGGTTTATCCATTGCATACTAAATACCAAACATCATGGTTCATAAGATTAGACTTCATCTTTTCTTTCCATTGGTGATAATTATCATTACTTAGCATATGTTAAATTTAGGTATGTTCTATGCTTAGAGCAATTTACTTCAATTTTTCATATTAGTCCAATGACAATATTCAGATTAGCAATTACATCAGCATGATAGTAAAGTGCAGATAGAACATAAATATAAATAGTAGAAGACAAGCCAAGACAAAAGGACACAAGATGTGGCACCAGTCAGGGACAAACCCCAATGTGGGGAAACCCTTGATCAATTCTTCTTATATTCTTCAATAGTCCAGCAGAGAGAAAGAGATAGAGTACAATGATTTGAAGTCAATACTTGACTTGCCAAAATAGGAGATCAAAGATCTTCCCCATGAGGTTGGAATTCTGACACCAAGGACTACAGATATGCAGTAGATGATAGGCCTAGAATAGCTCAACCAATTACCCAGAATGTTGAGGCTTTCCTTGTATAAGGCTCTCCTTCCTTTGCTGCTTCACTGATCATGTCAAGGCTACTCATCTTGCATCTTAAACATGCTGCAAGGACTGGTGAAAATCTTGGAAAACCTGATCACTGGTTAGGGAAAAAACTCAGTGTGCTACAACACCCTAAACACACCCCACAGTCCACCTATTTACTGAGGATAGCCTTCATACAGTCCTCCATTGATACGCTACTTTATAGGGTTTCTTACCTTCTGAACACAGCTACTAAAAGGCCTCCAACTACTGGTTATGGCCTGCAGCCTAGCACAGCAATGGACTGCAACTTAGGTCCCTTCAAACAGTGACCCAATCAACCTTAAAACAATAGTTTCTTTCTCCTCCTTTTAGCGGCTTCTTCTTCCCTTCAAATCGAGCTCAAGACCAACCTTATCATGCCCAAACAGCCTTGCATTATACCATGTTGTCACCTACAGCAATATGACCCTTCACACTGATGAGATACTTCCATTTGTTGCGGCTAGGTCCACTCTTCTAGTTGCGTCTAAGGGTTCCTTTCATGCTGTGATAAGGGCTCCTCTAACTGTGGCTTTAGGCCTTCATTTGCTACTGATTAGGGCCTCCTGTTGCTGCGTAATAAGGTCTGCGGTTAGGGCTCTTTTAGGGCTTCCTCTAATAGCGGATTAAGGTCTCTTTTAGACCTGTAGCTAGGGATCTTTTAGGGCTTCCTTTGACAATGTTGAAGCTCCCTTATATATGGTATAGAAATCCTCTCCTTTCTGCATAGAAGATCCTACTCTTGACTGCATATAAAAATCCTCCTTGACTGTGGCTAGGTGTCTTCTTTCTTTGTGGCTATATGTCTTCTCTAGGATAGCGTATAGGTATTCTCTACTAGACCTCTCCTTCCACCAAAACCCAAACGAGTGGAGAGAGATATCACAAGAGATGAGTGTGTGTGAAATGACTTGAAGACCTCTTCTATTTATAATGAAACGTTGAGGATAAGTTGGGGTAATTTGGTTGTTGGCTGACCTTGACTAATTTTCAAGTAACACAAATAAATTCATATCTCCATGAATACATGTCAGAATCGGATGATCTTTAGATCAATCCTACACCTCTCGTTGATAGGAATCCAAGAAAAATATCAACTGCCATAAATAAGATGATCCATATGGAGTTTGGCCCTAGTTTCCAATTTTAACACTCCCTCTCAACTAGGGAGAACTCCATCTGCTAATCCATCTGCCAATCCGTACTATCTCTTCCATCAATGCAATGCCCTGCACTGATCTTCTCTGCTTTGTTGAACTATGAAGAAGAAGAAGTGATCGAGAATGTATCATACCATCCTCTACTGACCCAAAGTCTGTCCCATATAAAGAGAGAGTATCATACCACTCTTACTGATCCGAAATTAGTTTCAAATAAAGAGAGTGTCTCATACCAATCTAATTAATTCGAAATCAATTCCAAATACAGATAGTGTCTCATACCACTCTTATTGATCCAAAATCAGTTCCAAATAAAGAGAGTGTCTCATACCACTCTTACTGACACGAAGTCAACTCCAAGTGATCCCAGATCAATATCATCCTAGCATAAGGAGTACGGTAGTACATGATGCATCCATCGATAGTATTATGGTCCCTATCCTCATTTCCCTGCTCATTGGATAGATGAGAGGTGCTTCCCATGAGTCCCACACTACATGGGTAGGATGTCTCAGCAGGATAAGGATGAACGACTCATCCTGCCTACATGTCGCCATGGGGTATCCCAAGGGAAGGTTGAACCACTCACCCTGTACACAACAAATCACTAGGGGAAGGTTGAACCACTCACCCTATGATTGTGTCTCAGCAGGAGAAGGATGAACCACTCATCCTTCCTACATAGAAAACCACTAGGGGAAGGTTGAACCACTCACCCAATGGTTGCTCATCACTCCAAGAAGTACCACATCCCCCCCCAAAGCTCCCAGAGCTAAATATCCATATCATACAAGACACTCGGGAGAGGGTCTCTCCACGACTCCTATTCATTCTCGGAAAGTCAAGAATTTGACCTTTCCCAGGGGCTTCGTCAGAATATCAGCGACCTGCACATCACTCTCAATGTGATGGAGCCTTATTGCTCCTCATTGTACCATATCCCAGATAAAGTGGTACCTAATGTCTATATGCTTGGAGTGATCATAGAACACGGGATTCCTCAACAATTGAATCCCAGTCTGGTTTTCATAGAAGATCACAGTGGTATCTAGAACGTGTCCAAATAGCTCATGGAAGAGCTTCTCCAACCAGACAGCTTCACACGAGGCCATACTCATAGTTATGTATCTGGCCTTAGCGGTGGTCAAAGCAACCAACTTCCGCTTCCTGCTCATCGAGGATATTGAAGCAGACCTAAAGAGAACTAGCACTCAAAAGTACTTTTGTGATCCACCATACTGCATATGCAATCAGTATCAGAATAACCAAGCAGCCTCATATCTCCGATAGTGAATCTCAGTCCATGAGAGATTATGCCCCGAAGATATCTCAGAAGATTCTTGGCACTAATCCAATGTGAGTGATGAGGCTCAGCCATATGTTGGCTCAACATGCTAACTACAAAACATATATCCAAACGGGAGTTCACCAAGAACATCAATGCTATTATGAGTTGACAAAACTCAAAGGCATTTCCCAAATCAGGTCCGGCAGCACTGCCGCATAAGTTCTTAAACTTAGGGTCCATCGGGGTAGTCACATGCTTGCAATCCACCATTCCAAATTTGGAATCCAATTCCCTCTTAATTTTGCAAATGGGAGGGTTTGTACCTGCCAGAAAGAGGTTGTCCACATAAGGTACCAGTAAGGAGGTCTGTCATCCACAACCTTAAGGCAAAGATTTGGATCGGCTTCACTCCTAGTGAATCTCAGCTTCATCAAATAGCTATCAATCCTCTCATTCCAAGCCCGAGGTGCTTGCTTCAAGCCATAGAGAGCTTTATTTAACCTGCATACATAAGATTCTCGATCATGACTCTCAAACCCCTTAGGTTGTTCCACATCCATGGTCTTGCTATTACATGAGGGGAATGGTCCCCTTGTAAGTTTTCCTTTGGTACATCTCGGACATGTACCTTCATTCTCTTCTTTGAATTCAGGCATCCTTGTCACCATCTGACTCACATCAGGTAGGGCCCCATAATGAAGATGGACAAACTTTCAGTGCCATTGAAGAGATGTGTCACATGACATTGTCCCCAATGGACTTCCTACAACTTGATACAAAGTGTCAACCCTGAACCCAAGAGTAAAAGCATATTTAAAATTCCTTTTCCAAATACACACCTTTCCATCAATGAATGCCACCTTGTAACCTGTCTTCCGTTGCCGAAATAGACACCAGGTTCTTCTTGATATCAGGTACATAAAGAACTTCTTTTAAATGAATCGAGTTACCCTAGTCTAATTGAAGAGTAAGATTCCCTACACCCTTTACAAGATAGGTGGCATCGTCTCCAAGAATAATCTTCAAATTTATTTCCTTCTCTATCAGATTAGAGAGCACTTCCTTATATCCAGTGAAGTTCCTTGAGGCACCACTATCAATAAACCAATTTCCCAGAGTCCGAAGGAGAGGTAGTGGAGAAGGCCAATATAAGATAATAATCCTTTTGCTTATCAGAAACAAAATTTTATTCTTCATACCTGGAGTTCCTGGCTTTCTTGGAGAGTCGACCATTTCCTTGATGTCATGCATTCCTTTTTTCTTTTGTTATTATACATGCCATTCCTTCGATCATTGTTGTCGAAGTTTCCCCTGGAATGATTTTGGTCATCATCATGTGATGTGTCTATTTGGACACTCCCTTACATAGTGGCCAAACTTATTGCAAGCAAAGCATTTTCCTTTCCTTCCTCCCTTAGATCCGAGCTTTCCGTTGAAATGACCTTTAGACCCTGCATTGTTTCTCCTTTTGGCATGAGCGGAGAAAGAAGTAGGGTTGCCTCTATTAGAAGGCATTTCTTGTTCCACCATCCTGGTTTCTTCTTGGATGCATCTCGACATCAATTCTTCAAACCCCAGAATTCGGTCATTATTGAGAATAGTGGTTCTAAATATATACCATTCGGGTGGGAGTCCTCCAAGGGTAGTGATAGTAAGTTCCCTGTCATATATGATTTCTCTAATAGAAAGAATATAATTCTTGATCTTTGTGATCCTTAAGAAGTAGGATTGATTATCCTCATCCTTACCCTTCTTAGTATCCTTCAACTTATTTTTGAGGAACAAAATTTGATTTGCATCACTAACCATGAACATGCTTACCAATCTGTCATAGATCTCTTTGGAGGTGTTGAAATCAAAGATGTAGGACACCAAACGCTTGTCAATGGAATCTCTGATAATATTCTTCACTCTGACTTCACCCTTAGTGTACTTGATCTTTCAAGTAGCCGATGAATTTGATGGAGGCTCAAGGATTTTACCCTTCACGTAATCCATCACTTCTTGCTCTTCCAATGTCAGATCCAGAGACATATTCCATCTGTGATAGTCAGACTTTTCACGAAGCTTGTCTTCAACCAGGAAGTGGTATGAGGTACCCATTGATCCTTTGACCTTATCAACTGTCTTCGATGATTTCTCTTTCACTCTTTCTTGGGCTTTGTCTTAACCTGGCTCCGATACCATGTTAAATTTAGGTATGTTCTATGCTTAAAGCAATTTACTTCAATTTTTCATATTAGTCCAATGACAATATTCAGATTAGCAATCACATCAACATGATAGTAAACCGCAGATAGAACATAAATATAAACATTAGAAGACAAGCCAACACAAGATGTGGCACCAGCTAGGGACAAACCCCAATGTGGGGAAACCCTTGATCAATTCTTCTTACATTCTTCAATAGTTCAACAGAGAGAAATAGATAGAGTACAATGATTTGAAGTCAATACTTGAATTGCCAAAATAGAAGATCAAAGATCTTCTCCATGAGGTTGGAATTCTGACACCAAGGACTAGAGATATGCAGTAGATGATAGGCCTAGAAAATCTCAACCAATTACCCAGAACGCTGAGGATTTCCTTCTATAAGACTCTCCTTCCTTTGCTACTTCACTGATCATGTCAAGGTTGCTCATCTCGCATCTTATATATGTTGCAAGGACTGGTGAAAATCTTGGCAAACCTGATCACTAGTTAGGGCACAAACTTAGTGTGCTAAAACACCCTAAACACACCCCATAGTCCACCTATTTATTGTGGATAGCCTTCATACAGTCCTCCAATGATACACTACCTTATAGGGTTGCTTACCTTCTGAACGCAGCTACTAAAAGGCCTCCAACTATTGGTTATGGTCTATGGCCTAGCACAGTAGTGGACTGCAACTTAGGTGTAGTGTCTTATTTTTCTAGTATAGTTTTTTCACTCCTATCAAGGGTTATATATATATATATATGATAGGTTGATCACTTCATTGAGGAATAATGTCTTACATACATAGTTATATTTCTTTTTATGTTTATGTATGACAAATTGATCACTACATTGGGGAACAATGTTTTATATCGTTATATTTCCTCTTATATGTGGCATCATTGATTATCTGTGTTAGATGGTTTTGATTAAGTAAAATTTTATACATATGTTTTTCTATTTGTATCTGATTTATGAAGCAAGTGTATGACATGGATGGTGATCCAACATTGAGACACATATACCCATGGATTCTCATGATTATGAGGAATAGATGGTTAATTATTATTTATCGATGATACATGATTTGTGTGATTATATATGTCTAATATTGTACTAAGCAGGATGTGGTAGAGTACCTGGTCATTTTCCAACAAGGATGTTCAATTATGAATGACTGTGGAAGTCATTTCTTCAAAATGACTGTGGAAGTCATGCGTCATTCTTGGTAAAATGTGATTAAGTTAATTTCGTTATGAAAATCATTTGATTCCTTTGATCTATGAGATTGTAATGTGTGCAGGTCTTTGAACAAGGTCTTACCAGGTGTTATGCTCCTATATCAATAGGTGTCATATTTCATGATTGACTTGATTAGCTCTACAATATGTACATACATTTTCTTGTTGCAAAGGTTTTCCATATTTTCAAAAAATCAAAAAATTTAAAAAATGTAAAGAGGGTGTACCCTAAAATAAAAATCAAAGGGTCAAAAGATAAATGGTCAAAAAAAAATGAAAAGAAATGAACCCCAAATAAAAAGGACCAGGAAAGTGTGCAAGTCCAAATGCCACTACTATTTCATGTTTCGTAATTAAAGCATCATGTACAGTTTGTTGAAATTTCTTTACCACAATTGGTGAATGGCAAAATAGCTTAATCTTGGCCAGGTCATGTTTGAATTTCCTGTTTTAGAGATAGAAAATAAAATTCTGACCAAACTGTTTAATCTGAGCAAATAAGTAGATAGATAGAGAAGCAAAGGAGCTCAATTGTGTAATATGAGCCCTTAGAAGAAATAAGGGTAGACTTAGATAGGCTTATCATGCAAAGAAAAGAAAAGCTGAAAAGGGTTGCCAATCCAAGTTCACCCAAAGAAAAAGAAGAGAAAATGTTAGGTACAGTAGGCTGGGTAGGCAGTTTTGGTGTTGCAGAATGAGACTTGTGATAGGTTTTGTCTCTCAAAGTTGTTCAACTTACTATTATCACAAGTACCATGGCAAATGATTGGATATAGCTCAACTAAAGCATGACTAACTCCCCTCATGATTTTCCCTGAAATCATTTACTAAATTCCCCAGAAATATTAGGATCTGCTTGATATCCTCTAAACCACTTACCTCATTCCATTTTATAAATGCCCTAAGTGGATCCCCATTTTACTTAGGGAAATGGCCTTATTTCTTGTATAAATTCCTGTTTTTTCCCTTTTTCCTAGGTTTTGTAACATTATGCTTAGCGCGCATTCACTTTCAAAGGTTTCATATTAACAAGTTAACATTTAATTATATTAAATCCCTTGTAAATAAACCCCTTTTGTATTATGTATTTATAATATAATCCTCAAAATGTTTAATATCCCGCCCGGGTTTAATATAACCATATTTATTGTTTTAAAAAGGGATTAATAGCTCATCATGAGCTTATTAATAACCTCCGCGTGCATAAACTCAGGATTAATTAACCTTTGGTTAATTAATAACCTAACTTAAAAACCCGACCACCAATAAAATCGCTCCCGAAACCATTAAAGCCGTGGTTAATTATAGCGGTCCCACCACTTAAAGCCTCCGCCACCTCCAACGAGCGCCCACCGTCCGATCGGCGCCCTCCCATTGGACGGCCGAAATCTATATCGCTAGCCCTCCATCTGCTGAAAATTAACATCCGGGGAATCGGCGGTATCGCCGCCCGTACCAGGACGCGTGTCACACTCCCGCGCTGCTCGCGGCCCTCCCGTCTGAAACCACTTTAGCCCATAAGTGGTCCGGGGTAAAACCGCTTACCACCCTCCGCTACGCGACAAGATGTCCCGTCATGCTGACGTCATCCACTCAATAAATGCCAAAAATACCCGCCAAATCAATTTTCGTTAAATAAATGATAAAATGTCATTTTCGCCCCAATTTCTGCAAACTGTGCTCCATGCAAAATACGTCCAGTTGACTATTTGAGCAGTTAGCCCATCACCCGGCCAAGAAACTCCAGTGTCGTGCTTGGCAGTCCACCATTCGACCTACAAATTCGCAGTTTTACCTCCGCAATCCAGGTATTTATTCGTTTTTGCCCTGCAAACCTGCAATTTCACTTTTCCACTAAAAATTCTACCTGAGAAAGCCAACTTTGAGTTGAAATCAGTCTGTTTAGTCCATAAAAGACTCTTAAACCTGTTGTTTAGTCCAATTCTCCACAGAAAGCCCAAATTCCAGTTTGAATACACAAGAACCAAACATGGAAGCCCCCATAGCCCTAAATGTCGCACCCATGAACGCACCTCATAACTTTGACATTTTTTTACTGTGGGAATCAAACCTTCCCATGTACTTCCTGCCCTCAGTCCATGTTTTCCCAGACATCATTCACCAATGTTGTGCCAGCTATGACCCTATCCACAGAGCAGTTATGTCTCCTTCCCAAACTGTCCTCTTTTCCATAACTGCTGAATCCATCAATGAGATGATACATTTCCATTCCACTGAGCCCCTTGCTTGTCTTTCCATGGTATTTTTGCTTGAACAAACTTCTCAATTGCCCAACTCAGAGATAACCCGTATTGCTCATATGTTCATGAAACCAAACTGCCAGCCCTGAGGCCCGCCTCCCTATTTACATACCTGGTTCACTAAGACTGGAAAAATCATTCTTGACATGATATCCTTGATCTTGGGATTTAAGTCCAGTGAATATGTGGATGATAACACCCTGGTTCTATTATCTATCTTTACTCCAGGACAACCCCCTACTGTCAAGTATGACTATGCCACTTTTATAGCCAACAAAATTCATGACCAATTCTTAAATTTGGATAGAGAAGAAGTTTTCAAATACACTTCTTATATATACCATCTGTTGTTATATGATCAGCCAGACATCTTTCCATTTCCCATCAGAAAATTGGACTCAAAAGGAAATCAGAGGTCTGTGATATTTTGGAGCTCAGTCTTCCATAACTGTGACTCCCCTTATACCTATAGCGAATTCATTGACTTATTTGTACACCCAACCTCCACTCTGTTGATAGGAGCTCCTCCTCCTAGGATTACTAGTAATATGAAGAATATTTTGCATCTTTCCAAACAGTACAAGATAGGTGATTGGTACCTCTACCAGAATCACACAGAAATCATAATGTATGGATGTGAACTTTTCCCTTTTAAGTTGCCTAGATATGTGCCCATGAGGTTATTTGCATTAGAATATTTCAGGCAGATCATCTATGCAGACTTAACCCACTTTTGTAATGTAAAGAAGAAGGCTCAGCTGAGAATCAAAAACCAGTTAGGCCCTTATGTCATCAATTCTAGGGATGTGTGGGAAGATGCTGAAAAGATCTTAGAAGACCACCTTAGATTCAAGAAGAGTTTTCAATGGGTGCCATATGACCCATGTAGTTTCATAAGTGACAGAAGGGTAAGAAACAGGCTATCAGTGTATGTACATCATAGGATCCCAGAAATTGAACAGTATGCAAATCAGGAAGAATGGGTAGAAGGGACATTAATAGAGGAAATTAGTGAACAGGAAAAGATGGAAAAAGCTATGAAATATCTTGAAAAAACCCTTGACCTGGACTCTTTTGGACAGGTATCTTTCAAGTGGCCTCAACAATCAGGAGTTGGGACATCCTCTGCTGGAACTTCTCAGCAGCCTGCACAGAAAACCAGCACATCAGTCACAGGGACTTCAAAGGGCAAAGAGGTAGAAACTACAGAGCAGCCAATAATGACTGATCAGCCAGGGGGGTCCAAAGAACAGGAACAAGTACAAATTCCTCCAGCCCAATCTAAAGCAACAGAAATCCCAACATTACAAACTCCTCTAAATGAGGAAAGAAGCAAGAAGAGAGACAGAGAAGAGGCCACACCTATCAGTGGACCTGCTGAACAACCAAGAGCAAAGAGACAAAGACTGAATCCTCTGTCAGAAGAGGAAATCATTGAAGAAACGACAGACAGTCTAAGAGGTGAGAGGGTAGTCAGCCAGCAAACTTCCCCAGTGGTAGATACATCAACTAGCTCACATAGGCAGGAGCTAGAAAGGCAGCACAGTGTAGAGGTATCGTCCACCAAGCCACAAAGCAAACAGTCCTCAGACATTAAACGGACTTTCATAGAAATTAAAGTTAAAAATGATCCTGTGAGGATTCAGATGTACAATCAATACTTGAAGATGGCCCCTTAAAACCAGCAAAGGTTAATGTCTGCCTATGACATTAAAGAAGGCAAAATGTTAATGAGTTATTTTAAGCCAAAGGTACAGCAACCCCAGTCTGCAGCATATTACATTAGAACAAACTTGGAGGTCCTAGCCAAAGACATTCATCCATTGGATCAGATTGAACTTCACAAGCAAACTAGGGAAATAGTTTATTCCACATTAACTAACAAAGCAATGCTGGCCCACCAGTTACAAAGTTCCTTAGACAACACAACAGCTTAGTTGCATTGGGAGAAAGCTTCTTCTCTAGCCAAGGATAACATAATCAAATCCTTAGAAGAGATCATCATGGAATTGGGACACGACCCCAAAGATGCTAAAGGAATAAAAGCACTGACCAAGAAGAAGCAAGAGGAAGAGAACATTGCTGCCCTGAGGAAACAACTGAAGCTACCTCCTTCAAGGCACACTCAGACTGCAGAAATCATAGAGCAGAAATTAGAGGAAGACATGATGGACCTGCTCATGAAACTTAATGAAAGATTAACTGATACAAAGCAGGCACTCGAAAAAGCGTTAAAATAGAAGCAGGGAGAGTCGACCTCCCAGCTACTTGAGGTAATCCCTACAGTTACAATTGTAGTCCCCTCAACAATTGGATCAGCATTGGCCCCAAATGTCTCAGCAGTCGCAACAGAGGTAATCACAGGTACATCATCAGCAAGAGCAACACCAGGCAGCAGTACTAATATGAGCACAGAAGACTTAATAAAGGCCATGGAAGAATTGAGACTCCAAGTATCAGAATTGAAATGAGTGAAAGAGCAATTGGCAAAAGTAGAAAAGAGTTATGATAAATCCAAAATAAGCGTGGCAGAGAAAATAAGAGAGGTTAAAGCATTAGAGAATAAAGTGAAAACATTAGAGAAGGATCTCACTATGGATAAGCCTCTGGCAGAAATCAAAGGAATTCTTTGGACCAACATCAATCAATCCCTAAGTAATGTTTGGCCATCTATCCAAGCTATTTATGAGCAGATTGACTTAGTGAATGTAGCACATGGAGAAATTCAAAAATCAAGGGCTTTACTAGGACAAATGCCTGATCAAGCCAACCGGCTCATACATTTTTTGAATAACAGAAATAGGGAACAATTGGAACAACTTGGCATCCCAGACAGGACAGGCACCATTTTGGAAATCAAAAGAGTTCTAACCAAGAGAATTTTAATGTAGAATTTGGAAAAAAGATGCCAGGATATGCAAGTAGAAATTAATTCTTTCATGGAAAGGTTTACAGTTTTGCAGAATAAAGGGCTACCTAGTCTTTTAGGAAATAATGACCGGCTTATGAAACACGCAGATTATGTACATAAGTTGAACACATATGTTGTTGATCAAGTTAATTCATCAACAAGTGCTTCAGGAGTAAAAGCACTCCCCACAGGCCAAACTCTCTATGATAACTTAGAAAACTTATTTTATATTGAGCATGAGGTAAAACATATGTTTCAGCTCTAGCCTAATTTTTTCAGATATACAGAAACTGATGAAACACTTAGGAAACTTCAGAGGCATAAATTGCCAGAGCAATAATGGCAGGAAGACATGTTGGGGATTTTGTAAATCTCTCTTGGGTAAAACGTACATTTTGGGTTATTTTTTCCATGATAAAGATAAACAGAGATAAATGAGGCTCAAGCATGTCAAAGTATATCTGATCAAGGTCAAAGAATGTCCGACAATAACGGAGTAGCCAGCACAGAGTATCAGTGGAAGACAGCTGTAAACCGACTCGCAGAACCTACCTCCAGCATATCCGACAAAGATGGAACAACCAACACAGCATCGATTCATCTTTTCCCTGTTTTCGAGACTGTTTGTCTCTATCTTTTGTAAAAAAGGGATTAGTCATCCCTAGATATTATCTCTATCAAATATTTTGTAAGATATTTTGATATTTTGTATAAATACCCCCCCAAACGAAGTATTTGGGGTTGGTGGGTATTCATAGATTTTGGATGTAACACTGAAACTCGGGAATAAAAAGGCTATTGGAACCATTCATTGTCTGGCCTACTGGAAGAGAATTTGATGTAGAAGACTTGTCACAGAATTCTTGAATTGAACTCCGGATCAATAAGTCCCCTATATCTCATGTTTTACAATTTTCTTGTTTACTATATCATCTGTGTTTCATAATCTGAATGGTAAAGAAAAGGATTAATTCAGAATTTTCTTAAACTGCACTTTATCTTCAATCTTTATTATTCTCTATGTTTTCTTCAGAATTAATATAAGCAGTGAATTCTTAATTTCTCCTGCTTCCTGATTCTTGCATTTTGACTATTTGCTAAGGAATTCTTAATTGCTCCTTACCAGTAATCATCCATTTTCTCTCTTGCAATATGTTGAAGGATTCTTAATTGCCCTTCATCCCTTGTGTTCATTCCTTCTGATTCCAGCCTATATTTGCTCCCTGTTTGACTACCTTGCTCTGTGTTACCATCCTCTGTTAAAAAACCAAATCCAGAAAACCATCCTTCTTTGACTCCATTATGCCCAATGGACTGAAATATTCAATTTTCCTCACTATTATATTGAACCTCACCAACTGTCGTGGCGGAAAAAGTCGTTTGTGCGGACACAACTAACCTCCCTAGGAGTCTAAACTCTCTAGCGACAAACAAGACAAAATGGAGTGATCTTTCTCTAAATATACCTTTTAAAACATGAAAACTACAAGTGTTTAGGCTTACCTTATTCCAAAACGTGGTTGTTGTAGTCCGTCCTTGCCAATCCGGATGAGCTCCTCCTTCAAGTCAATTCCTGCAACCACAAACAATCAAACAATTACCAAGCACTTGCATTTCATATAATAAAACATATATTTAACATGCAGACCAAGGAACACATGAAATAACTCATTAACACAAGCTATTGAGAAAAATAAACCAGTTTGTATTAATAACGAAACAAAGAAACTCTTACAACCTGGCCTTGGTGTTGTGCAAGTTCCTCCCAGGGTCCATCAAGGGTTTTCCTCTACTTTGACAAAGCTCACCCACTTCCAAGTAGAATCAAGCAAAGACAATCTCTCCTCACAAGGTTCTAAATGGGAGTCTTAATTCCTGCAGCATTTACCCAAAGAAAATGTATAGCTCCAACCTCCCCTCCCTCTGGCTCAATGTCTTTATTTATAGTGCTGTAAAGAGGTTATTCAGGTCCACAATCAATGGGATAATCCCCCTCTTTGGGTGGGATAGCTCCCTTATTGATGGGATAAGTTCCCCCTTAATAGAGATACATGAACCAACTGGAGGCGCATCCAAATCATCAAACCGACCTCTAGAAAGTTCTAGAAGTAACCACAAGTAAATTTTTTAAGATGAAACTCGCGCATTTTGCCTTTTACAGAAGGACGCACCTGTCCCTTAACATACAGAGCGTCCAAGGACGCACCTTTTGTGAACATGGTCAGCGTCCCCGCAGGTAAGGCTAGAGAGAACCTGCGACCCCAGAGATAAACATATTTTTGACAAGACTTTCTCTCTTCTTTGAGTTTGAGATGGATAGCAGAGGCATAAGACTTGCCTAAGAGGGTAGCATGACTGTTGATTTGAGCCATACTAACTGTAAGTGGTCATGGTGACATTTTTTAGTGTAACAGATTGCCCCCTAAAGTGCGAAGCCTGGAATAGATTTAGGGTTTTGTAATTCTAGGAAGGGTGAAGCGCTTTATCATTTCAAGGGTTGTCTTGTGGATGGCCTGGTTGGAACCTGCAATTTTCAACACAAAATACATGTATAAGATTATATCATCACTGAGGTAGGCATTCCCATACTCAGATTCAAAACTTTAACTAATGGACTAACTATTCTGATACAGGAATGATCTTGCAATACATCATTTTTATAGACTTTTGTAGACACAGTATGGACGCAGCCATCTGTTTATGATTAGTCTACATAGATAATGAATACAAAACTCCTCGCAGCCTGGATGGTAGAAACTAGATCCAGGGTCTTCACTTCTACTTCCCGAATTGGTACGATTCTAGCCATGTGATTAAATGATTCGATGTCGAACATGTTAGAAACCACTTGATTACCAGTCGATGATGTAAACTGTTAACAAGCGTGAGAGAAACCACCAGTAATGTCAATGGTTCTCAAAGTACCAAGCACAACCCGTGAAATGTGAATAGATGTTTTGATGTCGAACACTTCACGGAATCCTTTGATCGAAAGTCAATGATGTAAACTGACGTCAAAGACGAGAAACCTGCCATTGATGCATGCAGACTTCAAGGTGCTGTCGATTCCTAAGTCATCTTTCTAGATAATGTGTCGATGTCGATAGAAAGCGACCCGTTGCAAGCAAGCCCACAACACGAAATCATTGTTCAAGTTGAAGAAATGTTGCTGTAAGGACTGACTCAGGGATGGTCAAATGGATGACAAGTATTTTGCATATGAAAGTTTTTGCTTGCAGACCTCTTGAACACATAACGACACGACAGATGGCTTGGTGACGAATAACTCAAAGTTAATCCCCGGAACCCGGTTAAAGACTTTCAAAGTGGTTTGGTCAACTGTGAGGTAAAAGATTTCCCAACCCAGGTGAATGAAAAGTGTCGTGTTCAAGAGCGGTAATAAAGTTTCTTCTGAGACAAAAGGTGACAAACAGATTCATTCTTCTCTCTTTTCCCCCACCATTTCTGGCAAGTACCTCTTTATTTTTAACAAGCTTGAGGAGGATAACATATGCTTGATTATAAGCTCATCCTTCGGACGAGTCCAACCTAGTTTAAATTCGAACCCTAGGAAGGAGTGGTTCGTTCCTGTTTGTAATTGAACAGGTCCTTTACTGTAAAAGTTTAACGAGTCCAGTATAGGAGAAACTCGGCGTTTTTCATTTTTAGAGAGTCTGAAAAACTTAAGGAAACTCCACGTTGAACTTTTTCGTAAATTTGTGTCCCTCAAGCCCGAAAAAGTATAAAATAATACCTGGGGGAACCGCTTGATCTTGCGACCAAGGAGTACTTTCATAATAGTGTCGTTGACCTGAAAAGTAAAAAGCGATCAAGGACACGTCGTTTTATTTCCTTATCGAGTTTGAAACGACAAAAACCCGGCAATCTTTTCCTGATTTTGCGGTCAAAAAAGAGCTAAAAGGGGACCGTCTTTTAATTTCGTTTTAACGAGTGTAAAAGAAACGCTCGGCGATCTTTTCATTTTTTAGGAGTCAGAAAAGGGCTTAAAAGATGACTCTGATATTTTGTTTGTGAAAAAATTACAATTTCCCTCGAAATCCCTTTGTCCTGCACAAAAGCGACACATTACTCATACCTGTTTAAAATAGGCAAAAATACATTCAAAAACATCTTTTCATGGTAAAAAATGAACTAATTCATCCAAAAAACCTATAAAAAGACCTTTTACCATGTCATTTTTACCGTTTGACTTTGGAGGTTGAAAAAGGAGCTTTTGACAAGAAACTTCCCGTGGTTGCTGCGGAAAATCTGACCGTCGAAATCGAACGCCGTCTCATCCAAGTATTTTACACATCCTACTCTGCATTTCTATCCGTTTAGAATTAATTTTTAGGTCTTAGTTTCATTTTTTGGGGGGGTTTTGGTTTTGGAATGCGCCTCTCGGCGGACGCAGGTGCCCTTCGGGTGACCTGCGTCCCCCGACTTTTTCTCATACGGGAAAACGGTCGGAAGACGCAGCCCGCCTTCAGGCCAGCTGCGTCCGGGCGCCCTGTGCTACAAAGCCGGGGTGCGTCTTCCGAGAAGTGCGCATTTCAAAACCCCAACTCCCTCAAAAAACCACCAAAAATTCCCAAATCAATTTCTAATTGCTATTTTTGATATGCAGGGCATTAATCATGTTAGACTGGAGAGAAAAAGAGCATGTAGAGGAAGATGAAGCTGCAATAAATCACCAACCTCCTCTGGATGCCCTAAGAGCATGCGGATTATACAAATATTGGACCATACCGGGCATGAGGGGCCAGGTAAGATTCTTGGAATGGCTGGTTGAGCGATGGAACGTTCAAGAACAATGCTTTTACATAGGAGGGCACCAGCTCGAGATAGAGCCCTCGGATGTATACTTTCTCACTGGCTTGCCGAACAGAGGTGAGCAACTCAGTCTTGCGGGGACTAGGCCGGGTGGCCAATCCCTTGATAGTCTCCGCGAGGATTGGTGCACACGTGGGGCTCACCATTCAAAAGGCATAGAGATAAAACACATCACTTTACCGGAACTCAAAGTCATAGCGTTCACGGTTACCAGGATTTGCGGCGCGGCCGCTTTACACATTGCTTCCGGATCCCAAATGCGGATGGCAATTGACTGTTACCAAGGCACCATTTTCAACTGGTGTGAAGCTGTGTCGGCTCATATGAAGAGCCAACTGACCAAGGCAAAGAACGGACGACTAAAGACTTTTGGATATGGGCCTATAGTCGTGAGCTTTGCCTTGGAGAGAGTTCCAATGCTGATCCCTCAGCAACTCACTGTTGATATCTTGGGTCCTCGGGAGCCAAAGCTGATACGATGGGTTGCGGTGATGGCCCGGCATCCTGACGAGGGTGCGGCAGTGGTTCGATTCTCAGATAGTTACTTTCACTGGTTAGAGGACCAGGTTTTTTCGATACAGGACTTTCCGTATGCCGGAATGGATTTCAGAGGTGATCCGGACATGGTTCTTCCACAGGGAGAACAATGGGACGACAGAGGTACTTTTATTTTCACAAGTTTTCTAATTATGTATTTTTTTATTTTTCATATATATCGTCTCAAAATTAACAGTAAAATTTTCAAAATGCAGATGTTGGTCCACAGCGTCCAGCCAACCTCCGGCCTTTTGATAGACTACATCCAGCTGCACCGGTACCGGTTCCACAGGACGCGACAGCAGAAGTACTAGCTGAGTTGGAGCATGATCTAGAGCGTCTCACGGCAGATATACCTGAGACTACTATGGACGACATTCCTATCAGGCTTCAGCGCTTCGTAGTCGCGGTCCCTGGACCGTTTAGGAGATTTTTGCGTAAGGTAGCCCGCGCAGTGGTGTCATACAGAGAGCACCACCAGTGATTGACTAGTCACTTTTGTAGTCACATGTGACATTTTGACTTTTTGTACTATCATTTTGCCGATCATAAGGTGTTTTCAACCTATGATCGAAGACGATGTATATATTTTTTGACACACTTCTATCTATATATATCACTATTACCGGCTTATCTTGTTTAACATATGTGATGAAATGTTTTTAAATTTACTTGCATGATTATCGTAAATGTCTGTCCAACATTCGAGAAGCAATTGCATCTGCTAATGTATTCAAAGACCTTGGAATATGTTGATATTCAATGTAATCAAATTCACGTTCCAAGAGACGCACTCTCAAAAACAACCTTAATAACACAGGATTCCTAATGGCATAAACTCTATTAAGCTGTAATACAACAAGTTCAGAATCTAACCTCACTGTCAAACGTCGAATTCCAAATGAAATAGATTCGGATAATAATTCAATCACTGCACTGTATTCTGCAATGTTGTTCGTTGTTTGACCGAGGCTTACCCCATGCATAGAAACTAACTCGTCAGAGGGCGAATAGATAACCCAAGCTGCGGAAGAGATGTTCCGTGTACTACGACAAGCACCATCAGCAAATCCAATATATGTTTGGAGAGGCGTCGACATCTGCAATATCAAGAGTAAAACCAAGATAAGCCAGAATAACGACGAAAAACCACACTCTCTAAGCTAAGCACACTGACTAAACTAACACACTTGCTAGCTAGAAAGAAAATCTAACCTATCTAAAAATTTCTCCATTCCCATCATTTAAGCATAATACCTCTTTAGGTAAAGTCCATTTCTGGGTTTACCCAAAGAGTCCCCATCAAAGTCAACTAGCTCATAAGCCCCTTTTGCTAGCTTTCGCTTTACAATGTAGGGCCCATGCCACATGGGAACGAATTTTCCGGCACCTAGCTTATCGTTAGCTTGATCATATAATAGTACTAGGTCTCCTTCCGAAAAACTTCGAGGGGTTACATTTCTATCATACTGAGCTTTCATTCGTTTCGCGTGAGTCTCGATTGCCAATGTAGCGTCACGTCGAGTCTCATCTAATTTAGCCAAGTACAATAAACTTGTCTCCTCTTCGGAAGTAGCTGGAAGTAATTCGACAGCCATTTGAAGTGATGGGATTTCGCATTCAATGGGTAACACAGCTTCTAAGCCATAAACTAGCTGGAAAGGAGTGAACCCTGTTGAATTTTTCACTGAGGTTCGGTATGCCCATAGTGCTGAAAATAACATGTTGTGCCAATTCGACCGATGAACACCAATGGTTCGTCGGATCATGGTAACTAGAACTTTGTTGATAGACTCAACCAAACCGTTGGCTTGCGGATAATAAGGAGTAGAGCTATCGTGGCGCAAACCAAGCTGGCTTGTAAGCTCAGTCATCATGACATTTCGAAAATGGCTCCCATGGTCAGTAATGATTGCTTGTGGGACACCAAACCTAGTTATGATATGATTGAATACGAAAACTGCAGCTGTTTTGCCGCTTGCGTCGAATGTAGGCATCGCCTCGGCCCACTTAGTAAAATAATCAACCGCAAGGATGATATACGCATGCCCCCCGGCCGAGTGAGGGTTACAAGTAATAAAGTCGATACCCCATTTGGCGAATGGACCAATGGCAATTATAGGGTGGAGAGGAGCAGGTGGAGCGCGCATCTTGCGATCAAACACTTGACAGTTGTGGCACTTCCTGACTGCAATGATACAATCTTTAAACATAGACGGCCAGAAATAACCAGCGCGCAACACCTTCTGAGCTGTGGCATACCCAGACATATGACCGCCACATGCTCCAGAGTGACAATCATTCAAAACTCTCTCAGCCTCTTCGTGAGTTAAACAACGTCGAAAAACTAAGTCTGCCCCCCGGCGATAAAGTGTATCTCCAATAATTTTGTATGGCTGGGATTGAAACCGAATTTTTCGACGTTCCGCTTTGGAAGCTTCAGGCCGAAAGGTTTGGGTTTGGAGATAAATGATTATATCCCCGTACCACGGATCTACAGTACTGATAAGAAACAAAGATTCGTCCACAATGGACTCCTCTGCCACAGTCTCTGTGTCAGCACTCGGGAAATCACACATCAATTCCGCAAAAACTAAGGATTTCTTAGACTTGGACTTCTCGAACTCCAAGTCGAACTCTTGCAGGATAACAATCCATTTAGAGTACTTGCCCCCTAGCAGTTGTTTTGTCAAAATATAAATCATAGGGTTGCAATCCGAAATAACTGTAGTTTTGCGGAGAAGAATGTAGTGACGGAAACGCTGGACAGCTTGAACGGCTGCCAGGGCCAATTTCTCCACATGCGAATATTTTAGCTCAGTTGGATTCAAGGTCCTACTAAGATAATATATCACATGCTCCGCTCCGAATTCATCTTCTTGAACTAACACCATTCCAATGGTGGAATGCGAAGCTGCGAGGTATAAGAAGTAGTCTTGGTTGTAGTTGGGAGGATGCAATAACGGTGCATGGGTTAACGCGTGTTTAAGTGCATCAAAAGATTGTTGGGCAATCTCGTCCCAAAAGAATTGTGCGTTCTGTTTCAATAACCGTGTAAAACCTTTAGTGACCTCGGCGTAGTTTGGGATGAATCGGCGTAAAAAGTTCGCTTTCCCTTGCAAACTTTGGAGTTGGCGCAAACTCGAAGGAGGAGGCAATTTGATGATAGCCTCGACTTTCGAGGGATCGACGCGAATGCCGGCTTTTGAAACAACAAATCCCAGCAATCGACCTGTTTCTATACAGAAAACACACTTGTGGGGATTCAACCGAATTCGATAATGCCTACACCTCATAAAGATTGCTCGTAGGTGGACAAGGTGATCAGCTCGATGTAAAGAATGAGCAGGCAAATCATCGAGATAGGGTTGCACAATGTGCTTGATATCATGAAATGCATAAGACATCGCCCGTTGAAAAGTGGCCCCGGCATTCTTAAGCCCAAAAGGTAACTTGCAATAAGCAAATGTCCCCCATGGACAAATGAATGTCGTTTTTGGTTGGTCGGCAGGTAGAATATTGATTTGATTATAACCCGAAAAACCATCCATGAAGGAAAACATTTCACTTCCGGCACAATCATCAATAATTTGATCGATATAAGGCGTAGGATAGTTGTCTTTTGGACAAGCTCGATTTATATCCCTATAGTCGATACAGATTCTTATTGTTCCTTGTTTCTTGTTGACCGGAACAATATTCGATACCCAATCCGTTAACGGGATCGGATAAATGAAACCTGCTTTCAACAGCTTTTCGACTTCTGCTTTAATCGCAGCCGCTTTTCGAGGGTGAATTTGACGCAACCGTTGCCGGACGGGTTTAGCATCCGGGTAGGTCTTTATTTCATGAATAACAATGGCAGGATCAATTCCCGGCATTTCCTCGTAAGACCAGACAAACACGTCGCGGAATTCTTGGAATAGGGCCTTGTAAGTTTGGATTTCTTCTTCAGTACATGCGGCACCTATATGAATGTTTTCCTCGATTCCGGGCTTCACTGAAATATCAATGGGAATAGTACGAGAAATATTCCCTAAATTCAGCTCTGAATCAGAATGTTTCGTTGGATCCTGAGCGTCTTTGACATATTCAGCGGTAAAGATAGATGAAAAATCATTTTCAAATGCATCATCCTTAGGTAAAAACGAAGATCTGTGATGGAGATCTTCCCATGGTAGATCGTCTACACTTAGGATTTCGCGAAGTTGTTCGTCAGATGACACGACTTCGGGAAACGTTATCCGTTCTAAGGGTGAGGTGAAAAGTGACTCTTCACTGACCACATTCATTTGGTCGACCTCGGTTGAATGAAAGTCAGTAAAAGACATGAGAGCTTCATAAGCAATTTCATATGGACTCAAAGGCATAACATCACCGAGTGAGTCTATCTCAGAGTCAGATGGGACGAACCAAGGATCGTCATAAATAATGTTTTCTGATGTAATCATATGAATGGTCGCAAACGAAGGATCTGCGCTGAGTGGAGGGAGAGGAAAAGTTCCCAGTAAACCGGAATCCTTAACTAAACCTACACCAACGTCCCTATAAGGGATTGTCGTTTTACCAACATGCTGGATACTCTCTGAAGAGGCTGGATCAGATGAAAAGTATGTCAGCTGATCAATAGTCACGATCTTACCGTTATGTGGAAACTTAATTACTCTGAAGACCGATGAAACGACCACTGTCATAGCATATGACCAACTTCGACCCAAAAGAAGGTTGTAGTCTAGAGGGGCATCAACCACTTCCACATCCAGACTAACGGTTTTACCTTCAACCCCTATAGGCAATTCTTGTAGAATACCAAACGGACGGAACCCACGGCCATCAAAGGCCTTAAGGATGGTGGGGGATTGGTTCAACGAAGGAGAACCAAGCGATCTCCAACATTGAATCGACATAATACACGTAGAAGCTCCCTCATCAATCACAGTCCGATGAATAGGCCTGTTTTTGACTATCACTGGAATTTGGAAAGCCATTTGATGGGGGAGACGTGGCGTACTATTTTCTAGATCAAAGATCATTAGGTTCAGGTCCTGAACATCGACAGCTCCGATAGCCGACAAAAGCAATTTCCGTTGTGCTGGGCATGATTCCAGCACTTCGAGTGCCGACATTGCTGAAGGTGAAACAGCTAAGTCCTCAACAATGTTGTAATTTTGGGCTGCTCTCGCATGTGGATTGACCTGAGCAATGACTTGCTCCTCAGTAACTACTCCGGCCTTAGCGACATCTTCAGTAATCTTCGGTAATAATGATTTGACAAACCATTAAGCTAAGATTTGGTCCGGGATAAAAACTTTCACTAATCGCCTTCGACGTCTCCACTCATGAATGTGATCAGAAATATACGTGGACGTCGATTGTTTTAGTGAAGTTAATAACTCTGTGCCGTTATCGTATCTGACCGGCAACTGAAAGTGAGTTAAGAACGAGGTAGCTAACTGGCTAAAGTTGTAAAAAGAGGCCCGTGGTAACTCAATGTACCACTTGGCCGCGAGACCAATGAGTGTACGCTGGAAAAGACGTAAGCGGATAGAATCATCTGAGATAGAATTCGAAGCACACCAGAGGTGGTAAGTCATCACATGATTGGACGGATCCTCTCCAGACTTACCTTCGAACTTGGGTATATCACTGGGCAACTTATTTGGCATTGGTGGCCAGAACTGAAGATATTGAATTGGATCGTTCATTAGGCGCGTCAAGTCGGGTAAATCTAAAGTTGCAATAAACGGTAACTGCCGGTTAGGATCTCTAAAACTCTGGGTCACAATACCAGCCCCAGGAGGAGGATATCCAGGATAACTAGGAACAGGAGTCACATTTGGGATATTATATCCTCCTGGAAAACCAGGATTAACCGGACCGTACTGGGGTTGTTGAGGTTGTTGATAAGTGTACCCAGGATACGGTTGATACTGGTAAACCGGTTGTTGGACAGCTTGCCCAGGTTGGTACTGTCCCTGGTACGGAGGTTGAACAAATTGAGGTTGAGTAGTCACAACCGTACTTATACCAGGCTGACCTACAGGCATCTGGACCGTGGTTTGAATCGTAGATCCAGACAACGGTAAAGATGTCTGAGGTGCGGTAACAGGGACAGTAGAAACTGGAGCCGTCGATACTCCAGAAGTAAGTATGGTAGATGTAGCGATAGTTGCAGCAGCCGTTTGAGTTGGAGTACTAGGTGCAATTGAGGGCTGAGTAACTACCGAAGCTACAGAAGTTTGAACATTTGGCTAGACAGGTTGCGGTTGCTGGGTTGGACCAGAAACTACGGGTTGTCCAGCTTGAGGAAGCATCTGTACACTTGGCTGCAACACCTGTTGACCCTGTGAGGGATCCCATACTAACATTCCAGGGTACTGACCCGTAACAGGTTGAGGGTACTGAGATCCATAACCAGATTGAGGGTAGGATTGATAATTGTAAGGTGCAGTTCCCATACTTGGAACATATGACTGACCTTGAGGCGGTTGATAACCTTGACTTGAGTATTGACCTTGAGGTTGATAACCTTGAGGTAAATACTGATACTGGGGTTGACCTTGACCTTGAGGTTGGTACCCTTGAGGTTGATAACTTTGGGGTTGATACCCTTGAGGTTGCCATCCTTGAGGTTGCCATCCTTGAGGTTGATATTGATACTGAGGTTGACCTTGGGGTACATATTGAGGTTGAGGTTGACCTTGAGGTAAGTATTGCACCATAGGTACATACTGACTTTGAGGTTGCCCCCCAGACACGATTTGTGTACCTTGAGGTTGCCCCCCAGGCGTTAACTGCGGTTGCCCCCCAGGCGGTAATTGGCCACCTTGAGGTTGGGAAACGGGAACTGAACCTGACATCATGTAAATGTCTCCTACACCCAATGGTATATTACCACTCTTTCCAGCAAATAACCCATGATCAATGGGTTGAGGAGATGCCCCCGCAAAGGTACCAGAAAGTGACTGATACCCAGTGGGAACAGAAGGACCGCTGTGTAAAAAAAATTCAGGACTTTGTGTAAACACGGACGACTGACCAGACATATTTACGGGAGTATGAATACCTCCGGGTGGAAAAGGAGTACGAGGTGTGGAAAAACCGACTGAGTTGTCTAAAAAATTAGTTAACGCAAGGTACCAAGAAGTACTTCTAGGAGGACTGTAAAAGATGGATTCACGCTCCCTTAGATCAATAGTAAGTTGACCTTCAAGGTGAGAGACACCTATATCTTCTTCTGGAGCAAGTTCTTCTATAGCAATCAAACCAGAAGGTAAATTTTCGGTGATAATTCTTTCTATTCTCGGTGAATCAGGGACACTAGAAGTTGGAGTAACAGGTTCGGAAATTTCAGGTTCTTCGCCTGTTTCACTGGCAGATGAAAAACTACCAGCAAGCTCGGAAACTGTAACAGTTTCGGGATTGTAACCTGTTTCTAAACTTTGGTAATCTTGATGGACTACCAAGGAAGATTCTCCTTCTTCAGGTGAACCTACTCTACTGTCACTAGGAGGAGTTACAAGGACCTTTAACCCTTCTAAATTACCCGGGTCGTCTTGAGGAGGGGATCCCCTAAGTCTACGGGATCTTCTCAACAATTCAGCCACAGAAACAACTTCAGGAGACTGGCCCCGAAGTCTACGGGACTGTCTCGGTAATTCCGCCACAATTAAAGATTTTTAACTACAACACACGAAAACAAAGTAAAAATTTCAAATCAAACCACCTAAAGTCTTCTACAGAAGCAAACAAATTTGAAGCACACGCCTAAATAATCTAGAGCGTCAAACCACACACAAACAGTAGTCTTCCGGACCAAAAGCGCTAGTTGGTGATTAGGCCCAACCTCGCAGGATTCAGTACAGAAATGGCAGGTGGAACAGTTACCCCGGCAACCTGCTTAATGAATAGACCGGCACAAGTTCCTCCACTTTAACCGTCTCGAAGTGAAGTGAACCCCCCGGAAAATCCAAGTGAGTATAACCGACGTCTGCTCCAGGTACAGTGGGACCTTCCCTCCACCGTCACCTCGGTAGAACCCTAAAGATTATGGTCACTAAAGTTACCAATCACAACAATTACACCTGGGGGAACAGTCTAAACTCCGACAGCACACAAGGGCAGAGTAGCAAGCTCCAATCCCCTTACCGGCTCCTTGACAACAATCCAAGGTTTACCGATAAGTGACCCATGGTTCCTCGACAATGGTTAATCTGAGGTTTACCGTTTGTAATACGTACTGTCTGGCGTCGTTCCCAACGAGGGAGGAATGATCCCCTCACTAGTTCGGACACGATCTCGTGCTTCTCCTTTAAGAGGAGCTTTCCCAGAGTGTAACTGAAACAATTGGATTTATTCTACTCAAGATAAACTATCTGTTTGGTTTTGTAGTCTTGGAGAGTTAAGTACTCACCTACTCCAAGACCGTACCCTAAGCTATGTTGGTGTTTCAGAGCCCTAGAAAAATAAAAATTACTAGATTGATTTTAATTTAAGCGTTACTTTTAAGGTTGTTTCTTAAGTCAAAAGGTGATGGAAGTGAAACCAGTGGTGTGTTGACTCGACTCGAAACCACTACAAAATGCACCTAGGATGATTTACCCACTACTTCACTTTTTCGATGAATTGCTTTAACTAAAAAGTTGAGAGAATGCAATCTTTATAAAAGCAACTTCTTAATTGAAGACAATCAAAGAAACAATTCGTTTGTCTTTTCCAAGCATAAAAAACATGACCGCTCTTTACATGCACGAAAAAACTCTTTTTCTCTTTCAAAAACAAAAAGCTACTTGAAACAAGACTTTTAAAGAAGATGTTTTTGTATTTTTCTTTTAATAAAGTAAATAAATCTAATATAACCAAAAATCAATCTTAACAAGCTATTAAAATCTATGAAAATGCACTCATAAGCAAACTAAAAGGTAAATTTACTCTAAGCAATCTTAACGAGGTCAAAACCAACAATGATTATTCTAAGGTGTTTTACTTGATCACAATCAAATCAAGGACTAGCTTATTGCAGAACCAAAAACTAGTCAAAACAAAACTCTAATCTTTTTGTTCTTTTGTAAAATGGAAATCAACACTTTATAAACAAGTAATTCGAAATTTTGACCCAAAACAACTTAAATGGCAAGCTGCTCACACAAGGAGACTTTTCGACAGGCCCGACTTCTAAGAAGGCTGACTAACCAGAGAGATCTAAGGCTGGACAACTTTCTACCGTCAAAGTCACTACAGGACCTATTGAAAAATCAAACCCTATGCCTAAACTTCGTTGAAATCCACTAAAACACTCAAAGCTCACAAAACAAGTCTAGGTGAAAATTCTTGACAGGGTACTAAAGGATCTGGGTAGAAAACACTAAGAAAAATCAAAATCTAAAAGCAATTAAAGCAAAAAATGGACTTTTCCTAAATTTTACAGGAAGACGCAGGCAACCCGTTATAACAGGTGCGGGCCCGCTCTGTGCAAACGGCAACAGCGCGTCCAAAGACGCACTGTGCAGTACTCAGAGGGTGCGTCCTTCTGGAAAAGTTGAGAAAAACCAAATCTAACTAAATCTAAAGCTAAGCCACCCAAATACTAATTCTCACAGTCAAAAACCAGAAAATAAAAGTGATTTTCACAGAGCAAAGTTCACACAAAGGAAAAGACTCTCTCATTAATGGATTCCCCAGCGGAGTCGCCAATTTGTCGTGGCGGAAAAAGTCGTTTGTGCGGACACAACTGACCTCCCTAGGAGTCTAAACTCTCTAGCGACAAACAAGACAAAATGGAGTGATCTTTCTCTAAATATACCTTTTAAAACATGAAAACTACAAGTGTTTAGGCTTACCTTATTCCAAAACGCGGTTGTTGTAGTCCGTCCTTGCCAATCCGGATGAGCTCCTCCTTCAAGTCAATTCCTGCAACCACAAACAATCAAACAATTACCAAGCACTTGCATTTCATATAATAAAACATATATTTAACATGCAGACCAAGGAACACATGAAATAACTCATTAACACAAGCTATTGAGAAAAATAAACCAGTTTGTATTAATAACGAAACAAAGAAACTCTTACAACCTGGCCTTGGTGTTGTGCAAGTTCCTCCCAAGGTCCATCAAGGGTTTTCCTCTACTTTGACAAAGCTCACCCACTTCCAAGTAGAATCAAGCAAAGACAATCTCTCCTCACAAGGTTCTAAATGGGAGTCCTAATTCCTGCGGCATTTACCCAAAGAAAATGTATAGCTCCAACCTACCCTCCCTCTGGCTCAATGTCTTTATTTATAGTGCTGTAAAGAGGTTATTCAGGTCCACCATCAATGGGATAATCCCCCTCTTTGGGTGGGATAGCTCCCTTATTGATGGGATAAGTTCCCCCTTAATAGAGATACATGAACCAACTGGAGGCGCATCCAAATCATCAAACCGACCTCTAGAAAGTTCTAGAAGTAACCACAAGTAACTTTTTTAAGATGAAACTCGCGCATTTTGCCTTTTACAGAAGGACGCACCTGTCCCTTAACATACAGAGCGTCCAAGGACGCACCTTTTGTGAACATGGTCAGCGTCCCCGCAGGTAAGGCTAGAGAGAACCTGCGACCCCAGAGATAAACATATTTTTGACAAGACTTTCTCTCTTCTTTGAGTTTGAGATGGATAGCAGAGGCATAAGACTTGCCTAAGAGGGTAGCATGACTGTTGATTTGAGCCATACTAACTGTAAGTGGTCATGGTGACATTTTTTAGTGTAACACCAACCAAACCCAAAACAAAACCCTAGAACTTCATACCTAGCCTAACACATTTCAAAACAAAGCTAAATCATAAAGAGAGAGCCCTCTCTAGATACAGATTGGCTAGATTCTGTATCTAAAAGATTGGTCTGTGGTTACCTCGGCCATATTCCCTTTCTTACAACTTTGGGGAATAACCTGAGTGATAACACCAGGGAACCATCAGATGGGTAAAATCTCACAATCAGTACCATAAGGAGAAACACAAAGTTTCAAAGCACAGTAGATGAGAGGGCATGGAAATTAGGGCATGGAGTCCTAAATCCAAGAAAGATAAAGACGTGGAGTCTTTTATATTTATGGCGCAGAGTCCTGAATATTTAAAAAGATCAATTCGTGGAATCTTAGATCTTTGGAGTAGATCAGGGTGCGAAGTCCTCAATATACTAAGACAAGGAGACGCATGAAATAGGGGTGCGGAATCCCTATTCTCCATAATGAAAATACCACTCATGGATGAATTTCATTAAATAAAATTTCATTCTCAAAATTCTGGAATGACTTTCTAAAAATAGAAAGTCATGTCCAGCGTCTCAAGCACGAATTTCCAAAAATAGTAAATCACTTTACATAAATTGGAAATCAAGTGGAGTTGAAGAAAAATGAATTAACTTATCATTAATCAATCCTAATAGTTCAATCTTGATTGAATCCTCAATATTATTAATATTATTATTATCTTATTATTAAGAAATTACAAGTCAATTTTGTCACCTCAATTAATTCACACATCTCCTTCATGACACTCATGGCTCTATGTAACTATCTCTCTCTCTTTCTCTCTCTCTTTTAAATAATTCATTATATTCTATTTTATGCACTTATCGAAGAATGGCATATTCCTTTTCACTCATTAAAAATATGTCATAAAGTATTCCTCTTATGCTCTTTTTAATGCATACCTTTCCTTAATGGCATATCTTACACTCCTCTAAATGGAATCCAATTCATTCACATTACTCATTCTTTATGGCAAGAATTGGTTGCTCCTCCTATATATGAGTCTCATGTATTCTCACTTGGGGATGAGGAGGCCAAGAGTGGAAGAGACTTGAGGAAAATAGTGAGAGGGAGAGATATGGAGAGTAACCATTTGCTTCCATAATAAATCTGAAATTATTGTTAAAATCCTAAGATCTCTAGCTGTTGAGGTTGGCCATGAGTGGTATTGAGAGGAAGTGAAAATTTGCTTCCTTAGTTTTCCTTGCAAATCTCTCTACTGTTGTCTTTTGGTACTGTTTGTGAGCTTTTGCAGCTCTGAGGTTCTGGGGGACAAGTTCTTCCTGGATATGGTTGGGAGGAAAATTGAGTGGTTCACAATGAGTTGGTAAGGATATTGGAGCTGGAGTATACTCTCATTGGAGCTAGAGCATACTCCCATTTTTTTGAGTTGTATAAATTCACTGCCAAGTATGTTGACAACATTATATTGTGTTTATTTTTGTAGTTGATTACATGGTTTTCCTTATTTGATTGTTGACTGAAGCTTAGATGTATATCAAATGCTACGCACTAAATGTTGAAGGAATTTTGCAATAATTGTAGTTTATTTTATGTAAGTTTTTTTTTGTACAGTTTCATTGCAAGTTGATTTACATCATGTTTTAATGGCTGAAGCATTCAAACTACCATGATTTTTATGAAAACAAGTTAATAGCATAAATCTAGTATTTTCTTCTCTTTTTACAGTTGTAGATAAGTTTGCACAGTATATGTTTGACAAAAGGGATAAATGAGATAATGTGAATTTATTTTGGGTTGTGGTTTTAAATAATCACATTTCTGGGCATTTCTGTTTCAATTTATTTCAACTTTAGAGGGTATCTATACCTTATGGCCATGTCGCCCCAACTTTGATTTCAAAAAACAGAGTTTCAGAATCCAGTTTTCTAATCTTCTATATTTTACAGATTTGTTGTTGCTGCCTAATGGTTTGTCTTGTTGCTTTTTTTGTAGCTGTGATTTACCTAGTAATCTCTTTTTATGAAACCAGTGCGTTATATAAACTTGGAATTATTATTTTAAAGTATCAATGGTTAATACATTAATAGTTTAATAAATTTGTGACTGCTTGTTTGATAGTTTAATACCTAGCAGCTTGTTTTGTGACTGCTAACCATTCTTCAAATTTCCCGGTGGCTGTAGCTACATTGCTGCGAGATATTTGTAAAAATTATTAAATATTTATAGTCATTATGTGCCTAATTTTTGTATATGCAACAATCTAGATGGATGACAGTTCTACTTATGTATTAGGTTCACTTCTTGACATTACTGACAAAGAAAAAGAAATTATGTAATCTTAGATTCATGTTAGTTAATTTTGGTGAAATCGCCTTAAGGGTTATGATTGTAAGTGTTTGACAAAATGCCTCAATGGTTGTACATTTCATTCTTGCAAACTATTTGACATAATGCTTCAATGGTTGTAGCTAATTACATCTACGAGTTGTCTATCAAAATGACTAAGTAAATTTAGGATTTGCAACCAAGGTGTTTCTGGAAATATCTCAACGAATAAGCATGATGATTCCATTGAATTAAAAATCCATGGAAGGAAAATTGGTTAGGTAAAATGTTGTAATTGTTAGCTCACATATGAATTCATAATAATTGGGAACCACTCCTTTAAAATTTGAATTATCTTGTTTTTCTTCCCTTTGTTTTACCAAAGAATTCATAGGCATATTATCTAGAACAAAATCAAATTAGTCACTCTTAAACACTCATAATTGCAATAGAATGAACAATTAGATTATTGGAAATTGTGGTTTGTAAATATTGATATTATTTATCCCACTAAAGACTCTATCATTTAAATGTGATTTTAAGACTTATGGTTGTAAGTTTTGGATCTTCAGAAACCATGACCTGGTAACCTTAATGAGAAGTTTAATATTACCATGGCTTAGTTAGTTAATAGAAATTAGTATGTAGTGTAAAGAATACCAATAAAAACAAAAAAAAATAAAAATATAGATATGTAACCTTGCATTAACTTTTTAAACTTAAATTGCATTTTGAGTCAGCTTTAGTATAATACTGATGGTTGGTAAGATGGGACCTTACTATTATGGTATCAGAGCCAAGTTAAAACTCTAGGACCTAGGGCTTGCCTACTAATATTTCTTTACTTACCTAAATTTTTCCTTGGCCAGGTTAAGTAATCATGGAGAGAACATCAAGGAGGAGGAAGTAAGTCTCATCTCCACCTCCCCAAGATAAATAATCTAAGCAAATATCCATTAGGGAAGTAATGGATATGATGTTATCTTTCCAAAAGATGACTGAAGTCTTGATTAGTAGGGTTGGGGGAAATCCTTCAGTGCCTGGTTCTTCATCTCAATTAGAGAGGCAAGAAATACCATCTGATGGAGATGTATATAGAGAGTTGGAAAAAGTTAAGCTTCCTATCTTTAAGGGTACCACAAAAGGGGAGGTAGCAAAAGCTTGGTTGGAAAATATGCGGCTATGTTTTGAGTTGCGGAATTATTCTAGCAACCAAAAGGCAAAGTTGGCTATATACCAACTTAAGGAGAGTGCACTATTATGGTGGAGGAACTTAGAATCCCAATTGGGATACTCCATGTCTACCGTGACATGAGAACAATTTGAAGAGGAATTTTGAGCAAAGTACCTTTCTGTTGAATACTTGGAGAGGAAATTGAATGAGTTACATGATCTTAAGCAAGGAACTAATACAATCCTTGAATATGAAGCATGATTCATGGAGTTGCTTAGATATGCTACCCATCTAAATACTAAAGCCCTCAAGGTAAACAAGTTTTTGTATGGATTGAATCCTATTATAAAGGAAAAGGTGCGCATTTTGAGGCCTACTACATTGCATGAGGTAGTGCAACAAGAAATTATAGCCGAGGAAGAATTATTGGGGAACAAAGGGGGGGATAAAACCCCAAATCTATCATTCCATGGGAAACCTCCTCGAAGGGGAGGACAATATGTAAGACATAAGTCAGGTGGTTCACATCATCAGGGATTTCAAAAGAATCATACTTTTAAGAACCAAAGAAATAACCCAAGGCAACATCTTCAATAAAGTAATGCTCGCACTCAAGAATCACCTAGTAAAAGGGTCAAATTTATGAAAACTGCTCCCACTAATGGATGTTGGACTTGTGGAGGACCTCATTATGAGCAGATTGCCTTGAAAAGAAGACTGAAGCGCAATCAGAGCAGGAACAAGCCACTGTTAGAGATATGGGCAGAGCCCATAGGATTCATGCATTTGTGCAAAATCGTCAGGTTGAGAATCAGTCTACAGTGCTTGAAACATTAGGTAAGCTAAATGGTATGGTTGTTACTATTTTGATTGATCCTGTCGCAACTGAAAGTTTTATTTCTCCTAATGCTTTATTGAAATGTAAATTGGTGGCGATAGAGCAAAATGATTTTGATCAGGTTCAGATGGCCTCAGGGCGATCTCAAAAGGTTGAATGCTTAGTGCAAGAGTGCCTTCTAGACTTGGGAGTGTGTGTCACAGATGTGAATCTTTATGTGACGCCACTTGGTCACTATGATGTAATAATTGGGATGGACTGGCTTGAAGCCCACTAGGCTGTGCTTAGTTTTCAAAGCAAAACACTTCATTTTTTGAGTGATGAGGGCTAATCTATGGTTATCCATGGGGAAAGGAGACATTTTCTTTAAGTCTTATCTCATTCTTGCAGATGAAGAGAAGCCATAGGAAACGATGTCAAATGTATGTTGTAATGACTTTAAATGAGGGAGATCTTTCATCCTTTGAACAATATCCTTTCCTTTCATAATTATCTGATGTCTTTCCAGAGGAGTTGCCTGGTTGGCCTCCAAAGCGGGAGATTGACTTCTCCATAGAGCTAAAGCCTGGTACCGAACCTATATCCAAAGCTCCCTACCGAATGTCTATTGTTGACATTCATGAGTTGCAGGTGCAACTTCAAGAGTTATTGGACAAGGGTATGATTAGACCTAGTGTTTCACCTTGGGGAACTCTAGTGATATTTGTAAAGAAGAAGGATGAATCCCTTCAGCTCTGTGTTGACTACAGGCAATTGAATCAAGTAACTATTAGAAATCAATATCCTTTGCCTCGCATTGATGATCTATTTGATCAAATGAAGGGAGCCACTGTATTCTCCAAGATCAATCTTCGATCTGGATATCATCAGCTCAGAGTTAAAGAAGAGGATATTTCCAAAACTGCTTTTCGAACTCGTTTTGGTCATTATGAGTTTGTGGTTGTTCCTTTTGGGTTATCTAATGCCCCAGGAGTGTTTATGAGTCTGATGAATGGTGTATTTAGGAATTACTTAGACAAATTTGTACAAGTGTTCCTCGATGACATCCTAATCTATTCAAAGTCCCCAGAAGAGCATGAGAAACACTTGAGATTGGTGTTACAATGCTTAAGAGAAAATAAACTTTATGCAAAAATGTCCAAATGTTCTTTTTTCCAATCAAAAATCCATTATCTTGGACACATTATCTCCAGTGAAGGCATTGTTGTTGACTCAGCAAAGATCGATGCAATTTCAGAATGGCCAACACCCTCTAATGTGCATGAAGTGCGTAGCTTCATGGGTATGGCAGGATACTATCGGAGATTTGTGGAGGGGTTTTCAAAAATAGCTAGCCCTATCACTTCATTGCTTAGGAAGGGAGTACGATTTAATTGGACAAATGAGTGTGAGCAAGAATTTTCCAAGCTCAAACAATGTTTGACTACAGCTCCAATACTTAAGGTTCCAGATATGGATAGACCATTCATAGTATGTACCGATGCGTCAAAAGATGGATTGGGTGCAGTATTATCACAAGATGGTCAGAACTCCTAAGTGAATATGATTTTGACATAACTTACATCAAGGGTACATTGAACAAAGTAGTCGATGCACTCAGTCAAAGACCACGAATATTTTTCAGTAATTCCATTGAAGATTGATTTACAAGAGCGCATCTTGAGGGCACAAGATGTAGATGAATGGTGCAAGGAAGTTAAAGTTTCTCTTTCTGTGGGGGGGGCTAAGAAAAACAAGGTAGAAGGGTATTCTTGTGATGATGACGATATGTTGAGATTCATACAAAAGATTGTAGTTCCAGATCAAGATGGGCTTCGTGAGTTCATTTTGAAAGAACCTCACCGTGCAACATATATGGCTCACCCGAGAGTACAGAAGATGTATGCTGATTTAAAGAAAATTTTCTGTTGGACAGGCATGAAGAAGGATGTAGCAAATTTTGTGGCAAAATTTTTGGAATGTCAGCTAATTAAAGCAAAACATGGTCACCCAGCAGGATTATTGCAGTTGCATAACATTCTTGAGTCCAAATGGGAAGAAATATCTATGGACTTTATTGTTGAATTACCTGAAACAACCAAAAGGAATAACTCCATTTTGGCGGTGGTAGATAAACTTACTAAGAGTGCCCATTTTATACCGGTTATGGATACTTACAAATCATCTGAAATAGCACAAGTATTTATTAAGGAGGTGGTTAGACTTCATGGTTTTCCTAAGAAAATAATATCAGATAGGGCCTCTATATTTACAGGAAGATTTTAGACTAGTTTCTAGGGAGCCCTTCAAACACAATTAAATTTCAGTATAGCTTATCAGTCGGAGACTGATGGCCAAACTGAAAGAGTAAATCAAGTGTTAAAGGACATGCTTAGAATGTACGTAATGGATCAACAATCTAAGTGGGAAGATTATCTTCCTCTAGTGGAGTTTGCTTACAATAACAGTTATCACCGCTCCCTTCATATGGCACCTTATGAGTTATTGTATGGAAGACCATGTAGAACACCTTTAAGTTGGGATAGATTAGAGGACAAAATCTCGATAGGTCCTAAAACGCTTCAAGAAATGGAAGAACAAGTGTGTCGTATAAGGCAAATATTAAAGGAGGCACAAGATAGATAGAAAAGCTATGTTGATATGCATAGAGTGGATTGTAGTTTTAAAGAAGGTGAATTTGTTTTTCTTCAAGTAAAACCTCAGAAAATCTCTATTAGGTTTGGGAAAGGATCTAAGCTCTCTCCTTGATTTGTTGGGCCTTTTGAGATCATTGAAAGGGTTAGACCTGTGGCATATCGTCTTGCTTTACCACCAGATTTTCATCGTATGCATGATGTATTTCAGATTTCGGTACTACGTAAGTATGTTCATGATCCTTCTCACATTTTAGATTGGCATCAATTACAGGTAACGGACAAAGGGAATCTTAAGGCAGAGCTAGTTTACATTTTGGACCATTACACTCAACAACTCAGACATCGCATGGTGGACCAAGTAAAGGTCCAATGGGACCCGTACAGTCCTAGTTCCGCCACTTGGGAAGATGCATCTTCTATGTGTCTTGAGTTTCCTTTTTTGTTTAGTTAAACTTCGGGCCAAGTTTACTCCAAGAGGGGGAGTATGTAGTGTCCTATTTTTCTAGTATAGTTTTGTCACTCCTATCAAGGGTTATATATATATGATAGGTTGATCACTTGATTGAGGAATAATGTCTTACATACATAGTTATATTTCCTTTTATGTTTATGTATGACGGATTGATTACTGCATTGGGGAACAATGTTTTATATAGTTATATTTCCTCTTATATGTGGCGTCATTGATTACCTGTATTAGATGGTTTTGATTAAGTAAAATGTTATACATATGTTTTTCTATTTGTATCTGATTTATGAAGCAGGTGTATGACATGGATGATGATCCAACATTGAGACACATATACCCATGGATTCTCATGGTTATGCGGAATAGATTGTTAAGTATGATTTATGGATGATACATGATTTGTGTGATTATATATGTCTAATATTGTACTAAGCAGGATGTGGTAGAGTACCTGGTCATTTTCCAACAAGGATGTTCAATTATGAATGACTGTGGAAGTCATTTATTCAAAATGACTGTGGAAATCATGCATCATTCTTGATAAAATGTGATTAAGTTAATTTCATTATGAAAATCATTCGATTCCTTTGATCTATGAGATTGTAATGTGTGCAGGTCTTTGAACAAGGCCTTACCTAGGAACCATCAGATGGGTAAAAGCTCACAATCAGTACCATAAGGAGAAACACAAACTTTCAATACACAGTAGATGAGAGGGCATGGAGTCCTAAATCCAAGAAAGATAAAGACGTGGAGTCTTGTATATTTAGGGCGTGGAGTCCTGAATATTTAAAAAGATCAAGTTGTGGAATCTTAGATCTTTGGAGTAGATCAGGGTGCGGAGTCCTCAATCTACTAAGGCAGAGAGACGCATGAAATAGGGGTGCGGAATCCCTATTCTCCAGAATGAAAATACCACTCATGGATGAATTTCCTTAAATAAAATTTCATTCTCACAATTCTGGAATGACTTTCTAAAAATAGAAAGTCATGTCCAACATCTCAAGCACGACTTTCCAAAAATAGTAAATCACTTTACATAAATTGGTAATCAAGTGGAGTTGAAGAAAAACGAATTAACTTATCATTAATCAATCCTAATAGTTCAATCTTGATTGAATCCTCAATATTATTAATATTATTATTATCTTATTATTAAAAAGGAATTACAAGTCAATTTTATCTCCTCAATTAATTCACACATCTCCTTCATGACTCTCATGGCTCTCTCTCTCTCTCTTAAGTAATTCATTATACTCTATTTTATGCACTCATCAAAGAATGGCATATTCATTTTCACTCATTAAAAATATGTCATAAAATATTCTGCTTAAGCTCTCTTTAGTGCATACCTCTCCTTAATGGCATAAGTTACACTCCTCTAAATGGAATCCAATGCATTCACATTACTCTTCCTTTATGACAAGAATTGGTTGCTCCTCCTATATATGAGTCTCATGTATTCTCACTTGGGGATGAGGAGGCCAAGAGTGGAAGATACTTGAGGAAAATAGTGAGACGGAGAGATATGGAGAGTAGCCATTTGCTTCCATAATAAATCTGAAATTTTTGTTAAAATCCTAAGATCTTTTGCTATTGAGGTTGGCCATGAGTGGTATTGAGAGGAAGTGAAAATTTGCTTCCTTAGTTTGCCTTGCGAATCTCTCTACTGTTGTCTTTTGGTACTATTTGTGAGCTATTGTAGCTCGAGAGTTCTAGGGGGACAAGCTCTTCCTAGATATGGTTGGGAGGAAAACTGGGTGGTTCACAATGAGTTGGTAAGGATATTGGAGCTGGAGCATACTCTCATTGGAGCTAGAGCATACTTCCATTTTTTTTTAGTTGTATAAATTCACTGCTAGGTATGTTGACAACATTATATTCTGCTAATTTGACGGTTATACTTGTAACCTACACAAAAACTTTGAATAAACGAGACAACTAGAAACGCTCTGATGCGAATTACTGCCCATCGCAGCCAAACCCTAGCCAGCAGCCGCCCCTGACTGCTCTCACTGTTACAGCCGCCGCACCTCTGCTGGTCGATAGCAATGGAAATGGCGGTAGGAGGGGAAAGCTCTGCTTCCCCTCCAAAAAACTCCACAAATTCTGACAATACCCAGTACGCACAGCCTCTGCACCCTTCTGGCGCAGGCCCAGACGCAGGTCAAGACGGACATCGGAAGACTGAGGCAAGGATACATACGGTCCCGACAGAAGAAGACGATGCTGACAAAGAGATCCACGATAAAGCTAAGGCGACTCAGCCAAAGGCAACCTCAGCCACTTGTATCCCAAAAGCTGCTGAACCCATCAAGGTTGACCTGCCCAGCCACCGCATCAATGGTGAAATCCAGTACATGCAAGATCATGCACTCATCGGAAAGTTTCTAGGCTTCTGGCCTACGGAAAAAGCCTTACAAGGTTGGATAGCTTCAAAATGGAAGCCCAAAGGACAAATAACTCTGCAACTAGGACCAAAGGGCTTTTTTACAGCAATCTTTCACTGTGTGGAGGACAGAGTGCGGATATTCGAAGGAGGTCCGTACTTCTTCAACTCTTCAGGCCTCTATCTCACAGAATGGAAGCCCAGATTCAATCCCGACAAGGAAGATTTCAGCTGGGCATCGGTCTGGATCAGGATGTACTCCCTCCCAGCGGAGTACTGGAAAGAAGAAACGTTGGCAGATATAGGCAACAAACTTGGCACCTTCATCCGAGTCGCGGCTGAGACAAAAACTCGCAAATATACCTCATACGCCCGGATCTGCGTCCAGATGCATCTGACCAAAGCTCTCGCTGATACGGTAAAACTCTATCACGATGATTATGAATGGACACAACCTTTAGATTATGAGCACATTCCCTTCCGCTGTCGTAAGTGTCATGAGCACGGCCACCTCTTCCGTGACTGTCCATTAAATTCCCAGTCCAAAGCAGTTGCTGCTGTCTCTGATAAAGACTCTGAAGGTTTTATCAAAATCCCCAACCGTCGTAGGCATGCCAAAAAGAGTCAGCCAGTTATGGAAAACACTCTCAAAGCGGACCACCAGAACAAATTCTTTGTTCTTGCAACGCATGACAAACAAGATCATCCCAGTTCTGAACCCCCACTCAACCCCTCTTCGCCCTCTTCCTCCCTCCTTCACTCAGACCCCTTGCAGCCCTCTGACCCTGTTCCAACGAATCCCACTCCAAACCCTTCTTTGGAGAAAGGTAAATCGGTATCAAGTCTCAGTCCCTTCTCTTTCTCTCAAGAGAAGCCCTCAGTGGATAATAAGCAGCAAGACTATGATATGGAAACCGATGCTACTCTGGCTCTCAGTCTTCAGCAAGAAGCGGATGAGGAAGTACTAGGAGAAACCACTGTTATGGAAGAAGATCAGGCGGATGTCAATATAGATGGATTAGACATCTTCACACTTGAAACGGCATGCAAACAGAAAGAATACAACTCTATTCAACCCTGGCAAATAGACAAGCTGGAAGGAGTCTTAGCCAAGGCGCAGCATAATAAAAGCCTAGGCATACAGGGAGGCAGCCTTTGGGATGGAAAAAAGGTACTCAAGGATCTCAAGAAAAGGGGAAGAAAGACAGACCTACAGCGTACCATAGCAATAGGTGAACTACTTATGGAATCGGGGCGATTCCCTAAGTTGACAAAGTTCTACAAACCCAAATCACAGTTTACATGAAGTTAATATCCTGGAATGTGAGAGGACTCAACAGCCCCTCAAAACACAGAATGATCAAAAACTTGATTCAACAAGAAAAACCAACCATAGTTTTTCTGCAAGAAACCAAAAGCAGCACTGATGCTATTGAACGAATTCGTGGCAAAGTCTGGGCAGGAAGCAGGGCCATCTCTGTAGACGCCTCCGGAGCCTCAGGTGGTTTAGCTATTTTATGGAACCCACAGATCATCACACTATATGACTTCCACGCCACCCTCCATCTCATTCAAGCCTCCTTCCACCTCGTTGGCACTGGAATCCATGGTCATCTCACAAATGTATACTTTCCTCAAATAATTCAGCAAAAACTAGAACTGCTGGAAACGATCTCTATCCTCAATGAAAACAGGCAATTCCCGCTATGGATTGGGGGCGGCGACTTCAACATAATAACTTCCATGGCAGAGAAGCAGGGAGGCAGAATCAGGCTCGACAGTGACAGTGAAGGCCTCAAAGAATTCATTCAAAACAATCAACTTATGGACATACCTACCTCCAATGGAATTTTCACCTGGACAAACAAGCGACGAGGTATTCATCACATTGCCTCCAGGCTTGACAGATTCCTTCTCTCTGACAATGCAATCCATCTGGGAGGGGATTTCAATGCTTCCATCATCCCCCAAAGCGGTTCTGATCACTGGCCAATTTTGCTACAATGGACCAGACCAGGTAACCGATGCAACAGACCCTTCAGATTCGAAGCATTCTGGCTAACAAATACCACTTTCAAGACGGTAGTCAGCGATGCATGGGCAGCTTACATTCCGCCAGAGGGAGCCAAAATGTATCAATTCCAACAAAAGCTGAAAAATCTGAAATATGTCCTCAAAGTGTGGAATCGCACAAGTTTTGGCAACATTCAGGAGAAGCGCTCACAATTGGAACAGCAAATGCGCAAGCTCCAACAAAATCTCATTCTTCAAGGCAGAACAGAAGAACAAGCACAACAGGAACAGGTACTTTGGAACCAAATCGAGGAACGCAGGAAGCAAGAAGAAATACTCTGGCGGCAAAAATCGAGAATCAACTGGCTCAAAGAGGGGGAGAAGAATACAAAATTCTTCCATAAGGCCACCATTCAAAGGCGAATGCACAATAATATCGCGTTCATCAACAACCAACAAGGTGAAAGAATTGAGGAACATGAGGACATGGAAAAGGAATTCACAGGGTATTTCAAGGAAATTTTAACGGAACCCATTGAGAACAGGGATGCAGCAATTAGAGCCATCACGCAGCATATTCCAAGCATCATAACTGAGGATCACAACAACAGATTACTCCAGCCCACGACCCTGCAAGAAGTTGAAGAAGCCATGGCTCAACTCAAAGACGGAAAAGCGCCTGGTCCTGATGGCTTTACAGCCAATTTCTTCCACGAATTCTGGGACCTCATCAAAAATGAAGTTTGGGACCTTGTTGAAGAATCTAGAAGTATGCACTGGATCCTCCCGGCCCTCAATACCACCTTCCTAGCTCTGGTTCCCAAAGGCGAAGAACCCAACAGGCCGGAAAACTTCAGACCAATCGCATTATGCAATGTCATATACAAGCTAATCTCAAAGGTCATTGCAAATAGGCTCAAACCTCTCCTACCCTTGCTTATATCTCCGGAACAAACAGGATATGTGGAAGGACGGCAGATCATGGATGGAATCATACTATCAAATGAGGTTATACACTCTTTAAAGATTCTTAAGAAACCAGGTATGATTCTAAAACTCGACCTCTCCAAAGCTTTTGATAAGCTTAGTTGGAATTTTATTCATAAAATGCTTTTAGCCTTTGGCTTCAGTGCAACATGGACCAGGTGGATTATGAATCTCATTACCTCTCCCAGCTTCTCTGTTCTTTTGAATGGCTCTCCCTCTTCCCCCTTTCGACCCTCCCGCGGCATTAGACAAGGGGATCCTCTCTCTCCTTTTCTCTTTGTTCTAATGGCAGAGGGTCTCAGCAGACTTCTCAAATCAGCTATTGCCTCTCAAGAGCTTAAAGGTATTTCTATCCATGGTCTCAATCCGCTGTCCCATCAGCAGTTCGTGGACGACACCATGTTATTTGGTCATCCATCCTCGAAAGAAGCCTCTGTGTTTAAATCTCTCCTCTCCCTTTACTCTGATGCCTCCGGCACCTCCATCAATGCCTCGAAGTCGCAACTCTTCTTTTTCAACACCCCCCCCCTCCACGCAAAGGAATATTGCCAGAATCCTGGGATTCACCATTTCCCATCTGCCATCTAAATACCTTGGAGCACCCCTCTCAGACTCAGCTATTAAACACGCTTCATGGCGGTCTCTCCTTGATAGGCTGGAATCAAAACTCTCTTCGTGGACCTTTCGTGCTCTCAACATGGCAGGCAGATTGGTCCTGATCAAGTCTGTCCTTCAAGCTATGCCGCTGTACCTCTTCTCCACATTGGCAGCTCCAAAATGGGTCCTTAAAGCCATTCGTAACCTTCAGCGCAACTTCCTATGGGGCTCCACTGGCAGAAATCGAAAATGGGCTCTCGTTAATTGGAAAGAAGTGTGCAAATTCAAAACAGAGGGCGGACTAGGGCTTCGAGATCCACTTCAAAGTAACAACACTATGGGAGCCCGAATGTGGTGGAACTGGATCTCCAAGCCTCATTCACCTTGGGCACGCTTATGGCAAGCAAAATATGCTCTGGGAAGTCAATGGCACGATCTCATCAGAATTAACTCCATCGCCCAAGGCTCACCAATCTGGAATGCTGCAAAGATACACAGCCGCTTCATTCAGGAACACAGTTTCTGGGAAATCCACTCCGGCACGTCAGCTAAGTTCTGGGAGGATTCGTGGCAGCAGCTCCCCAAACTGGCAAATCTATTCCAAATGCCACTCTGGCAATCTTATATGCAGCAAGAAAACCTCATTCAGGTTCATCAGTTCTGGCAACAAACGCAGCATCAAGGGTACCAACTATGGAGACCCGCAAACAGCTGGCAAAGGGACTGGGAAGGTGAAACATACTCAGAATTGGATCAGGAACTCTCTCAACGCAGAATCCGCCACTCCAACCAGCAGGATAAGCTCAGATGGGGTCACAAGCACAAAGGCACATTCACCACTAAAGAAGCACATCAGCTGCGCTATTCAGACACCCAAGGGGATCAAGACCAAATTTGGGCACGAGTCTGGCTTCCAGGGCTATGGCCTAAAATTTCAACCTTCTTATGGCTGCTCAGTAAAAAGCGCATTCTTACTTGGGATAATTTGATAAAACGGGGATTCATTGGGCCTTCTAGATGCCCGAATTGCAATCTTCACGCTGAGACAATCAGCCATTTAATGGAGACCTGTCCGTTAGCAAAGCAACTTTGGGAGAAAGTGGAGAAATGCAATAAAAGAACAGCACCAAGAGGCGAGGATGTAACGGAAAATATTAGGAACTGGGACAAGAACCCATTCAAAAGCCAACTTCTCAATACCTTATGGGGTCTAATTCCAGGTTTTCTGTACTGGCTTCTCTGGAAAGAGCGCAACTCTCGAATCTTCAACAACACCTCCCGGACAACAGACGCTCTGTGGCTTATCTACAAAAGAAATATCCAGGAAACCTTAGCCATAAGAACCTGGTATGACACTGACATGCCAGAAGCGCAACAAGAGAGGGATATTTTTAAAGAATGGAATCTTGACCTTTCAGCCTTTGCAAAGGTCATTACCCGTCCCCCTCGCAGCTCCACCTCCCCGTCCTCCTGGTCCCCACCAGCTTTCAACTCTTTCAAGCTCAATTTTGATGGGGCAGCGAAGGGTAATCCCGGTCCGGCAGGATTCGGAGGAATCATCAGAAGTCATACAGGAGCACTTATGCATATCTATTATGGCTCTCTAGGCAAAGACACCAACAATGTAGCGGAGATGGAAGGACTTTGGCAAGGGATCTGTTTAGCAGAGCAACAACACTTCTTCCCTCTTGAGGTGGAAGGTGACTCTCTCATCCTAATCACTGCAGCCAAGAAAATTCAAGCAGGGGCGACAGCGGTCAAAGTAGCAACCAGCTGGAGACTTCTAAGCAGGTTGGAATCCTTGGAAGCGAAGCTTAAGAATCCACATAGCATAACCTTTCAGCATGTGCGAAGAACAGCAAATCAGGTAGCCGACAGAATGGCTAACCAAGGTGTTTCTCAGACTTCACCATACTTTTCTGGCTCCCTGGACATAGTTGAAGATGAACAACTCAAAAAAGACTGCATCGCCTTGGTGCAAAAGGATCTCTCCCTCCCGGATGCGGGTGGTTATTAGATACAGAGGGTTTGTGGCTCGTCAGAAGGGCATGTGTCCGCCCGGACGAGCCACGTACACCAGGAGGACTCGCACTAGTTGTCACAGCACGCAGCATTTAAGAATGAAGGTTATGGCTCATGGCAGAAGCGTCCCTTCGGCATTAACTGCACGCCTTGGTAACGGGAACATGGCGCTTCAAAGCCACAGGTTCTCGGACATTCTCCCGCAATTCGCGTTTGCTCCTGCTCTGGTCTTGAGGGAGGTGGCGGTGGCTCACTGTATTGGCTCCTATTCGGGTTCTGAGAGCGACTGTGGAGGTTCAGAGGCCTTCAATTCGAGCAATTCGGGGGCATACCCGCAGTCTGGTATAGAGATTGGGAGCTTGGCGGTGGTGCATACCTACTACCCGCAGTCTGGTTTAAGGATTGGGAGTCTGGTTCTGAGGGAAGCTACGCGTGAGCATACCTGCTACCCGCCCAATTCAAGCATGCAGCGAGAACGCCAACGAGGAATCAGTAGGCGTGGAAGTTATAGTGGCAGGGCCTCGTCTCAGAGGCATGCCCCCTCTCCCTCCTCCTCAATTGAAGTTTCTTCTGAGCGCAGACGAACCAGGGGAAGGCCTCCGGGCAGAGGAAGAGCGGCGGAATTCCAAGAACGGATGGAATGTGGGCACTCTGAGCACCCAATGGTAAGATACCGCATTCCATGTACATTGTCTAATTCCACTTTCTTTGTAACGGTTTCGGTGGAGCACTGCAGCAATCCTTGGGGTCAAGATGAGGCTCCTCGTGCCAGCCCTCCGCGGATTCCTGGGTTGGCACCCACAGTTGATATGCAACTTCCCGCCATTGACATACTGCGCCCTGTTCAAGACAGCCTCTCCCCAGATCCTGGAGCAGGCCCAAGTGAACCTGTGCAGCGCAACGTTCACACCGAACAGGACATCCACCAGCCTCCCCGTTGCAAGATGGAGGACGACCCGCACACCACTGATGATGAATAGTACGCCCAGCATTTTGCTTCAGGTTTCTAAGCAAGGAATTTTCTCATTGTCTGCTCCCACCGCTATCTTATATGTGTCTGCACTATGTCATTTTGTACCTCTGTTCTTCTCTGTTACAGTGTCGGCTATCTATAGTTGTTTCAGACTCCATGTGTTTCAGTCTCAGCTAAATATGTATGTCGGTCTCATGAATGTCGATCTGGTTCATGTATCAGTCTTTTGTAATCCTGGAAATGAATATTCCTGAGTCTACTGTCAGTCCTACGACAGGAATTACAGGGCCTCGGCTCTGTTGTAATACTGCTGATGTAATTTTGCTTTTGCTGTAATATAATAGCTCAGTCTTATTTAGAAAAAAAAAAAACATTATATTCTGTTACTTTTTGTAGTTCATTACATGGTTTTGCTTATTTGATTGTTGACTGAAGCTTAGATGTATATCAAATGCTGCACACTAAATGTTGACGGAATTTTGCAATAATTGTAGTTTATTGTAAGTTTTTTTTTGTACAGTTTCATTGCAAGTTGATTTACATCATGTCTTAATGGTTGAAGCATTCAGGCTGCCATGATGTTTATGAAAACATGTTAATAGCATAAATTTGGTCTTTTCTTCTCATTTTACAGATGTAGATAAGTTTGCACAGTATATGTTTGACAAAAGGGATAAATGAGATAGTGTGAATTTGTTTTGGGTTGTGGTTTTAAATAAACGCATTTCTAGGCATTTATGTTTCGATTTATTTCAACTTCAGGGGTATCTATACCTTATGGCCATGTCACCCCAACTTTGATTTCAAAAAACGGAGTTTTAGAATCTTGTTTTGTAATATTCTATATTTTATAGATTTGTTGCTGCTGCATGGTAGTTTGTCTTGTTGCTTTTTTTTAGCTGTGATTTACCTGGTAATCTCTTTTTATGAAACTAGTCTGCTATATAAACTTGGAATTATTATTTTAAAGTATCAATGGTTAATACATTGATAGTTTAATAAACTTGTGACTGCTTGTTTGATAGTTTAATAGCTAGCAGCTTGTTTTGTGACTGCTAACCATTGTTCAAATTTCCCAATGGCTGTAGCTACATTGCTGCGAGCTATTTGTAAAAATTCTTAAATATTTATAGTCATTATGTGCTTCATTTTTGTATATGCAGTAATCTAGATGGATGACAGTTCTACTTATGTATTAGGTTCACTTCTTGGCATTACTGACAAAGAAAAAGAAACTATGTAATCTTAGATTCATGTTAGTTAATTTTGGTGAAATCGTCTCAAGGGTTATCGCTGTAAGTGTTTGACAAAATGCCTCAATGGTTGTACATTTCATTCTTGCAAACTGTTCGACATAATACTTCAATGGTTGTAGCTAATTACATCTACGAATTGTCTATCAAAACGACTAAGTAAATTTAGGATTTGCAACCAAAGTGTTTGTGAGGACCAGTTCCATACTATATATTTATTTATTTATTTTATTTTATTTTTTAATAAATCACAGCAAAATACAACCAGAAGAGAAACACATTGGGAATTCAAATTTATTCAGCACTGTCTAACACATTCCTGAAATTCATTTTAGGAAACATATCATAAAATTTACATACATTTAACTAAGACCATAAAGCAATCATACAAAATAATATTGAAACACATGTACTATTCACCAGAAGACGAGACTTCGCTTGCTTTGTTGTTACTGGTATTCCCTTGTTGCCAGTCACCTCCAAGAGTGAATGACGACGTACTTGATCCGAATGCGATGACCCACCAGTTAACCTCCCAGCCTACTCCTTGGGTACTCTTCTTCCCCACGGACCCCCAAGCTGCAATGGGGTTGTACAATGGAGGAATGCACTAGCTGGTAGAGGAGAGCACTCCTGGCTCAAGAGTCCTCTCTTTAAAATCCTCCACCTCACCAAACTCACTATAGTTTCATAATCACTGCTCTAACATCATCTCATCCATCCAACAATAAGGTTCCCAAAAAGTCCCTTCTCCCATGGCTTGCCCCTTCTTTTATAGGAGTTCTCATAGGTGACACTTGGTATGTCATGCATAATTAATTATTTTTTATAATTCAATAGCTTGATTATTCACCCACCCATGTGTCACCCTCTCATCAAGGGTCTCCCAAAATTATTTACTTAAATTTTAATTGAAAACTAATATTTTCCTCACCTCAACAAGATTCCTATTTCTTCTCCTAGTTGCCTCTTGTTCCCCCTTTTTATTCTTTAATTTGTTTTCATTACTAAAGTCAATTAATGAGTCAAGATTTGATCCCCTATCTACTCCCTAATTTAACTCAAGTTATCTCTTAGATGGGTATTCTTGTGTTGGTTGTTGCCACATGGAGGTTCTCTACATTTCTCTAAATTTAATTTATTATTCTTAGTTTAATTCACCTTCCTCTTCTCTTAATTAGGTTTAACTAGTTTAGGATTAATCTTTATCCTTACAATTATGTCCCTATTTCCTCTTTTACCTAATTAAACTACATAATCTACCTAATATTTTCCAACATGGGAAGGGTAGAGTTTTTAAGGTAATCTATTTTATTTCTTCCTATGATCCTCTTAACCCAATTTTATTTTTGATTTAATTACCTCGGTTTCTAACATCATTTACCCTTGAAGTAAATTTACTTAGTTTTCATTTTTTGATTATATTTATCAATTAATTTATTTTTAATGATTCCAAGGGTGCCAAGTTTGGTCGTGCACTTCAAGAACTTCCCTTGCAGTTCCAAGGGTGCCACCCATAATAGTTTATTTTTTATTCCAAGGGTGCCAAGTTGGTCGTGCCCTTCAAGAAATTCCCTAGAAGTTCCAAGGGTGCCACACCACTTGCCCTTCAAGCATTCAATGACTACGAGGGGAAAGTATAGGTGCAATGTCATAGACCACTATCATCTCTTATGTTCCCTGCTATAGTGATACTAATGGTGTCGAGGATCAAGGAATCCGCCTTGATGCGCGCCCCCCGGTAAAATCCTCATGAGCGACCCAACTTTGGGACATGCCCTCATGGCATCGTGATCTTCAAGGCAAAGGTGTTTCAACCTTTCCAGCTCAAATCACGGCAGGAGTGCTAGTGGGTGAGATCAGGGACACTGTCCCACCCCTCCCATGTAGTTCCATCCACTTGTACAACCCCATCACCCATATGTGAGTCATTCAGTCAAGCAACTAATCTGTGCCTGCAACCATTAACATATCATCAGAATATAGATAAACATATATAGTAGGTTTCAAAATCGACATAGAATTTCAAAGATAAAATAATATAAATTTTCATCAAACCAGGTATCATCAACTCGTCATATGCAAGTGCCTCTGATGGTTTCCTGCCATACTCAATACTCAGTAAAAAGGTTTCTCAGCGTTAGTCATTACCATAATAGCATCATTAACAACTCCTAGTCATTCACATCATTGTTCATTGTAAGCCTGAACTAATGAAAGTAGGTAACATAGGGGACACATCCATCATGGCTATCATCATCAAACATCAATGGAAACATACATATCTATTAAAATATCAACATCGTAACATCAATAGAAATATACCTATCCATCAAATTTATCATCATCATGCTTTTAATAGAGAGCATACATATCCTTTACTGCCATCATCATAATAAATTCAAATAGAGACCAAACTTAACTATTTAATGTTACAATCATCATAATACTGGTAGATAAGATACATAACCATTCATGCTATCATAATATCAATGGAAAGCATACATAAACATCACAACCATGAATATGTCAATCACTAATAATAGCGTCATGTGCACGGATCCTCAACCTGAGGTCCTCAAAGAATAATGTGTGAGCCTTAGGGCTAAATAAATGTTAGTGTCATATCACTGTCAGTCAATTAGAGCGGGCACTACTATTGGAAATAATACTGAGGGGGGGGGGTGAATCAGTATTAGCAAACCAACCACTTTTCAATTTTCATATTCTGATTCATATACGCTACTTCAGTTAAATATATCCGCGTATATACGCGACTGTGTTAAAAGCAACTAGCGTACATCCAGTAAACTTTATGATTTAGTTAGATCATCTTCAGTGAATGCATTAGAACATTATCAACCATATGAACAGTAAACAGAACAGATCATCACACATAAAGAGCACACATGAACACCATGATATAAGGTGGAAACCCAATGTGGGTGAAAACCACCTCCTGCAATTTGTTTCTATCTTCCTTTAATAAGAAACTTCTTTTACATGTACTGGTGCAGTCCTTTACCAGCACACAGGCTGCAACCTGCAGAGGGCTACAACCCTCTCTCTTTTTCCAACTTCTTCTAGAAGAGAGCTACAACCCCCTCAGCTCTTTTACTAGCTGATACACTAGTACGTAGGTGCTGACCTACAGAAGGATACAACCTTCTTTTCTTCCAAGGACCACGTTTCATAAATTTTCAGACTGGATCCATAAGTACAAAACAATCACTGCTGCAATACAATCATCAACTTATACTTGCATCATAAATCTCTAAATCACCCAATACTGAATCACTGAAACCCTGTCATCAAAAACACAGAACGCAGACCAAAGCCCAGAACTCTGCAACAACCACTAGAATCAACAGCAACCTGAAACACCAAATCTCATAATGCATACGCTACTTGACTATATCAAAATCGTGTGTATACGCGCTTTCACCAGAGACAACCCGCGTACAGATCTAAAGATAATTACTTATACCTTCGCTGTCATATCCAGCCTGAGCCAAGCATCACAAACCCATAACCAGCGATACTAGATCTTCCCACTTCGTCAGACATCCATTCCTTGCATGCCCATTTGCCTAATGATCTTCTCCTTATATAGGTTAGGCTTCTCTCAATACCATGGTCCAAAACCATGTAGAAACAATACCATGGACCCAATACTTGGGATCAACACTTCTGACGAGATACCATGGTCCACAACCATAGGTTCAAATACCAAGGTCTAAATACCACAGACCAAAACATAAGTTCTCCCACATGTATGTGCTTTTCCTTGTGTGAAAGTGTGTGTATATGCATACGCGTCTTCGGAACGTCTAATTCGCGTGTGTACGCGGCTTTGTCACAATGAACCTATGTATATCTCTCTCTTGACCTGCTGTACTAAGATCTGTCCTCTGATTAAGTTGCCATCACCTGTATCAACCTCTGAGTGAGTTGCCATCAAGGACAACACTTGTATCATAATGCCAACAATCTCCCCCTTTGGACTTGATGGCAACCACCACACCAAGTCACTCTCCCCCTTTGACATCAAGGGAAAAGGGCAGACCAAGAAGTTCTTTCCCTCTGCTGTTCATACTCCCCCTGAGTACCTGTTGAAATCTCTGATTGGGCTCCCCTTTGTATATGCCAAGTTGTATCAATCCATCCATGCTCCCCCTGAGCAGATGCAAGTTCTAAGACCAGCAATCCATTCAAGACCATGATAGTCATTAGCCACTATCATACATCATATATGATCTGCACCATAAGCATCAGCATCCAAACCTGCAATACCATTCCTTTGATCAAACAACAAGATGTATCATTTAGCTTCATAAACTTCATCAACAACTTCTAACCATAATGCCAACAATGCATTATTTGAAGTATATGCTCCCCCTGAGCCTGTGCCAACCATTACATATCATGACCGAACCATTTCCTGAGTCTGTTCTGCTGCCTTTTCTTCTGATCTCCATATACGCGACTCTGCAGCCTGTAACTCGCGTATATACGCGACTTATCTTCATTATATCAGCGTATGCAAGATGGAATACTGAATTTCTTCACTTTCAGTTTCCCCTGTGTCTGTTATGTCAGCTAACTGAGTTATGTCACACCTTTCTGTCTCTAATTCTGTCTTCTTCAATTCCTAGAACTGTGATGATGTATGGTCCTCTTGTTTTGAATTTTGAAATTTGCTCCTGCATTCCCTTGCTTTATGTCCAAGTTTGTTGCATGTATAACATCTTACATATTTCATGTTCCTTCTATTGCAATCAATTGCTTTGTGTCCAAACGCATTGCAGGCAAAACAATATCCTCTGAAATACCTGGAATGTGATGATCTTTTGTGATGGTCTTGAACCATTCTACTTCTACATCTAGCTGCAACATGTCCAAGATTATGACATACATAACATTCAACATTATTCAGTGGAGGAAATAATCGTCTATCACTTCCATAGTTAGGAGCAAAGGATTTTCTTTGAGGAATTTCTTTCCTTGGCTGTTCCTTGAGCATTTCAGATTTCTCATTAGAGTTTCTTGCCTCACCTTGTGAGCTAGATTCACCTTCAACAGATTCATAAAAGCCAAGACCAGTTTTGATAATAGGGGATCTTTGACTACCAAGAATGTCATCCAAAATCTTAGTACTATCTTGAAATCGCAACAATTTATCCTTTTCTTCTAATTTACCTTTTAAGATATTTACCTCAACCTGATGTTGTTCTTCCTTTTCCAGATACTGTTTCCTTAGGTCTTCTTCAGCTTTTCTTCCTTCTTCCACTTGCTGCTTTAATTTGATCACTTCATGTTCTTGTTCTTCAAGAGCTTCTCTGTTCTGCTTCTTTAATTTTTCAAGATATTCTTTTAAAGAGAGGATCTTTGATTCAAGTCTCTAAATTGTTATGCTCTGATCTTTTACTATATCCTGCAATTTCTCCCTTACCCTGGTTACTGACTCCAATTGTTCGTTTAATTTGGTAACTTCTTCAGTTTCTGCATCCTTCTTTTCATATGCCATGAGACTTCTAATGTCTTCACTACCATTTAATGAGTCATTACTTTTAACATGGGTATAATAGCTTCTATTACCTTCTTCAGACATCTTTCCTTTGTTATGGGGGCATCTAGCAGCGTAGTGACCAACTCTACCACATGAAAAGCATTTGAAAGGTAGCTTACCTTCGAACCGTCTAGTTCCCCGTTCAAGATTCTTGACAAAATTTACCTCATCTTCTTCTTCTGACATGTATCCTGATGCTTCGAATGCGGCTTCTGATGGTCCCTCTTTTCTCATCTCAAAAGCAGTTAAGATTTTGTGAAGCTGTGACATGGTGATTTTCTGCAGATTCTCCTTTTCTTCTATGGCAGACACTTTGGAATCAAATTTAGCAGACAGGGATCTCAAAACCTTTTCAACTAAGACAACTTCCTTAAATTCTTCACCCAAATTCCTCATACAATTTACAATCTCATCTATACGCAAGAAGTAATTAGCTATGCTTTCATTACTATGCATCTTAAGATTTTCATACCGGATTCTGAGAGTTTGAAGCATTGCTCTTTTTACCTATTCATCTCCTTCGTAGCTTAGAATGATTTTGTCCCATATTTCCTTAGCTGATTTGAAATGCATGACCTTCATAAATTATGATTGTGTCAAACTTCCCAATAAGACAGTAACAGCTTTGGCATTGAGCTCATATTGCTTTCTCTCTGTTGTATCTGTAGGAATTGTTGATGGGTATTTGTATCCTCCTTCCATGATTCCGCAAACTTCTGCTCCAAGCGATTGTAGATATGCCGTGGTTCTTATCTTCCAGTGGGTAAAGTTGTTCCCGTCAAAGATTTGTGGCCTGATGTGTGCCTCTCTTTCTAGATTAGCCATTATGATGGATCTTTCCTTCAAGCGATCAAGCTTCTTCTAAAGGACCTGCTCTGATACCAATTGTTGGAAATAATACTGAGGGGGGGGTGAATCAGTATTAGCAAACCAACCACTTTTTCAATTTTCATATTCTGATTCATATACGCTACTTCAGTTAAATATATCCGCGTATATACGCGACTGTGTTAAAAGAAACTAGCGTACATCCAGTAAACTTTATGATTTAGTTAGATCATCTTCAGTGAATGCATCAAAACATTATCAACCATATGAACAGTAAACAGAACAGATCATCACACATAAAGAGCACACATGAACACCATGATATAAGGTGGAAACCCAATGTGGGTGAAAACCACCTCCTGCAATTTGTTTCTATCTTCCTTTAATAAGAAACTTCTTTTACAATGTACTGGTGCAGTCCTTTACCAGCACACAGGCTGCAACCTGCAGAGGGCTACAACCCTCTCTCGTTTTCCAGCTTCTTCTGGAAGGGAGCTACAACCCCCTCAGCTCTTGTACTAGCTGATACACTAGTACATAGGTGCTGACCTACAGAAGGCTACAACCTTCTTTTCTTCCAGGGACCACGTTTCATAAATTTTCAGACTGGATCCATAAGTACAAAACAATCACTGCTGCAATACAATCATCAACTTATACTTGCATCATAAATCTCTAAATCACCCAATACTGAATCACTAAAACCCTGTCATCAAAAACACAGAACACAAACCAGAGCCCAGAACTCTGCAACAACCACTAGAATCAACAACAACCTGAAACACCAAATCTCATAATGCATACGCTACTTGACTATATCAAAACCGCGTGTATACGCGCTTTCACCAGAGACAACCCGCGTACAGATCTAAAGATAATTACTTATACCTTCGCTGTCATATCCAACCTGAGCCAAGCATCACAAACCCATAACCAGCAATACTAGATCTTCCCACTTCGTCAGACATCCATTCCTTGCATACCCCTTTGCCTAATGATCTTCTCCTTATATAGGTTAGGCTTCTCTCAATACCATGGTCCAAAACCATGTAGAAACAATACCATGGACCCAATACTTGGGATCAACACTTCTGACGAGATACCATGGTCCACAACCATAGGTTCAAATACCAAGGTCTAAATACCACGGACCAAAACATAATTTCTCCCACATGTATGCGCTTTTCCTTGTGTGAAAGTGCATGTATACGCATACGCGTCTTTGGAACGTCTAACCCGCGTGTATATGCGGCTTTGTCACAATGAACCTGCATATATCTCTCTCTTGACTTGTTGTACTAAGATTTGTCCTCTGATTAAGTTTCCATCACCTGTATCAACCTCTGAGTGAGTTGCCATCAAGGACAACACTTGTATCATAATGCCAACAACTACATACACCCCCTCTTAATAATAGACTTCGTCTCAAAGTCCTTGGAATAGGTAAGGAAAATGGTGACATATCTCCTCGGTGTCCTCCCAAGTAGCTGAACTAGGACTATAATTGTCCCACTGGACCTTGACCTGGTCCACCAACCATCGTCTATGCTGCAAAGTTCGTTGGTCCAGTATGAAAACTGGTTCGGTCATCACTGTTCCCTCGTCCGAAACTTGCAAATGACCAAAGTCAATAACATGTGAAGGATCTGAAATATAATGACGTAAAACAGAAACATGAAACACATCATGCATACTTGCTAAAGATGGAGGTAAGGCAAGCCTATATGCCGTCGAGCCTTTCTTTTCTAAGATTTCAAAAGGTCCCACAAACCGTGGAGACAATTTTTCTCCCTTTCCAAATTTTGTAGAGCTTTTTTGGGGCCTTACTTTCTGGAACACCTTATCCCCCACTTCATAACTTCAGTCTACCCGATGAGCATCAGCATAGCTCTTTTGTCGATCTTGTGCTTCTTTTAGCCTCCTCCTAATCATAGTCATTTGTTCTTCCATCTCTTGCACCACTTCTGGTCCTATTAATACTCAGTCCTCTAGTCGGTCCCAACTGAGAGGTGTTCTGCAAGGTCTTCCATATAAGAACTCAAATGGCACCATCTTGATGGAACTTTGATAACTATTATTGTAAGCAAATTCCACAAGTGGTAAAAACTCCTCCCATCTCTTTTGTTGGTCCATCACATACATCCGAAGCATGTCTTCAAGGATTTGATTTGTCCTCTCTGTCTGCCCATCTGTCTTCGGGTGATAAGCAGTGCTGAAGTTCAACTAGGTTCCTAAAGCTTCTGGGAAACTGGTCCAAAATATTCCTATAAACATTGCTCCCCTATCATATATGATCTTCCTAGGCACTCCATGCAACCTCATAATCTCATTAATAAAAACTATAGCTATTTCTGGTGCCTCATATATAGTCTTAACTAGTATGAAATGGGCGCTCTTGGTCAACGTGTCCACCACTACAAATATGGAATCATGTCTTCTTGAGGTCATTGGTAGTCCCACAATGAAGTCCATTGATATAACTTCCCATTTAGATTTTGGTATCTCATTGGGTTGCAATAAACCTGTTGGATTCCTGTGTTCAACTTTTACTCACTGACACTCTAAGCATCTTGCTACCAAGTTCACAATGTCCTTCTTCATCCCTTTCCAAAAGAAGAGTGGTTTCAGGTCTGCACTCATCTTCTTAACACCAGGGTGTGCCATGTATATTGCGCGATGTGCTTCATTTAGGATTAATTGGTGTATATCTTCATTCAGTGGCACATATATCCTTCCCCATAATCGTAGTAGCCCATCATTATCAAGGGAGTATTCTTCATATTTTGGGACCCTCATTTCATCCTCCCTCAAACTTTTGCTAACCTCTTGATACCAGGTGTCTTTAATTTGTAATTCAAGCAGTTTCTCCCTCAAATTTGTCTCTAAGGGAATCACTAAAAATATCCTCGGCCTCCTACTTAAAGCATCAGCCACCCTATTTATTGTTCCTTTGATGTAAGTGATATCAAAATCATATTCACTAATTAGCTCAAACCATCGTCTTTGCCTTGCATTTAAGTTATCTTGAGTGAATATGTGTTGTAGCCCACAATGGTCAATCCTAAGATCAAAATTCCTTCCTAGAAGGTAGTGTCTCCAGATCTTTAGTGCATAAACAATTGTTGCCATTTCTAGATCATGGGTTGTGTAGTTTTCTTCGTGGGTTCTGAGTTTCCTTGATGCATAGGCTATTACTCTTCCTTATTGCATCAACACACAATCCAGCGCTTCCTTGGAGGCATCAGTGCAAACCAAAAACTCTTGTTCCATATCCGGCACCTTCAAAATTGGTGTTCTCGTTAATAACACCTTTAACCTTTGGAATGCCTCTTCACATTTTTCAGTCCAAATGAATTTCTTGTTCTTTCTTTGGAGCTCGGTAATGGGGTTTGCTATTTTTGAAAACCCTTCGACAAATCTACGATAGTACCCTGCCATGCCCATGAAACTTCGTATTTCATGAACATTGGTTGGTGTTGGCCATTCCATGATGGCCTTGATTTTTACCGAGTCTACTGCGATACCATCCCCAGAGATAATGTGTCCAAGATAATGAATCTTGGTTTGGTGAAAAGAACACTTTGACAACTTTCCGTATAATTGGTTTTCTCTAAGACATTGTAGAACTATCCTCAAGTGTTCATCATGCTCTTCTGGGGTCTTTGAGTAGATCAAAATGTCATCAATAAAGACTTGTACAAACTTGTCTAAGTAATCCCTAAATATTCTATTCATCAAACTCATGAAAACACCCAAGGCATTTGTCAGTCCAAAGGGTAAAACTACAAATTCATAATGCCCAAATCTTGTTTTAAAGGATGTCTTCGAAATATCTTCTTCTTGGATTCTCAACTGATGATATCCCAACCTCAGATCTATCTTTGAAAACTCCGTCGCCCCCCTCATTTGATCAAACAAGTCATCTATCCTTGGCAAAGGGTGTTGATTTTTTATCGTCACTTTATTCAACTGGTGGTAATCAATGCACAGTCACCAAGACCCATCCTTTTTCTTAACAAAAATAATAGGGGCTCCCCATGGAGATATGCTAGGTCATAGGAACCCCAAGTCCAATAATTCCTTTAATTGGATCTGGAATTCCTTTAGCTCTGGAGTCGACGTACGATAGGGTGCCTTTGCAATAGGCTCAATGCCTAGTTTAAGGTCGATGGTGAAATCAATTTCCCTTTTTGGGGGTAGCCCGGATAGTTCTTCGAGAAATACATCCTTAAATTCAACAAGGAATGGATGCTTATCAAGGTCTTCAGAGTCACTCTTATCATTTAGAGCTACCACTGAGAACATTTGACATCCGTTTCACCTAAATTTCATTAGTTTCATGGTGGAGATGAACCTCAGGTACATCTCTCGGTTCTTCCCCCTTAATGATTTTCTTTGGCCGTCATCGTCGGTGAAATGTAGAATCTTGTCTTTAGCGGTCTAGGAGTGCCTCATGTCGCTCCAACCAATCCATTCCTATAACTACGTCATAAACTCCTAGAATTGTAGAGTACAAGGATACCTTGGTCTTACATACATCCAGGTCCACCTCACAATCCTTTACCATCTTTCCTACATTTCTTTTCATACCACATGCCATTTCTACATGTCTAAATTCATACTGTGGAGTTGCTTTATGTTTAATCATTGATAATGCATTTAGAGAAATAAATGAATCAGTAGCCCCTGGATCTATTAAAATGACACTCATACCGTCAATATTACCTGAGGTTTCCAACATAGTGGACTGGTGTTCGACCTGGCGATTGTTCACTGCTGCATGGATGCGATGAGCCTTCCCCAGATCCCCCACTATGGTTACATTCTTAGTTGAGTTGGTATTACCTATCTTTTGAGGGCAATCCTTCTCGTAGTGAGGACCTCCACAAGCCCAACACCCCCCTCTTAGGGCTTGGTTCCTACTACCAACTGAACCAGGAGTTGGTATGGAACTCTGCTGGAAAGAAGATCGGTGTTGAGGTGGTGTGACTTGGTGCTGTTGCATAGGCCGGTGCGGTTGTGGTTGACAACGGTACCCTACGCAGATGATGAGATGGATGCCTATATGGTGTTCTTTGATTTCTTCCTGACCACCTTTGATGATTGAGTGCAGGACCCCCTTGCGAATTTCTACGTTCCATATTGTTTCCACTTGGTACTCCTGATCCTGTGGGCCTTGTTGACTTACTATGTTCACTGCTCATGATCTCCTCCTCTGCAATGATTGCCTGTTGAACTGCCTCATGCAAGGTGCGAGGCATTAAGATTCTAACCTTGGTCCAAATGTTAACATTTAATCCATACACAAATTTTTTCACCTTGAGCTTTTCTGTGTTTAAGTGAGGGGCATAACGGAGTAATTCCATGAAACGTGCCTCATACTCTAGTAGTGAGCGACTCCCTTGCTTTAATGCATTGAATTCATTTAGTTGTCTCTCAAGGAACTCCTCTGACAGGTAATGTTCTCTAAATTTTTCTTCAAATAGTTCCCAAGTTACTTCTGATATATCCATCCCCAATTGGGTTAATAATGTCTTCCACCAAAGTAGTGTGTTTCCCTTTAGCTAGAATATACCCATCTTGGCCTTCATGTTTGAGGTGTAATCTCTTAGAGTAAAACACATAGCCATGTTTTCTAACCATGCCTCTGCAGATTGACCATCTGTGGACCCCCAAAACTCTGGAAATTTTACCTTTTCCAAATCTCGACGTACATCATTTCTTGTAGTGTTTTGGGGTGCTTCGTTTTGTATGACAGGTCCTCCATGCTCTCGTTCCAAATGGTTTATTAATGCCTTAGACATGTGTTGGAATGATCTCATTAAGTTCAACACTTCTCCAGCTGGTATTTGTTCTTGTGTTGAGATGTTTCCCCCCATTAAGTAAAGTGGTAGGAGTTGGTTGTTGTGGTGGCGCCATGTTGTGCCCTTTAGCTGCCCCACTCCTCCTTGTACCTTTTCTAACCATGGTTCACCTACCACAATTTAATATGATTTTTTCTTATAAGATAAAAACCAATCAAATAAAATCATAACCAACATGAGTGGTTCTATAATTTATTGTTATTATTACATGCTTCCAAGGGAACAATTCATGCATTTATAATTTCTTGACATTCCTATAAATTTTTAATCAAAAGAGTACCAACCTCCATAAATTCTAAATTTTAAATTTTAACACTTAGCTTCCATGTTAAACTGGTAGTTTAATTTAGAATATGAAAAAAACAAAGGTTCACTTACTAAAACATACTTAAGAATGCATTTCTAGACTTATTTCACTGAAATGAATACGTAATATTCAGTTCCCTTTTATTTTCTTTTCTTTTTCTTTTTTTTTAACAGTTGAGAATGAAATTCCAGCCCTATTTCAAGACTGAAAAGAAAAGTCTCTTTTCAAGCTAATATATGGTATTAATAATATATAGTGGTATTGCTTGAGTATCAAAACTTAGTCGAGCAATGTATGAGACCCTTAAAATAAGCTCTTGCGTGGTTATATATTTCACCAATTTTATGCTTTCACCTAAATTGTAGAGAATAACAATATGCTTAACTATGGTAACTTGAATCTATGAATCAATACACACTGTATAGTCCACAGTAGAAAATAGCTAAAATGATTCCAAACTACATTTAAAATATGGTTTAATAATTATTTATGCTTATAAATGTTCTTTTCTTCGATTGAAAAAAAAACAAATCATATCACTCACATTTATAAAATCAAAAAAATCATATAACAACTTTTCTAAGATATGATTAACAAAGCACATTTCTAAAAACACCTCAATCAAACATTTAAAAAAATGACTGGAAAAATTGCACCTATAACGTAGGTGCAAAATAGAGTTCATTTAGAGAGGAATGGCATAAAAATTAAGGATAAAAGGTGAACAAGACGTTATCACTGTCGAGAACTAACTCCAAAGTGAAGAAAGATACAGGAAAACAGCTCATTGCTGCAAAATTACTGAGAAATAGATCAAGGAAAAGAACAAAAAAAAAACAAAAACAAAAAAAAAAATCCCACAATTCCAATCACAAACAATTGACTCGGTCAAAATAATTGATTTTGTATGTGAGATATTCATGTGGAAGGCAGGTGGAACACGCTGTGAAGTTCGAAATATCAATAAAATGTAAGTGATAGTATAAATGAATTAATATTTTATCATGCATGTGTAATTAAAAGGAGCATAAATGAAGAAAATATGGGTAGAATCAAAATAAACACTCCTCATGTGGCATGGAAGGTCACAGCTCTAAAATCGAATATTTTATAATTTAGATTTTGGAATAAAAATTAGAAGGCACGCGATTCAAGAAAGCTTGACCAAAATATATTTACTTAAAGCTTCAAATAGCGAGTCTTAATCAACTATTTCAGAAAGTTTAGGGGTTTAAAGTCTGTACACTGAAGGGGTTTAAATCCTGGGCTTGTACCGAGGATTGACCAGGGTCCAGGCCTTGGTAGCAGCTGAAGTTGGTGAAGCGAGTTGTCAACAGGATGTTGGTATCGGAGAGAGATTTCGTTAATTGGTAGAGCAAAATGTTCCATACCCACCAAGCTGTTCAAACCCTTTTATGAGGCGAGAATCACCTCATACGCAGTAAAAACATGGTGCAAACATTTAGAAGAGAGGCCCACCTGGGACCTATATTCGAAATACCCTTTTGGAATTCATTAGTGTATGTCATGAGCATGTTAAATGAACAAAACGGTCACCTAATGTCAACTAAAACTTAAATCGAAGATAAAAGGACAACAGCACATCACAATTGTTTGGCGAATCCCATGCTAACCAGCACTATTATTCCTGTTGCGTTGGAGTTGCTACCAGGGTTTTTGCCAGATCCTAATTGGCAAAAGCACCATGCTGGTTTGATAACTTTTGCTCAGATTGCAAAAGGGTGTGCAAAGGAGATGATAAATATTTTTAGCATGTTGTCCCAATGATTTTGAACTTGAGCTGCGATTCATGAAATTGGTCTACTTTCAACAGATTTGAATTCGAATTTTCAACAACAACAATATCAACAAGTTCTACCTGCCCTACCTGGAGCTATAACTTATTTTCCAGAACCCACTAGTGCAGATGTTTTAGCACCTTACTTAGATGGAATAGCGGGAAGACTGCGTATTCTTTTATAGAATGGTAAGAAAATGGTACAGGAGGTTGCACTTACAGCTTTAGTCTCAATTGCAGATTCATCAAAGGAACATTTTCTGAAATGTTATGATGATGTGATGCCTTGTTTGAAAGCCATATTAGCAAAGGCCTCAAACAACTCCAACCAAATTTTCTGTGCCAAGCTGATCGAATGCATTAATCTGGTTGGAATTGTTGTTGGAAAAGACAAGTTCAGACATGATGCCAAAAAGGTAATGGAGATGCTCATGACTATTCAGGGATCACAAATAGATGTTGATGAGCTCACTCTGAACTACATATTTCAAGGATGGGAAAGACTTTGAAAGTGTCTAGGACAAGATTTTCTTCGCTATTAAACACCCAATGGATAGAATCTTGCATCTGAAAATAAAGTCATATGTTCAACTAACAGCTATACAGTTTTTCCTTATTTATTTGTGTGAAAAGTTATGAAAACTTAAAAAAAAATAGGCTTTAGGAAGATGGCAATATCTCTCAGCTGGCACAATGTACAGGCCCTTTGCATTTTGTTTCGAATTTCATTTTCACAAAGCATGTAAATGGTTTTTTCTTTTTTCTTTTTTCTTTTTTTCTTTTTTCTTTTTTTCTTTTTTTCTTTTTTTTTCTGAGTATATGCATTTTGATTCAATTTTCCTTTCTTTCGCAGAGCATGTAAAAAAATAAATTCTGAGGAGCCAAGTACTGATAGATTCAACTAATTGATTGATTGAAGCTTTCACATTGTCGACAATCTCTGCATAGTTTTTTGTTGATTGAAATGGTCTTGCATTTTTTGAAGCTTCAACAAGTTTAAAGAAAATTTGAAATTGAAATAAACCCTACTTTTAGCGAAATTTTGGCAAATAAAAGTCAAATCCCACCATTGAATTCCACAACAGTATCCAAAGGCAGCTCCTTGCGGTCAAGATCCTCCAAAAAATTCATGACATCATTCGATACTTCGGTTCCATCGAGCTCAAGCGTGGAATTCACATAGACAGTGTGTCGGGCCGCCAAGCGGTTGCCCTCCAATTCAAAAACCCCAATCATCTACCCCCGATACCCTAACCCTACATCCACAGAGTCATACCACACGTTGAAGAAAACGGTGTTCTTGATCTGGAGAAACATGGCCATGCTTGTATTCATGAACAAGTATGGCACGTCGGAGCCAAGGTTAGGGATTGTCTAGAAATTCATATCATTGAATTGCATGTGGAAGACTTGAATTTCCGGCTGAGAGGGCCAGAAAAAGTAGAACGCCCTGCCGAGCAGCAGGCCGAGACAGATAACCAGAGCGGCAGCGTAAGCAACTAACTTAAGGCGGCGCCGCCGCCTAATATGCAGCTGTGGAGCCGGAGGCAGAACCACATAGTAAGGATCTGTAGGGTAACCGTAGGCGTAGGGTTCTTGCGACGCTATGGGATTCGATCTCGGGGCTCCTGCAGGAGGCATATTTATGGTGGATTTTATATAATACCTCTGCAGGCATCCCTGTGGTACTGAAGGTCTAGGCTTATAGGTCTGTAATTTTGCTACTCGTGGTGAATAGGGAAATGAAACAAACCGCCTGACCTACCATTCGACTATCAGAGATTGAAGGTGTGCTTGATTTCAAATTGATTGGCGCGAAAACAAAACAAAACAAAAAAAACCAAAACCTCAAGCAATGAAGCGAAGGAAAGAAAACAAGAAACGAGAATAACAGAGGATCAAGTTTGAAGAAAAAAAAGTACAGTTTCATATGTGAGTCTACGTTGGCCTCATATACTGTTGTTGAGCTCCAGATCATATCTAAAAAAACTAGTCATGCATGCATGGACCCATAGGTCTCAAGGGTTCAACATGGCTCTGATACCAAATGTGAGGACCAGTTCCATACAATATATTTATTTTTATTTTTATTTTTTATTTTTTAAAATAAATCACGGCAAAATACAACCAAAAGAGAAACGCATTGGGAATTCAAATTTATTCAGCACTGTCTAACACATTCCTGAAATTCATTTTAGGAAACATATCATAACATTTACATACATTTAACTAAGACCATAAAGCAATCATACAAAATAATATTGAAACACATATGTACCGTTCACCAAAAGACGAGACTCTGCTTGCTTTGTTGTTACTGGTATTCCCTTGTTGCTAGTCACCTCCGAGAGTGAATAACGACGTACTTGATCCGAATGCGATGACCCACCAGTTAACCCCCCAGCCTACTCCTTGGGTACTCTTCTTCCCCGCGAACCCCCGAGCTGCAATGGGGCTATACAATGGAGGAATGCACTAGCTGGTAGAGGAGAGCACTCCTGGCTCAAAAGTCCCCTCTCTAAAATCCTCTACCTCACCAAATTCACTATAGTTCCATAATCACTGCTCTGAGATCGTCTCATCTATCCAACAATAGGGTTCCCAAAAAGTCCCTTCTCCCATGGCTTGTCCCTTCCTTTATAGGAGTCCTCATAGGTGACACTTGGCATGTCATGCATAATTAATTATTTTTTATAATTCAATAGCTTGATTATTCACCCACCCATGTGTCACTCTCTCATCAAGGGTCTCCCAAAATTATTTACTTAAATTTTAATTTAAAGCTAATATTTTCCTCACCTCAACAACATTTTTATTTCTTCTCCTAGTTGCCTCTTGATCCCCCTTTTTATTCCTTAATTTGTGTTCATTACTAAAGTCAATTAATGAGTCAAGATTTGATCCCCTATCTACTCCCTAATTTAACTCAAGTTATCTCTTAGATGGATATTCTTATGTTGGTTGTTGCCACATGGAGGTTCTCTACATTTCTCTAAATTTAATTTATTATTCTTATTTTAATTCACCTTCCTCTTCTCTTAATTAGGTTTAACTAGTTTAGGATTAATCTTTATCCTTACAATTATGTCCCTCTTTCCCCTTTTACCTAATTAAACTACATAATCTACCTAATATTTTCCAACATGGGAAGGGTAGAGTTTTTAAGGTAATCTATTTTATTTCTTCCTATGATCCTCTTAACCCAAGTTTTATTTTTGATTTAATTACCTCGGTTTCTAACATCATTTACCCTTGTTGTAAATTTACCTAGTTTTCATTTCTTGATTATATTTATCAAATTATTTATTTTTAATGATTCTAAGGGTGCCAAGTTTGGTCGTGCCCTTCAAGAAATTCCCTTGCAGTTTCGAGGGTGCCACGCCTAATAGTTTATTTGTGATGCCAAGGGTGTCAAGTTGGTTGTGCCCTTCAAGAAATTCCCTTGAAGTTCCAAGGGTGCCACACCACTTGCCCTTCAAGCATTCAGTGACTACGAGGGGAAAGTATAGGTGCAACGTCATGACCACTATCATCTCTTATGATGCCTGCTATAGTGGGACTAATGGTGTCGAGGATTAAGGAATCCGCCTTGATACGCGTCCCCGGGTAAAATCTTCATGAGCGACCCAACTTTGGGACCTGCCCTCATGGCATCATGATCTTCAAGGTGAAGGTGTTTCAACCTTTCCAGCCCAAGTCATGGCAGGAGTGCTAGTGGGTGAGATCAAGGACACTGTCCCACCCCACCCATGTAGTTCCATCCACTTGTACAACCCCATCACCCATATGTGAGTCATTCGGTCAAGCACTTAATCTGTGCTTGCAACCATTAACATATCATAAGAATATAGATAAACATATATAGCAGGTTTCAAAATTGACTTAAAATTTCAAAGATAAAATAATATAAATTTTCATAAAACTAGGTGTCATCAACTCGTCATATGCGAGTGCCTCTGATGGTTTCCTGCCATACTCAATAATCATCAATAACAAGGTTTTTCAGCGTTAGTCATTGTCATAATAGCATCATTAACAACTCCTAGTCATTCACATCATTGTTCATTGTAAGCCTGAACTAATAAAAGTAGGTAACATAGGGGACACATCCATCATGGCTATCATCATCAAACATCAATGGAAACATACATATCCATTAATCTATCAACATCGTAACATCAATAGAAATATACCTATCCATCAAATTTATCATCATCGTGCTTTTAATAGAGAGCATACATATCATTTACTGCCATCATCATCATAAATTCAAATAGAGACCAAACTTAACTATTTAATGTTACAATCATCATAATACCGATAGATAGGATACATAACCATTCATGATATCATAAATATCAATGGAAAGCATACATAAACATCACAACCATGAATATCTCAATCACTAATAATAGTGTCATGTGCCCGGATCCTCAACCTGAGGTCCTCAAAGAATAATGTGTGAGCTTTAGGGCTAAATAAATGTTAGTGTCATATCACTGTCAGTGAACTAGAGCGGGCACTACAGTGTTTCTGGAAATATCTCAAAGAATAAGCATGATGATTCCATTGAATTAAAATTCCATGGAAGGAAAATTGGTTACGTGAAATGTTGTAATTGTTAGCTCACATATGAATTCATAATAATTGGAAACCACTCCTTTAGAAGTTGAATTATCTTGTTTTTCTTCCCTTTGTTTTACCAAAGAATTCATAGGCATATTATCTAGAACAAAATTAAATTAGTCACTCTTAAACACTCTTAATTGCAATAGAATGAACAATTAGCTTATTGAAAATTGTGGTTTGTAAATATTGATATTATTTATCCCACTAAAGACTCTATCATTTAAATGTGATTTTAAGACTTATGGTTGTAAGTTTTGGATCTTCAGGAACCATGACCCAGTAGCCTTAATGAGAAGTTTAATATTACCATGGGTTAGTTAGATAGTAGAAATTAGTATGTAGTGTAAAGAATACCAATAAAAACAAAAAAAATAAAAATATAGATATATAACCTTGCATTAACGTTTTAAACTTAAATCGCATTTTGAGTCAGTATAATACTGATGGTTGATAAGATGGGACCACAGTTAGAACAAAAACCCATACCTGATAATTCTTTATTATCGTCTTCTTCATTTTTTATTAATAGAAAGTGGGGTGCTCCCAAACCTCAATATTTGCTGACATTTGTAACTGTTACTGCTTCTGATATATCACTATCACATTTTTCTGAATCCCTCCTTTGAGCTATTTTCTTCTTTCCCATCACCTTGACAGATCTCCTTCAAGCAATCAAGCTTCTTCTGAAGGACCTCCTCTAATACCAACTGTTGGGAAAAATAATGAGAGGGGGCGGGGGGTGAATTAGTATTTTAAAAACTGACTAAAACCTTTCCATTTCTTATTCATATTTTTGTACGTGTCTTTAATTCAGTGAACCAACATATTTATGTGATTATGATGAGGATAAGTAGTGTATATCTAGTTAACTATCTTTTGAACTAATTAATCATCTATTTAACTTGAACTAGTGCATGAGTACTTCCTTAAACATTAATTAAACAGTAACCATGTGTAGTAAGAATAGAATAAACCATCACACATAAGAAATACATCAACACACATGAACACTAAGATTTTTAGGTGGAAACCCAATGTGGGAAAAACCACCACTGATGTCATCTTTGTCTTCATCTTTTATTATAATGAAAAACTTCTTACAGTCTTGTATTAGCGCAGACTCATACCAACACGCAGAAACCCACCTATAGAAGGCTACAACGTTCTCTCTTTCTCCAACACCCACTCAAAGGGAGCTCCAACCTCCTAATCTCATTTACCGGCACCCGCCTAAAGGGAGCTCCAACACACTTATCATATTTACTAGCTACCACTGGAAGGAGACTCCCTTACTGAAGTCTCCAACCCTCAAAACCTCTGTGGACCACGTTTCATATTATTTCATACTGGATCCGTCTGAACCAAAACATCAAATATGCAGGCCACCTTTCATCAAATTTTCAGACTCAACCCACTACCATCATTTAAGCCCAATATCAAATAAAAAATTGAAACAAATCACTGTATCAAATCATTGAACCAAGTTAATCATTAAATCATTGAATAAACCAATTACCAAAACTCAAATAACCAAAGCCGCTAGATCATCTCAAATCACTGTATACTCTTCATCAGAATGTCAAACGACTTACTATTCATCACAGAAACTAGATCATGTCACTACAAACCCTAGTCAATCCCATGTTAGAATATATACGCTACTACTATGAAACATACCCGCATATATAGGTTTTTTCTCTTCAGATAACCCGCTTACAGATCTCAAAAAATTGAACCCTAAAACTAAATCACTGCACTATTGAAATCAATCGTTGAAACACATATTGACCTTGTCACAAATCTCTTAACCTAATATAGATCATCTCATAACAGCGTCATTACTATTCAAAATTTCATAACATAATCAATTCAACCTCAACCACCAATGTCAAACATATACCATCATGAAATACTTCATCGACAAACATCAGCAAACACATCAAGACTGATCAGACATCATATACAAAAAAACCCTAGCATATGTATGTGACCCTTATAACCCACTTCCATGTATGTACATGCCCTTCAAAAATCATACCCATGTACAGATTTTTCCATACTACAGAATCGATACACAGCTACCCAGAAGAAGATCCGCATATGTACGCGACTTTTCTGAAGAAAACTTGCATACATATTTGTAACTATTAAATCATACCTTCGTTGCACCATAGAACGTCAATCAAACCCAAAATCTCGGAATACACTGTAAAAGACACACATCATAACATCATCATCATAGATTTATCAACCCATAAGTATATTATTCAATGTATAGTCATTTTAGATCTATAAGATTTGATCCATCATCACACTCCGAGGTGCACAACTATTTTAGATCAAACAATTCATCTCTATCTCCTTATAGCTTAGGCCTTGGGCAATACCATGAGTCAATTTCGTGGTTATGTCTATGGTATTCTTTGACGGGATCAAATATTTGTTGTTGCATTCCTTACTATGGGCCAATACCATGGTAAAGACCCTTGGTATTTAGAATTCCATGGTGCAGAAATTGTACACGACTTTTCTTCACCATACTCGCGTATGTATGCAGCTTTGATTAACAGAACTCATGTATACTTTTTCAAAATTTATTTTTACCATTCCTCTATCTCTAAATTGATATTCTTTTGTCCAATATTTATGTCATAGTTGTATTGGCCTGAATACTCCTCCTACTATCATCATGTTGCTATCTTTATTAAGTAAGTTTCCATCAAAGACAACACATTTGTCATAATGCCAACAATCCCCCCCTTTGGACTTGATGGTAGCCACAACTTTGGTGTTTGGTCATCGCGACTTGTAGATACATGTAAACATATTTGTAGATATACCAAGTCACCAAGCATTCGCCAAACACCAAGCTTCTATCCCTCTTTAACATCAAGGGAAAAGGGCTAACTAATGTTGAATGAAGGATTCTCTCCCTTTGTGAACATGAGTGTCGTAGATCTGATTTGTTGAGTGTGAGCACTGAAGACTAACCATGCTCCCCTCGAGCACATGCTGAATTTTTTGAAGATATACAAAGAGGTACATGACTCTATGATTCTTTTGTGGTCACCAACAACCCCCCTCTTTGTTTGGTATTAGCAATAACATCAAGCAAAGGGGGACCCTTAACAAAAAATCCCAAAAATATTTTTTTCAAAATTTTTGTATTTAACTCCCTAAAAGCTATATCGCATCGCAAAGAGAGAGTGAAGCGTTTTCCTATGCGCATAAATAAGCTGCAAAGAAGCGATGCGACATTCATCGCATCGCACATGTTGGAAGTGCTCTTAAATAGAAAACATAAGGAATCGCCGATGGCCGATATGCGACGTCGCATATCGCAACGTCGCATAAGCAGCACACAGTGATCAAATGAAAAATGCGATCTTGCGATCTGCGATCTGCGATCTTACAAACTGCGATCTTGCGATCTGCGATGAATGAGACTATTAATTGCTGTGATGTGAATCGCAGAAACCACTCATCGCAAAGTTTCTTCGGCATGATCTGTAAACCCAAGATTGAGCGCGCACCTTAAGGGAAATTAATGATTGCACGCCTGAGTATCCAAGGATGATCGTGTTGCGTTTTTCGAAGAGTCAAGTCATTATGAATGTCATGATTATGCATTCATTTAGAACTTAAAGCTTTCATGTCAATCTTTTCGTCAATTCTCTTTTCCTTTGCGTGAACTGTAAGGCAGCAACTAATATAAATCTATATGCAGGAAACATCTAAGGAAAAGGGGAAAGCGCCAATACTAGAAGAACAGAGAGGAGATGCCTTCGCAGATGGATGCCGCATGCAGCAGGGCCGTGGATTCCAGAGTATCACTCAACAGACACTGATGAAAATAGACTATCCAAGACTCAGAGTCAAAGGCGCACAAAAGCAGCATGTTTGCAAAAGATCCTGAAGCTCAGACTGGGTAAAGCAAAAAGAAAAACACTAAAGAGGGAGGACGCTCCAGAAAAGCCTGGAACAAAGAACGGAAGATTGTTCAGGCAACGAAATCCCTAACTCATTGAGTCATTCGCACGGCCAGAAACCGAAATAGCAATAGCACAATCAGTTTGAAAGAAATATGGGTTATACTAAGTATACACACAGCAAATACACCCAGCCAAAGGAAGATTTTCGAAAATATCTTCTAGTTTGTCAGAAAGAGGTGCCAGCTTTTGTTATTTCTACTTTTATCACTCGAGAAAAAGAAAAAGACAACCAGCCGACTCTTTCCAGGCGAACCTTGCATTGCTTACAGCACTAAGGAGCAGATACAGAAACGGTTAGAAATTAGATTCAATTTTTAGAAATAAATTTGTTTTAGTAAAAGGGCGGTCATTTGAAGCCGTTTCCTAAATTTGCGTAATTACGATTATTTAGTTAGTAGTATTTAACCCTTCTCATGGCATTTGGAGAAGGGTCCGGAAATTTGTCAAAAAACTTGTCCTCAGAACATGCACTTTTGTACCCTCGGAGGGGGTTTTTGCTGAATGGATGGATCGAGATTTATTTATGTTTGCATTTTAATGCCTGCTACTGATGTTGCACTTCTGTACTCTTAGTAGATGTTAGAAGTAAGTAGAGATAAATCGTTATTGCTTGAAGTTTGTGAGTGAAATCAGTCATAAATGGTACTTTTATCTCTTGATTAATTTCTGCTCATATTCTTAGAGTGATATACAGCTGAGTTGTTTGTATGTTAATGTATGAATGTGTGGGTTACCATTTGGCACTTTTGTACGGTGGAGTCATTTATTTGTGCTTGACATATGAATAAACTGTTATGCGATATGTTGTTCACAACTGTTTTGCCTAACTTCTTATGCAGAATGGTTTATCTTAATTGATTTATATTCTTATGATAGCTGAATGATCTTTATTACCAGTTATTGTATGAAATCTTTTTAGATCGCATAATGAAAGAATTCTACCCCGGGTTAGTATAGATTAGATGTGCTGTTTTTTTTTGTTAGATTACAGTAGCATAGAGTCAGTTTAGAGTTTATAATTAAATTAGCTTAAAATTACCTCTAAATTAGCATCATCAAAATATACACACACACACACATCCTTTAGATTGGGAAGTTGGTCCCATTATCCCCAGTCGGACCCGCTACACCAAACGGGCAAGGAGCCGCCAACCAGGTTCCGGACCGGGTGGGTATCCCCCTTGTTGTTGACCCGATTTCGGGGCCCTCAACAGATTCAACTAGACATGACCTTTCCTATCACCAAGGACTCATGCTTACATTGATCACCCGACACATTGGGGTTACATAATTGACACAACATTACATCACATGCCCAAAATGATGGAACTACATGACTTGACCACAATAGTCCATACAAGACTTGATTTTACAATGATTTATAACATAGGTTTGTACATGACCTTTACATAAAGAGACAGATATGGCATTTATAACCAAAACCAAAGACCTCAATAGTGAGGTAGTAGGACAATGATAGGCATCATTAACCATATAAGGATGAGCATCTGTCAGCAAAAATATAAGAATTATTATGCAACAAGGAATACTCAAGAAAACAAATGCCAACAATGTGCATTATGAGAGATATAGCAAATGCTCCCCCTAAACCTGTGACATTTGTTCACTATCAGATTTGATCACATCAGGTCATTAAAACATCTTCATCAATATGTAAATCCATCAAAGCATCAATGTCATACTGCAGCGATTCATAAACCATCATTATCCAAAACCACTTCTAAGTAGCATCCATAAACTATAACCATCAACATCAGAACAAGAAACCTAAATAATAACTATCTGAATCATATCAGATCCTTTCGTTGAGTCTGTCCTAATGTTTCTTCATCATAGGAAAACATATGCGACTGTATGTATCAAATTTCGCATATATACATGACTCTCCTTTATAATATCCGCATACATAAAGTAAAATACTGAAATTTCGTAACCACGGCTCCCCCTGAGCCTATATTGTCTATACATATTCACTGTTACTACATTAGATGTGTTGTCAGTAATGTAAGAAACATGAATATCAAAAACAACCATGGGAGTCATCATCAAGAAAACATATGTATTACTCCCCCTAAGATCACACATCACTGATCCTGAGGACCTGATAGTCATCTTCTGCTTTTATGAGGTCATGTACCTCACATCACTTCTGCAATCACTATGAGAAGTATTCTTTTAAGAATAATGTACTGTAGTAGGGATCATCTTCTTTTACTTTGAGTCTGAATCCTCCTCATATCTGCGAGAATTCAATTCTTTAAGCACATATAATTTGTCTGGGTTTCTATATCCTCTTGTTATGACCTTTCGAGATTCTTCATCTATAGCTTTGCATTTGGTTGATGTAAATACAGTTACATTTCCATTATCTTCCATTTGACCTTACACTTAGAATAATCTACTTTATCCCTTGAACTAATAAAGTATCAGTTGCTCCTCTATGCTTATTAATTTTGGCTCTACATTTTCCCAAAAATTTTGCTAGAACATTATTTCCAAGAACAACCATCTCATATTGTTTTTTCTTGAGAGACTCCATCTTACTCTTATAACCAGTCATGTGATGAGAGCATCCATTGTCTATATACCATTCATATTCTTCTTCAAATGAGCAGAGAGCAAGACCACACTTTATATGTTCTTCTTCTTTCTACTTATCATGAGAAATGTTGGTGGATCCATCTTTTTCAAGTCTTCTGACATCAATATTCTTATCTAATTGCTTGTCATGTTGTCTGAGGCGATCCATAGACTTATTCCTGCATTATTTTGCTACATGCCCAAACTTGTTACAAGCATAACATCTTATACGAGCATAGGAATCATAATATTTATGTTTCATATTCCTTCTATTGTAATCAATAGCTTTGTGACCAAACATGTTGCAAGCAAAACAATATCCTCTAAAGAAGCATGAGTATCTGGAAGCCAATGATCTTTCTATGAAGCGGTTATTTGCATGTGATTGAAACAATCTACTTCTACAATTGGTTGCAACGTGTCCATAATTATGACATATAAAACATTCAACATTATTGATCAGAGGAGAGAATTGATTAACATTTCTATAGTTAGGAGTAAATGATTTTCTTTGAATATTCACTTTCCTTGGTTGTTGATCAGGTTGACTTCTTATATCTTTTTTTATCATTTCAGGTTTTGCATTATTACCCTTTAAATTCCTTGAATCATCTTGTGAACTACGTTCTCCTTCAACAATTTCATGAAAACCAAGACAAGATTTGATGGCAAGATAGCTTTGACTACTAAGAATATTATCCAAAATATTAGTACTATCTTGAAATCTCAAATGTTTATCATTTTCTTATAATTTACCTTTTAGAATGTTTACCTCAACCTCCATTATTTGATATTTCTTTTCTTTTTCTAGATATTGCTTCTTCATACCTTATTCAACCCTTCTTCCTTCTTCCACTTGCTCCTTTAATTTGAGAATCTCTTCTTTCAGCCCATTTTCTTGTTCTTCAAATGCTTGAAGTAGTTCTTCATTCCACTTATCTGATTTTTCAAGATCTTCTCTTAGAGAGACGATCTCTGCTTTAATACCTTCACAATATTGTTTAAATTCCATAACAGAATTTATTAATTTAATACCATCCTTGTTATCATATGCCTGCAACTTATCTTTAAGATTAGCATTTTTTTTCAAAGCAAGATCAAGTTTTGTTCTAAGATCAAAAATTTCTTCTAACTTGTATTCTTTTGAATCAGTGACTCCATCTGACACAAAAAAGATTGTTTTATCGTGTTCATTTTTTGACACATTATTAGGGATAGAATTACCTGGTAGTTCCCTTGATGAAGAATCTTCCTTTGGGATTTCTTCATGGATTGGTTGTAGTTTCTCCCACACTTACTTTGCAGTTGTATAATGCATAACCCTATTTAATATTGAATCGGGTATGTTATTAATGATGTCACTTAATGCCTTACTATTCTTTTGCACTTCCTTGTCTGATGGAGGAATTTTGGTGTAGCCATTGCATACTAAATACCAAACATCACGGTTCATTAGATTAGATTGCATCTTTTCCTTCCATTGGAGATAATTATCATTACTTAGCATAGGTATGCCTTCATTGTCCATTGTTTTTTACATACCTTGATCTTCTGCTTCTAGGGCCAACATTTTTTAATTTGTCTTATTTTTAGAGTGCCTACTTTCACTTTTACCCATGAGTGCAAGTTTAGTTGTTTCATTGTTATAATCACTATCATTATTGCATATACAAGGAAATGGACCACAGTTAGAACAAAACCCCATACCTAATAATTATTTATTATTGTCTTCTTCATTCTTGATTAATAGAAAGCGGGGTGCTCCCAAACCTGAATATTTGACATATGTAACAGTTACTGCATTTGGTATATCATTGCCACAATTTTTTGAATCCCTCCGAGTTATATTCTCCTTTCCCATCATCTTGACAAATGTCCTTCAAGTGATCAAACTTCTTCTGAAGGACCTCCTCTAATACCAATTGTTGGGAAAAACACTGAAGGGGGGGGTGGTGAATTAGTGTTTTAAAACTCATTTAAGCCTTTCAATTTCTTATTCATATTTATGTACGTGACTTTAATTCAGTGAACTAGTGTATGTACGCGAATGTGATGAGGATAAGTAGTGTATATCCAGTTAACTATCTTCTCAACTAATTCATCATTTGTTTAACTTGAACTAGTGCATCAGTACTTATTTAGATATTAATTAAACAGTAACCATGTGCAGTAAGAACACAATAAACCATCACACATAAGCAATACATCAACACACATGAACAACATGATTTTTAGGTGGAAACCCAATGTGGGCAAAACCATCGTTGTTTTCGTCATTGTCTTCAACTTTTATTATAATGAAAAAACTTCTTACAATTTTGTACTGGCGCAAACTCATACCAGCACATAGGCACCCACCTGTAGAAGGCTACAACATTATCTCGTTCTCCAGCACCCACTCGAAGGGAGCTCCAACCCCCTGATATCATTTACCAACACCCATCGGAAGGGATATCCAACCCCCTGTTCAGATTTACCCGCTACCACTGGAAGGAGGCTCCCTTACTGAAGGATCCAAGCCTCAACACCTCTGTGGATCACGTTTCATAATATTTCATACTAGATCCACCTGAACCAAAACATCAAATCCATAGGCCACCTTTCATAAAATTTTCGAACTGGACCCACTCATAATTTAATCCCAATATCAAATAACAAACTTAAACCAATCACTGAACCAACTTAATCATCAAATCATTGAATAAACAAGTTATTGAATCTCAAACAACCAAAGCAGCTAGGTCATCTCAAATCATTGTATACTCTTCATCGGAATGTTAGGCCACTTATTGTTCATCACATAAACCAGATCCCGTCACTGCAAACCCTTGTCAATCTCATGTTAGAATACATACGCTACTACTATGAGACATACCCTTGTATATACGTTCTTTCTCTTCAAATAACACGTGTACAGATCTCAAAACACTGAACCCTGAAACTGAACCACTACACTAGTGAAATCAATCGTTGAAACACATACTGACCTTGTCACATATATTTGAACCAAATACATATCATCTCATAACAACATCATTACTATTCAACATTTCATAACATAATCATTTCAACCTCAACAACCACTGTCAAACGCAGATCATCATAAAAGACTTCATTGACAGACAGACAGCGAACACAACAAGACTATTCAAACATCACATACAGCAAAGCCCTAGCATATGTATGCAACCCTTATAACCCACATCCACATATGTGTGAAAATTTGGATGCCCAAACTTCTACTGCAACAACTAATTAAGTTTCTCCTACTTGTTAATTTTTGAATCAAGTTACTTATTGTTTCCTACAGCAAATATGAAAACTAATACACTGCATTCCACACCATTTAAATTATAAGTCGAAACAAGAAACTGAACAAGAAAGAGATATAACACATCCACACAGTGATTTTTGGACAAATGTCCCCAAAAAAACCCAATGCGAGAAAACCGATGCAGCAGTTTTCAGTGTTTTATTGTTAAGCAGTAGTAATTTCTGAGTACAATTTGTTGGATGCCCAAATGGCTATCCTATACAGAGAAAAACTGGACAAAACAAGTAGTGAGATTCTCTCACCTTGTCACTGGAAGAATCTAACCATGATCTCACTGGAAAGAGGCTCTGCGTCCCTTCTGCGTCAGCCTCTTTGCAGAACTGTGTCAACCCTATGCAGTTTTTGCATCACCTCAACTGGGGACTGCGCTGCTCTTCCTTCTGATCCTCTTCTACCTAGAAACTTCAACTTCCAGCCGCCTGGTCTCACACACCCGCTCCCGACTTCTGAAACTCGATTTCCTCAGCAGGAAATTTGATCTCCCTCTAGGCTCTGTGCTGCCACTGCATCATCACTACGAGGGCCAGTGTCAGCCTCTCTCTAGACGTCATTTTGTCCTCTCTGCCTTGTACTCTCTCGTGCAGGAAAAGACTCATCAACAGATATTATCCCTTCCCCTCTTTACAAAATATCACTATCGAAAATCTCTCCGATAGTTGCTCTATTTCAGAAAATTGAACTTCTGATCTTCTCTCTGTGTGTTCTCCAAGTCCCCCTCAAGCCTCTTCTTATATATTTATGTTGGAAAACCAATGGCCCAGATTAACTTTTAATCAATGGCTTAAATCATTTTGGTTGATCTTCGTCTTCTTCTAGAAGTTACACCCACAGTGTAGATTAATTTCCGTTAATTATTTTAATTTTCTAAGTTTAGACTTAGGGTCCCATTAAAAATAATTAATTATTTTAATAAAATTGTCTCTGGATGGAATTTCCAAAATCGATTTCTGGGTATTGGAGAATGCATGTGTTTAAGCCTCCCTACAAATTTTGAGACTTAGAACACATCCAGTGCTACCAAAAATCAACACTCCCTCCTAGCGAGGAAAGTGCTCTATCAATGCACCTTGCTGAAGCATCACTCTCTTCTGTAACATCTTCTATTGCATTGTTGATGACTAACATGTTGATTTGGGGTAGTATCGGATGTGCTCTAGCCATTAAAATTAGTGGAGAGGCTAAAGCACATGAGATCTCCAAGACCCAGAAATAGTTTGGGCAGATTCTACCTAGTTAAGGAGATATTAAAGTAATTAATATTTTTAATGGAGTTCCTAACTCTAAACTTTGGAAAAATAAAATATTAATGGGTATTGATATAAAATTGGGTTAGAAGATTCTAAAGGACATGGATCAAGCAAAATATAATCTTAGCTGTTGATTAGAGATGTAATCTCGGCCGTTGAAGACTCAACAGAAAAAGTATAAGAGGAGGCTTGAGGGTCTATTGGAGACACACTAGAGTGATCAATTAGTTTGATTTTCTAGAGCGGGGTTTGCTAAGAGAAATCGAACCAGTGATCAGAGTTGCAATGAGGGGAAGTGAGTATGAGGCAAAGAGGCAGAGATAGTGTCGGAAGACCAGCGCAAAGGCAGAGAGGCATACGCAGAGCCAGAGGTAGCCACGTAGAGGCTAGCAGGGACTACGCAAAGGCTAGAAGGGCCTGCATCATCCACGCAGAGGCTGCAAGAGTGACGCAAAGAGCCAAAGAGGTTACACATAGCCTCAGATTGTGTTGGAGAGGGTTTCGTGGGGAAAACTTTCAGAATATCTACTTCCAAATAAAGAGGTATTACTGCCAGATTATTTTCTTTGTCGGGTGAGCCAGTTTGGCAACCAATTGTACTCAAAAACACTGCATAATAATACAACCCTCAAAATTGTGGCACCGGTTTTCCCAAGTTGGGTTTTCCCGAGAACACTTGTCCAAAAATAATGGTGTCACTTGTGTTTGTCTATTTATTTCAGTTGTTGATCTGTAGATGGTTGAGATTGTATTGTTTTTATTTCAATGTTTCTATGGTTAAATAACTTGTTAGTAATTAAACAAGTAGGCGAAATAAACCAGAGAATACAGATAAAATTTCTAACGAGTAATACTTAGAAATTTCAACATGGTATCAGAGTGTTGCAGATCACAGGAGAGTTGAAGGCACCAGTTGAATCAGAGAATTTGTAGCAGAAACAACTGTCCCGAGTGACAGAAGTTGTTCCTAGCAAAAAGAAGCAGAGAAGGGTTGACGCAGAGGGCTTGCGTCATCAATTTGAGCTAGAGAGAGGTAAGCGCAAACGCTAATGAAGGAAGAAGAGGCTCACAAAGAGCCACACAGAGACCAGGAGGGTTGACACAGTTGGCCAAGGGATCAATTCAACCAGTGTCCGGATTGCACAGAGCCTAGAAGCTCAGTTCTTTAGTTACTGGGGCGTAGGAAGCTGTGGGCAAATTGCGGGGAGTGAAGCTTGTGGGGTGTCATTGCTGCCGAGATAGAACAGTACCTAACGAGGCAAAACCATGGTGGAGGGAGTTGCTACCTAGGTGGATTTCTAGCCAAGGAATCCAGATCAGTGTTGCAGGTGCATAGGAGATCGGAGAGGTGTGATTCGAAGGTTTGCAGGAGGATTTCCAGGAGAGAAATCGAGACTCAGAGGGAGTCTAGCTAAGAATTTATAAGAGGGAAGTAGCGACTCAGAGGGGGTCTAAGAGAGAACTTCCAAGAGGGAAGTAGCGACTCAAAGGAGTCGAAAAGAAGAGTAGAGAGATGGCCATGAATGCACTGAGGGATCAAGACAGGCTAGACGGGGCATCCAACTTTGTCATCTGGAAGGCCAGGACTTTATCCGTTCTAGATAGACATCACATCAAGGCCTTCGCCTTGAGAACCATCGCTATCCTAGTCAACCCAGCTAACAATGAAAGTTATGAGGATGCGATGGCAAGGCGAAATGCATAATCCTTGATGGAGTCAAGGATCATGTGGTCCTGCATATTGCCGAGAAGGAGACGGCAAAGGAAATGTGGGATACCTTGAAGACATTGTATCAAGGCACTTCCGTGCAGAGGAAGATGCTACTGGAGAATCAGTTGTGGTCAGTTGACTCCAAGGCAGCACCAGCGAAGGCAGAAAAGGAGGTAGAGGAGGATGACGGTTGTGCCATGAGTGCTCATGTACCTTTAGAGAAGGGGTGGGGAGACATTGAGCTGTAGTCAGGAGAAGTACAAGCAATGAGGGGCAAGATCCTTGAGGTACCCAAACTCTTAGATCATACCTGGCTACGGGAACCCCAAAGTGACAGTAGTAGGATGGCAGATGTCGGTAGAAGCGGATGCAGATGAAGTGGTAGAATGTGCTAGAGAGCAGTAGCCCCAGGCAGCACAGAGAGGGTTGCAACAGTGCGAGAGGCACACAGGAGGTTGCAGTAGTGCAGGATGGCACAGAGAGGTTTGCAGCGATGTGAGAGGCACTGATTTGTTGCTACAGTGCAGAGGTAGCAGAGGGAGCACAGGATAGCAACAAAGAGAGCTTCAACATTGGGAGAGTTTCTAGCCTGACAAGGATGTCAGTAGTTGGGTGGATCAGTTACTTACTTTTCAGTAACTGAGTTGCAGTAGTAGTAGAAGTAGCACGATGTAGCATGATGAGAGAGAACTGCAGTGCATATGCAATGTTGGGAGAAAGGACCAGCAGCAACATGGATGCAGAGGGAGTTTCCATATGGATGTAGCAGTGGTAGTGGCAGAGCCATGGGCAGCAGTACAAGATGCAGCAGTGCAGAGGATGTTGGGTGGGGAGGCCTAGCATCAACACAGGTACCAGTGTCGTATAATCAGAGTGATGCTCAGTGTGGAGTATTACTATAGCACAGTCCTCGTTAAGAGGGAGTGTTTATTTGGGGTAGCATCAGATGTGCTCTAGCCATGAAAATTGGTGGAGAGGCTAAAGAACATGAGATCTCCAAGACCCAGAAATGGTTTGGGTAGATTCTACCCGGTTAAGGAGATATTAAAATAATTAATATTTTTAATGGAGTTCATAAGTCTAAACTTAGGAAAAATAAAATATCAGTGGGTATTAATATAAAATTGGGTTAGAAGGTTGTAAAGGACATGGATCAAGCTAAATCTAATCTTAGTCGTTGATTAGAGATGTAATCTCGGCCATTGAAGACTCAACAAAAAAGGTATAAGAGAAGGTTTGAGGGTCAGTTGGAGACACACCAGAGTGATCAGTCAGTTCGATTTTCTAAAGCGAGGTTTGCTAAGAGAAATTGAACCAGTGATTAGAGTTGTAGCAAGGGGAAATGAGTACGAGGTAGAGAGGTGGAGATAGTGTCATAAGACCAGCGCAGAGGCAAAGAGGTAGATGCAGAGCCAGAGGGAGCCACGCAGAGGCTAGCAGGGATTGCGTAGAGGCCATAAGGGTCTGCGTCATCCACGAAGAGGCTGCAGGAGTGACACAGAGAGCTATAGAGGCTACACAGAGCCTCAGAGGGATGACGCAAAGGGTTTCAGGCTGATGGATAGGCCAGGAGAGCTGACGCAGAGCCTCAGATTGTGCTGGAGAGGGATTCGTGGGGCATATTTTCAGAATATCTGCTTCCGAATAGAGAGGTATTACTGCCAGATTATTTTCTCTATTGAGTGAGCCAGTTTGACACCCAGTTGTACTCAAAAAGACTGCATAATAATATAACCCTCAGAATTGCTACACCAGTTTTTCCAAGTTGGGTTTTTCCAGGGACGATTGTCCAAAAATAACGATGTCATTTGTGTGTTTGTTTATTTCTTTCAGTTGTTGATCTATAGATGGTTGACACTGTATTGTGTTTATTTCAATGTTTATATGGTTAAATAACTTGTTAGTAATTAAACAAGTAGGTGAAATAAACTAGAGAATACAGATAAAATTTCTAATGGGTAATACTTAGAAATTTCAACATGAAATCCTCTCCACCAACTAGTATGTAAATGTTGCATTTGTACTGTTGTTAACTCTGCCACTGTCAACACTGCATCTGTACTGTAACTCCCTCTCAATTCTACATCCATGTTACTGCTAGCACTACCACTGCCAACTGCATCTACACTTCAACTGTCTCCAACTGCTGCTGCCACTGCATCAACAATGGAAAAGCATCCCAAATTATTGAAATTGTGTTCAGTATGATGCATCTCGTTGTTGGAGTTCTGAATATTGCTAGTCTCTATGCTGACCCTCTAAAGCCTCTACACTGTTGGTGACCTCTACTTTGTGCCAACTGCGCTACTATCAATTTTGCTTTGTGTTGCTTAGTCTCTGGCGCTCATAGTCACTGCAATTGTCACTCTGGCACTCCTCTGCACCAACTGACACTGGTCCATTCTACTACTTCTGATCTGGGCTCCCATAGAAAGGAATTGATCCAAGAGGTGGACTCCTCAAGGATCTTTCCCATCTATAGCTCTTTCAAACTACGGCTCTAAATCAGCCCACCTCCCTCCTGGAGGTATCTCGATTGTCATGGTAAACTCATCCTCGATTTTCACGGCATCAACTTTCGAATCATGCTTCTCATCTTTGTCCTTCTTTCTGTGAGGACACTGTTGCATAGTGACCGAGTTCACCACACCTGAAGCATTTGATATTCGAAACATCTTTCTTCTTCTTTCATTGCTCATACTTCCCCTTGGATGTAAGGTTCGCATTCTCTTCCTCCTCCATGGGTTTCAACCCACTGTTGCTGCTTCCGTCAAGTTTACACTTGACCAAGTCCCTCCTCAACTCCTCTTGCATAAGAGTTGCCCACATGTCATCCCAATTTCACAAAGTCGCCCTGCCCAGGATGCTCTAAACAAAGACTTGCCACTCCTTAGATTCTGAATTTAGGGCCAGCCTTACCATCTCGGAACCTTGAGGTGTTGACCCCACAGCTGCTAGCTCATCTCGGGTCTCCTGAAGCTTTGCAAGGTGGATCAATGTGTTCCCCCTTCTTCATCTGCATAGACCTCATCTTTTGCTCCAAGTACATCTTTCGCCACTCGGAATATCCTGATACAACGTTGAAAATGCATCCCACATCTCCTTGGCAGTGTTTTTGCCAGCAACGTGACAGACTATATAATCTTTTACTCCACCGAAGATCCTTCTCTTTGTTTTTTCGATTTCTCCCTTGTATTTCTTGAGTGGACCTGGATCTGCAGGCTCAACTACCACGTTGTCGACGTAAAATTTGAGAAAATGCCCATCAAGAAGGCATGACATCTTTGCCTTCTAGATCACATAGTTGGATGCCCCATCCAACATATCCTAATCTCTCAGTCCACTGGCTGCCATCTCTGGCAATCAAAATGTCGAATGACCTCCTCTCTCTTGTTGTTGCTCATCAACTGAGAATTTGAATTCCCTTACTAGAAATTCTTTGAGGAAGAAATTCCCTCAAGTGTCTCTCTTCTTCCTTCTGACGTCTTTCTACCCAGCAACTGCCTGCAGAAAACTACGTCACACCAGAAACCCCTCTTCGTTGAATCTTTTGCTGCAGTGCTCCATCTGTCGGTGACAAATATCAAATTGGAAATCATACCTCTCTGTCGACTCACTCAGAGAGAGATTTACCACAAAAATATTTCCCTCCTAGCCTGACTGCGCAAACCCTTTAGGGATTCAAATTGCTACCTCTACCAAAACTTTGAACTCCCTTCCTCCTTCAGCATTGGGCTCTTCCAGCACTGTTCTCTTCTTTCACCTACAGCTCTTATACCATGTGAAAAATTAGATGCCCAAATTTCTACTACAGCAACTGATTAAGTTTCTCCTACTTATTAATTTCTTAGTCAAGTTACTTACTGCTTCCTACAATAAATATCAAAACTAATAAACTGCAGTCTACACCATTTAAATTATAAGCAGAAACAAGAAACTGAACAAGAAAGAGATACAACACATCTACACAGTTATTTTTGGACAAATGTCCCCGAAAAAACCTAATGCGGGAAAACCGGTGCAGCAACGCTAAGGGTTTTATTATTAAGCAGTAGTAATTTTTGAGTACAATTTGTTGGATGCCCAACTGGCTATCCTATACAGAGAAAAACTGGACAAAACAAGTAGTGAGATGCTCTCACCCTGTCACTGGAAGAATCTGACCCTGATCTCGTTGGAAAGAGGCTTTGTGTCCCTTCTACATCAGCCTCTACGCATAAATGTGTCAACCCTATGTAGTTTCTGCATCACCTTAGCTGGGGACTGCATTGCTCTTCCTTCTGATCCTCTACTACCCAGAAACTTCGATTTCCAACCTCCTGGTCTCACACCCCGGCTCCCGGCTTCTGAAACTCAATTTCCTCAGCAGGAAATTCAATCTCCCTCTAGGCTCTGCACTCCCACTGCTTGGGCTAGCATCAGCCTCTCTCTAGACATCATTTTGTCCTCTCTGCCTTGTACTCTTTGGCCCAAGAAAAGACTCCTCACCAGATATTATCCATGCCCCTCTCTGCAAAAGATCACTATCGAAAAATCTCTCTGACAGTTGCTCTACTTCAAAAAATCGAACTTTTGATCTTCTCTCTATGTGTTCTCCAAGTGCCCCTCAAGCCTCCTCTTATATCTTTCTGTTGGACAACCAACGGACCAGATTAACTTCTAATCAATGGCTTAGATCATTTTGGCTTAATCCTCGTCTTGTTCTAGAAGTGACACCCATAGTTTAGATTAATACCCTTTAATTATTTTAATTTCCTAAGTTTAGACTTCAAGTCCCACTAAAAATAATTAATTATTTTAATTAAATTGTCTCTGGGTCGAATTTCCCAAAACGATTTCTAGGTATTGGAGAATGCATGTGTCTAAGCCTCCCTACAAATTTTGAGACTTAGAGCACATATGATGCTACCAGAAATCAATAGTATGTATGTGCCTTTCAAGAAGCATACCCGCTTACAAATTTGTCCATATTGCAAAATCAATACGCAACTACCCAGAAGAAGATCCGCATATGTACGCAACTTTTCTAAAGAAAACCTACGTATAGATCTGTAACTATTGAATCATACCTTCATTGCAGAACAAAACATCAACCAAACCTAATCTAGATATACATTGTAAAAGACACATCATCATCACATATCTATCAACCCATAAGCAGATTATTCAACATGTAGTCATTTCAGATCTATAAGATCTTATCCATCATCACACTCTCAAGTGCACACCTATTTCAGATCAAACAATTCATGAATAACTCATCTCATGCACACATAACACTTTGATCTCTATCTCCTTATATAGCTTAGGCCTTAGCCAATACCATGGGTCAATTCCATGGTTATGTCGATGGTATTCTTTGATGGGATCAAATATTTGTTGTTGTGTTCATTACTATGGGCCAATACCATGGTAAAGAAGCCTAGTATTTAGAATACCATGGTGTGGAAACTGTACGCGACTTTGTTTCACAATTAGCGCGTATGTACGCGGATTTGATTCACATAACCCACATATACTTCTTCAAACTTTATTTTTACCATTCCTCTATCTCTGAAGTGATATTCTTTTGTCCAATCTTTTTATCACATCTATATTGGCTTGAATACTCATCGTGTTATCATCATGTTGCTATCTTTATTAAGTAGGATGCCATCAAGGACAACACATTTGTAATAATGCGAACAGTTGCCCCATTGGGTTTAGTCTTTGATATCTACATGCAACAGGTCTATGGTAACCAAGAGATTGTTGGTGTTCTCATGACCTCCCATTCAAGTAGCTTCGCCCACTTTCTGAGAGTCCACGTCCCAGTTGGACCCAGATGTTACCCACCATTTTGTGGGTAACATCCCTAAGAGAAATTATCTCCAAGATGGTCCCCATTCGGCAACCAGCAACCCCTTGCAGCCACCAACTAACTCGTTGTGTCATTTCTCTACCACCTAATCCAGCCATGTGTTCCCTCACCCATATTTCATTATTGTATGTTTGAAGGTGGGCCTCCTGAACCTAAAGGTATGCCTTGTCATTTGGTAATTGAGTATTGTATTTTGCTTATCATTGACACTTTTGGGAATGGATTAATGGGAGGATTTGGTGGAAAAAGTGGGCTAGGTTGTTGTTTCTGTCCCCTATACCTCTTTGGGATGTTACCCTTGGATCTTAGTCCCGTGGGATCTCTTTTACCAACCTTTGGGTTTTAGAGTGGTACTACATGGGAAACCCCGATTTTTGTTGCGTGGTCCCGCTCCCTCATCCACATATATCATTTCCTTTCCGGCCATTATAACCCCATTCATCGTTCCTCCCTCCTAGGTCCACATTCCTCCACTGGGCCCACATAGGGTTAGCCTTCTCCTTCCCCTTACCCACACCTTGGGTCGATCCTAGAATGATTCCCCGGAGGTTAATGCAGCTGAAAAGAAAAGTAAAAGCATAATTGGCCAATCAAATAGGAAAATGTACCACAAAATGAAAAATATGGTCGAGAAAAACAAATTTAGCATGTGGGCAAAAGACAATACATAAGCTCTAGCCCATTATCATGGCCATCACCCGGGTTCCTACAAGCCCTAGATGAGCCTCCTTTATCATTCAGGAACCTATGATTGTCCCAGCCCTTGGTAGGCAATGAATCGCCCTACCCTAAAGGGGGTATCCACTACTATATCCTACACATCATGTTCTTATCCCTTGATCCTCGAGCAGTTAATCAAATAAAAAACATAAAAGGAAAAAGGCATATAACAAAGGGTGGAAAAATCAAGGACGAGGCACCTCATGTACCGTGATTTCTCCCTCTTATACATTATATACCCAAGTGTAGGCGTCCCTTTTGTTAGCTACCCTAGTACTCCAACATGTGGCCCAGGGCTTCCCCTTTTCATTCCCTACTCCATTCATCTCTTGATCACATGCCACCATCTTTTGAAGGATGTACCTTGGACATACTATCCCCTTTAAAGGTAGAAACCACCTAATAGGATACTTGGTTAACCCCATTTTGAGGTTGGAGACATTAGCACATGCCAAAACCCACCTGGAAGGGCATGCCATTATGAAGTGCCTGCCTATTTTCCATGGTTTGTAAGCTCTTTAACTTGATATCCTTTGATGACTTATTGTACTGGAAGGCTAGAGGATGCAACGGATCTTATGCAGGATTGCAAATGGCCTCCATTTTGGGTTTGGTCTCCCTATATGGGGTCCTAACCCTCCCAATGGCTACATTGGCACATAGAGGGTGTGCGTTGAGATCCATGGACCTCCACACCATGAGACAGCACTCCATGGATCCCCAGAGATGTTCATAGATTGCTCGAGATTCACATATTGGATGAGGAAGATGCACTTGGTTCACCATAGCCAGCTGACCCCACAGTTGTACCATACACTTGGCAGATGACCTAGGACTTATATGTTGATGTGGCATCACTTACACCATCTGATCCCTTACAGATGATCTAAATGCATCTTCAACCTACTTGGAGGCCCATGAGGTTACTTATGTGCCCTCACACCCATTGGGAGCACCAAAGGTTTATTATTTGGGGAACAACAGGCCAACCCCTTGTACACTACTTTTGGGAGTCATATTCATCATTATGGCACTTATGGACTTCATCAAGCTTCTTAGAAGACCCATCGACATGTATTATTGATCATTCGACCCCTTGACAGGTTGATTCTTTTGTTTATGAGCTATTTTGGTGGGCTTGTCACCAAAAGTTAGTTGTTTTGCACATTATTTTATTTTAGGGGCTAATGTAGGCCCAAGTAGCTAAATCAAACTCATTAGAAGTGTATAAATAGAAGTGATGAGGATTCATTTTAGCATCATCACTTGGATTTGGAACTAGTATCTCTTTAGAGATTTTCGCTATCCTTCTTGGAGGACGAATTTTTGGAGCATGGAATGAATTTTGATGTTTGGATAATTTTCATATGTCTTGGAGCTTCTTGATGGAAATTTTTTGGATGGTTGGATATATTCTTATACATGTAAGTACATTGTAATGTTATTCTTTTGAATTTTGTCACAAACATTGTTGCTGGGATTTCACTATACTAGGGCTTATTTGTTGCATCTCTTATGCGAAGTTGTGGAAATTTTGTTTTTGGATAGTGAATGCTTCATGTATGGGCCATGTATAATGAATTAATGTTCTTATGGATATTTCATTACTAAAATTCATCTTTACAAGCCATTTACCTTGCAAAATGAAGTATAAAGTCGTTGATACTACTTTTGTCATTTCCCTAGTGCCAAGCAAAATTATCTTTGAGGCCTCCTTGACCTAGAATTTCAAAGGTCCACAGTAATAATTCTACCTAACTAAAAATATCCCCAAAGGATTAGGCATTGGTCCACCCAAAGGTGATCACCTTAAACCTATTTTCCTTCTCCCCTTTCCTCTTCTCTAGGTCTAGTCCTCTAGGTCACTTAGGGCATCAATTATCTCACGGTCTAGCCATCCAAATACTTCTATTTTTTGTCCACAACTGCGCTAGTGTGTCCTCAAAAAGCCCTCCAAATTTCATGATTCCAACAGTGGGATCTTGAGATATCAGAAGCCCTAGCTCGAAGACCAATTCTTGACCTTGGTTTCCCTTAGGCTAGAGACCTCTCTGGGATCCTTGCATTTCCTTTCATTGAAAATCCATCCCTTGATCCCTTTCCCCTCCCTAATTAAGTCAAGCACATCGTTGGTTGCTAAATCCTATCCCCTTAACCGAACCTCGGGTCCACTTGGTCATGTGTGGTCCCATGCATTATCAAGGTTAATTCTTCAAAGATCACCTAGAACCCAAAGTTTCCACAAGAATTCTAGGACTTAGGTATCTCCTTTATAAGACACACTCAAAACCTAACCCTAGAAAATTTCCCAAAGCCCTTCCTAGATAGTCGTCCATCTTGTCTTCCAAGACAAGCAAGCCACATATTTGAACCTGTCTTGTGAATAGGCTTTCAGGATCACCCCTCGCCCTATCATTGGTCCATCCATTTCATGATCCTTATAATAACGGGTCTCCTCCCTTCAATGAGAATATGTAAAGAGTAGGGAGCCTCAGCCGAGGTGATAGTGAGCTATCGCTTGATTATTTCCCTTAGATTAGTAGTAACCCTTCAAGGATCGCCTTTTAGGACCCCTGTTAGTTTGAGCGGTAACAGGGCCTAGTGTGCGAGGCCATTCAGCACCAAGGGAAATGTTGCAACCACCCATTTCAATGGAAAACATGTGGCTTTTGAGATGATAATCCCCGATCTGAAGCTTAATATTTTCACGGCATCCTTCACATTTCATGGTCCCCCCATCAGCGATAAGTACTTGGAAATTAGATATCGCCCGTACAAAACAATAAACAACTTATGCTACTCTCGTATGGACAAATTTATGGGTGCTACCACTATCAATCAACACCACTACTAGTTGATTCTTAATAAAACCTCGGATTTTGAGAGTTTGGGGCAAAGAAATTCCAGTCAAGGCATGTAGTGATATAATTGGCTCATCTGGCATCGTTGCAAGATCAATGTCTAGGTCAGTTTGGGGTTCACCCGCTTCTTCCTCAGGAACTTCAGTGGATGGAGCTTCAATGGTTGATTTGTTTTCAATATCATCAATTTGAAAGAATTTTGGCTCCTTGCATTTATGTCCTCGGGAGTATTTGTCATCACAGTAGTAGCAGAGTCCTTGTTTCCTTCTTTCGACCATTTCTGTCAATGACACCTTTTGAACCTTAAGTGTTTGGGTGGGCCGGTAGCCTGGGTGGGACGTGCCTTTGCGACGAAATTTGGACAGTTGGACTAGGCATTTAAGGCCTTGCGGCATGCGTCCGACCAAGTAGCGGGGTGATGCATTTAGACATGGGCTTGGATGGCTTCCTTTAGGCCACTGATGAAACATTCCAAGTAAAAGTCATCTCCTAGTCCGCTAGTTTTGATGGCCAATTGTTCACAAGCTACAATGTAGTCCCTTACAATCCCTGTTTGCCTAAGCTTAGTGAGACGACCCAAAAAGTGAGGTTCTTGATCAAAGCAGTCACAGATGGCTTTGGATAACATGTTCCAAGTTGGCCTCCCTGGATAACATTTATGATTCCACTACCGCCATTGCCATCTCTCTTGGTCCAAGTAAAGGGATCCCACGTGTAGTTTAGTTCCATCCTCCCATATATTACTAAAGATGGGATATTTTTCCATCTGTGCAACCCATACTGCGAGGTTAGAGCCATCATATTTTTACATGTCCAACTTGGGTATCCGATAATATTGGTGATCTCCATGGAAATGAATGTGATGGTTGGATTCTCCTTCTATGTGTGCATCAACACTAGGTTCTTCCCTCATGGGTTCGCAAGGCATCTTTATGGCGACCAATACTTGTGTGAGATGAGAGGTAATGGTCTCCTAGAATTCATTGATTTTTTTCTTGAGGTTATCGACCTTCTTGACAACCTTTTCCGTAGTCATAACTTGAGACCTGGTACCGACCACACACTAGCCCCAGTGAAATTTTGAGCTTACTTAAGAGTAGTATGCTTGGAAGGAGGGCAAGCTTAGGAGTCTAGTGATGTGGGTCACTTGAAGCCGCGTCGGGAATAATTTGGGACCGCCTAAAAATTGGGGGATTACAAGTGAATGGTACCACTGCGACCAAATCGTCATCCTAAATCTTATGAGTTAGGTATCTTGCAAGCATCCTGAGATGGCTCGAAAGGAGTTTTACTCCCAGTTGATCAATACTACAGTGGCGGAATTCTAGAAAGCTTGATACTGCCAAATATCTTGCGAAAATTTGGTCTACACTGTAGTAATAGAAACCCCAAGGTCTTGGTACTACAAAATGTGTTGTAAAAATATGATCTGGACTATCGAGGCCAAAACCCTCACTGCACAAAGAGTCTAATATATGCTTTAAAAACCCCAACTACAGAATCTGATCTGTATGGTGGGTTGCGACGGAAAAACCCCAACTGTTGGATCTGATCTGGGCAGCGTCAGTGGAACCCCAACAACTGGATCTGATTTGGAAGAAAAGGTAGGGACGATTTCCAGATAGTTGAGGGAACTATGCTCTCAAAGGAGTGTCAGGTGTTGCAGATCACAATATACGCACGGTCCCAACAATAGTACTCAGCCCAATCTTTCAGGGCACTTACTAAGGAGGATCAACCATACCCTTAGGCATAGTACCCGACTACCCTATTTTACATGCGAGTGATCTTCACAAGTGTTGTTCTCAGTGTACTGTAGCAACAAGATGACCAACATTTTATCTAAAGTTAGATTTCATGTTACCCTAGGGAGCTTCTAACATACCCAAGGGTACATGGAAGTGTAATCTGTGCGTGGTTCTATCTAATGTGCCACTACTCGAATGGGTGCCCACAGAGTTTACAAAGGAGTCCAATAAGCATGACCACCTCTTGTAGTTCTTGCATTCATGCCTCCCCAAATATGCATGTTTATGCGCTCAACAAGAGATCATGTGGTTTAAATACGTTGAAACACGTCTCTAGCCTAGAAAACAAAATATGAAAAAATTGAAGATACAACTGCCCCTGGAAAGTGCTCTAATACCACTTGTTATGCACTTAACTTAAGAGAAAACCAGAATACCAGAAATACGAAGCAATATAGCCTGAAACACGAAAATTTCACATGAAATGAGACAAGTTGCAAAGATATTTTATTATTCAGAAGTAGGATACAATGTTCACTTGCTTCTTCGATGGGGCAACCCCCAACAGAGCAAAGCTCAATTACATTAAGACTCTATGATTTTTCCCTTACTATCTGTTACACAGTGTTTTGTCACCGACCCCACATCCCCTGATCCTGGATAGAGTCAGTCCCTGAATGACATCTGCTCTTTGTCATATACCAAAATATGTGTCCAAATCTTCCATATTACTCAAGAAGATTGCCTAAGCTCATTAATCCTGAAGTTGACCCCTTTTTACCCATGTTTCAAAATTGTCTCAGGTCATCAGTATCCTGCCTGCGACGATAGCCCAGAATGAACTAACACCTTGCGATGTCGTCTCTGAGTCTCAGTGTTTGACTCGCGACGACCCAGATATGGCGAATTAGTTCAAACAGAATACTTCTGGGTGGTTCTGGAGTTGGTTGTTGGGTCAAAGAAGTTCGCCTCTCCTCATTTGAGATGGTGGTTCCGCCTTTTGAGTAACCTCCCATGAAGATAAGCTTCCTCTCCCCTCATTTATGGACACTCCTCCTCTTATAAAAGCATCCTCCATGGCTATGATCAGCTAGTTGGGTTGATAGTTAGCTAGTTCTTGGTTTGTTGGATTGATAGCTTACAGTTTGGATTGTTGATAGCCTAGCAATAGCTTGTGAGGTATGAGAATAGCCTTTCATGTTGTGGATTGATAGTGTGAAATGGTTTTGTAAGAAGGAAACCTTGTTGTGATTGCCTTAGTTTCATACTTGTGCTTTTGGGTGAGAGAGAGTCATCAGTGTTTCTGGGAGACCTTTGAGAGTGAATGCTTATGGAGACATACTGATCGGACCCTTCAAGGAAGCTTGTGACATCAAGGCATGGTTATAAGCTTTACTGTTGTTTATATTAATACAATCAATGGTTATTTCCTATATCATGTATGAAATGTATGTTGATAGCTTATGATTACTTGACTCTATAAGTAGATAGTTCGTTGTTGTGCTCTATTATGTGTTTTGTCATTTTCATATGTTGTTTCAGGTGCATCATTCATTAAGGAAAAGAAAGTGATAGCTGAAGCGACGTGATGAAGACTCCATCAAACAGATAAAAATCAGAATTGAATTGAAAAAGAAGGAGTTTCAGCTCACAGGTGAGTACTGCACCTGGAGACTGCACTCAAACAAAGAGAACTCTCTCCGTACACTCTACATTCATCAAATGAGCAATTACATCATTAACTACATTACTAGAGATCAGGAAGTTGCAACCAAACTCCTAAACTCTAGGAACAAATCCTAAATTAAGGAGATATGTTACAACGTGTAACCATTTCTCCATTAATACAAAATAATATTAATTATTTTCAACTCCCCCCCTTAATGGAGAAAGGATTATCCTGAACTCCTAGCATCCCTCTAAACAATTCAAACTTTACACACCCAAGAGGCTTAGTAAAAATATCAGCCATGTTATCACAAGTTTTACAATATTCAACACATATCTCTTTTAACTGTTGTTTCTCTCGAACAAAATGAACCTAAGTATCGATATGCTTGGTATTTTTATGGAAGACTAGATTGTATACAAGCTTGATGGTACTCTGGTTATCAGTTTTGATAATAGTTGATTCTTTCTGCTCTTCTCCTGCATCGTTGAGAAGTCTTCTCAACCACATAGCTTCACATGTGGCTGCACACAATGCTTGGTACTCAGCTTCACATGAAGATAGAGCTACAGTGTGATGCTTTTTGCTGCTCCATGCTATGACCCCGGATCCAATGCTGAATGGGTAACCTGTGATATATCTTCGATCATCCAAGTTACCTGCCCAATCGAAATCTGAAAAACCTGCTAGAATAACATCAGAAGCGTCAGTGTACAAAATGCCATAATTACTAGTACCACTAAGATACCTCAACACACTTTTTTCTGCGACCCAGTGACTTTCGAGTGGTTTTGACATGAACTAGCTCAACACACTAACAGAATATGCCAAATCTAGTCTAGTTGTAGTCAGATATATCAAATTGCCAACTAGTTTTCTGTACATGGTAGCATCCACCTCTTTAGTATCGTCTTCACTGCTCAACTTTAAGTTTTGCTGTAATGGTGTTGTTGTTAATCTGCACTGCTCCATTCTGAACCTTTCTAGCAAGCTTCTAGCATACTTCCCTTGAGTAAGAAAAGTTTGTCCAAAGTCTTTCCATACCTCCAATCCCAAGCAATAATGAAGGTTTCCGAGATCTTTCATCTCAAACACTTGTCACATCTGCTGTTTGATTTCTTTGATGAGATTGTGAGCATTCCCTGTTATGATCATATCATCTACATACAAAGAAATCAAAATAATTTGCCTCTGTTTATTAAACTTGGTAAGATTTGGATCATTCAAGCTCCTATGAAAGCCATGCTGCACAAAAAATGAGTCAATTTTCTCATACCACGACCTGGGTGTCTGTTTTAAACCATAAAGTGCCTTTTTCAATTTACACACAAGATGTTCCTGCCCCTTTTTCACAAAACCTTCAAGTTGTACTAAATAAATTTCTTCCTTCAAGTCAACATTCAGAAATGCAAACTTAACATCTAGCTGGTGTAGCTGCCATTTGTGTTTTGTTGCTAAGGAAATTAGCATTCTAATGGTGTTTAATTTGGCTACAGGAGCAAAGGTGTCATCGAAATCTATTCCCTCTTTCTGTGAGTAACCCTTTGCTACCAGTCTAGCTTTAAGTTTCTCTATACTCCCATCTGCATTTATTTTTGGTTTATACAGCCATTTGCATCTTATGGGGGTTTTAACTTCAGGCAATTCAACCAAATCCCAAGTATGGTTTCTGTTTATTGATTCTATTTCCTCATACATTGCAGCCCTCCATGCATCAGATTTACTTGCTTCCTCATAATTTGCAGGTTCTACAATGTTTAAAATCTTTGACATTAATGCATAGTCTTTCAATTTAGAAGGTAATCGAGTCTTCCTACCTGATCTCCTTGGTAGGGGTCTTACCTCAAATCTGTCTATTTCAGCCTTTTCTGGGCTTGCATCATCATTGATTACATTGTCTGTTACTTCTTCTTCTTGTTTCTCCTCCTGCTCTTCATCTTCCTCACTGTTTTCTTCCATTAGCAATGGAATGTGCCAATCACTGTTAGAGTCATCCTTTCCTTCTTCAACCTGTTCATGAAATATGACATCTCTGCTTGCAAAAACCTTGTGAGTCACAGGATTAAATAACTTATATGCCTTGAACTCAGTTCCATACCCAACAAATATACATTTCATGGCTTTAGGATCTAACTTCTTCCTTTCTACCTTAGGTATATGAGCATAAGATTTTGACCCAAATATTCTTAAGTGACTCATTGCTAGTTTGAATCCAAACAATGCTTCAAAAGGGGTTTTGAAACCTAGACATCTAGTAGGACTCCTATTCTTTAAATACACAGCAGTGTTAATAGCTTCTTCCCAAAGACCATTTGATAGACCCTTACCTTGAAGCATGCTCCTTGCGCACTCCACAAGAGTTTTGTTCTTCCGTTCTGCCACTCCATTCTGCTATGGAGTGTGGGGCACTGTAAACTATTGCACAATCCCATGATGCTTGCAGAAATCCATGAACTCTCCCAACCTGTATTCTCCCCCTTGATCTGAGCAGAGAATTTTTATCCTTTTTCCTGTCTGGTTTTCTACCATGGATTTAAACTATTTAAAATAATGAAAGGCTTGACTCTTTTTACTCAGAAAGTATATCCATGAAAATCTAGTGCAATCATCTGTAAATAAGAGAAAGTAATATGCTCCTCCTAATGACCTGGTTTGCATAGGTCCACAGATGTCTGTATGCACCAGTTCTAAAATGTCTCTTTCCTTTCTATTAACATGCAAAGGGAAATCTTCTCTATGCATTTTCCCTAATGCACATCCATCACAATCCAGCTTAACATTATCGAAAACAAGGAGTCCATCAACCATACCTTTTCTCTGAAGTAGGATGACGTCTTACAGATTAAGATGGTCGAATCTCTGATGCCAGAGATTTTTGGTTGTCGATCTAGCTGCAACCATTGCTTGCTGTGGCATACTCTTCACATCTAGTCTGTACAGGCTCCCCACGCGCACTCTTGTTGCAACTGTTTCCATCTAGCTATCCTTAATGACACAGTTAGTCTTAAAGAATTGAACTTGCATGTCTTGATCAGTAATCATTGAGACAGAGACCAAATTTTTCTTAATTCCTGGAACATACAATACATTTTTGAGGTGTCAAATGTTACCGCTAAGTAATTTTACAGGAATGTCACCATATCCTTTGATCTCATGTCCACTATCATCTCCTAAATATATTTCGACCCACATGAAGTTTCTTCAAGAAATTCAAACCAATCCTTCTTACCAGTCATATGTGAGGATGTGCCTGAGTCAACATACCATATGTCGTCCTCATCTCCCTTTGAAGCTGAAAGGGCACAATCGACTATAAATAGTCGAATTTCATGGCTATGATCCTCTTCTTCCTTAACAAAGTAACCCTTATGTTTTCTCTATTTGTTTCTTCCTTCGTCTGCCTGCCTCTTATAACAATCTTTAATCTGATGTCCAGGTTTTCCACAGTAAAAACATTTTTTGCTGGGAAAATTATTAGCAGACATACCTTTAAACGGTCTCTTCTGAAATGTGTTGGCTCCTTTCTGCTGCTGTTGTTGTGGTTGCTGATGTTGCTTCCCTTTATACTGTCTCCTTTTTGCCATCAGAGCAAGGTCATTGCTCTGTGATTTCAAATTTTGTCGTCGCTCTTCTTCCTGTATCAGAATCCCTGTCAGCTCTTCAAATGCAGGGGCTTTCTCCCTTGCTGACAGCCCTGTGATAAACATCTGGTATTCATTAGTCATTCCGTTCAACGTGATCGTGACCAGATCTGAATCGGAAACTTTCTCTCCGATATCTCCCAATCTGTCCTTCAGGTCTTTGACTCTAGCAATGAATCTAACAGCGGACTCATTCTCCTCCATCTTCAATGCAAACAGCTTGCCTTTGAGTGACAAGACACGGTTTGTATTCTGCGTCTGGTATAGGTTTTTGATCGTCGTCCAAATGTCAGTGGCCGATTTACAGTCTCTAATATGTGGGATAACATTGTCCTTGACGGACATCTTCAATATGACCTTTGCTTTTGTCTCCCTTTTATCCCAATCTTGTTCTTGTGCGGCTGATCCTGGTCTCAGCTCATTTCCTATAATGATCGACCACGCATTTGCACTTTCAAGTAAAGTCTGCATCTTGAATTTCCAGTTGGAGAAATTCGATCCATCGAGTTTGCCAGACTCGTGGAGATACGATTCTATACTGTTATTCATATTAGATTGATAAAATTTTTGATCCTTTGATGAATAAGTCTATCCAACTGTACACTTTCAGGACACACTAAAAAAAAAAAAAAATCACCACATACCAGATCCGAACCTCTGTTTTGCTGAGAAAAAAAAAAATTGTATCTTCAATGAGCCACCACCGGGCAAGTCCGATCTGCTGCCACCAAACAGATCCGAAACTCCAATGCGCCACCACCGGGCAAATCCGATCTGCTGCCACCGAGTAGATCAGGAACTCCAATGCGCCACCACCAGGCAACTCCGATCTGCTGCCACCGAACAGATCTGAAATTTCAAAGTGCCACCACCGGGCAAGGCCGATCTGCAAAAAATTGCAGATTTTCCAAAGAGAAAGAGGCTGGCGCTTCTCGACGGCGAAATACCTGCGCTGAAAACAAAATCGATGCGTCTCACGAAATTGGTGCGATTAAGGCTTGATTTTCCGTGCCAATAGCACTTTCTGGCGCGCTGGCGTGACTATATCTCTCAAAACCGTGCCAAATGGTGCGACTATTCCTTAATAAATCACGCTAACCCTTTCTTCCGCTCAGAGATGATCAGTCATCTGAGACCTGTGCTTCAGGTGTTACTACAGTCCACCTAATTCTACAAATGCTTCTATATACTCTACCTGCACTACAGTTCTGTAATCAATGATACATCCTAAAAAAAAGATTAAGGTTGTCCCTACTCTGAGCTCTGATACCAAGATAAAAATCAGACTTGAATTGAAAAAGGAGTTGTAGCTCACAGGTGAGTACTGCACCTGGAGATTGCACTCAAACAAAGAGAACTCTCTCCGTACACTCTACATTCATCAAATGAGCAATTACATCATTAAGTACATTACTAGAGATCAGGAAGTTGCAACCAAACTCCTAAACTCTAGGAACAAATCCTAAATTAAGGAGATACCTTACAACTTGTGTAACCATTTCTCCATTAATACAATATAATATTAATTATTTTCAACTCAAACACCGGTACAAGGTAGGCCTCTTTAACGATAACTATTTAAGGAATTAGCTATTGTCTTTGTCTTGTTGTGACTAGACCCACTCTAGGGCTAGAGGGTTGTCTCTGACAGAGGGAACTTACATACATCACAAGTTGGCGACTCCACTAGGGATGATTTGTGTGTTGTCTCTTGATTTTGCTTTTGTTGTTTTCGATTGAATTACATAGTGCCTCTTTGTTTTTGGACTGAACCATCAGTGATTTGAATCACTTGAGTAGATCTAGTAATCCACCTCACTGTCTAAGTGATAAGCCTGGTGTCTTTCAGCTGTTTTTTCCTTGTTTTCCCTCTTTATTGAGATCGTCGTTGTTTAATTCCTAACAGCTGTGACGAATCACTCCTATTCTATTTACCCTCGTTGTACGTCGCGGATATCCCGTCATACAGCTGTGACGATTCCTGAAATCGGACCATCTCTTAGAACAAGTGTACTCTTGCGACGACGTCTCTCAGTTGTCTGTGTTGTGCTTGCGACGATTAGCGATCGTCTCATGTTGTCAGTGTTGTGCCTGCGACGATTCTTGTAGGGTTAACTTTTACAACCCTGCCTCTTGAATAAACCAGTGTAGCTTGTCCTTTGTTGTTTCTTTCACCTTGTTAAGCTTGTTTTGATTGTGTTTACTGAGGCATGTCCTTCTTGGTTCCATTTGTATGAAATTTGGGTTTTTGGACTGTGTAACCTAAGTCTTTTAGGGTTCAGTCAAGAATTCGTTGGTTTTGGGTTGCTTGTCCTTTCAATTTTCTGAACTACATCCACAACAGTCTTATTGATTTGTTTGAAGTTGTTCTCTCACTACTTGCCCATATTCCTAGTTGATCCATAATGATTAGTCATCAAACTAGCTTGTTGTGTTGATTTGATTTCAATTTGTTATTGAAGCATAGATTACATTTGCCTTTTGATCAGTCACGTTGTGCATTAGCTTGTCTGTTATTTATTCCAAAAATCAAAAACAATTGCACTCATATAGTATACGAAAATGAAAGCATGTTTACATTAGTAGATTCTTTATGATTAGGAATCGAAAAGCGGAATTCAAATCTTTCATTTTTTGTCATAGTAGTTGTGAGATAAGCAGAAATCGATGCATTGTGTGTCCTATTGATTGGATTACTTGCTTGCACTATTTTTCTTGCATCTTCTTGTTATTGTCTTCATTGCTTTGAAATGAACTCCTTACCCTCATTTAGGTAGTCATTCATCGAAAGGAATGGTTGTTTACTCATTGTAGTTGCATACTAGAGATTGTTGAAATACCTTTGGTAAGGCCTTGAAATCGAGACTTAATTCAAGATTAACTGTTAAAATCTATTGAATGGACTTAAAAAGGCATTGGAACCTAACACTCATATATCTAGAAGTCTAGGCTAGAGACGTGTTCTGGCGTCGTTAAACCTAGTTCCTATTGTTCTCACTAAGGTTGGATAATTCCTCCTTTTGTGATACAATAGATGCTAGTATGGATTTTTGCTCCCCGTACCGTTGTGTATATATTGGGAGACCCCACTAGGTTATCATCCTATTATCCATAGGAAGCCGAGTCTACCACCTTACGAGTCGTAACGCACCGAACATACAATTCGGGAAGATTGACTGCCGTACGGAAAGTCTTTGGTCATTTCTCTTTCATTTTATTACCCAGGTGTATATGCAATTTTACGATTTGTCTGGTAAACCTCTTGCCTAGAATTCCAGAGCAGTCACTTTCATTCCATTTCGACTCTTTAAAAGTAAAAGGATCATCTGAGCACTTGTCCTTTAGGCTCATTTAACTTCGAAAGCGATAGAGTCATCATTCGTCCTTTTCTCGACTCTTAAAATATGAAATGTAGAAATTTCTGTTTTCCCACCCCGGTTTTCAGTTTCTCCTTATTTCTCCCATGTAGTTAAATGCCCATTCCCATAACCATACATTTAACAGACTGAAAAAAATAAATGTTGCTGAAAACACAAATTCTGGAAATTTTTCAGAATGCTGGAAATTGCAGAATTAAAATTCAGCAATCAAAAACAGCCATTAAAACACATTAAAACACTGATATTTTTGGTCAACTTGACCCTGGAAAAACCCCCTACAACTCTTGGGGAAAACCAGTTTGAGAGCTCTTCTTTATTTCTGAAAATTGCCTTTTTACAGTGAGAATTATTCAGCAAAAAATTAGCAAGCAAATTTACAACTTATCTCATTTCCCGTGCCTCACAGCAATCTGGAAATTACAGCAAACAGGACAGCAATAAATGTTGTACGACCTCCGTTTTGTGTGCAGAAAAATCAGCAAACTGCTCCTCGATTTTTGTGCAAAAATCAGCCTTTCACTATGTGCTGAATCAGCTGTACAAATCTGCTCAACTGCTGCCTTGGAATGTGTGCCAAGCTGTTGTCTCCTTCTCCTCCCTACTCAGAAATCTCTCTTGCTCTCTTGCTCTCCTTCTCCCAATTTGCTCATGAAAGAATGAATGACCTTTTCCTCCTTTTCCTCCTTTAATATAACTCCAAGTGACTTGTGGGTGATCCAAGTGACTTTTGGGTGATCTCTAAATCCAATGGCTGAAATAGATTTAGATCAATGGCTAAGATTAAATGATCATTTAAATCTCACTTTCTATTTTTTAATTCACCCCACTTTAATAAAGACCCACTTAGTCATTTATTTCCAAAGTCACTTTTCCTTTCTAATTTTTCATTGACTTTATAAAAGTAACTTTAAAATTAGACTTAATAACTTTATCACTTAAAGTCACTTTTAAATTAGATTTAACTTTATAAAATTATAAAGTCACTTTAGGAGAAAAATTAAATTCTTTTGGACACTTTTCCCTAGGCCAAAGATCAAAACCTAAGGGAACCACCTGTCCTCCGGTACCAAATTTCAACACTCCCTCTTACCGAAGAAGGTGTTCCTCACCACACCCATCTTGTCTCTGAAGTAGACATGCTTGCCCCGTGGTAAGGCTTTGGTAAGAATATCTGCAACCTGCTCATCAGTGGAAATATACTAAAGCTTCACAGCTCCCTTCTGAACATAGTCTCTGATGAAATGATATCTGATCCCGATATGCTTTGACCTGTCATGAAATACTGGATTCTCCGTGAGTTTAATGCAACTTTGATTATCACAGTAAATCACTGAAGGTCTCAACGGCTGACCAAATAAGCCAAACAACATCTTGCGAAGCCATATGGCCTCACAACTAACTAGACTGGCTGCCATATACTCTGCTTCCGCTGAACTCAGTGCTACTGACTACTGCTTCCGGTTGAACCATGACACTACTGCTGAACCCAACCCAAAACAACACCCTGAAGTTCTCTTCCTATCAGAAGCACAACCTGCCCAATCAGAATCAGTGTATCCTGCCAATCTCACTCCATCTCCCTGCCTGTAGTCCAGACCATAATCCACTGTCCCCTGCAAGTACTGCAAAATGTGTTTTGCAGCCACCCAGTGAACCTTCCTAGGTTCACACATAAACTAACTCATCGTGTTGACTGCAAAACAGATATCTGGTCTAGTGTTGACCAAATACATCAAGGAACCAATCAGCTGCCTATACAATGTGGGATCCACCAACTCGGAATCCGAAGCATGAAGCTTCTTCCAGTTGGTGATCATCGGTGTCGACATGGGTCTACAATCCTCCATGTGGAATCTGCTAAGGATGTCCACAATATACTTCCCCTGCCCCAGGAAGAAATGCCCCTCCTCCTGCCACACCTCCAAACCCAAAAAGTAATGCATCAAGCTGATGTCCTTCATCTCAAACTCCGCTGCAAGATCTCTCTTGCAGTGCTCTATGAGTCTCTCTGCACCTGTAATGATCAAGTCATCCACATACAGCACCAGAATGAGAGGCTCCTCACCAATCACAATAAAGTAAAGGTTCGGATCTGCCTCACTCTTTGTGAAACCCATCCCCTGCAAGTATGCATCTATCCTGGAGTACCAAGCTCTGGGAGCTTGCTTCAGGCCATAAAGGGCCTTCTTCAATCTGCACACATGGGACTCCTTCCCATGCACCTCAAAGCCCTGTGGCTGCTCAATGTACACCTCCTCCTGTATGAAGCCATTGAGAAATACGGTCTTCACATCCATCTGGTGGATCTTCCAACCCATCTCTGCTGCTATCGATATAATGGAGCGGATCGAAGTATATCGAGCCACGGGAGCGAAGGTCTCCTCATAATCAACTCCCTCTACCTGGGAGAACCCTCTAGCCACAAACCTCGCTTTGAATTTCTCAATGCTGCCATCTGCAGCATGCTTTACCTTGTAAAGCCATCTGGAAGTAACCACGGATTTGCCCTCAGGCCTCGGCACCACCTCCCAAACATCATTCTTCATTATAGAAGAATACTCCTCCTGCATGGCCTCTCTCCAGACCTGCTGGCTAGCTGCCTCCTCATAGCTAGAAGGCTCAGAGTCAAGGATGCTGGTAACCATCGCCATATAGCTACAAAACCTCTCAGGTGGTCTACTCTCTCTGACCGGCCTCTTCGGCTCAGCAACAGATGTGGCATCTCTCAAGGTGTCCTGAAGCCACTTGGGCTTCCTCTTCCCTGAGCATGCTTCTCCCATAGGAGAATGAAACTCCTCCTCCTCATCACCATCAGTAGCCTGAACTCCTGACTGTCTGCCTGCTGTCCTCCTGCCTGCACCTGAACCTGTAGAAGCTGAGGTACCGTGTGAACTGTCCATCAGTGGACTCCCTAGTGAACTGCTCTGTGAACTGCTCTACATGCTGCCCGGAGCACCACCCCTCTGGCTCGATGAGCCACTGCTCACTGATGGACCTGACATCCTCATGGATGTACCTCTGGATCCTCCTGATCCCTACCCACTGGATCCCTGCGACTGACTCAACTGCTACTGAGGGTCTGGCTAATCCAGATACTCTAACTCCCGTGACCTCCTAAAGGCCCTGTCCTCCTCGAACTTCACATCCCGTCTGACAACAACTCTCCTCTATGCAGGAATGTAAATCCGAAAGGCCTTTGAGGTCTCACTGTAGCCCACAAAGATACCCTTCTCTGCGGTGGGCTCTAGTTTGGTCCTCTTCTCCTTGGGTATATAGGAGTATGTTATGCATCCAAAGATATGAGGATGACCAATATCAGGCTTCTTCCCAGAGAAAGCCTCCTCCGGAGTCATGTGCCCCAAGCCACGATGCGGACTCCTGTTCTGCAAGTAAACAGTTGTGTTGCGTGCTTCTGCCCACAAGAACAATGGCAACCCCTGATCATGTAACATGGCTTTGGCAGCCCCTATGATGGATCTTTTCTTCCTCTCTGCAACTCCGTTCTGCTGGGGGTTGTAAGGAACAGTGAACTCCCTCCTAATGCCTGCCTCCGCACAATAATCAACAAACTCTCCAAGGGTGTACTCTCCTCCATTGTCCGACCTCAGGGACTTGATATTCCGACCTGTCTGTGTCTCCACAAGAGCTCTGAACTCTTGAAACCACTTGAAGACCTCACTCTTGGTCTTCAAAAAATAAATCCAGGTCCTCCTGGAGTGATCATCAATGAATAAAACATAGTACTCATATCCACTCAAGGAAACATGAGACATCCGACCGCTCACATCGGAATGAATCAAATAAAGTATCCACGTCGCTCTGCTGTCACTGCTGGGAAAAGGGGATTTGGCAAACTTTCCCATCGCACAACCTCTGCAAGTATCAAAGTGATCAGTACTGAAATCTGGCACACCTGTAGTGATCTCCCGCAATATCCCCAAGGCTCCATGATACATATGTCCCATCCTGCGGTGCCAAATCTCACACAGCTCAAAACTGCTAGCTCTCCTGTCGGTACTACTGCTCAATGCCAAAAGGGGCTGAAATGCAAACTTGTACACCTTTGCATGGCGTACACCTATCACTCTAGTTGAATCAGCTGGAGTGCCCCTGGGATACATCAACACCTGTCCTCCCCTGAACAGTACCTCATATCCTCTGTCCTCCAAAGCTGAGACGGATATGAGGTTCTTCCTCATCCCTGGCACATAAAGAACCTCTGACACCTTCAAGGGAGGTTTGGACTCCCTCTGAAATGTCACTGTCCCCACCCCGACTGCTCTAACAACTCTGTCATCACCGAGTACTACCTCGATATCAGTGCCACTCTCTGAAAGCTCTGAGAAGTACTCACGGACTCCTGTCATATGACGTGAAGCCCCACTGTCCACATACCAAATACCTGAAGATGCTCCGCTAATCGAGGGAAAAGCATTCTCCCTCTGAATCTGTGTAGCAGGTGATCCTGCACTAGAGGACTCACACGTAGTGAACGCAAACTCCCGGTCAAAACGACCTGCAAAGTCCTCAATCTCTGTTGAAGCTGCCACGTCCTGGTTCTTCCCCTTCTTCTTCTTCTTCTCCAGACACACAACTGCATAGTGTCCCATCTTTTGACAATTCCAACACTTCACCTTGGAATAGTCCTTCTGTGTGTTCCCCTGTTTACCTTTACCTTTGCCTTTGCCCCCACCACTGCTTGTGGAAGCCTGCTTCTTCCCTTTGCCTTTCTTGCCTCCTGCCACCAGTGCTACGTCCTCATCCTGCTCAACTGGCTTGGCTGCCCCAAGCTGTCCTTCCTTGATCTCTGTCTGAATACAATCATCCCAAAACCTCTCCCATGTGGGAAGGGTCTCACGTGCACAAACCCCATCAGCAAAGTTCAACCATGAACGGGAGAGGCCATTCACTGCAATACGCACCAACTCAGTGGATGGAATGGCCTCTCCAATCGCTGCCAACTCATCTCTCACATTGGTAATCTTTGTGAGATATCCAGCTGCACTATCATTCCCCATCTTAATGTTCTTCAGCTTCTCCTTCAGGACCATCTTCCGGTTCTCATTGGTACTCTGGTAGAGATTGGACAATGCTGTCCACATCTCATGGGCATTGCTCTTTCCTCTCACATGAGGAATGCAATGGTCTTTGATTCCGTCTAGAATCAGCCTCTTACCCTTATTGTTCTTCTTTTTATACTCAGCCAACTGAGTAACATCAGTGGACATAACAACAGAGTTCTGTGCGGTATGCACCATGATATCCCAGACTTCTGCCTCCTCAAAGATACTCTGCATTCTCTCCTTCCAAACGCTGTAATTTATATGCCCATCCAGCCTATCCTCCACCCTCAATCTCAATGACATCCTGCTGTCCTAAAACTGAAAAATAGCACTGTTGCAGTAAAGATAAAACTGTTGTTTATGAAAAAATCAGCTTGCTGGAATTTTCTGAGTGATAAATCAGCAACTGTAATTTTTCCTTTTGTTGTCCCAAACTGCCCTTCAGCACTCAAGCTCCGATACCATATAGAAATTTCTGTTTTCCCACCCCGGTTTTCAGTTTCTCCTTATTTCTCCCATGTAGTTAAATGCCCATTCCCATAACCATACATTTAACAGACTGAAAAAAAAAAAAAAAAAAAAAATATTGCTGAAAACACAAATTTTGGAAATTTTTCAGAATGCTGGAAATTGCAGAATTAAAATTCAGCAATCAAAAACAGCCATTAAAACACATTAAAACACTGATATTTTTGGTCAACTTGACCCTGGAAAAACCCCCTACAACTCTTGGGAAAAACCAGTTTGAGAGCTCTTCTTTATTTCTGAAAATTGCCTTTTTACAGTGAGAATTATTCAGCAAAAAATCAGCAAGCAAATTTACAACTTATCTTCTTTCCCGTGCCTCACAGCAATCTGGAAATTACAGCAAACAGGACAGCAATAAATGATGTACGGCCTTCGTTTTGTGTGCAAAAAAATCAGCAAACTGCTCCTCGATTTTTGTGCAAAAATCAGCGTTTCATTATGTGCTGAATCAGCTGTACAAATCTACTCAACTGCTGCCTTGGAATGTGTGCCAAGCTGCTGTCTCCTTCTCCTCCCTGCTCAGAAATCTCTCTTGCTCTCTTGCTCTCCTTCTCCCAATCTGCTCATGAAAGAATGAATGACCTTTTCCTCCTTTTCCTCCTTTAATATAACTCCAAGTGACTTTTGGGTGATCCAAGTGACTTTTGGGTGATCTCTAAATCCAATGGCTGAAATAGATTTAGATCAATGGCTGAGGTTAAATGCTCATTTAAATCTCACTTTCTATTTTTTAATTCACCCCACTTTAATAAAGACCCACTTAGTCATTTATTTCCAAAGTCACTTTTCCTTTCTAATTTTTCATTGACTTTATAAAAGTCACTTTAAAATTAGACTTAATAATTTTATCACTTAAAGTCACTTTTAAATTAGATTTAACTTTATAAAATTATAAAGTCACTTTAGGAGAAAAATTAAATTCTTTTGGACACTTTTCCCTAGGCCAAATATTAAAGCCTAAGGGAACCACCTGTCCTCCGGTACCAAATTTCAACATGAAAAGGCAAAGTTTTGTTTCAATGTTGTAAAATTAACTACCCACGAAATATTCTTGGTTACAGTTAGTGTTTCTTTCAAAGTCAATTCCAATGGCAACATTTCCAGAGTCTACCAGTCAAGGTCTCCCCCCGGATGGGAATCCTGGTCCTTTTCCTTCTTTTGGAAATGTTGGTGCTCCTTATATGGCAACGTTGTCCCTGCCTGGGTTAACCATTGGTCTACCTATTTGGTTGTTTTCAACCTCGGTGGTCCCGAGCATCCCGACTCCTGTTCCATCATCTCCTTCATTTGAATCACGTCACGATGATTCTAGGGTTGACCCTTCACCTTCTTCCCCTATTTTTTCACCCTCCTCTTCTACTTCGCCTGGTGAAAGTTCCAAATCTATTAACCAGGAGGCTAAGAAGAAGAAGAGGAAGACGAAGAAGAAGAAGTTAGATAAGCGAGAGGCCAACTACCTCTGGTAGAAAAACCTTCTGATCCTCCACGGAAGGTCAAATTTCCTTGTAAGTTGTGCAAGGGTGACCATTTCCTTCAAGATTGTCCTAGTATTCCCAGGATCTTAGAAGTATGGTCTCAAGATATGATTCGACCATCCTTATCGACCTTTGAAGATCATGTCGATGTTACACCTTCAGCTAGCAGTGGTAAGAAGAAAGGGAAGATTAGATTCCCCTGTAGGTTATGTGAAGGCGAACATCTTCTTCACCTTTGTCCTCTCATGGATAAAGCTTCCATAGTTTTGGAAAACCTTGCAGCTCCTCAACCGCACCTTCTAGTTGGTTACAGCTCCTCTTCTGATCCTCCCTAGATTGGTAAAGAGCTTGACTTGGATTCATCTCTTGCCCATCCTGCTCTTCCTGAGCTTGGTTGTGTTATGTCTGTTCCCGACTAACCATTGGTCGAAGAGAGTGTCGGCTTGGTTTCACCACCAGTTGTCTCCTTATTTTAGTGAGGTGACAACTTGGATGTGGTTGTCATATGATGCCACAAACACACAGAAAGCAGTCTTAAAACTTTGGCTTCCACAACAGAAGTAACCCCAACAAGCGGTGATGACAGGGTCCAAAGTAATAGTCCCAAAAATGCCCGCCCACAGGAGACTGCAATCACTGTTCTGTCTGATCCTTTCTAGCAAGTCCAAGCTCGAACCTTAACATTAAAAATAATAGCACCGAGCCAAAAAAATTATGACAGTTCAGAGATATGAATCTGAGTTTATTTGAGCCTTTCAATGTTGTCACAGGGTTACCAATCCGATCTTCCAAGTGACTGTCCTTCGAAGTTTGCTTCTTGTTAAGCTACAAGTCATTAGTCTGAGGCTTCCATTTAGATTCTTGTAATTCCCCAATAATTTTGTTTTGTTGCCTTCACAAGCTATAGGTCTGAGGCTGAGGCTAGCTCTCCATTGTCCATAGAGTCCGAGCTACAGTGATTGACGTGTTTTTTCCTTCACATTTTGTTGTAGTGTATATAATCCGGCTTGCTTCACAAATGTAGGCTACAGGTGCACATGTCTGAGATTATTTACTGGTCAATAAATCAAGCTAATTTGGGTAGTCCAAGCTACTAGTCACGATAGATCCGAGCCTTCTTTTATGTCACTATTCTGTAGTCCGAGCTAGAAGGATAACCTGTTACAAAAATTTTCCCAACATCCTCCTTGACTTCCTTTCTCCTTTTGTCATCTTATCCGAGTTCTTCACTGAGTTGATCTAAGCTTCGATGGATCGAGTTGATCTGAGCTAGATAACCTAGTTACATATTATTGTATATATTCGTGTCAATATGGTGAAGGAACGTGGTGCTTAGAAAAGAGTCGACTTTAATTTGATTGACGCTGACTTTCAAACTGGTGGAGCCAACGTCTAGCATGGAGTTGTTATGTCTTCAAGTTGTTATATGGATTCCTTTATTATGAGTCGAATCCTTACATATCGACTTGTTGGTGGTGCTCACATTAAATTATTTTACTATAACATAAAGTTAAAAATTTATATTAAAATTACAGTTTTATTAAATTGAAACATTTTGTTATAAATTTTAATCAAATTATTTTAAGACTTAAATTATTTTAAATTTGTTATAATATTTAGGGTTAGGGATTATCTTTTTAAATTGTTAGGATTAGGGTATCATTAGGAGCAAGATTTTTAGAGTTAAGGTTTCATAGTCTAGGAGCAATATTTTTAGGGTTAGGGTTTCATAGTCTAAGGTTAGGGTTCTTTAAAAATTAAGGCAAAGGGTTTTTTTTTCTTGTAGGGTTTCATAAAAAAATAGGGCAAAGTGTTTGCTCATGTATTTAGGATCTAGGGTTTGCTCACTTAGGGTTTGCGCATCTAGGGTTATGGTTTGCTTCTAGGGTAGGTTTCATCAACAAGCAACGCTCGATTACGCTATGGCTTCCAAGGTTTAACCATCAACAAAGCCATATTGACATCAATGACAACCTTGATTAACACCTTGTCTATATTAGGTTAGCCAGCTCCTGGAAGTGTAGCTCAAGGTCCTTTCAATCAAATCTCTTAATAAGCCTCCCCATGAACTCAGTGTAGGACATGATGCTGGCATGCACCAACATATCCAATACATGGTACCACCACTCTTGCGCATCTCCATCCAAGTGAAAAGTGGCGAACCAAACAACATCTATCTCTCGCATGGGATTAAAATAGAGGTAGTTGTCTAGATTTTGTATCCATTCCCTAGTCGAACTCCTGGCTAATCCATCAAATTTTTAAAGCATAATCTTACCTTCCAGCTTGTGTGTACCCTGGTTCTGATTCTACTGACCCCCTCTGGATGATGTTCCTACTCTTGATCTATGCTTCTCCTTTAGATTACAAAAGTCTCCTAAGGATAAGACCCTCTTGATCTTGGGGTCCAGCACATCATACCCGTCAATCCCATCTATAATGGACCTCATCAAGTCTACCAAAGTCTCTGAATTCATCCAGAAAGTGAGGCATGGTAGGATGGCTAGTTTATCCATATGTTTGGGTGTTGTTATGTTGCACTATGCATGCATGTGCATGGTTCCCCTCTCCTATTCTAGAACCACCTCCACTGTTGAGTTGACCCTACTAGTTTTGTATTTGCATCCCCATCATTTGTTGCATCATCTCTAGAACCTGATAATTTTGCATCATCAAATGTTGGTTCTGCCTCATCAATTCCTCTAAAACTTGATTTTGCCCATTTTGTCTAGGTTTCTCATTGCCTTCTTGGTTCTCCATGTGCTCTCTAGCATGTTCGAGCTCTGCATCTGAGAAGGGGTCGAGCTCTTCTCCTCTACCATGATCTCTTCCTCTACCTCTGCCTCTACCTCTATGAAACACTACTCCTTGGTACCTGGGTGGATTCATCTACTATTTAGCCCACAGCTGGAATAACATGTTTTGATACCACTATAATATTCCAACTAGGAAATAACATTGGAAATCAAGAACATGCACTAAGCTACAACAACTAAAAAATTAAACATGCATGCACAATCAATAACTCAATAAACTGGTAAAGGAAATTGATCCATTTTATTAATATTTGGAAGTACATAATATAGCAAGAGAGATGGAACCTAGGATTTCTACTGCAAGATTTGCAAAATCCGTGTGAGAAATTGATGGCTCTGGTGCTAGAAATGTCTCCCTCAAATATTTGTGCACTACGCATATTGTTGTTGCTATTGGAGAAGAACTTGAATTTCTGCCCTCAAAACTGCTTAGAAAACTATGTAAAAATAACCCAGAGCTCCTCGCACCAAACCTGCAAAGACCCAAAAAAAACTTGGGCTAATTCTAGTTGACCCGGAGAGCCCCAAAAATTGTGAATTACCTAGATTTCCTAGCTCTACGCACTGCCAAACAATCATTGCTAAATGTGACACAAATCCTCTGCTAAAATGCCTATGAAATCACCACAAAATTTCTCCCGAAAATAACTCACTTCTTCAGGCCCCAACTCCAGCAATCTATATTTCTCCTAACCCCTATGTAGCCTCTTCTAAATAGCCTTTGTGCACACCCAAACATAGTAAAATTCGGCCTAGAAAACAACTCTACTTCAGCCTTGAAAAATGGTACTGATCTTTGTCTTCAACAAAGGAAATACTCCTGCAAATGCTTGAAATATATAATCAAAGGATGTTGCTCTAATCAACTAATACAAATTTCCTTTTACGCCCAAGTGAACATGCAGAACTAGGTGAAACTTCTCTAATCAGTTCAAGGGAAGCCCAGAATTGGACTCCCAAATTCCTCACTAGGTAGACACTTGAAGTTCTCTGAAATGACAGTGGAATTTCCACTTGGAATTCCTGTGGTAAGCAACACTTCTCTTATTGTGCTCATATACTCCAAGAGAGTTATATTTGCATGAGATAGATAGGGAAAATGTGAAAATGAATGCCTCCTTGTGTTATTTATAAGTGTTGATCCTCTCTCCCTTGGTGGGACCCAATCTCCACTAATTTGCACCTCCCTTTTCTCTCTCTTCATTCCTCTAGTGTGAATTGTCTAGGTGGTTCAAATTCCTCCCTTGTGGCCCCCACATTCCATTATAAAAAATATTTTCCCCTTTTCTCAAATGCACATGGCCTCCTTATCCTCCCAAAAATCAAGTGGGGTCTACTTAACCCACTTTTCCTAAGCCCATACTCATCAAAATTTTCTCCTAATGTCAAAATTGCAAAAATGTGACTATGCTTAGAAAAATTATTTAGTGGAGATATCACATTTGGTTCTCAAATCCAAAGGCCTCTCACTAGGCCAAGATGTTTAGATACTAACTCAACCCTCTTGGGGAGTACTAGCATGCACTCACGTTGATTTTTGTAACTATGGTCGGTCTTCATAATGTATAATTGAGTCTTTAAATGTATTTAAAAGCATGTTATTCATGCTAGAATCAAAAGAGAAATTTTGAATTTGTAAGAAATAATTTTTAGAATCCAAAAAGAATGAAGTCGGCCTTCTCCTATTCAAATTGGCCCCTTAAAAAATTCAGGTTGGCTTCAAGAAAGTTGCACCCATTCGGCCTTAAGAAAACCTATAAAAAGGCACCATTTTCCTCCAAGAAAGTTTGCATCATCTAAGGAAATGAAGTCCAAGGAAAAAACATGTCTAAGGCTAGTGAAAGACCTAATCTGAGGCAACGAAGATCATTTTATAGGCCAACAAAGAACATATTCTAAGCTAGTGAAATTTCATCTATGAGGACTAGCAGAGTAACATTTCTAAGGCAAGAACAGAGCATATTTCTTGGGCCAGATTGACTTGACTAGGAAGATGGACCATGGACTAGGTTTGACCTAGTTATTGACTAAGATGTATCTCTATTGAATTGAATATTTCTCTTTTGAAATGGTTGTTGGGTCTCTCCCCAAGTGGGTTTTCCCAAGGTAAAATAATGTGTTCTTGTGTGGTTGTCTCTTTATGATTTTTTGGCATATTGTTAAAGTTCTTTTTGTAATTATTTTATGGTGTATAATAAATGTGAGATAAGATTTGAATAAAGAAAGATTCATGAGAAAAAATTATCAAATTGGAGAACCCTTTAAAAATCAACAAGGTTTCAGAGCTATGGTGGAAAAGCGTCCCTAGAAAGAAGTCATATTTTATTTCAATCTAGCCCTAGTTCATATGAAAACGAGTTAAATTATCTCCTCGATAGAATTTTAGTAGGTCAAAGGGTTATTATTGTCACAGTTTGATAGAGATCTGAATTTAAATCTCAAGCCTAGCCTCATTACAAGGACTATTACATAGGTCGTAATTCCTCAGAAGATCCAAAATTGACCTCAGATGTATTAAAGAAGGTTGAAAATTCTATTAATCAGACTTTTGAGTACATAGGCCCAAGTTTAACCCTATCTCTACAAGATTAAAGGTTCCTCAGATCTGAATCTTTGTTGGTCTAAAATGAGTATATTTCCCTAGTCTCCAACCTCCATATATTCCGACCTCCTACTGCAATATATATATATATATATATATATATATATATTGCAGTAGGGCGAAGTCATAGAGGTCGGAATACCCTCAGTGAGCCAAAGTCTCCATATGAAAATCCTCAAACTATCCAAGTCACATTTTTAAAAGGATAAGTGTATATTGTTTATGAGGATGCAAACTCGTAATCCATTAAAGGTATCCAAGTCGAGGAACGCCTCTGTTTCAAGAGCCTACGAGTACCATTAGAACAATTTGATAAAAATATAAAAATTGCAAAAGATCAAACATGTTTATTAAGAAAGGTTTGCATCAGAGGTTGTCTTTACTTCAGGACCAAGGGCCTTAAGATAAATCTCAGAAAGGCTAAAGGCTCGGGACTAATGCTAAAATGCCAATCTAATGCCCTTAGAAAATGCACCAGTTAATTATGAAACCCTCTTATGATTTGATCAAAGTCTCGCAAGGATCAATGAAGCATACCTTGTCATGTAATCATAATAAGATGATGTGACCTTGAAGAGAATACGAATACATGTTAATCATTCTTTGTGAATTATGAAAGGATTTGAGTTGATGTATCAGTTTTGGAATGATATCTTAGTGATTTTTCATTAATATTATAGTTCTATTAGAGCTATTGAATCTAACATTGTCTATGAGGATCTAATCCTACAAGTACTGAAAATCTCAGTCATGGGATTGCAGACCTATATGAAGCTCACTTAACAAGAGGTATGTGACATCTCCCTCAGTGAATTTTGCCTGAAGTATTTGTTGATCTCAACCATGTCAAATTGAGATTAAGTTTGAAGTCGTTGATTCCTTACAAATAAAAGAGATACTTAAGGAGTATCTTAAGGACAATTTTCTTGAGATGTAGCATATAAATAAGCTCGACCTTTGTAAGTACAAAAATCAATGTAGATACAAGGTCAGTAATTCCATATGCTACAATGATATATCTTACATTGAAAAGAATAGGTAGCTCAAAAACTTCTCAATCATTTCACCAATATAAGGAACAAAACCTTGTAAGAATATTTGAAAAACTAAAGTGAAATATATATTAAAATTTCAGGGTTCTATTAAAAAGAAGAATATTAACACCTTGCATGGATTGAAACCTTGGAAGATGCATGTAACGTACCCAACCCCTCAAATATTGTTAGAGAAATGTAGTTAAACATATTTACTACATTAATTAATATTTTTTTGTTTAGGCAACTGAGCTTTACAGAGGCTTCTCGACTCATCTTCAGAGCCTCACACTAGAGCATTCACTCTGCATGCTTATATAAATGCATATATAATTATATAAGCATATATATATATATATATATATATATGCATTTAACGGCCTCCGCTCTACATATCATCCTAGTGCCTTTAAACACCCTTTATACCCTCCGGGTGGGTCCCAGGCAACTGAGCTTTACAGAGGCTTCTCGACTCATCTTCAGAGCCTCACACTAGAGCATTCACTCTGCATGCTTATATAAATGCATATATAATTATATAAGCATGCATATATACATATATATATATATATATATATATATGCATTTAATGGCCTCCACTCTACATATCATCCTAGTGCCTTTAAACACCCTTTATACCCTCCGGGTGGGTCCCACTGGACATGCCACCTCGCTTGCCCTCTTCCAACAATTCTTAAGTGTATTCCTTGTTACCCTTTGGGGCCTTTGCTCTAGGCTTACAAGGATGGTGGGGTCGTACCATCGCCTCCTCGTTGGTCTGCCCTCCCACTTTTGTCTGTCACTGCAACATATCCCACGTCATCCCGCTTCCTTCATAACCACACCTCCTTCTTTGCACCTTTTTACTTTTTTTGAAGTCATATCATTGCGCTAACCTAGCTAGCGGGACCCCTTCTCCATCAATCAGGTATGCACTCTGCCAACGTCATCTCGTTAGGTGTTGCTCGACGCACTCGATTCCTCCGCTCCAATGTTTCGTTGTGGTGAGACCTCTGGGGTGACGTCAGGCGATGTCATCCCACCTTTGTGTTCTCAATGCTTCCTAGTGCACCTTCCTTTCATATAGGCTAGGCTTCTGGGCCACCTAGCCAACGGTCCACCCTTTTGGCTAATGGGGTTACTATCGATCTCACAACAACCTACGCATGTCATCACAATGCACTAATCTGGCTCTCTCCCTCGCTTGCGCCCTCGCAAATTTTTCAGGTGAACCATTCATGCTACATCAACCTTCCTTGTCCAATCATATTAGGGGAAATTGAGCCACGTCAATGTGAAGCCTCCACGAGTTGTGTTCTACCTAGTTAAGGAAAAGGTTGCCTAGTTGTATCTTATAAGTTCAGGGCTCGATCCATCCTACGATACATCAATCTTTCCTTCAATATTTGTCATGGCTCAACTAAGGTATCTTGGCCTTGCTTTATGTGATGCATCAAAAAGAGATCTTTATGACCATCGTAAGAGCAAATATCGACCCTACCATGATTTCCCTGAGCTAGTTATTTTGACCATGGCTATGTCTCATATATCATGTAGACCTTTGGATCAACGCCAGTACTTGGTTCCAATGTCGATGGTTTATTAAGGCGCCCTATGGTACCACCCCTCTTGAGATTCGGGGAAAGACTCCAATGTGTTCCTGGCCCATTTGCATTCCTCGTTCTCGGACTGGGAATTCCAAGCATGGTGGCGTAAGAACTCACGTAGCCCTTACCTACCATGGGCTTGGTGTTGATTCTTGAAAGGTCTCCACCTCGCCTACCACACGCTGGGTGTGCCAGAATCCATGTCAAGGTTGCAAGAGACTCTATGATGCTATACAGAAGCTTCCAAGGTAAAATTAGCTACTCCCTGATGCTAGCGAAAGACAATTAGGCCAATGATGATACATGGCTAGTAGGCCATTTAGGCAAAGCATATGGGACTCGATTGGCCCCAAGGGAAAAACAAACCCCTCAGCGTTAATACAATGCTTTCTAAGTGGCTTAGCAACTTGTAATTTAGGGAAATAAATGGATGTATACAATTGCAGACCCTACTAGGCAGATAGTTTCCTAGGTAATTATTTCATATTAATAAAAAGGGTCTATGTACCCAATGTTCCAAGTTTCATTCCAAGTTCTTATGGCTCTTGCTACTGCCTGTAGCATGGCATGATGTTTCTATGTTATTTATTTAAGTGCTATTATCAATCTAAATGAATCATGGTGCATAGATCAAGGGTTCAGCACAGGGATACAACCCAAGCTAACTGAGGTATATGGCACTTTACTTTTTGTTGCATGTTAGTTGTCATGAACCACAATAACGAACAGTTTAACACAACACCTCATTCTAATGTAATTAAGTATATATATTTGTTCAGTTTGATTATCAACATTTCTCATTTCAGTGATGCCATATGCACACAGGTTCATGTGTAATTTCCATAACTATAAGTGCCATTTTTGCACGGGGTGCATCCACATGTTCATCATATTAATAGCACAAATATAGTCCCAATTCCAAAACTATTGCAACCAGAAATGCATCATGATTCAACAACAAGTAAACAGGCATAAATGGATACTTATCTTTAAATGTGTAGGGTATCTAAGTTTGGGACAAAGACTCTCTACCCAACTATAGACAGTTGCAGCCACAATTACTTGCATCTATCACCCCCGAGCCAAATTCCAAAGTCTAAGGGGGGTGATTGTGTAAGGTAATTGATCACCAACTGAAAACAGGGAATCCCATAGGACATCTTCCTCAATCCCATATTTTAATGTTACCATCTTCTTCAGCACAAGAAGTCCAGAGGTTCTCTACCTCACCCCAAGTGTGCACACAGTGATTCACTCCCTTCCCGGAAGTCCAAAATCCACTATAACAGTAAGGCGATAACCAGAGGTCTTCAATCAAGTCTTCCTTTGATGCTGCTTCAGGATTAGCATCTTCCCAAGTTTTCTAGGGCTCCAAAGCATGATATCTCAACCCACAACCTCGAGGGGACCCAAGTTGTTACAAAGCTCCAAAGATTACATCCCAACCCATAGCCTCCAGGGACCCAAGTTATTACAGGGCTTCAGAGACCTTGTCTCAACCCACAGCCTCCAGGGACCCAAGCTGTTACAGGGTTCCAGGGATCCTATCTCAACCCACAGCCTCTATGGACCCAAGTTGTTACAAGGCAACAAAGACTAGAAACTCAACCCACAACCTCCAGGGAACCTGAGAGCCAACCCCCTTCTCTTCTCTTCTCTTCTCTTATCTTATATTCTGTGTTGCCTACTGATTGAACCAAGATTTCTTTGTTTCTTTGATCCTTGAATTGTGGTCTCTTTCCCCTTCTCTTCTCATTTTTGCTCGCTTTCCCCCATTCTTTTTTAATGCCTCTGCTACCTCTTTTACTTATTCTACATGGATTCTTCATCCCCATCCTTTATTCCTTTCTAGTCTCACATTTAATGCTTCATCCTTGCTACCCTATAATGCGCAGTATCTCTTCTAGATCTCTTGTCCCTTTTTCCTTGTTACTATATTTCAAGCAACATGGGCTTTGTACCTTCTCTTGCAACCCATTTAAATTAAGAACCAGTTCATTAATTCATGCACTAGCCAACGTTTAATGGTTGTCCAAGCAATTCAGGTTTCTTTTGTTGTACAAGAAAACCTCAATCATCCCAAGCAAGCGATCCTCCTCCCCAGCTCTATAATTTGTGTCCCTTTGACTCAGTCCCCTTTTTAAATTTCACATAGTTGTAAAAATATTTACAATGCATTTTATGAGAAAACCATGGGCGGAGTTGTCACAAACCCCTCCCCCTTAAGGGAAAATCGTCCTCAGTGTTCCTCTGCCCATATGCAACATCATAACTAAAACACAACCACATATTGTTTTATGGAGCTTTATATACACAACTCTATACAATATTTACAATCATATACACACTTGTTTTAACCAGCAAACAAGAAGGGATAATTTTTTTTATGGCATCATCCATTTCCCATGTGGCCTCCTCTAGGCCAAAGTGCTTCCATAGCAACTTGACTTTCTCTATGGCTCGATTTTGGAGCATTATACTCCTCTGGTCTAGAATGCACATTAGCTTTGGGTGGAACTCTCTCTCTGGTTCCACCTGTAGCACAGACCAATCAATCACATAATTAGAATCTTGTAAACATCTTTTAAGCAAAGAGACTTGGAAAGCATCATGAACTTTAATTGATGGAAGTAAAGCCAACCTATATGCCACTGGTCCAATCGTCTTGAGGATTTCAAAACTTGACAATACCATGGTGCCAACTTGGCACAAATCCTTAGAGAACTCTTCTTGGGTCTAATTATCAAATAGATGTGCTCCCCAACTTGGAACTCTTTATGTACCCTATGCTGATCTTCTGCCTATCTTGTACCACCTTCAGATTTTGTTTTATGATAAGAACTTGTTGCTCCATATCCTTAAGCATATCAGGTCCTACATGGACCTTGTTAACTAGATCACTCCAACTAACAAGAGTGTTGCAACTCTACCATATAACTCTTCAAATGGTCTCATCCTTATGGATTCTTAGTATCCATTTTTGTATGCAAATTCCACAAGTGGAAGATATTCTTCCCACTTCTTCGGTTGATGCATCACATACATCCTTAACAAGTCCTCAAGGATCATGTTAATCATCTCTATTTTCCCTTCTGTTTGTGGATGATAGGTTGTACTACATGCCAATTTTGTTCCCAACCCTGCGAACAGTTCCTTCCAAAACCTGGAAGTGAACCTAGCATCTATGGCCAACATAATCTTCTTGGGGATGCCATGTACCCTCACAATATCCTTTATGAAGATTTGTGTTATGTCACTAATGGAGTTAGTGGACTTTACTACTACAAAATGAGTTACCTTGCTTAGTTTATCCAACACCACCATGATTGCATCATATTGCTTGGTGGTTCTGGGTAATCTTGTAATGAAATCCATATAAATTAGCTCCCACTTCCATTCCAGAATGGGGAGGCTACAACAATCTTGTCAGATGCTTGCACTCGGACTTTACCTCCTAGCATTCGATGCTTTTTTCCACGAAATCTGCCACTTCCTTCTTCACTTTGGGCCAATGGTCGTAAGGGTATTTTGATACCCTGGATGGCCTGAATAAGGTGTAACATGGAATTCTTCCATTATCAGTCCTTTTATTTCATCACTATTCGACACAAAAATTCTGTTTTTAAACCTTATTAGGTCGTCCTCAATGAGGTGATATTCTTCATCATCGCCACTTTGTAGCAATTTTTCTTTCACTAGCTGATATTTTCCATCTTACTACCCAACATTTTTTACTCTTTCTATCAGGTCTGTTGTATAAGAAATCACAACTGCCAAGTGATTTACTTGAATTATTCTACTCAACGCATCAACAACTTTATTTTCTTTACATTTTATGTACTTGATTTCAAAGTCAAATTCGTTGATCGTGGCCAGCCATCTTGCTTGCCTAGCATTCAACTTGGGTTGTCCAAACAAATACTTGAGCCCACTATGGTCTGTCATGAGTGTAAATTTCTTGCCAAGGAGGTAATGCCTCCACATTTTTAAGGCATGAATAATGGCAGCCAATTCTAAATCACGGGTTACATAATTCACTTCATGCTCATTTAACATTCTGGACTCATAGCATACTACTTGCCCTTCCTATATTAAGACTCCACTGATACCCTCTTTGCAGGCATTTGTACACACCACGAAATCCTTGTCGGAATTTTCAATTCTCAGCACTAGTGCATTGGTGAGCAACTACTTTAACAACTCAAAGTTGTATGCTCATTATGCAGTCCACTCAAACATTTTTCCTTTCCTCTGCAAGGCTATATGGGATGGCTTGTCTTGGAGAAACTTCGGATAAATCTCCTGTAATATCCTACCAATCCCGTGAATGATCTAACCTCATACACATTCTTTGGATTTGGCCACTCCATTATGAATTTGACCTTTTTAGGGTCACCCAAGATTCCTTCCTTGGAGACGATATGCCCCAAGTAATGTATATGTGCTTGGAAGAAATCACACTTGCTAAGCTTTGCATAGAGCTTGTGTTCCCTCAACAGTTATAACACTACAGCCAAATGTTTTTCATTTTCTTCCTTTGTCTTAGAGTACACCATTATGTCATCAACAAACACAATGACAAACTTGTCCAAGTAAGGGCGCAACGCATTGTTCATCGAGCACATGAATGTGGAAAATGCATTGGTAAGCCCAAAAGGTACCACTACGAACTCATAATGCACATATCTTTTCGTGAAAGCAGTTTTATGAATGTCATCATCTTTGATTCTTACTTGATGGTAGCTTGACCTCAAGTCAATTTTGGAGAAAACAACTACTCCCCTCAACTGATCAAAGAGATCATCAATCCTTGGTAATGGGTATTATTACCACTCAAACTAGCAGCAGACCTAAAGGGGATCCTTAAACGGCCAATGTTAGGGCAAGGGAAACATATGAAGACTTAGCCCACTGTCACCTCAGCTAAGGTTCCCTCTTATTTACAGATTTTCACTGATGGGGGAGAACCAGTATATTATGGAGTCACTAATCAAGGATAAACCAATGAATGGATGCGAAGTGATCCAAATGATTCCCTTTCCAAAAGAGGTTATAGGATAGCGTTTGTTTGATTTCGAAACAAATTACAATGACTTCTAAGTGAGGAATGAGAGGATTTGAGGGTTAGGTTTGGGGGATATGATTCATGAAATAGTTTCACAATCTCTAAAATCCTTATTGAAATTTGATATCCTGGATGGTCCTTGAAGAATTGTTTTTTCAAAGGAATGGGACCAAGTGGACCCAGTCTAGGGTAGGAGGAAAGAGTATGGCAACCAATGATGTTCTTACCCTAGACAAGGTGGGGGAGAAGATCAATAAAAGAATTTTCACTTGAAGGTATTGAATTGATCCTACGAGACACTAGCTTTGGGGATACTAGGGAAAAGTTTGATCTTCGAGCTAGGGATTGGCTTTACTCACAACTCCATCATCGGAATGGCTTCAAAATTGGAGGTCTTAAGGAGACACCAGCACAGGAGAGGCTAGGAGATCGACCTTTTTGGAGGGATATTTTTCCGGGAAAATGATGCCCTAGGTGACCCAAATTGGCTAGACCGAGGAAAAGGTGAAAAAAATATGATTTTAAGTGACCACCTTGTGGTAGATCAGTGCCTTAGTCTTGGGAGAATAGAGTCTATGATGAATATGTGTGAGGACCTTTGATTCCCAGTCAAGGAGGCCTCAAGACATTCGCTAGCCCTCTAGGTTGAAAGAGAAGAAATCTTGCAGCTTTTATATTGCTATGTGCAAAAGGTGATGGCTTATCAAGGTAAATTCATTGATAGAATTACCCCTAGGAGATTTCATTCACATTACATGGCCCATACATTGAGAGATGCTATATAGAGACAAAATTCCACAATTTAAGCAGTAAATGCATGCAACAATTAGCCCTAAAAATAGTGAAAATCCCAATCCAATGTATATGACAAAGTAAAACAAGAATAGAAATAAAAGCATGTACTTACATGTAATAGAACATATCCAACCATCCAAATTTTGACAATAGAGAAGCTCCAAGATAAGATAAACCAAATCCACACATCAAAATTCAACCATAAAACTCCAATTAATCCTCCATGAAAAAGTGTGAAATTCTCAAGAGAGAGAAGAGATCCAATCCAAAGTGATGATGAGAAAATGAACTCTTCACTTGTATTTATACACTAATAAGGAGTTTGAATTAGTCTCTTTGGCCTACATAAGCCCCAAAAATAAAATAATGTGTTAATATTCTAACTTTTGGTGACAAGCCCATCAAACTAGCTCATAGATGAAATATTATGCCTCTTAAGAGGTCAAATGATGAATATTACATGTCGTAGAACCCTCTAAGAGGCCTAATGAGGTCCATGGGTGCCATAATGAAAAGTAGTACCCTCAAAAGTTATAGACAAGGGGTTGGCCCCTTGTTCTCCAAACAATAAACTTGTGGTGCTCCCAATGGGTGTGGTGGCACAATAATAACCTCATGGGTCTCCAAATGGGTTGAAGATGCTTGTAGATCATCTGCAAGGGCTCTGATGATGGTGTAGGGGATGCCTCATCATCCTACATGTCTTGGGTCAGTGCCCAAGTGCATGCTACGTTTGTGGGGTCAGTTGGGCAACGGTGAACTAGGTGCATCTTCCTCATCCAATGGGAGTATCTTGAGCATCTTTGACCATCCTCGGGGATCCATGGAGTGTTGTCTACTATTGTGGAGGCTCGTGGCTCTCAACACACACCCTACATGTGCCAATGTATCTCTCTGGAGGATTAGGACCCCGTATAGGGAGACCAAACCCAAGATGGAGACCATATACAATCCGCCATAAGATCCAATGCGTCCCCTAGCCTTCCAATACAACAAGTCATTAGAGAAATCAAGTAAATGATCTTACCAACCATGGACCATAGGTGGGGACTTCATAATGTTCTGCCCTTTCATAATGGTTTTTGGGATGTGCCAATGTCTCCTAAATTCAAATGGGGTTAACCAAGTATCCTATTAGGTGGTTTCTACTTCTAAAGGGGATAATATATTCAAGGTACATCCTTCAAAAGGTGGTGGCATGTGACAAATAGATGAATGAAGTGGGGGATGAGAAGGGGCAGCCCTAGGCCACATGCTGGGGTACAAGTGTAGCTAATAAAAGGGAATCCCACACTTGGGTTTATAATATATAGGAGAGAGAAATTGTGGTACATGACATGCCCCGACCTTGGTTTTTCCACCCTTCTTTATATGTCTCTTGCATTTTTATGATTTTCTTTGATTAATTACTTGAGGTTCAAAGAGTAAGAGCATGATGCATAAGATATAGCATTTAAGGTAGGGCAGTGCATTGCCCACCAGGGGTTGGGACAATCATGGGTTTGTGCATGATGAAAGAGGCTCATAGAACCTGTAGGAACTAGGGTGATGGCCACGATGATGGGGTAGAGCTCATGTATTGACTTTTTCCCACGTGCTAAATGTGTTTGTCCCGGCCATATTTTGCATTTTGTGGTACATTTTCCTATTGAATGTGGTCAATTATGCTTTTACTTTTGTTTTTAACTGCACCAACCTGTGGGTCATCATTCCAAGCCTGACCCAAGGTGTGGGTAATTGGAAGGGGAGAGCTATCCCTATGTGGACCCAGTGGAGGAATGTGGACCCAAATGGAAGAAATGATGAATGGGGTAATAATGAGTGGAAATGGGGAAATCTATGTTGATGGAGAAACGGGACCACGCAACCAAAATCAGGGTTTCCCGTGAAATACCATAACTAAATCCAAATGGTCAGTAAAAGATATCCTTTTAGATAGAGGAAGAATGACCTGTTACAGAGTTTTGTGAACCCAAATTTTCGCACTGCCAAGTGAGTCCATCATCAGGGGATGCGACAATAGATATTCTTCAACCTTAATGATGTATCCAAGAGCTATGTTTAGGGTATATATATAGGTTATTAACCTAACATAGCTCTTGGATACATCATTAAGGTCGAAGAATATCTATTGTCGCATCCCCTGATGATGGACTCACTTGACAATCCGAAAAGTTGGGTTCACAAAACTCTGTAACAGGTCATTCCTCCTCTATCTAAAACCCTCATCACCTGTATGGATTCATTATTTAACAAAAGAGATCCCGCGAGACTAGAATCCAAGGTTAACATCCAAAAGGGGTCTAGGGGACAAAATCACAGACCTAGTGCACTCTTTCCGTCGAACCCCCCCATTAATCCATGCCAAGAAGTATCCATGATAAGCAAACTACAATTCTCAATTTCCAAATGATAAGGCATTCCTTTAGGTTCGAGAGGCCCACCTTCAAACATACGATCATGGAAAATGGGTGAGGGACCACATGGTTGGATCAGGTGGCAAAGAAATGGCACAAGGAGCTAGTTGGTAGCTACAAAGGGTTGTTACTTGTCAATTGAGGACCATCTTGGAGAAAAAAATTCTCTAAGGGATATCACCCACAAAATGGTGGGTAACATCTAGCTCCAACTGGGACGTGATCTCTCGGAGAAGTGGACGAAGCTACTCGAACGAGAGGTCGCAAGAACTCCAACAATCTCTTGGTTACCGTAGACTTGTTACCTGCACATATAATAGATGAATAACATGAGCAACATACTTTCGCGGTGTCTCATGATCACACATGCTTAATTTTAGGCCATAAAATCAACAAAAAATAAAATATGCAAATATGCATCTATCTACCATGAGAAATATCATATAACGTTAATTCTAATGCGGAAATGAGCAAGCAATGCATCCTACCCTAACATGCATATGATGAAGCTATTATTAAGTGTAATCATAAAGCCAATGCAACCAACATATCATCAAGTCAACATAAATATGTCTGGCTATATGATTACTCCTGCAGCAAGTTCCAAAGCGAATGCAAACCCAAACACATAGAGGATGTTGTGGGCGAGAGATGGGAAAATATGATTCCCTCATATGGATGATTATGTGAGAAGAGGTAAGAAAATGATGTAATCTAGTCCAGGAGATCTTCTCTTGCAGCCAATATAGAGATGTCAACAACCAAGATCATAAACTTTTGATGGATGGTGACCTCCGGCATATCACTTCCACCATTGTCCTTATTATTTACATCATGGATTATGGCCTTCATTGAGTTATGATTAGCAGGAAAGGGAGGTCAAAGAGATGGAGAAAAACAAGTAGGTTGCACATGATTATACTAGAGAGAGGAGACTATGGAGTGATCAAAACCATGAGGGTGTGTCCGAGGAAAAGTATAATCAATGATAGGTTTTTCCTTGACACTATACTCGGGAGGGGGAAAGGGCTCACAGTTACTAGAGATCACATGACCAGGGATGAGGGAATCACTTGATGAAGACCCAATATGATGACCAATAGGAAAAAGGGAGAAAGAAGTATTGTATTCAACGGGTTTTGCTTTCCCAAAATCATAATCTAAAGGCTCAAGTGATTTGAACATAGAATCATACTCAGGAGAAGTGGGAGCCTTATCAATTTCCTTAGTATCAAAGATTGGGTCTCTCCTAAAAGGAAAATTGATCACTTCCAACTGCCCCTCTTTATGCAAAGGCAAATGAAGATTCTCCTTCCCAAGGGTATCAATGGGTATGTCATCATAAATAGTGTCTGAGGGGAAGGGAAGACCAATATCATCCTCACTCTCCTTGACAGTGTCATAAATGGGAGCACAATCAAATTGAGGACCAACAATTTCCCATTTCTCCTTTTCAATGTGGAAATAATCTTCAATGTCATCTTCCAAGGGGCTAATGGGATCATCTTTCTCAGGGTTTTCAAAATAGGATTCATTGGGAGTAATATCCTTGAGAAAGGTAAGGTTGGTTTCAATTTCACTTTCCATAAACTCATCCTTCCCAACACGTGTCCTCAAAATCATCATTTTCATCATGTGGACCCAAGGAGGACTCGTCTTCTTTCTCATTACCTATATTCTTAATGTTTTGATGACACTCTATGAAGGCTTACTCTTGGATGTTTAATACAGGGTGTACTTGAAAATGTCGAAGAAAGCCATCAACAAACTCTTCAATAGATGAGATACTCCTAGGTTCATGATCATGCAGCCATGAGTTATGACCACCGAGAGATCCCATGAACAATAACATAAGGACATCTTGGTGAAAAACATTCTCTCTTGAAGCATGTGCATTAAATCTCTCTACGTGGTCAATTGCGGAGAGTGGATCACCATCAAACACAGGCACCCCACATACCATCCTTCCCGCGACATGATTGGGATGCCTAAGGATGCTAGCAATGTCCAAAGCAGGAAATTTATCAATGAATGACAACCTATTTGAGGTATACAAGAAAAATATGTAGGAGTAGCTAGAGTGAAATTAAATATGCCTAGAAAAATGCTTGCTTCACCCTTCAAGCATCGGCCTTAAAGTTCGATGGAGAACTAGGGCTTCATTCATCCAATGGAGTCACCAATAATGATATGTAAATATGTCGTATGGGGAATAAAACACACATTTTGTGTCCATGGCAATAACACCAAAATGTTACCGCTCAAATTAGCAAGGGACCTAAAGGGGATCCTTAAAAGGAAAATGCTAAGGCAAGGGCAACAAATGGAGACTTAGCACACTGTCACCTCAGCTAAGGCTCCCTACTATTTATGGATTTTCACCGAAGGGAGGAAACCTGATATATTATGGAGACACTAATGAAGAATAAATCAATGCATGGATGTGGAGTGACCCAAATGATTCTCTTTCCATAAGAGGTTGAAAGATAGAGCTTACTTGCTTTCTAAGCAAGGTACAACAACTTCCAAGTGAGGAATGAGAAGATTTGAGGGTTAGGTTTCGGGGATATGATTCATGAAAGAGTTTCCCAATCCCTAAAATCCTTATTGAAATTGGTATCCCGGATGGTTCTTGAAGAATTGTCTTTTCAAAAGAACGGGACAAAGTGGACCTAGTCTAGGGTAGGAGGAAAGAGTATGGCAACCAATGATGTTCTTACCCTAGAAAAAGTGGGGGAGAGGATCAAAAAAATAATTTTCACTTGAAGGTATTGAATTGATCCTATGAGGCACTAGCCTTGGCGATACTAGGGCAAAGTTTGATCTCAAAGCTAGGGCTTGGATTTTCTCAAAACTCAAAATTCATCCATAAAGCTCAAATTCATCCTCCAAGAAAAAGTGTGAAATTCTCAAGAGCGAGAAGAAATCCAATCCAAAGTGATGATGAGAAAATGGAATCATCTGACTTGTATTTATACACTAATGAGGAGGTCAAATTAGTCTTCTTGGCCTACATAAGCCCCAAAAATAAAATAATGTGTTAATATTCTAACTTTTGGTGACAAGCCCACCAAACTAGCTCACAAATGAAAGAATATGCCTCTTAAGATGTCAAATGATGAATAATACATGTCGTAAAACCTTCTTAGAGGCTTGATGAGGTCCATGGGTTCCATAATGAAAAGTAGGACCCTCAAAAGTGATGGACAGGAGGTTGGCCCCTTGTTCTTCAAACAATAAACATGTGGTGCTCCCAATGGGTGTGGGGGCACAATAATAGCCTCATGGGTCTCCAAATGGGTCAAAGATGCATGTAAAACATCTACAAGGGCTCTGATGATGGTGTAGAGGATGCCACATCATCCTACATGTCTTGGGTCAGCTGCCAAATGCATGGTACATCTATGGGGCCGACTAGGCAAAGGTGAACTAGGTGCATCTTCCTCGTCCAATGGGAGTATCTTGAGCATATTTGACCATCCTCATAGATCCATGGAGTGTTGTATACTATTGTGGAGGCCCATGGCTCTCAACACACACCCTACATGTGCCAATGTATCTCTCTGGAGGATTAGGACCCCATATAGGGAGACAAAGCCCAAGATGGAGACCATCTGCAATCCTGCATAAGATCCAATGTGTCCCCTAGCCTTCCAGTACAACAAGTCATTAGAGAAATCAAGTAAATGAGCTTACCAACCATGGACCACAAGTGTAGACTTCATAATGGTCTGCGCTTCCATAATGGGTTTTGGGATGTGCCAATGTCTCCTAACTGCAAATGGGGTTAACCAAATATCCTATTAGGTGATTTTTAATTCTAAAGGGGATAATAAGGTCAAAGTACATCCTTCAAAAGGTGGTGGCATGTGATAGATAGGTGAATGAAATAAGGGATGAGAAGGGGTAGCCCTAGGTCACACGCTGAGGTACAAGGGTGGCTAATAAAAGGGAAGCCCAAATTTGGGTTTATAATGTATAGGAGGGAGCAATCGTGGTACATGAAATGCCCCGGCCTTGATTTTTCCACCATTCTTTATATATTTCTTGTCTTTTTATTATTTTCTTTTATTAAATGCTCGGGCTTAAGGGGTAAGAGCATGATGCATAAGATATAACAGTGAATATCCCCTTTTAAGATAGGGTGGTTCTTTTCCCACTAGGAGTTGGGACAATCATGGGTTCCTACATGATGAAAGAGGCTCATAGAACCTGTAGGAACTACGAAAAATCCTACACTCTGAAGGAACCCCTACTACAGAAAATTTGAATCTACTTCACCTACTTGATTTTTAATATACATTAACCAAGTTATTCTTCTGAATACTGAAGCAAATTACTTCTGCAACCTACACTAATTAAATAATTGATCTCATGAAACAGAAACTAGAGCAAAAAACAAGATACATAGGACACACTTTTTTTTTGACACAATAGTCCCCGAAAAAAACCATTGTGGGAAAACCAGTGCAGTAGCTCTGAGGGTTTATTATTATGCAAGAGAAATATCTGAATACAACTCTAGGATGCTCATCTAGAAATCATTTACAGGGAAAATACTGACGATAAATCTAAGTGAGTTTTACCTCACTTCCCCGGTAAAATTCCGGTTGATCTGGCACAAGACTAGCTAACCCCGGTTATTTCTGTGTTGCCTCTGCGTCAGCCCTGCATCACCTTCTATGCCCTCTGTGTTAGCTCTCCCAGTTGTTCCGACAGTTCTGGCAGTTCCAGCAATTCCGGCAATTTTGGATTCTGCGTGACAGACATCCTTTCTGCGTCAGCTCTCCCAGCTTCTGCGCCACCTCTCTGCAAGCTATATCTCCGCCTCTCTGTCAATATTCTTCGGAAAGTCCTCCTTCCGAACTCTCACTGCCCCTTAGATGCAAGATCTCCCCAATCGGTTTTCCTCCTAAGAACTTCTCACCTCAAAAAATTGATTTCCCCAATCTCTCTATGTGTGTTTCCAAATGAACGTCAAGCCTCCATTTTATAATTTTCCTATTGAGTCTTCAACATCCGAGATTAAGTCTCTAATCAATGGCTAAGATTAAAACATCACTTGATCCGCCTTCTAGATCATTCTCACCCATATTTTGATTAATACCCATTAATATTTTAATTTCCCTAAGTTTAGACTTAGGAACTCCATTAAAAATATTAATTATTTTAATAAAATACAATCCGGGTGGAACTTCACCAAACGATTTATGGGTTCTTTAGAAATCATGTGCCTTAGCCTCTCCACCAATTTTCAAGGCTAGAGCACTTGTGATGCTACCAAAAACTAACACTACCTCTTAACGAGGAAAGTGCTCTAGCAACAATGTCCACCTGCATGCTACTCTATTTTTGAAGCACCTCCTTTCTGCACTGTTGTTGCCACCAACACTGTGTTGCTACTGCTACTGTATTGTTGCCCATGACACTGCCACTGCTACATCCGTACTACATCTCCCTCTCAAACGCTACATTTGCTATGCTGCTAGCACTGCCACTGCTAACACTGCATTCGTACTGCAACTCAGTTGCTAAGAGAAGCAACCGAAAATCATCCAAAATTAGTTGAACTTAACTATGTTCAGCATAATACAATGAATGTTGGAATTTGATTGCTACTTATTCTGACCCTATGAATCTTCTGCGCTGCTGCTGACTCCTGCATTGTGCCAACTGCACTGTTGTGAACCTTGCTTTGCACTGATCAATCTCTTGTCCCAAGCCACTGCATCTATCCTCCAAACACTCCACTGCATCATCTGACACTAAGTCCATCTCGCTAATGTTGAATCTTGGGCTCTCGTAGCAAGGAATTGATCCAATAGGTGGACTCCTCAAGGATCCTTCCCACATGTAGTCCTCTCGACTACGGCTCAATATCACCCCATCTCCCGCTTGGAGATGCGTGGGCACTCATGGCAAACTCATCCTCGTCAATCTTTGCTAAAGCAACCTTAGGATCATGTTTCTCATCCTTGTCATTTTTCTTCAAAGGACACTGGGATGCATAGTGGTCCATCTCGCCACAACTGAAACATTTCACCTTCGAAATGTCCTTCTTTCGCTTCAGCTTCTGTTGTCCCTTCGATGCTAGAATTGTGTTTTCCTCCTCTTCCTTCGTCTTTGTGCCACTCCCACTGTTGCCATTGAGGTTGACCTTTACTAGGTCCCTCCTTAAATCCTCCTGTTGAACAGCCGCCCACATCTCCTCCCATGAAGGTCGTTTTTCCCTACCCAATATGCTTTGGACGAAAACTTGCCATTCATCCGAAACTCCATTCAGGGCTATCCTCACCATCTCGGTTAGCTGAGGAATGGACCCCTCTATAGCAAGCTGGTCTCTAGTGTCCTAAAGACACTAAAGATAGAGGTTCACCCCTTCTCCTTTATGCATCAAGGTCCACTGAAACTTCTACTCCAAATACATCTTTCGTTGTTCGGAAGAACCTTCATACAGAGAAGACAAGGCTTCGCACATCTCTCAGGTTGTATCCTTTCCCTGCAAGTGTGAGACCACATGATCTCGAACTCCATCGAGAATGAGTCTCTTTTCCTTTCCCTGCTTGGCCTTGTATTTCTTCTTTTGATCGTTGTCAGCAGGAACAGCTACAACACTTTTGATGTAGGCCTCGAGATCATTTTCCTCCAAAATAGCTAAGATTTTGGTCTTCCATATGACATAGTTTGAAGCTTCTTCCAACCTACCCTGATCTCTGAGCCCATGCGATGCCATTTCACCCAACTGTTGAACTGACTCCTCTAGTCACTGCTTAGCTGCTCAGCAAGTGAGAAATTTGAAGGAAAGTTCTCTGAGGAGAAAATTCCCCTTCTATGTGTCTTCGTTCTTTTCCAGTGGATTTCTGCCTCGACAAAAACTACGCGCTTCAACCATAGTGATGAGGCTCTGTGTCACTCCCTCTGCCTCTACAAACTCACGAACTAGAAATCGTACCTCTATGTCGTCTCACTCAAAGAGAGATTTCCTCAGATCTGCTTCCAGGCAAGGACTGTGCAATCCCTTCAAGGGGATTGAAATTGTTGCCAAGTGCAGCTTTTGGCCTCACTGCTCAGCACTTAATCTGCTCTTCCTATTTCAAAATCAATCCTCTGATACCATGTGAACATTCCTAGACTCTAAAGGAACCCCTACTGCAGCAAATATGAATCTACTTCACCTACTTGATTTTTAATATACATTAACTAAGTTATTCTTCTGAATACCGAAGCAAATTACTTCTGCATCCTACGCTAATTAAATATTTGATCTCATGAAACAGAAACTAGAGCAAAGAATAAGATACATAAGACACACTTATTTTTGGACACAACAGTCCCCGGAAAAAAACCAATGCAGGAAAACCGGTGAGGCATCTCTGAGGGTTTATTATTATGCAGGAGAAATATCTTAATACAACTCTAGGATGGTCATCTAGCAATCCTTTACAGAGAAAATACTAGCGTAAAATACGAGTGAGTTTTACCTCACTTCACCTCGCAGAATTCTCGCTGATCTAGCACAACATTGTCTAACCCCGACTATTTCTGCATTGGCTCTGCATCAGCCTACGTCACCTTCTCTGCCTTCTACGTCATCATTTTCATCATGTGGACCCAAGGAGGACTCTTCTTCTTTCTCATTACCTAGATTCTTAATGTTTTGATGACGCTCTATGAAGGCTTCCTCTTGGATGTTTAATACAGGGTGTACTTGAAAATGTCGAAGAAAGCCATCAACGAACTCTTCAATAGATGAGATACTCCTAGGTTCATGATCATGCAGCCATGAGTTATGACCACCGAGAGATCCCATTAACAATAACATAAGGACATCTTGGTGAACAACCTTCTCTCTTGAAGCATGTGCATTAAATCTCTATACGTGGTCAATTGCGGAGAGTGGATCACCATCAAACACAGGCACCCCACATACCATCCTTCCCGCGACATGATTGGGATGCCTAAGGATGCTAACAATGTCCAAAGCAAGAAATTTATCAATGAATGACAACCTATTTGAGGTATACAAGAAAAATATGTAGGAGTAGCTAGGGTGAAATTAAAGATGCCTAGAAAAATTCTTGCTTAACCCTTCAAGCATCGGCTTCATTCATCCAATGGAGTCACCAATAATGATATGTAAATATGTCGTATGGGGAATAAAACACACATTTTGTGTCCATGGCAATGACACCAAAATGTTACCGCTCAAATTAGCAAGGGACCTAAAGGGGATCCTTAAAAGGAAAATGCTAAGGCAAGGGCAACAAATGGAGACTTAGCACACTGTCACCTCAGCTAAGGGTCCCTACTATTTATGGATTTTCACCGATGGGAGGAAACCTAATATATTATGGAGACACTAATGAAGAATAAATCAATGAATGACCCAAATGATTCTCTTTCCATAAGAGGTTGGAGGATAGAGCTTACTTGCTTTCTAAGCAAGGTACAACAACTTCCAAGTGAGGAAAGAGAAGATTTCAGGGTTAGGTTTGGGGGATATGATTCATGAAAGAGTTTCCCAATCCCTAAAATCCTTATTGAAATTGGTATCCCGGATGGTTCTTGAAGAATTGTCTTTTCAAAAGAACGGGACAAAGTGGACCTAGTCTAGGGTAGGAGGAAAGAGTATGGCAACCAATGATGTTCTTACCCTAGAAAAAGTGGGGGAGAGGATCAAAAAAATAATTTTCACTTGAAGGTATTGAATTGATCCTATGAGGCACTAGCCTTGGCGATACTAGGGCAAAGTTTGATCTCAAAGCTAGCGCTTGGATTTTCTCAAAACTCAAAATTCATCCATAAAGCTCAAATTCATCCTCCAAGAAAAAGTGTGAAATTCTCAAGAGCGAGAAGAAATCCAATCCAAAGTGATGATGAGAAAATGGAATCATCTCACTTGTATTTATACACTAATGAGGAGTTCAAATTAGTCTTCTTGGCCTACATAAGCCCCAAAAATAAAATAATGTGTTAATATTCTAACTTTTGGTGACAAGCCCGCCAAACTAGCTCACAAATGAAAGAATATGCATCTTAAGATGTCAAATGATGAATAATACATGTCGTAGAGCCTTCTTAGAGGCTTAATGAGGTCCATGGGTGCCATAATGAAAAGTAGGACCCTCAAAAGTGATGGACAGGAGGTTGGCCCCTTGTTCTTCAAACAATAAACATGTGGTGCTCCCAATGGGTGTGGGGGCACAATAATAACCTCATGGGTCTCCAAATGGGTCAAAGATGCATGTAAAACATCTACAAGGGCTCTGATGATGGTGTAGAGGATGCCACATCATCCTACATGTCTTGGGTCAGCTGCCAAATGCATGGTACATCTATGGGGCCGACTGGGCAAAGGTGAACTAGGTGCATCTTCCTCGTCCAATGGGAGTATCTTGAGCATATTTGACCATCCTCGTAGATCCATGGAGTGTTGTATACTATTGTGGAGGCCCATGGCTCTCAACACACACCCTACATGTGCCAATGTATCTCTCTGGAGGATTAGGACCCCATATAGGGAGACAAAGCCCAAGATGGAGACCATCTGCAATCCTGCATAAGATCCAATGTGTCCCCTAGCCTTCCAGTACAACAAGTCATTAGAGAAATCAAGTAAATGAGCTTACCAACCATGGACCACAAGTGTAGACTTCATAATGGTCTGCGCTTCCATAATGGGTTTTGGGATGTGCCAATGTCTCCTAACTGCAAATGGGGTTAACCAAATATCCTATTAGGTGATTTTTAATTCTAAAGGGGATAATAAGGTCAAGGTACATCCTTCAAAAGGTGGTGGCATGTGATAGATAGGTGAATGAAATAGGGGATGAGAAGGGGTAGCCCTAGGTCACACGCTGAGGTACAAGGGTGGCTAATAAAAGGGAAGCCCAATTTTGGGTTTATAATGTATAGGAGGGAGCAATCGTGGTACATGAAGTGCCCCGGCCTTGATTTTTCCACCATTCTTTATATATTTCTTGTCTTTTTATTATTTTCTTTTATTAAATGCTCGGGGCTTAAGGGGTAAGAGCATGATGCATAAGATATAACAGTGAATATCCCCTTTTAAGATAGGGTGGTTCTTTTCCCACTAGGAGTTGGGACAATCATGGGTTCCTACATGATGAAAGAGGCTCATAGAACCTGCAGGAACTACGAAAAATCCTACACTCTGAAGGAACCCCTACTACAGAAAATTTGAATCTACTTCACCTACTTGATTTTTAATATACATTAACCAAGTTATTCTTCTGAATACTGAAGCAAATTACTTCTGCAACCTACACTAATTAAATATTTGATCTCGTGAAACAGAAACTAGAGCAAAAAACAACATACATAGGACACACTTTTTTTTTGACACAATAGTCCCCGAAAAAAACCATTGTGGGAAAACCAGTGCAGTAGCTCTGAGGGTTTATTATTATGCAAGAGAAATATCTGAATACAACTCTAGGATGCTCATCTAGAAATCATTTACAGGGAAAATACTGACGATAAATCTAAGTGAGTTTTACCTCACTTCCCCGGTAAAATTCCGGTTGATCTGGCACAAGACTAGCTAACCCCGGTTATTTCTGTGTTGCCTCTGCGTCAGCCCTGCATCACCTTCTATGCCCTCTGTGTTAGCTCTCCCAGTTGTTCCGACAGTTCTGGCAGTTCCAGCAATTCCGGCAATTTTGGATTCTGTGTGACAGACATCCTTTCTGCGTCAGCTCTCCCAGCTTCTGCGCCACCTCTCTGCAAGCTATATCTCCGCCTCTCTGTCAATATTCTTCGGAAAGTCCTCCTTCCGAACTCTCATTTCCCCTTAGATGCAAGATCTCCCCAATCGATTTTCCTCCTAAGAACTTCTCACCTCAAAAAATTGATTTCCCCAATCTCTCTATGTGTGTTTCCAAATGAACATCAAGCCTCCATTTTATACTTTTCCTATTGAGTTTTCAACATCCGAGATTAAGTCTCTAATCAATGGCTAAGATTAAAAAATCACTTGATCCGCCTTCTAGATCATTCTCACCCATATTTTGATTAATACCCATTAATATTTTAATTTCCCTAAGTTTAGGCTTAGGAACTCCATTAAAAATATTAATTATTTTAATAAAATACAATCCGGGTGGAACTTCACCAAACGATTTATGGGTTCTTTAGAACTCATGTGCCTTAGCCTCTCCACAAATTTTCAAGGCTAGAGCACTTGTGATGCTACCAAAAACTAACACTACCTCTTAACGAGGAAAGTGCTCTAGCAACAATGTCCACCTGCATGCTACTCTATTTTTGAAGCACCTCCTTTCTGCATTGTTGTTGCCACCAACACTGTGTTGCTACTGCTACTGTATTGTTGCCCATGACACTGCCACTGCTACATCCGTACTACATCTCCCTCTCAAACGCTACATTTGCTATGCTGCTAGCACTGCCACTGCTAACACTGCATTCGTACTGCAACTCAGTTGCTAAGAGAAGCAACCGAAAATCATCCAAAATTAGTTGAACTTAACTATGTTCAGCATAATACAATGAATGTTGGAATTTGATTGCTACTTATTCTGACCCTGTGAATCTTCTGCACTGCCGCTGACTCCTGCATTGTGCCAACTGCACTGCTGTGAACCTTGCTTTGCACTGATCAATCTCTTGTCCCAAGTCACTGCATCTGTCCTCCAAACACTCCACTGCATCATCTGACACTAAGTCCATCTCGCTAATGTTGAATCTTGGGCTCTCGTAGCAAGGAATTGATCCAATAGGTGGACTCCTCAAGGATCCTTCCCACATGTAGTCCTCTCGACTACGGCTCAATATCACCCCATCTCCCGCTTGGAGATGCGTGGGCACTCATGGCAAACTCATCCTCGTCAATCTTTGCTAAAGCAACCTTAGGATCATGTTTCTCATCCTTGTCATTTTTCTTCAAAGGACACTGGGATGCATAGTGGTCCATCTCGCCACAACTGAAACATTTCACCTTCGAAATGTCCTTCTTTCGCTTCAGCTTCTGTTGTCCCTTCGATGCTAGAATTGCGTTTTCCTCCTCTTCCTTCGTCTTTGTGCCACTCCCACTGTTGCCATTGAGGTTGACCTTTACTAGGTCCCTCCTTAAATCCTCCTGTTGAACAGTCGCCCACATCTCCTCCCATGAAGGTCGTTTTTCCCTACCCAATATGCTTTGGACAAAAACTTGCCATTCATCCGAAACCCCATTCAGGGCTATCCTCACCATCTCGGTTAGCTGAGGAATGGACCCCTCTACAGCAAGCTGGTCTCTAGTGTCCTAAAGACACTAAAGATAGAGGTTCACCCCTTCTCCTTTATGCATCAAGGTCCGCTGAAACTTCTACTCCAAATACATCTTTCGTTGTTCGGAAGAACCTAAATACAGAGAAGACAAGGCTTCGCACATCTCTCAGGTTGTATCCTTTCCCTGCAAGTGTGAGACCACATGATCTCGAACTCCATCGAGAATGAGTCTCTTTGCCTTCCCCTGCTTGGCCTTGTATTTCTTCTTTTGATCGTTGTCAGCAGGAACAGCTACAACACTTTTGACGTAGGCCTCGAGATCATATTCCTCCAGAATAGCTAAGATTTTGGTCTTCCATATGACATAGTTTGAAGCTTCTTCCAACCTACCCTGATCTCTGAGCCCATGCGATGCCATTTCACCCAACTGTCGAACTGACTCCTCTAGTCACTGCTTAGCTTCTCAGCAAGTGAGAAATTTGAAGGAAAGTTCTCTGAGGAGAAAATTCCCCTTCTATGTGTCTTCGGTCTTTTCCAGTGGATTTCTGCCTCGGCAAAAACTACGCGCTTCAATCATAGTGCTGAGGCTCTGTGTCACTCCCTCTGCCTCTACAAACTCACGAACTAGAAATCGTACCTTTATGTCGTCTCACTCAAAGAGAGATTTCCTCAGATCTGCTTCCAGGCAAGAACTGTGCAATCCCTTCAAGGGGATTGAAATTGTTGCCAAGTGCAGCTTTTGGCCTCACTGCTCAGCACTTAATCTGCTCTTCCTATTTCAAAATCAATCATCTGATACCATGTGAAAATTCCTAGACTCTAAAGGAACCCCTACTGCAGCAAATATGAATCTACTTCACCTACTTGATTTTTAATATACATTAACTAAGTTATTCTTCTGAATACTGAAGCAAATTACTTATGCATCCTACGCTAATTAAATATTTGATCTCATGAAACAGAAACTAGAGCAAAGAATAAGATACATAAGACACACTTATTTTTGGACACAATAGTCCCCGGAAAAAAACCAATGCAGGAAACCGGTGAGGCATCTCTGAGGGTTTATTATTATGCAGGAGAAATATCTTAATACAACTCTAGGATGGTCATCTAGCAATCCTTTACAGAGAAAATACTAGCGCAAAATCCGAGTGAGTTTTACCTCACTTCACCTCGCAGAATTCTCGCTGATCTAGCACAACATTGTCTAACCCCGACTATTTCTGCATTGGCTCTGCATCAGCCTACGTCAGCTTCTATGCCTTCTACATCATCTCCCCTTGCAATTCCCGACAGTTCCGGCAATTCTGGATTTTGCGTGACAGGTAGCTTTTTGCGTCAACTCTCCCGACTTTTGTGTTGCTTCTTTGCAAGCTCTCTCTGCCTCTCTGTCAGTATTCTCCGGAAAGTCCTTCCGGATTCTCACTGCCCCTCAGCTACAAGATCTCCCCAATCGATTTTCCTCCTAAGAACTTCTCACCTCAGAAAATTGATTTCATTTCTTTAATCTCTCTATGTGTGTTTCCAAATGAACCCCAAGCCTCCATTTTATATTTTTCCTATTGAATCTTCAACAGCCGAGATTAAGTCTCTAATCAACGGCTAAGATTAAAGCATGACTTGATCCGCCTTCTAGATCATTCTCACCCATATTTTGATTAATACCCATTAATATTTTAATTTCCCTAGGTTTAGACGTAGGAACTCCATTAAAAATATTAATTATTTTAATAAAATATAATACAAGTGGAATTTCACCAAACGGTTTCTGGGTTCTTTAGAAGACATGCGCCTTAGCCTCTCCACCAATTTTCAACCTAGAGTACTTCCGATGCTACCAAAAACTAACAGGAACCAGGGTGATGGCCACGATGATGGGGTAGAGCTCATGTATTGGCTTTTTCCCACATGTTAAATGTGTTTGTCCCAACCATCTTTTGCATTTTGTGGTACATTTTCCTGTGTAAAGTGGCCAATTATGATTTTACTTTTCTTTTTAGCTGCATCAACTTTCGAGTCATCATTCCAAGCCTTACCCAAGGTGTGGGCAAGGGGAAGGGGAGAGCTAGCCCTATGTGGACCCAGTGGAGGAATGTGGACCCAAGTGGGAGAAATGATGAATGGGGTGATAATGAGTGGAAATGGGGCAATATATGCAGATGTGGGGAAGTGGGACCACGGAACCAAAATCAAGGTTTCCTGTGAAATACCATCCCTAAATCCAAATGGTCAGTAAAAGAGATCTCTCAGGACTAGAATCAAAAGTTAACATCCAAAAGGCGTCTAGGGGACAAAAGCACAAACCTAGCCCACTCTTTCCATCAAATCCCCCCATTAATCCATGCCCAAAAGTGTCCATGATAAGCAAACTACAATTCTCAATTTCCAAATGACAAAGGTATTAGGTTCGAGAGGCCCACTTTCAAACATACGATCATGGCAAATGGGTGAGGGACCACATGGTTGGCTCAGGTGGCGGAGAAATGGCAGAAGAAGCTAGTTGGTGGCTACAAGGGGCTGCTAGCTGTTGGCTGAGGACCATCTTGGAGAAAAAAATATCCTAGGGATATCATCCACAAAATGGTGGGTAAGAGGTACTTATTATTTATGGTTACCTTATTCAGCGGTTTATAATCAGTGCATAATCTAAATGTTCCATCTTTCTTCTTTTGAAACAATATCGGTGCTCCCCATGGGGAGAAACTTGGCCTCATGTAGCCCTTGTCAACCATTTCCTTTAGTTGCAATTTCAGCTCAACCAACTCTAGGATGCTCATCCTATATGTCACCTTGGATGTTGGTGTCGCTTTAGGTACTAGCTCAATAGAGAAATCTTTTTGTGAGGACATAATCTAGGAACCTCTAATGGAAAGACATCCACATACTGTTGCAAAACAGGGTACCTTCATAGTAATTCATCTTCCTCGTCTTCTATTTCTCTCTTAGCTTTATCGTCCTTAGAAACATGTATTGAAAATAGTGCGCATCGCTTTCTTCTGCTTCGTTTGGCTTACATAGCAGTGATCATCCTTGCTGAAATGGGTTTTTTCCTGCGCTACAACACTCTTTTTTCTCCTTGCTCATAGAAACATTCAATTTCTTTTTCATAGAAATCTACCTTGGTCTGATGTAAATACAACCAGTCCATGCCCAACAATATGCGATATGCACCCAATGGCAACACATTCAAATGGGTTGTTCTGGACATGTCACTCAGCTTGAATACACATGACCTTACCTAATGGTTTATCCTTCTCTTAGTCCCAGTTTCCAACTGAACCAACCAAGGTTCTTTATGCAACTCCTTGTCCAAACCACACTTCTCAACAAGCTCTGGGTTGACATAGATATAGTTAGAACCTAGATCAATTAAAATAGAAATAATTCTCTCGCAGCTTACCTTCCATCTCAATGATGGATGCTTGGTGATTTGCTTGGTTGTTGTCCACTACGGCATAAATTCTTGGCATACTTTGAGTTACCTCACCCATCATGCAAGCCTCTTGAGCATTGCAAATCTTTGGTGTGACATTCTCCTGATGTGGACAGTCTCTTCTTCTGCGTCTCTCACCACAAGTTTAGCATTTGAGTGGCTCTCGACCTTCGAACATGGGTTGTGCTGATGTTGGTTGCTGCACATTTTTCTTAATAGCAACATTGGCTTTCTTTTGAGATTGTCTTGTATGAGTTAGGTGCTTACCCTCTCTCCTATTGAGCTTTTTTTGGGCCAATTCTTCTTATGTCCGGCATTGCTCTTGGCCAACCAATTACTTTTAATATCAAGTATATGTTTTTCTTGCTCATAGCAGTGCTCTAGCTTCTTGATAACATATTTCAGGGTTTGGGGTTCCAGTAACTCAATTTTATCTATGAATTCCATAGGCAACCTGTTACTGCTCAATCTAGTAGGAGCCCTCGGAGGAGTAACTAATAGACCACTACTAGACCAAATGGAAACAACAGGACAAGGACCAGTTGTCACCTCAGTCGATGTCCCATGCTCTTTACGAACTTTCACTGATGGGAGGAGTCCTAGTATGGAGGAAATCACTTGAATGATAGGATCAATGGCAAGATAGAACATCATTTCCAAGGCCCATTCAAAGGAGAGGCTCAATTAATGGTTCAAATGCTTAAATAAAAGTTTAAGGGCTCCCCAAGAAAGACCTATGAAGGATGACCTCAGGCTTAGGAATATTCAAAAATGATGAATGCTTAAGATCAAAACTTTCAAATCCCTCACTTGTGATTGATGTGTTTATACTAGGATTCATAGTGCAGCAAGGATGACACATTCAATGGAAAGATTCAATTAAAGTGTGAGCTTTGGGAGAAGCTAGGGTGACTTTCCACGAAAATCCCCTTGAAAGAAATACTATAAGGGACCAAGGGTTGAGAGATACACCGTGGCAAAGGCTCATCCAATGATCACCTATAGTTAAGAGAAAAGGTTCTGAATAATGAACTACAAAGTGAAAACCTTCAAGAAATCCCCAAGTCAAATTAGCTTCAAGGCTTCCCTCTTGGTGTGACAGCTAGGGCATCAAATTATTTGAAATTCCACTGTCGGAATTTGTTCAAAATTGGAAGATGCCTAAAGGAGACATAATGAGAGAACTTGTTAGGACGAGATCCTAAAATTCCTCATCCCTAAAATTTTGCACCAAACCCTAGAAAATCTCCTTATCCTTAGGGGACGAAGAAAAGAGGTGAAAGAATGATATTTCGTTAAGTTGATGTGATCACGAAGGATCTAGGACCAGTTCCTGGCTATTAGGAAGATTGGAGTCAAAATGATCAAGATTTAGAACTTCGCTCTTCAAGGAGGCATAAAGAAGCAGCGATGCTCTCTGTGGGTGCAACTTCACAGCAACTTTAGACTTTTATACTTCGATATGAAATATTTGAAGGAGTTTCAAGGTAAAAGGTGCACAACCTACCCCTAGGAAAATCTGTTCTTCTTGCTGAGATGAATAAAATATGCAATGAGCCAAGTTTACAAGCATTTCATAAATTCGCATTAACTTTTAGGGCACAAGGAAAATCATGACATAAAATTCCATACATTAGATGTGAAACATTATGAAATTTACATGAAAAGAGCACTTACAGGACGAAAAGAATATATCCATCCATAAACTTTCCAAATAGAAGCACCAAGAGAGATAGCGAAAATATTCCACACATCAAAATGCATTTAATGATCCAAATCATTCCAAAAATTGTAGGTCTGAAATCTTTAGAAAGATATATCCCAAATCCAAGTGATGATGAATGAGAGAGAATGCCTCTGTTATTTATACAATCCTCTAAGGGGTTCAAATAGCCTAATTTAGCCTAATAATGCCCCTATAATAAAATAATGTGCAAAATAACAATACTTTTGGTGACAAGCCCACCAAATAGCTCCATAATAAGAATAATTAGCCTCTCAAGAGGGCCAAAATGATAGACAAGTAGCTAAGAGGGTCGTTGGAAGGCCAAATAAAGTCCAACATGTGCAAAAATGAATAGAAAGGTTCCAAAAATAGTGATGAAGGGGATGCCCCCTTGATCTCCAAGCAAATGACCTGTGGTGCCCCTAAGTGGCTGTGGGGGCACAAAATAATCCTCATGGGTCTCCAACTAAATCGAACAAGCATGTATCCCATATACAAGGGTTGAAAAAATTATTCAAGCCCTCCCTTTGTCTCCCATGGTGAGACACAACCCCATCTGGGCCCTAGATCAACTGTCGTGAGTGTAGTCAGTTGGGAAAGATGGTATGTTGGACATTGGATAACCCAGCACTCCCTGTGTGTTTCGCGACATGGCTTAACCACCTCTCGTGGATCTGTTAACTCTTGCAATGCGTCTGTTTACTAACACCTGTGGGTTTTGGTCTAACGACAATCACGATTCCCAACAATTGGTATCAAAGCCAGTACCTTCACTCACAACCTAACAACTGGAAGGTAGATCCGTAGAACATAAATGACAAGATCAAAAAATAAAGGTTCCAAACCATCTGAAGATGTCTCTTCCTCAGTTAAGAATTCAGATGAAAACTAGGTTGACAAAGCCCCTATGTTGAATGGAACAAATTTTGAAGTATGGAAGGGTAGAATGAAATTCTTTTTGATGACTCAAGATTTTGAAGTTTGGGAATCAATGATTATGGGTAGCACGATGGAAGAAGAGTATGAGGAACATAATGCAATAGCAATAAAGACAATATTGAGTGGGCTACAAAATCCTATAAAGGTCAAAGTGGAGAAATGTTTATCAGCAAAATAACTTTGGGAAGATCTTCAAGATCTTCATTCAAAAGGATTTATGGTCGTGACTTCTAATCAAGAAGATGATGGAGAAAAGCACAAAGATGAACCAAAGAAAACAATTGAAAGCAAAGATGAGGGCACAAATTGCATAAAGGAAGATAATAAAGATATCTCTAAAGTTGATATTGAATAGCTCTCAAAACAAAGCTTGTAGTTGCTCTAGAAGAGATAAGCATGTTGAAAAAGGAAAATGAGGAACTCAAGAAGCAAGCACAAGATGGTGACCATGATCTTGAAGAGACAAGGAAGGAAGTTGATCTCTTCAAGCTTCAAGTACAAGATGAGGATCTCACCAAGCTAAAGGAGAAATTGCATCAAAACAAGAAAAGACATCATGAAGAAGTCATATCGATGACAAATTAGTTGGATAAAACAAAAAAGCAAAGAAATACCATCACATGCCAACTAGAAGACAAGGATAAAGATATCTCCAAATTAATATTAAATGTCACCTCACTCAAGGCCTAATCATGTGAAACAACAAGGATGAAGGAAGAAATGGAGAACCATCTAGCAAAGAAGGATGAAGAATGCAAGAAGATGAAAGAAGAAATTGATATCCTAAGGAAAGAAGTTGATCAACTTAACAAGAGTCTAAAGAGCTCTCAAACCCTAGATGACATTCTAAGTCATCAAAGATCCCCCCTTGATAAATCAGGTCTTGGTTATGTAGGTGAACCCTCAAACAAAAATGATGCAAACCCTAATGCATCAAACAAAAAGGATGTGGAGAAGCTTGGAAGAAATGTTGATGCCCCAAATTCCAACAAAAGCAAGGAGAAGAGTCAAAATGACATTGGAAGAAACCCTACTCCAAGAAGATATGTAGATGGTGTTAATAATGCACGAGGCAATAAATATGATCAGAGGATCTCAAGGCAGAAAGGTTTTAGAAGTTCATCAAGGCAAGCTCCATCATCCAAGTCTCAAATTATATTTTTTGGTTATGGCTATTTTTGTACAAATTTTGGGCACATGGCAAAGGATTGTAGGGCATACAATAACGTCAAGTATAATGGTCCCCATCAACTCCCTAGAAGCAACTTTGTAAGAATAAATCATGCCTCCTCACTTTTAGAATGCTTCAAATACCATAAGATTGGATATATGGCTCATGATTGTAACTTGACTTGGGTTCCTAAACAAGCTAAAACCATGAGACCCAAGAATGAAAAGAAAGTCAAACAAGTATGGAAAAGCAAGCAAACTAAGGTAGAAAGCGTCTTGGACACTCAAGGAATTAACTCATGTTGTTGATTTGATAAGTACATATTTGGCAGATATGATATTTCAAGTTTTGAGGATGAGATTCTGCCAAAAAGGAGAACATGCATATTGTTAGGGGGAGTTATTTGATGTAGACTATGGGCATCGCTCTTGTGCCACATTAAGGAAAACATGATGACAAGGGGAGTTGCATGAAAATGACGAAAAGGGCCCTGCATGATAAGAACAAGCATTACAGCGGGAGCACTTGATGGAAAAAGGTGATGTTAGGACACCCCGTTTGTCATTGATGTCAAAGGGGGAGAGAATGTTGAAAGGACGAGAATATTGCCATCAATGATTGTTGGTCAAAGTTGTCATTGATGTATATGCATTATATGTCTTCCATGTGAAAGATGGAGAAGAAAAGAGCATGCTAAAGACTTGTCTGTCATGTAAAAGACATTGTCTATCATTGTATCCCATTTGCCATGTACATGCAGAAATTATACATTGTCTTCCATGTATGGTCATAGGGAACATGTATGCCATGTTTGTTTGCCATTAAACAAAGTCATTTCATGTATGTGGTAATGGTAAAGTGCATAGGTATATGATGTTTGTGTAGGTGTTTAGGAATTAAGCAAAGTCATTTCATGTATATGGTAATGATTTGTCTTTGATTAAACAAAGTCATTTCATGTATGTGGTAATGGTAAAGTGCATAGGTATATGATGTTTGTGTAGGTTTTTACGAATTAAGCAAAGTCATTTCATGTATATGGTAATGGTTTGTCTGCCATTAAACAAAGTCATTTCATGTATGTGGTAATGGTAAAGTGCATAGGTATATGATGTTTGCGTAGGTGTTTAGGAAAAAAGCAAAGTCATATCATGTATATGGTAATGGTAAAGTGCATAGTTATATGATGTTTGCGTAGGTGTTTAGGATTTAAAATTTTAGCATTAATGTTTAGGATTTATAAAAACAAATAGACATTAATAATTAAGGTTTCGCAAGGGCTTCCTCAATAGTTAGGTTTTTAGGGTTATAGCGATTTAGGGTTTTCATTAAACATTAGGGTTTCATTAATAAAGATTTAGTTAGCACTTTAGGGTTTCAATAATATATACTAGGGTTTGCTTTTAGGGACTCTAGGGTTTCTGCAGTAAGATTACTAGGACTTTGACATCATTAATCATTTTAGGGTTAGGGTTTGTAAGATAATTCTCTTAGGGTTTAATCAATGTTAGATTAGGGCTTCCAAGCAATTAGGGTTAGGACATTATTAGGGTTTTAGCCATCTTCAACGATGTCATACTGACATCAATGACAATTTTGACCAACATGGTCTAAGTGCATCATCGTCATTGAATAAGTGGGACACGAGCGAGCAATGGATAGTGTTGAAGGATCCCATGGCATGGCTATATGCGCTCTATTGTAGTGGAGGCCCATGGCTCTCAATGCTCACCCTATAAAAGCCATTAAGACCCTCTAGAGGGCTTGGATCTCGTATGAGGAGACCAAACCCCAAGATGAAGACCCATCTGCAATCTTGTATAAGATCCAATGTGTCTCCTCCCCTTCAAGTGCAACAATACATTAATGCAATTGAGTAAATGAGCTTACAAATCACAGAACCAAGTGGGCACTTCATAGTGGTGTGCCCTTCCATAATGGGCTTTATAATTTACAAGTGTCCCTACGTTCAATGAGGTTAATCAAGAACCCAATTAGGTGGTTTCAACCTCTAAGGGAGTGACATGTTCATGGTACATCCATCATATGGCAGGTGTCATGTGATATAACAATGGAATGGAGTAGGGCATTGGGGAAGGCTCCAAGCCACACATGCACAGCATTAAGAAAATTTTCCTCCAGTGTCTTCCAATTCAAATGCAAGGATTGAAGTTGTGGAATCCTCCCATCAAGAGAAAAGACTTTCTAGCCTGAATCACCTAGAACCTCAACCCAAGAAGCCAAAGCTGGTCGGCGGTAAAATCTCTCTTGCACTAGTCAGGCAGGCAACAAACTCAGCGATTCTGGACCTGAGGGCCCACCAAGGGAGATCCCTCACGAAGGGAATAGGAATCATACACTGGGAGAGCAGTCATTGAATGGGAGTATCACCCGTGGCTTCCTGAAGGATATGATAATCCTTTCCTCTACCTGGAGCAACAGGAGCAGGTTATGAAGGAAAAAGCTTTGCAAGGTAAGGTTTTAGGGGAACAAGCACATCTCACCCAGGCCAAGACCAGCAAGGACAAGGATCAGCGGAAACAGGCATGATGAATTCCCTCGATAAATATTCTCAATCTAATTTTTGTATGCCATTTATGCTTCAGTCATGTTTACTTTGTCTTAGTGTCATAGCTCATAACTCTTTAGGAGGCCATATGGTTTCCCTCTCATGGGAAATTGATCTCCCCAATTCTGCTCTTGTCCTCTCAATTTCAGTCATGTTCACTTTGTTTTGTTGTCTCTCAATTACTATTTTGGTTCAGAACTCTATGGGAGACCATCTGGTTTCCCTCTCAAGGGAAGATGGTCTCCCCAATTCTCTTTCAACACAAACATGTTTTTCTATTCTCTTTCAATACAGTTTCGGGATACAATCTATTCCATACCTCCATGATTGTAATCTATGTATATTTTTTAAAATATGAAAAAAAATTGGCTTGCTTTCAAAAAAAAATTGCTTCCGCCTTTCTCTTCTTGTTATTACATAGAATTTGTAGCATTAGCATTACTAATACTCTAGGTGATGGCTTTGGCGAGGAGGATGGTGCACGCTCTGGAGGCTAGGGTTCTATTTTATGCTGTATCATCTCATGGTGCCGCCACAGGGTTTCTAGGCAATGCAACTTTACATCCTTTGCTACAATGGGATAGTGCTGAGAGTGGTCACTTCACAAATGTATGTGAGCTCCTCTTGCTTCACAAGACAACTGGAGAATATGTGTTCTCAAGACATTATGGGAGTTTTCCCTCTACGAGAAACCACGATCTTTCCAAATGTTGGTTTACCTCCTTTGTTTTGGTAACTCCATCGCATTTTTTTCATTACGATTATTTTTTTTGGAATGTCCCTTCTACGGGTGGAAGCCTCATACTTTTACAGGAGCATCTTTTTCCTGGTTGGGTCTGCAAGATTATTACCCCTTCACTCTTATTCCTCCCTTCTGCTAGGCCACTCCGTCTACAAGGTCAGGGATGGCTTTGCCCCCTGTATCTTCACTAGCGGATTCCAAATTAGTGGTTTCACACTTTGAGGCACAAGCTGAAATTTTCCCACTTCTGTCAGGCTCCAAGAGAGAGACCCTTTTTCATATTTTCATAAAAAAATTTAGTGGGGAATCCAAGCTCATTTGGGTAAATAACTCATCCTCCATATTATCTATCAAACAGTTCATTGAATCTTGTTGGGGCATAGCATCACGTTATCATTGTCTTGAAATTGATGGGAAAGTTTTATCAGACTTAAACAAACTAGAAGATTATAACATTGCCAAAGACTCTTCCATCATACTGAATTCTAGACTCTGAGGAGGGGTTCCTGTTTTAAACTGTGACAAAGGGCCTTCAGCCTCCTTTAAAGAAGCATCACAAAGGAAGCCTATTGTCCCTGCAACTTAGCCTCATAATATTCCGAGCCCATATATAGTTGAACAAATGGAAAACATTCCTGCAATGGAAATAAAGGTTCTAGAGGTTAATTCCCTGTTCTCTGTTCTACAAACAAATGTTGTCATATGCAGATTTAATGGATTTTGACCCAAACCAGAAGCACTCATTCAATGGATTGTCACAACTTGGACTCCTAATTTTGAAATATTTTTATGCTCTAAAGGATTCTTTATAGTTCAGTTTGAAACACAGAAGGACATGGACTATGCTTTAAATGCAGGGCCTTGGTTTTGGGGAAGAGTCAAACTTTCCACAACTCCTTGGTCGCTTGAGTTTGATGCAAACTCTATGGAAGTATCCATGATGTCAGTCTGGGTTAGACTCCCAAATCTTCCTCTCCCATTTTGACATCACAAAGTTCTTGAAGACTTCGGCAATACATTGGGAAAATTCAAAAAAATAGATATGGAAAGAGCAGAAAATGGAATCTTCACATATGATATAATATGTGTGGAGATCAACCTTAGTAAAGGACTTCCCAATCACATGAATTAAACGCATCAAAACTTTTGTTGGTCACAAATTTTAGACATGAAAATACGACAATTAGGTGTTGTATTTTTTATTAGACAAGCCACTTACAACATTCTTGCTCCCAGCGAAAGAAGTGTTGAGAAATCAAGGGCAGCTAGATTAAAATGATTTCTCTTACTTTGATAACTGCTTGTGATGTTCTTTTACTTAACTTGATGTACTTGTAATTAGCTTCTTCTTTCACTTGATTATTATTGTGTTCTTATCATCAAAAAAGCTACCAAACTATGAAGATCAATGAGACAAGAGGACACAAAATATAGGCTACTAGCCAAGGCCAAAACCTCTCCCTTTGAGAGGAAAACCCACAAGAATTCTTCTCTTCTTATAGAATCTTCAAATGACGAATTCCAAGACCTAAGACCCTTGACAAAGACCCCTCTAAGACCAAGTCAAACTTCTTCTTGATGAGCTTATTTCTTACAAAGTCAACCCAAGTCAAACTTGCTTCACAATTGTTGTAACTTCTCCTTCGACCTCAATTTCAGAGCTGCAACTTATGACTGCAATTTTTGGCCTAATTTCATAAACCCTAGCTCGCACATGTGGGTGGAGTATGGTGGATTAGGCCTCCTTGTTCCTTCTCTTTAGGGAGCTTCTTCCTTTATAACTCAACTTGCAAGATGATCCTTTTGACACTTGATTTTGGCCTCCCAATATGACTGCAATTTTCTGCAACAAATGATGCCCTAGACACTTCGCACGTGCGGGAGAATGTAGCCCTAAAAAAGTGCTTAAACCTTCGGTCTTCCTCTTTTTATGCTCTCCTCTTCTTTGTTGTCTATAAGGCTTTTTTTTTCCCTTGTGATCGAACTTGGATTGATTGTCTTCAAGTGTGGTTAGGCGCCTCGTATATATAGGCTTCTTGGTGAGGTTCGAACAGCATTAATGAGGCCAAATTCTCTCTTGTAGACCGACTTGTTTCCTTGCAAGACGACTTGGTCTTGGAGGCAGTCTTTTGACTCTATTAACACTATAAATTTCTTTGACTTGACACATGATGCCCAATAGGGTCTTTTACATATGACAATGACTCTTTGACTCATAGACTTTATGACAAAGCCCTAGAAGCACTCAATCGGTGCTTGACCTATAAATAAAATGACCTTAAGCATGAAACCCATGCTACAAAATAACAATAATAAATTTTATTTTTCTCTTTACATCAAATACATAAAATCAAAATTACATAAGACATTATGAAGACCGAACCTAGTTACATTTTTCAACACTCCCTCTTAACTAGGGAGGTATTGATAATACATATGAGGTACATGGACATTATCACACTGAAGAATTCTCATAAGAAGAGTCGAATTGGTAAGTCGTCCCATAAGCAATCTTCTCATCTTATATTAGTGCATCTCATCATATCAACAAGCATTGTCATATAGCAAGGCCTTTACTAACAACTCTATCTCTCCACTATATTAGAGCACAATGTTGGGGAGACAAATGATTATAAACTGTAATATCCTGTTTCTGAGATATTCCCCAAACCCCAGTAAACTCCAACCAAATACGTATAAATGATATAATAACCGGGAAGCTCAAAGTGATAAAAATAACAATGGTGCGACATATAACAATATAACCATGAGATATAAGCAGATACTCAAGAAATGCAAAGAGAAATGCTAAGCCATTTTATTATACTGAGTAATAGAATGAGTACAGGAGGTGATCAGAAAGATGGCACCTCGACTTGCACAAGGCAAGTGAAGAAATACACTCAGAATAGCAAAGGAATGGCCTCTCTCTTAACTGTGTCCAAGCTAATGGAGAACTGTCGTGTTGCTGCTACTGTTGGAAATCAAATGAGGATTTGGGGTTGTTCCCCTCCTCAGAAAATGTTGAAACTATGGAATCGGATTCTACTCAAGAAACCCAGAAAAACCCAGAAAGTTTTTCTGAAATGGCCAACCCCCAAAAATTGCCCCCTTGAAGACCCACGCAACCCCTCAAGCCTCTGTGCTGCCACTGAAATAAACCCAACACAACTCTGCCTGAAACTCAGCCAAAATCCTCCAATATGCAAGGGTTGATCCCCTGCTCAACCTCCCAGCACAAATCCCCCTACAAAACCTCAATCCAGAACTCCTACCAAAAAGAACTACATCATCCTCTCAAGACTGCGCAGTCATCCAAGATGCTCAATCCTCCTGCAAAAATGTTGATGAAACTACTGCCAAAATACTGATGGAAATACCTTGCCTGAGTAGGCACTCGAAGTCCCCTGGGGCTAAGGGTGAGATCTCTGAACGGAGACACTCAATGCACTAAACAGTGCTGCAGACTAGCTAAATAGCCAGCGTGCTCTAAGATGAAGTGACTAGCTCAAATGCACATAATCGAATGACAAATGAGGAGGATCCTCTCTCCTTTATAGCGTTGGCCCCTCTCAATCCCAAGGCTCACCTCCTCCAATGTAGCTTTCCTCTTGCCATGTGTTTCTCACCATCTGCGCAATCACTCCAAGTGTCTACGTGGGCCCCTCCTGTTACACAGTAATTTGTCACTACCTTCATCCCAGTCTTCCTACTGTGTCATGAGTCCAAAGTCATTCATGCTCATGCTCTCTGATGTTGCCAAATGACCCACTTTTCCAAAGGTTTCTGCCTCATCGCATCTGTTGGCTAAATAAACGCGCTGATGGGCACTCCAAAACAGTCCAGAAGCGCTGCCATCGTGGAAGTACACGTGATTCCCGCGATGGTCGAATTTCATGTGCCAGCGCAACTGTATCTTGTAGTTTCCCACGATGACATGACTAGCTACGTTATTCAATAGCGATGTCAGCGTGGCAGACCAGTTATGTGCCCGCAATGATCTAGTTTTGGCGAATTTGTTCCAACAGTCGGCCTTCCAGATGACTCCAGACCTGGTTGTTGGCCTTGTTTATGTCGCCTTCCTTTCTCTGGCGTGGTTGTTCTGTCATTTGTGCTACCTTCCTTGGAGATAAGCTCATCCTCCCACCATTCATGGAGACTCCTATTTAAGCTCTCACCATTGCTATGAGCTGCTAGTTTTGGACTTCTTAGTCTTTGGAGTGTTGTTGTTAGTACTTGTGAGCTTGTTAGATCACTGGTGTGAGTGTGACAAGTGTGGGATTGTTGATAGCTTGAGGAAGGTTGTGAAGTGCCTTTGATCTTGTGTAAAACTTGTGAGTGAGAGAGATTTGTGTATTGGGAGATCCATCTTCAAGAGTGAATGCTTGAGGAACATGCTGGCTGGGCCCTCCTGAGAAGGCTTGTGACGTCAAGACTTTGGTTGTAAGCTTACTCTTATTTCATAATTAATGCAATCAATGATGTTTTCCTATGTCTTATATGTAATGTATTAGATAGCTCATGACTTCTTGACTTTGTGAGTAAATAGATCATTGTTGTTTCGGTTACGTGCTTTGTTGTATTTCCTTTGCATTGTTTCAGGTTGATTACTCATTGAGAGAAGGAAGCGGACGCTGGAGCAGCGCAATGGAACTCCATCGAACATCGGTTGAGGTAGGCCTCCAACTTGAACTATTTAAGGAAAGCTATTGTTGATTTGTCCTTGTTTGTGACTAGACCCACTCTAGGGCTAGAGGGGTTGCCTCTGTCCGCAGAGGGAACACTTTCCTGCATCACAAATTGGCGACTCCGCTGGGGAGCTGGCCTTTGTTCTTTTCTTGTTTACTCTTGCCTTGAGTTTTTGTTTTGGTCTCTTTTGAAGTTTTGGGGATTAGTTACCTGTTTTCTGAGTTTCCTGGCCTGATCTGGGAAATGTCCTTATTTGCTTAAAGATTGATTGTTTTTGGTTTGGGAGTTTTTTTTGTTCGCTTGTTAGTGTTTTGAACATCATCACGGCTTTTAATTTAACAGTCGCGCTGTCATCGCGTCACCCCTTTTGTAGTATCCTGTTCATCGCGTTATTACGCTTAACAGTCACGACGGTTCTGTAAATCAGACCATCGCGGAAAAGTCGTGTACTTCCGTGCTGACATCGCTTTGTTGCTGCGTATTGTTCTTTATCAGCGCTTTATTGCTAGTGTATTGCCCGCGCTGATTGCTGTAGGATTGAATTTTTTCAATTCTGCCTCCTGAATCCGTCAGTCTTGCTAGTCCCTTGCTGTTCTCACTTGTTTGATGACTTGTTTTTCACTGTTTAGAGGCTGAGGCACTTTCTTGTGAGCTTTGTTAAATGAATCTTGTTTTTCTTACTTTGTGACCTAGTTTCATTGTTTCAAGTCTTTTGGATCAATTTCGCTTGGTTGCCTGTTTGCAAAGATTCGTTTACTGCTTGCTGTTGGTTTGATTGAGCCTTCCCCTTTGCTTACTTTTGGTTGATTGTTTAGTGATTGTTATTGGACCAATCTTGGCATTGTTTCGATTTCTCTTCACTACCCGGACATAGATTACAATTGTTTGGATCAACCGTTTTTCCACATTTGTTTGTTGCTTATTGGTTTCTTTAGATTAGAGGCATCAAATCAAAAAAATTGCATTTCATTTGGCATGCGAAAGTGAAAGTGAATTTGTATTTCAAGTTGCATATTGAAAAGCGAATGATTAGATCTCTCATTAGTAGTATCCATGCACTTTAAGAATTGATGTCTGCTTGCATTGAGTGACTGTTTGTTGCCTTGGTTTTCTTGGTTTGGGAATGATCTCTCTACCCTCCCATAGGTAGGTGTTCATCGAAGAAAAAGGATATTTCATTCATTCTAGCTGCATCCTAGGTTCTGTTATATACATACGGTAAGGCCTGAAAACTGAAACATAATCCAAGATCAACTTTAAAATGAACTGAATAAATCTAACAACGCATTAGAACATAACGCACACATTTAGAGGTCTAGGCTAGAGACGTGCTCCGGCGTCGTTAAACCTAGTCACTTTTGTTTCCACTCAAGGTTGGATGATTCCTCCTTTTGTGACTCAGTAGTGGTATAGTACGGAATTGTGCTCCCACGTACCATCGAGTATATGGGGAGACCCCACTAGGTTATCATCCTTTATCCATAGAAAGCCGTGTCTGCCGCCTTACAATCCGTAACGCACCGAACGCAGCATTCAGGAAGATTAACTGTCGTACGGAAAGTCCTTGGTTTTCATATGACTACCAAGGTGTATATGCAGTTTTACGGATTTGTCTGGTAAACCTTTTTGCCTAGTTCTCCAGAGTAGTCACTTTCATTCCTTTTCGGACTCCCTAAAAGAAAAGGTCCATCTGAGCACTTGTCACTTCAAGCTCATTAAATATTCGAAGGCGACTAGAGTCATCTTTTGTCCTTTTCTCGACTCTTTAAAAATGAAAAGGTCAAGTTTTGTTCCTGTGTCTTAAAATTTATTTGGCCACGATTCACATTTACCCGGTTAGATCTTGTTTGCGTTAGCTTGAGTAGGGTTCTTTCTCGTTCTCGATGGCAACATTCCCCGAGTCTACCGGCCAAGGTTTTCCCTCCGATGGAAACCCTAGTCCTTTTCCTCCTTTTGGAAATGTCGGTGCTCCGTATATGGCAACTTTGTCTTTGCCTGGGTTTACCAGCGGGTTTGCCCGTATGGTTGTTTTCAACCTCGGTGGTCCCAAGTGTTATGATTCCTATTCCACCGTCTCCTTCGTCCGAACCAAGACATGTTGATTCCAAGGTTGAGCCTACGCCTTCTTCTCTTGTTTCTTCCTCCTCCTCTCCTCCTTCGCCTGGTGAAAGCTCCATATCTAGTAACCAGAAGCCTAAGAAGAAGAAGGAGAAGAAGAAGAAGAAGAAGTTTGATAACTCCAAGGCCACCTGTGCAGTTACCGCTCCAAGTCCATCCTAGGTCGAACCACCTCCTGCTACTTCGCAGAAGGTTAAGTTTCCTTGTAAATTATGCAAGGGTGACCATCTTCTTCGTGATTGTCCTGGCATTCCAAGGATCCTAGAAGTATGGTCTCATGACCTAGCTCGTCCCTCATCGTCCTCTGCAGCTCATCGTGATGCTATCCTTTCAACTGGCAACAGTAGGAAGAAGGAAAGCTTCGATTCCCCTGTAGACTGTGTGAAGGCAATCATCCCCTTCACCTTTGTCCGCTCATGGATAAAGCTTCCGCCGTTTTGGACAGTCTTACAGCTTCTTCGCCCCAACTTCCCGTTGGTTATCAACGGCTCTCTCCAGACCCTCCCTCCATCGACAAAGAGATTGACGCAGATTCTTCTCTTGTCCGTCCTCCTCCTTCCGAGCCTGGCTGTGCTCAGCCTGTTCCAGACCAACCATTGGTCGGAAAGAGTGTCAACTTGGGTTCACCACCTGTTGACCACTCTGTTTCGGAAGAGCGTCATGCTCATGTTCTCCTCGTCTCATCAGATTCTCCAGCATCCGAAAACGACTCTCCTATCCCAGCCGATCCCGAGAGTCCTTCAGTTCCTAGGGGGCAGGGGGCCAATCATACGATTCCCCCACCAAGTAGTTTGGTCGTCACCTTCGACTGGAGCCATTTGACCGCTTTCCGCCTTCCATCCTATGTGCCTTTCGAGATTATAGTACACGCCTACGATAAGGCAGTACCTGGCACTGTCTTGGATGAGGGTGCGTCTGTCAGTCTTATGCCTTCCACTACTTGGCAAGCTTTGTGCTCCCCACAGCTTGTGCCGGTTACACAGAATCTGTTGGCATTCGATGAAGAACCTTTTCAACCTCTGGGTATCCTCCCAAAGTTTCATGTTACTTTGGGGGGCAAAACCGTCTATACAGACGTCATGGTTGTTCAAGGTGCAGATTTTAGTCTTCTTCCCTTTTCCGTGTGGTCTGTTTTCCACATGATGGAAGAATGGTGACCATAGATCAATTATCGTTCTTTAGTCCCCCGGTGCCCCCTGCGCAGCCTCCACCCCCTCTCGGCTCTTGCTCGGAAGCAGTACCTTCCTTGCCACAGGTTAATTATGTGGCCACCCGTTCCATCTCCGCCTCTGCTGATGATCATGCAGATGGTCTCGTACATCATGTACTGGGGGCATTGGAACCCAACCTGTCATTGGTGCACCCTGACATGTGTTCCCCCCAGAGTGTGTTTCTTCCATCCCGTGAAAACCTCTTGGGAGCCACGTTCTCGGATGGCCCATGAACAGGATTCCGAGGATAGTTTTGATCTTGTGTCAACCTCGTTAAAAAATGAAACAAGGTGTCACGAGGATAGTTTGTCCCTATGTCAACCTCGTTTAAAAAATGAAACAAGGGTTATGAGGAAGGTTCTTGATCTTGTGTCAACCTCGTTAAAAAATGAAACAAGGAGTCCCGAGGATGGTTCGTTTCCTGTGTCAACCTCGTTAAAAAATGAAACAAGAACCCTGGAGCACAGTTCCTTGTGTCAAGCTCGTTAAAAAATGAAACAAGGGTTATGAGGATAGTTCTTTTACTGTGTCAACCTCATTAAAAAATGAAACAACTCCCTTTCCAAATCCAGTCTTTGATTAAGATCTCGTAAAATCCAAGTCGAGTCTTTCCACGATCTCGAATGTGAACCTTCATTCCATCCATCTCGTTGAATGCAATGAAGCTTGGGGGGCATGTACCTCGATTTGCGTCATTATGCTAGGGGCATGCGAACTTATAACAAGCATAGTTTTTTTCGTTTCAAGCTTGTGTAAATATGAAACCGAACCCAAGCAGAGTTCTCCATGGTTCAAGCTTGTGTAAAAATGAACCCATAGTCGATTTACATCTCGTGATTGTCGTTTATCCACTAAATTTTGCTAGATGAGCCTTGGTTGTTTCATTCCATCGCCACCATCTCTTTGGCTGATCATATGCTTTCACTTGGTTGTTTATCCTTTCCTGAGGAATTGTAGCGATGAGTGGTTTTATTAGCCAACCTTTTGACCATTACATGTTTTGAGCAGTTCCACCATTTCTGGAACCAGTTGCTACCCTTTATACCACTCGTTCCTCTAGGACGAGTCTTCTTTAAGCTCTTTTCTGACTCGTAAAAGATGAAAAGATTGCAGAGTATTTTTCCCTTTTTGACTCGTTAAAGAAAATAAAAATGGAGGTCTACTTTCAGCGCTTTTTCGACCATTTAAAGACGAAAAGATTGTCGAGTTTTCCCTCTTGACTCGTTAAAAGAAATAAGAGGTGGTCGCCTTTAAGCTCTTTTTTCGACCGTTTAAACACAAAAAAAGATTATCGGGCTTTTATCGTTTCAGGCTCGTTATTGGTTGCGAAACCGCTTTTCTATTTTTTCGGGTCAAAGTCACTACTTACGAAAAGTACTCCTCGATCGTAATGGTCGGGCGGTTCTTTCGAGTATCGTTTTATACTTTTTTGGGCTCAAGAGACACAACTCTACGAAAAAGGACCCTCCTGGAGTTTTCTTTTCCGTGTCTTTTTCAAACTCTCTAAACATGAAAAAGACTCCGAGTTTTACCTATGTCGGACTCGTTAAACCCTGACGACATTGGACTCGTCACCATGACGAGACTCGAGCCTCTCCTTCCTAGGGCTCGTTAAACTATTACTAGGTTGGACGTAACAACAGGTTTATCGTTGATTGTCTATGGCACCTAGTCACTCTTGAACATCGACACTTTGCTTCTTGTCGAGTTGGGACATCCATACATCGTCATTTGGCCTTCCGCGGGTTTGGGTTATCATTCTAGCCTCATTCCATTTGATTCATGTCGTCTCCATCGAGCCTCTGATCCCTTGGTGCCTAAATGCTGCCACCCCCCCTCCAGAGTCGTGTCGCCGACATGTTCAAGAGTATAATCCTTCTGCAGTTTACACCCTCGTCTTCTCTGATCCTCTGTTTCGCCATCTACCTCTTGTTCTTTATCTCGTGTCGTTGATGGGGGAAACATTATGGCCCTCCTGCGACGGGTCGTCTCCTGTCGACTTTAGCTCATTATCCAGGAGATTGATCTAGAGATCCCTTTTGGTACCTTATCGCTTGCATGCCTCAATGGCAAGTTCTTCGCACCTAACGATCAACTTTCATCATTGGTCGTCGATTAGGTGATTCCACAAGTGTTCGACTTCAACTCCTTTTTCACGCTTCGTGGATTGTGCTGGACAGTACCTTGAGAACCATTAGCATTATTGGTGGTTTCTCTCGCGCTTGTTAACGATTTTCATCATTGGCCGATAATCAAGCGATGTTCTATCATGCTCGACCTCAGCACATCTATTCGCATGTTAGGATTTGTACTATGATCGGATGGGTTCAAGACCCCGAACTCAGATTACATATGTTCGGGCTGCGTGGATTGGTTTTATGATTACATGACTCATTGATGGATGGCTGCGACCATGCCTGAGTCTTCATGGATGGCTGCGACCATACCTTTATCATCATCATGGTCTCATTAGCTGGATGGCTGCGTCCATACCACAGACCTATTTCGTATGTCTTTTGGATGGCTGCGTCCATGCCTAGACTACATGTAATTCAAAATCGTCAATATCAGTTGTACTTGCGCGCAAGTTCTTCTGGATGGTGTTCCAGTTCAGTCAGTTTCGTAAAGCATTTCACCCCTCTCTCTCTCTCGGGCTTCATACTTTAGGAGACATCTGTTACACAGTAATTTTTCACTGCCTTCATCCCAGTCTTCCTACTGTGTCATGAGTCCAAAGTCATTCATGCTCATGCTTTTTGATGTTGCCAAATGACCCACTTTTCCAAAGGTTTTTGCCTCATCGCGTCTGTTGGCTAAATAAACGCGCTGATGGGCGCTCCAAAACAGTCCAGAAGTGTTGCCATCGCGGAAGTACACATGATTCCCACGATGGTCGAAATTCATGTGCCAGCGCAACTGTATCTTGTAGTTTCCCGCGATTACATGACTAGCTACATTATTCAATAGCGATGTCAGCACGGCAGACCATTTATGTGCCCGCGATGATCCAGTTTTGGCGAATTTGTTCCAACAGTCGGCCTTCCAGATGACTCCAGACCTGATTGTTGGCCTTGTTTATGTCGCCTTCCTTTCTCTGGCGTGGTTGTTCCGTCATTTGTGCTACCTTCCTTGGAGATAAGCTCATCCTCCCACCATTCATGGAGACTCCTCCTATTTAAGCTCTCACCATTGCTATGAGCTGCTAGTTTTGGAATTCTTAGTCTTTGGAGTGTTGCTGTTAGCACTGGTGAGCTTGTTAGATCGCTGGTGTGAGTGTGACAAGTGTGGGATTGTTGATAGCTTGAGAAAGGTTGTGAAGTGCCTTTGATCTTGTGTAAAACTTGTGAGTGAGAGAGATTTGTGTACTGGGAGATCCATCTTCAAGAGTGAATGCTTGAGGAACATGTGGTTGGGCCCTCCTGAGAAGGCTTGTGACGTCAAGACTTTGGTTGTAAGCTTACTCTTATTTCATAATTAATGCAATCAATGATGTTTTCCTATGTCTTATATGTAATGTATTAGATAGCTCATGACTTCTTGACTTGTTGTTACGATTACGTGCTTTGTTGTATTTCCTTTGCATTGTTTCAGGTTGATTACTCATTGAGAAAAGGAAGCAGAAGTTGGAGCAGCGCAACGGAACTCCATCGAACACCGGTTGAGGTAGGCCTCCAACTTGAACTATTTAAGGAAAGCTACTGTTGATTTGTCCTTGTTTGTGACTAGACCCACTCTAGGGCTAGAGGGGTTGCCTCTGTCCGCAAAGGTAACACTTTCTTGCATCACACCTCCTCTATGTGGTTCTTTGGCCCCCCTTGGCTCACCTTTTAAGTTACAACGTCATGCTACTAGGGAGTGTCTTTATTCATGAAGTGAGTATGTCCCCCTCTCCTCACCCTTTTATTTATAAATAGCTATAGAAGGCAAAATTGAGCAAAATCGAATATTCCAATTAGCCATGGCTAATTAGGAATATTGCAGTCTCCCCCGGCAAAATGTTGCTTGTCCTCAAGCAACTGAAGGAATGGATGCTGTAAGATCTTCTCACTCTCCCAAGTGGCATCCTCATCTGGCAAATTCTTCCACCTCACCAAGAATTCCCGGATTGTCCTGCTCCGCAGCCGCCTCTCCCTGGTATCAATAATAGCCTCTAGCTGCAACACCAAATGCCCCTCATCATCCGTGGGTGGTAGCTCATCTGTCACTGTCACATGTTGCCCCAATGCCTTCTCCAAGTATGATACATGAAAAATTTTATGAATCTTGTTGCCTTGGGGCAGCTCCAACTCATATGCAACCTGTCCAATCTTGTGTATCACCCTGTATGGCCCATTAAAGCGGGGCTTGAGCTTCTCAGCCCCCTTCTACTTCAGTGACGACTGTCGATATGGTTGTAATCGTAGGTAGACCAGGTCCCCTACCTCAAACTATCTCTCCACCCGACCCCTGTCAACATACAACTTCTACTGGTTCTGTGTTGTAGCCATATTATCCTTGAGAGCTCGGAGAATATCTTGACTCTCTTGGATCCAAATCTTGGCTCTCAGAGCCTTGCTAGCACCAAACATCACGTCAGCAAAAGATAAAGGATGATACCCATACAAAGCATAAAATGGTGACATACCGATGGACATGTGATGAGTAGTGTTGTAGCAGTACTTCCCCAGATGCAGCCACTTCAGCCATGCTCGTTGTTGCCCACTGACATAGTTACGCAAGTAGACGTTCAGCCACTTGTTTACTATCTCCATCTGCCTGTCCGTCTATGGGTGATAACTGGTGCTCGGAATCAACTCCGTCCCCACCAACCGGAAAAGCTCCTGCCAAAACCCGCCCATGAAATAGCTGTCCCTGTCACTGATGATGGTCTTAGGAAGACCATGTAGCCGGAAGACCTCTCTGAAGAATAGCTCAGCCACCTGTGTTGCTGTGTAGTGAGCAGATATGGCGAAAAAATGTGCATACTTTATCATTCGATCAACGACGACAAAGATACAATCTTTGCCCTGCACCATGGGCAACCCTGTGATGAAGTCCATCGAAATACTCTCCCATTTCCCCTCCGGAATGGGAAGAGGTTGCAATAATCCTGCGGGATGGCTCATCTCTCCCTTGTTCCTCTGGCAAACGTCGCACTCCCGGACATGTTGGAGTACGTCCTCCTTGAGGCCCTTCCATGAGAACCTCTCTCTAATGGCCCTGTAGGTTTTGGTAAACTCCTGATGGCCTGCCAATGGTGAATCATGTGATGCCTGAACTATCTTCTTCCTGAGCTGAGATCTCTCAATCAAGAAGATCTAGTCCCTGTAGTAGATGATCTCATCGACAACCCTGTACCTGTCATCAGCCACCTGCCCATCCAGAACCTCACATGAAAATCTGTCCTTGGAGTACTCTACTAAGAGTCGAGCCTTCCAGTCTGCGTCCAAGCTCATAAGAGACAACGTGGTTGGTCTACGTGAAAGGGCATTCGCTACCATGTTGTTCTTACCCTTGACATACTCAATGTCAAAGTCATATGCTTGGATCTTACTGATCCACTTCTGTTGCCTCTCCTGTAGCTGCTTCTGCTCCAAAAAGAACCTGAGGCTATTGTGATCAGTCCTCACCCTGAACCTGTTACCCACTAGATACTATCGGAACTTGGCCAATGCATGCATGATAGCCAGCATCTCCTTGTCGTATATAGCAAACAACCTCTCGTGCGGAAGGAGCTTCCAGCTATCAAAGGCTATAGGGTGACCTCCCTGCATCAACACTGCGTCGATCCCCTCTCCCGACGCATCACACTCCAAAACAAATGGCTGCGAAAAATCTGGCAATACAAGCATTAGGCAGCTGCTCATCGCCTCCTTGAGCCTGTCAAAGGCTCACTGTGCTATATCCAACCAACTGAATGCCCCCTTCCTCGTCAAATCCGTCAAGGGTGCAGCAAGTTGTGAGAAACTCTTGATGAACTTCTGGTAGTAAGTACAAATACCAATGAATCCCCGAAGTTCCATCACGTTCCTCAGCTCCGGCTAATCTCTGATGGCCCTAATCTTCTCCTCATGGACTCTCACTCCGTCCACCCCTATGATGTGTCCCAAGTACAACATCTCTGTCAATTCAAACTCACACTTGGAGAGCTTGGCATAGATCTGCTACTCCTCCAAGATGCACAACACTGTCTCAATGTGCTGGAGATGCTCCTCCCAAGTCTTGTTGTAAATGAGTATATCATCAAAGAATACCAACACAAACTTTCTCGAGTGACTGCGGAAGATATGATTCATGCAACACTAGAATGTAGCTGGGGCGTTGGTTAGCCCGAAGGGCATCACCAAAAAGTCAAAGTGCCCATAGTGACACCTGAAGGCAGTCTTGGGAATGTCCTGTTCCATGCGAATCTAATGGTACCCAGATCTCAAATCAATCTTTGAGAAGAACCGAGCTCCTCTCAACTCATCCATCAACTCATCGATCCTAGGTATGGGGTACCTGTTCTTCAGGGTCTTCTTGTTCAAGGCCCTGTAGTCAATGCACATCCTCAATGTGTCGTCCTTCTTCACCAACACCACGGAAGAAGCAAAAGGACTCGTGCTCGGCCGAATGTGCCCAAGAGCCAGCAACTCCTGAATGGCCCGCTCAATCTCATCCCAATAGGCCTTGGGATGCCTATATAGGGTAGTAATCACTGCCTGTATGCCCTGCTCAAGCTCAATGGTGTGCTCAAACCCCCGGTTCAGTGGCTGTCCTGGCAGAATCTCCCCAAATACTATGGCATACCGGTCAAGGATGGACTGTATCTCTTGGTGCACTATCTGCCTTGTAGTCCCTACCTCTAATGCACGCAGCTCCACTGCCCACTCTACGTCTCCCTTCCGGAAGACTGCCTCCATCTGATGAGCCAAAACAGTCTGAGGCAGATATGTGTGTTGTCCCCGTATCTTCTCATGCCTCCCTGTCTTCTCATCATCCCACTCCATCTCTAAGGTCTTCCAATCTGTCGTGACCTTCCCTAGAGTGATAAGCCACTAAACACCCAATATCATGTTGGTGTTCGGAATATCGACCACAAAAAAGTGGTCAGTCAGTGTGTAGGTGCCCATCGTCACTGATAACTCTGGAACATAATGAGCACACACCATGGTCTGATCTCGTAGGACCAAAACTGAAAATCCATCGAAGCTCTCCATCTGTATACCTCTCTGCTCAACCATCTGTGCATTGATGAAGTTGTGGGTTGCCCCACTGTCAACCAAAACTGATACCCACTGGCCACGTACTGTCCCCCGTACGCGTAGCGTCAAATACTTGGGAACTCCTCGCAACACTGCAAGGGCCCCTCCAGTAGGTGCAAAAGCTGCACCACCCGTTGCTGGTGGTGGAGGTGGCAAACGATCCTGCGCAGCATGACTACCTCCTGCCTCCACATCATCCTCCTCATCCTCTTCCCCGCTGCTCTCGGAGAAGACCTCAATAAAATGTGCTTTGCCAGTAGCACATCTATGTCCCGGTGCCCACGGCTCCTGACAGGTGAAGCACAACCGCTTCTTCTTCAACTCCCTCCTGGCATCATCATCAATCTGTACTCGTCCTGGATTCCCCTTCAGAGGCGGAATCCTCACATCCTTCCCCTTAGGCTGAAAAGCCTGTCGCTAGGGGTAAGGTGTCCGGGTCCTGGGTAAGACATCCTGTAAGTCCCGGGTCCTGCCAATAGCATCCTTAAGGGTGGTTGGTCTAGCGGATCTGACTAGACCCCGAAGTGGCTCTGTTAACCCCTCAACATACATGTAGATCCTCCATGTCGTGGATAGATCTGGCACCATCACTGAAACCCTCAAGAAATCTGAAATGTAGATCTCTGGGCTCCCAGTCTGTTTGAGCCTCATCAACTCCACAAAGTGTTGTTCCGGATCCCTCCGGTCAAACCTCTCCATCAATCTCCTAGTGAACTCGGCATATGTCGTCACTGTGGAGTGTCTGAGTGTAACCATCCCATGGAACCACCAACCCTGATCCTCACCATCCAAATGTAATGTCGCCACCTTGATGGCCTCCGTCTCTGACATCCGGTTAAGCTGGAAGTAAATGTCCAGCGTCTCCACCCAAGACTTTGCCGAACTGTTTGATAAACCATCAAACATAGGCAAGTGGAATCTACTAGCTACACGGTGGGTGTCACCATCATGATAATGTCGGTACCCTCTGTGATGGTCACGGGGTTAACTATCTCGCTAGAGCTGAACAAGTCTCTGAATGAGAGAGCCTCCCTGAACTCCTACCCATAGGCCTGGTATTCTGCAAAATAATCACCCATATGACCGAGCTTTGCCTCTTGTTGGGCTCTGACCCCTATGTCTGCTCCTAAGAAAGTGGGCATGGTAGAGCGTGTAGGGGCATGTGAGGCCACCTGCTGAGTAGTATCACGCTGCTCTGGCAAATGGTGGGATGCACCCGATCCCTCACCAACCTGGAAAACCTGTGGGCTCTCACGCTGTCTAGCCTCTACTGCCGTGAATCTCTGCCCCATCACCTCAATCTGCCTCGACAGATCTTGTACTGATTTGAGGAGCATGTCCGCAAATCTCTTCCCGTCCTCATCTGCCATCGGATCCTCCTGCTCTGCATCCACCACAGGCTCCTCTTGTTTTGCGTCCACCACCGAAACACAGTCTCCCTCTCTGTAAGTGTTCTCCAACCTACGCCCAGTGTCTCTGTATCTCCTACCTCTGTAATAGATGTAGGGCTTTTCCCCCAGTGTCATAGATTGTTAGGTCCACAGGTTGAACCAAATCTATGCTCTGATACCACCATAGTATCTTGTTTCCGAGATATTCCCCAAACCCCAGTAAACTCCAACCAAATACGTATAAATGATATAATAACTGGGAAGCTCAAAGTGATGAAAATAACAATGGTGCAACATATAACAATATAAACATGAGATATAAGCAGATACTCAAGAAATGCAGAGAGAAATGCTAAGCCATTTTATTATACTGAGTAATAGAATGAGTACAGAAAGTGATCAGAAAGATGGCACCTCGACTTGCACAAAGCAAGTGAAGAAATACACTCAGAATAGCAAAGGAATGGCCTCTCTCTTAACTGCGTCCAAGCTGCTGGAGAACTGTCATGCTGCTGCTACTGCTAGAAATCAAATGAAGATTTGGGGTTGTTCCCCTCCTCAGAAAATGCTGAAACTATGGAATCAAATTCTACTCAAGAAACCCAGAAAAACCCAAAAAGCTTTTCTGAAATAGCCAACACCCGAAAATCGCCCCCTTGAGGACCCACGCAATCCCTCAAGGCTCTGCGCTGCCACTGAAATAAACCCACCACAACTCTGCCTAAAACTCAGCCAAAATCCTTCAATATGCAAGGGCTGATCCCCTGCTCAACCTCCCAAAACAAATCCCCCTGCAAAACCTCAATCTAGAACTCCTGCCAAAAAGAACTGCGTCATCCCTCTCAAGACTGCGCAGTCATCCAAGATGCTCAATCCTCCTACAAAAAAGCTAATGAAACTACTGCCAAAATACTGATGGAAATACCTTGCCCAAGCAGGCACTCGAAGTCCCCCGGGGCTAAGGGTGAGATCTCCGAACGGAGACACTCAGTGCACTAAACAGTGCTGCAGACTAGCTAAACAGCTAGTGTGCTCTAAGTCGAAGTGACTAGCTCAAATGCACATAATCGAATGACAAAATGAGGAGGCTCCTCTCTCCTTTATAGCGTTGGCCTCTCTCAATCCCAAGGCTCACCTCCTCCAAAGTAGCTTTCCTCTTGCCACGTGTTTCTCAACATCTGTGCAGTCACTCCAAGTGTCTATGTGGGCCCCTCCTCTACGTGGTTCTTTGGCCCCCCTTGGCTCACCTTTTAAGTTACAACGTTGTGCTACTAGGGAGTGTCTTTATTCATGAAGTGAGTATGTCCCCCTCTCCTCACCCTTTTATTTATAAATAGCTATAGAAGGCAAAATTGAGAAAAATCGAATATTCCAATTAGCCATGGCTAATAAGGAATATTACATAAACACCTTCATCATTGTCTCCTCTCAAGGCACATACCCCATCCAGATGTTCACAAGGTATGTCCTTCTAGGACCATTCCTGTCTTGGATTGGCACATCCTCAAGGAATTTCCTCTTCGAATACTCTTACCTATTGGATCCCCTACCTCATCCTCAAAGAGTATTCAGTATCAGTCTCACATGCTTACCCAATTCTCCATTCTTTCTTCATAAAGAAGACAAGAATGATGTGTCTATCTCTCCCTCTCAACTAGGGAGGATCTACTCATTCCTATAAAAGGAATATACCCAAGTTCCCTCTTAACTAGGGACTTGCCCAAGCTCCCTCTTAACTAGGGACTTCTTTATAATAACAGTTATCTGCTCTTTGGTAGATATCATAATACGGTCAGCTACTTGTAGGGATCCTCCCAATGTTGGTGTGGCAATGGTGGCTGCATCATGTAAGAAAAACAAGAATGAGGATCCTCTTGCATTCTTGAGGAAAAGCAATTATCCAACGTCCATTTGGGAGTTCTAGTGCAGGTGCAAGTCAATGCCCTTACAATGCTTAGTGAATTATCAATGATATATTTTGGCCTCACCTAGGCAAATTTCTCACAGTTTACTTGGATGACGCCCAGATTTATACAAAAATATTGACACAATGATTTTCAAGCATGTCCACAATATTTGGATCTTCCTTGCACAGTGCAATCTATCTGCCATTTCTTCATAATCACCGATTATCTTAGATGAACAAAATTCTCCCGTCACTATTTGTAAGGATGATCATGAATGTTGACAAAGATTGAGATAATAGACATAAAATTAAATCTATATACATACATATATATATATATGAAAAAAATTATTCCATACATAGGTACATACATACACATCAAAATTATTATATGAATATTTTCTCCAGCTCCTATGCTGCCATACTTGAAGAAAAACTAACCTGATCCACCTTCCTTCAATCTTCTTTGGAAACTTGCACCTGCAGTCTTTGGCAACATAACAGCAGGAATTTTTATCTCCGATGCAGTATCATTTGGTGCACACACCATCTTATAAAGCTCTGTTAGTTAAAAGACAATCAACAATTAAATGATACATCAAAGCAATCAAATTAAATTCACTGCACAAATATTCATGTAACTTTCTGACTCTAAAGCTACAGGAACCAAAATTAACTTTCAGATGACATAGTTTCAAGAGAATAGACGATAGCACTTTGGAGAGAAGCATGCAATGGAAATTTCGGAGGCATTGTTACTTAAGGCAGGTCCAGGAAAATCAACATGTAAAATAGCCCATAATGACATAGAATCAGTTATCAAAAATTTGAGAACCTAACCCAGGAAAGTGATGATCAGAGTCACAAGCATGAACAAGCTTGTTTCTGAGTAGAGAGTCTGAAAGCCACTGCAATATAGTTGCAGTCAGATGTCAGGCAATTGTTAAATTCCATTCTGATTTTTGCAAGTGAATAGCATTTATTTGTTAGAGAAGCTTCTACTAACTCCTTTGCTATATGGAAATGCAACCAGACAATAATAAAATAAGTGTGTCAACTATTACGTTTATGTAGCCCAATTAAAGGACAGGCTACAGAGGATAAGAATTGCAGGGACGCCGAGGAAAGTATAAATGGGATCCATTTTTTGGAGAAAGTAGCCAACAGAGGATGTAACAAGAGGATGAAAGGGCCCTGTTAATGCGAACTCTAGGAGGAAAAAGAACATGCTTATTCATGCTAAGGAAATGAGTGAAGATATCCACAACCTCTTGGTTGGAATTGCAAACCAACGTCCTTGGCTAGAATTGCAGCAGCTTCTCCTCTCGACCTATTATCCCCAACCTTGTCTTTTACACAGAACTTTGCACCCTTGGATATTGCCTGCAGCAATTTGATGTTTGCATCTCTAAAATTCCAACAGGTGTCTCAGAAGGTTTCAAATTCAGCTCTAGTGCTTAACTTCTTTGAGTGCAGATATAATGTCATGAGGTGAAATTCTCAAATGGTATCACAACTGTGCTGCTGAAATTCTCCATCCCATGTATGGAGAAATCAGCTGCCAGTGAGGGGGTGCTAGGAGGAATGGATTTCAGCAGATCTGATGCCCGTGAATCTCCAGTGATTGGCGTAGATCCATGCTTGTAAGAGGCACCAAGAACTAAACGACGCCAGCGGCCGTGATGCCCAGGAAACTCCAGTGAATTGAGTGAGGTGGATGCCCAAGAGGGATTATTTGAACCTGTGACAGGTGGTTGATATTGGCTGATTTGTTGTGTTTAATATCATGTTCGAAGGAACGGCAAGAATGGCTATGACAGGCCTCAAAGAATGTGATCAAATAGAGAGAGGTTCCAATTTCAACCCTTGTAAATGTAAACTGCAGATGCTAATGGAAAAGGTGAATATGTGGAGCATAAATGAAGGGAAGGCTACAGTTTCTACCTTTCCCTAATAGTTAGCACGGTATGAGAAGAAAGCTGCTACAGCAAAGAGAATCATCATGGGTTCCTTGCAGGATTGCAAAATAACCTAATTCCTCAAATTGCTAGCAATTCAGTGAAGGAGATATAGGAGGCATTCAATTCTCTGTCTCAGCATGTCAATGTTTCCCGAGAGTTACTGCTGACAAATGAACTCACCCATACTCACATGAGTAATACAGACATAGTGGCCAATTACCAGATAAAGATCACCAAGCTTAGAGGTTAGCTGTTTGCAATCAATATGAAGATCGATAATGAGGTGTTAATGTCTATTGCACTGAATCATTTCTCGCCACCACTAAAAGCTTTTGTGCAAGGTGTCGGCACTTGAGAACACATGTAGGCTATCAACAATTCAGAAGCTTTGGGAGACATTGGTCCAGGAAGAAACAAGACAAGATATGGTTGTAGCTTGAGTACAAGTTCAAGAAATGGCTCTCACCAAGAGGGGTAAGATAGAAGAGGCATGTTCTTCTAACCATGGTAAGAAAGACCAGAACCATGTGGCATGCTTCAGATGTCACAAGAAGAGACACTAAGCAAGCCAATATCTAGAGAAGAAGAAGGTGAAGGGGACATAGCAGTAGATGCAGTTTGCAAGGAGCACAGAAACTGCAACATGACTGGATGAGTTAGTAATCAAGATGGAAACCTCCTTCTCTATGGTTGTACTAGATCAAACAGGCAGCTGATGCAAGCTTTGAAAAGTGTAAGACCAAATTTACTACCAAAAGATTCTCTCAGAAAGAGAGAGTTCATTACAATGAGACTTTTGCTCTTGCGGCAAGGTATACTTCTATCAGAATCATCACGTCTTCAGCATTTTGCTTTGGTTGGCCTTTATGCTAGATAGATATAAAGAATGCTTCTCTAAATGGTGTGATTTACGAAAAACCCTTCAGTAAACATTAAAATAAATTCTGCTGTAGATATCACACCATAATACAGACACAAACACATGCACAAGAGTCAACAATCAACACAGATATTTTTGACAATTGTCCCCGGAAAAACCCAATGTGGGAAAACCAGTGCAGCAGAAGAGGATTTTATTATTTAGCAATTCTTCAGTACAACTGGGTGCCAAACTGGCTTTACCCAACAAAAAAAGAACGAAAAAAAAAAAAAAAAAAACTTCAGCATTTCACCTAGTCTCAGCATCAGGCTTGATGGCCTCTGCGCAACTCCCAAACCCTCTACATCAACACTTGCCTCTCTGCGTCAGCACTGGGCCTCTTTGTGTCACCCACGCAAGACCTCTAGTGACTGCATAGTTTGGTGCCTCTACGTCTGCCTGAGAGGCTCTGCGTCTACCTCTCCAACCTCTGCGCTGATCTTCTGGTGTTATTCTGCTAAAATTGGCAACTAGGGCCAAACTTCATGTGGGTCATCTTATTCATGGCTGATAATATTTTTATTAGATTCCTCTTGTCGAGAGGTGTAGGATTGATCTAAAGATCATCCGATTCCGATAAGTATTTATGGAGATATGAATTTATTTTGATTATGGAATTATTATCAAGCCGACCTACAACTCATGTAGGCTCAGAAGCCCAACAGTCGCATCTATTCAAACATCAACAGTTGTGTATAAATACAGGAGGACTTTTCCTCATTTGCACTCACTCATCTCATCACATCTCTCTCTCTCTCCTGCACAGAAAAGAGGCTCTTCTCTACTACGCAGAAAAGAGACTCTCTCTCACACGTGGAAGGAAGCTGCTGCAACTGCAGATCCAAAGTTTGACCAGCATTGACCATCAGATCTCCTCCTCTGAACTGCGTTGTAGGTTCATCTGGACCTCCTCTGAAGGCCGCATTTTTTGGTGGTGGAATCAAGCCGATCCGACGGTCGGTTTGCGAGATATCAACTGCCCTAGTTTTGATGATGAAGTCGCTAATGTTGATGTTGTTGATCTAGGGTTTTCTACTGCTAATATAAATCAGATTTATTGTACTATTTCTCTCTGTTGAATTATTGAAGATAAAAGAAGATTTGATCAAAGGGTTTCCCCACACATTGTGGGGTTTGTCCCTGGCTAGCCGCCACATCTTGTGTCTCTTGTCTTGGCTTGTTTTCTATTGATCGTTTAATGTTCTATCTGCACTTTACTTATGCACATGTGATTGCTAATCTATGAATAATAATAAGAAAGAAAAGTAAATTGCTCTAAGCATAGAACATACCATAACTTAACATGGTATCAGAGCTGAGGTGAAGACAAAGCCCGAGCAAGAGCAAGAGCAATCACCGAAGAGAAGATTGGCAAGGCTATCCTAAAAGAACTATGGGGTCCTCATCACTCTTTCCTGCCGAGGACAAGCTCCGTGAGAAAGCTGACTATCACGGATGGAAGATGTCTATTGATCTAACCCTAGAAGATCAAGGAGTGTTGGACCATGTGAGAGGCAATATTGTTGAGCCTCCATCAAATGCATCCACTGCTGCCAAGAACAAATGGAAAACCGAGAAGTCAAAGCAAAGAAGATCATCCAGGACTCGATTGACAAGCACTTGGTGGCCTACATCTCCAACCTGAACACCTCCAAGGAAATCTACGATAGACTGGTGAGTTTATTTAAAGTTAATGATGCAAATCAAGTTTTGTTTCTTAGAAATAAGCTGAAAGAAATTAAGAAGGGTAAAGATGAGAAACATACTTCTTAAAGATCACCGAAATCAAGAACGATCTCCTATCTATTGGGGAGACTATTACTGACAGGGAAATGGCACTCACGACTCTTGGATTATTACCATCCGAATGGTACGTGTTCAGGACTACTCTTCTAAACAATAATGTAATTCCTGGTTTCGAAGAATTAATGGCTAGATGCATCCAAGTAGAAACAAGGGTAGAAGAGGAAGAAATGCCCATGCCTAAAGGTCCTCCTACTGCCTTTCCTTCTCATGCTAAGAAAAGAAACACTTCTAGGACTAAATCAAAAAGAAAGGCTAGACCTAAGGGTGGAAGAAAAGGACAATGTTACATTTGCGATAAAGCAGGCCACTATGCAAGGGAGTGCCCTGATAGAAAGGACTCACACCGGGATGATGATCAAGATCCTCTCATGACTATCAAAGGAACGACAAATCTAACAGCAGAGGTAAAAGGAGTGCTGGAAGTCAAGGAGGAGGACAATCATTCTAGAAGGCTAGAAATTCCAAGTATGAATCTAACATTGTTGAAAATAAGCAGGATGAATATTATCTACCAACTTCTCTATCTACCTCTACTCCTTCGAACTCAATGGGAGTTTGGCTCATTGATAGTGGTGCCTCAAGGCACTTCACTGGTTACAAAGAAGTTCTCTATAACCTGATAGAGAAAGAAACTAACCTGGAAATTGTCCTTGGAGATAATATGAAATATCTCGTGAAAGGTGTAGGCAATGTCTCTCTTAAATTGAATCAAGGTAATACAATCCACTTACAGGATGTATTATATGTACCTGACCTCAAAAAGAACCTGGTGTCCATTTTGGCAATGGAAGACAAAGGCTACAAGGTGGCTTTCATCAATGGCAAGGTACATGTATGGAAAAATAATATTAAAAATGCCTTCACTCTTGGGTTTCGAGTTGATTCATTATATCAGGTCGGAGGAAGTCTGCTAGGTGTCATGTCTTGTGACACATCTCAAGCCTTGATCGACAGTCAAACCGAAAAGAAGATCAAGATCTTAAGGAATGATAATGGAACTGAATATGAATCTAATGAGTTTCATGACTTTTGTAAAGAGGCTGGCATTAAGAGGGAGACTACTACACCATATACTCCTGAACAGAATGGTGTGGCAAAAAGGAAGAACCATAAGATTGTGGAAGTTGTCTATGCCATGCTCCATGATCAAAGACTTCCGAAGTTTCTATGGGCCGAAGCTGCAAACATCATTGTATATGTACAAAACCGATGCCCTCATCAAGCATTGGGTTCCAAGACTCCTGAAGAAATGTTCACCGTGAGGAGATCTCTAGAAGTTGACACCAGGGAACCGAAAGAAAAAGAGTATGACGAGATATTTGCACCTGTTGCCAGAAATACCACCATCCACTCGATCATAGCCCTTGTGGCTTCACAAGGATGGAAACTACATCAGATGGATGTTAAGACCGCGTTCTTGCATGGTTCGATCAAAGAAGAGGTCTACGTGGAGCAACCCGAAGGATTTGAGATTTATGATCAAAAATCTTATGTATGCAGGTTGAAGAAGGCTCTCTATGGGCTGAAGCAAGCACCCCGAGCATGGTATGAGAGGATCGATAGCTACTTGATGAAGTTGGGATTCACTAGGAGTGAAGCCGATCCTAACCTTTAAGGTTGAAGATGACAATCCTCTCATACTGGTGCTGTATGTGGATGACCTCTTTCTAACAGGTGCAGACCTCTCATTCACAATTGTAAGAGGGAGTTGGCTTTTGAATTTGAAGAGGAGGACCTAGGACTAATACACTATTTCCTAGGACTTGAAGTGTGGTAGAAGCCAGTGGAAATTTTCCTATCTCAAGGAAAATATGTGGTAAAGATATTGGAAAGATTCGGTATGGTGGACTGCAAGCCTGTGACTACCTCGAGGATCTTAACTTTCAGAAGTTATATGGTAGTGATGTCGAACCAGATTTGGGACTGTGAGGCAATCTGGTTGCAAAAGCTCTTCAGTGAGCTGTTTGGATTTACATTGGATACCACCGTGATCCTATGTGACAACCAAAGTGGGATTCGTTTGTCAAAGAATCCTGTATTTCATGATCGCTCCAAGCATATCGATATCAGGTATCACTATATTCGAGATATGGTGCAGCGGGGAGCTATAAGGCTCCAACATATCGGTACAGATGAACAGGTCACCAACATTCTGACAAAGCCCCTAGGGAAAGTCAAATTCCTGACTTTCTGAGAACAACTTGGTGTTGTTCAAAGACCCTCCGATGAGGGTCTTGTATGATGCATTGAGCTCTGGGAGCTCCAGGGGGGTGCGAGGTACTTCTTGGAGCGACATATGACCACAGGGTGATTCACCATCCCCTGGTGGTGTACATGTACACCCCGTGGCGACTATGTAGCAGGATGATTGGTTCTCCTGTGAGGTCTGGATGATGTGTTCTCCATGACGACTATGTAGCAGGATGATTGGTTCTCTTGTGAGGTCTGGATGATGTGTTCTCCATGACGATTATGTAGCAGGATGATTAGTTCTCCTGTGAGGCCTGGATGATGTGTTCTCCATGGCGATTGTGTAGCAAGATGATTAGTTCTCTTGTGAGGACGAGATTGATTAAGTTCTCCTGTCAAGGCATCCTACCCATGCAGTCAGGGACTCATGGGAAGTACCTCTCATCTAATCAATGAGCAGGGAAATGAAGTTAGGGACCATAGTAGTACCGATGGACGCATCGTTGTATCTACCGTACTCCCTACGCTAGGATGACCTTCATTGATCTGGGATCAATGATACTGGTCTGGGACCAGTGGTAGGAGTTGTACCCACTATGATGCTGACTTCGGGTCGGTTGAGACTGGTTTGGGACCAGTGGTACATACTCTGAGACTGACCTCGGGTCAGTGCAGTACTGGTCTGGGACCAGTGAGAGTGGTACATACTATGACACTAACTTCGGGTCGGTTGAGACTGGTCTGGGACCAGTGGTACACTCTTTGAGATTGCGATATTGGTTTGGGACCAGTGGTAGGAGTGGTACCTACTATGACGCTGACTTCGGATCAGTTGAGACTGGTCTGGGACCAGTGGTACGCACTCTGAGACTAACTTTGAGTCAATGGATGATGATAATAGTCTGGGACCAGTGGTAGGAGTTGTACTCACTATGACGTTGACTTCAGGTTGGTTGAGACTGGTATGGGACCAGTGGTACATACTTTGAGACTGACTTTGAGTCAGTATGATACATCCTCGATCATTTCTTCTTCTTCATAATTCAGACAAAAGCAAAGCAGAACAGAACAAAGAAGAACAGAGCAGAGCAGAACAAAACAAAGCAGAACAGAGCAGAGCAGTACAGATCAGTACAGGGCAGAACAAGACAAAGCAAAACAGGCAAAATAGAGCAGAGCACGGCAAGGGTCAGGTTGTACAGGGCAGTGCATTTGATAGATGAATAGTAGCAACCGACAGACAGATTGCAGATGAAGTTCTCCCTAGTTGAGAGGGAGTGTTAAAATTGGCAACTAGGGCCAAACTTCATGTGGGTCATCTTATTCATGGCTGATAATATTTTTATTAGATTCCTCTCGTCGAGAGGTGTAGGATTGATCTAAAGATCATCCAATTCCGATAAGTATTTATGGAGATATGAATTTATTTTGATTATGGAATTATTATCAAGCCGACCTACAACTCATGTAGGCTCAGAAGCCCAATAGTCGCATCTATTCAAACATCAACAGTTGTGTATAAATACAGGAGGACTTTTCCTCATTTGTACTCACTCATCTCATCACATCTCTCTCTCTCTCTTGCACAGAAAAGAGGCTCTTCTCTACTACGCAGAAAAGAGACTCTCTCTCACACATGTGGAAGGAAGCTGCTGAACCTGAAGCTGCAACTACAGATCCAAAGTTTGACCAACGTTGACCATCAGATATCCTCCTCTGAACTGCATTGTAGGTTCATCTAGACCTCCTCTAAAGGCCGGCCGCATTTTTGATGGTGGAATCAAGCCGATCTGACAGTCGATTTGCGAGATATCCACTGCACTAGTTTTGATGAAGTCGCTAATGCTGATGTCGCTAATCTAGGGTTTGCTACTACTGATATAAATCAGATTTATTGTACTATCACTCTGCTGAATTATTGAAGATAAAATAAGATTTGATCAAAGGGTTTCCCCACACATTGTGGGGTTTGTCCCTGGCTCGCTACCACATCTCGTGTCTCTTGTCTTGGCTTGTTTCCTGCTGATCGTTTAATGTACTATCTGCGCTTTACTTATGCACATGTGATTGCTAATCTATGAATAACAATAAGAAAGAAAAGTAAATTTCTCTAAGCATAGAACATACCATAACTTAACACTACATCATCATGTCATGGACGAACTTCAACTTCTTTATCATGGAGCCTTCTTCTTCCAGAACTTCTTTATAGGGCATCAGCCATCTTCTACATCACTTCCCTTCAATGAAACATAGTGTTGAACCTATGGTCATGGCATCCTTCTCTTCATTAGGAAGTGACCTTGTCATCATCTGGCTATCCTTTATATTGTTACCTTTTCCACATCATGTTTCTTTCAGGATCTTCCATCCAATCTAGTTGTAGAGGAATTTCTACAACCCTCTTTTGGTAGCCCTGCTACAACCCAACCAGATGCTTTCTTTCAAAAATAAAAAATAAAATGAATATCAAATCAAAATTACCTTTTCAGGATGGCTCTTTGTCATGACATCTTGTTAATTTTAAGTATGTTCTATGCTAGAGCAATTTATTTAAATTTTCATAGTTAGCAATCACATTAGCATTAAGATAAACTGCAGATAGAACATAAATATAAATCGCAGAAGACAAGCCAAGACAAGAGGACACAAGATGTGGCGCTAGCCAGGGACAAACCCCACAATGTGTGGGGAAACCCTTGATCAATTCTTCTTTTATGTTCTTCAAAGTTCAACAGAGAAAGAGAGAGAGAGATAGTACATTTACAACAGAAGTCAACACTTTGACTTATCTAGATCTAGCATAGATCATTTCGTATAACGATGAGATCAGTTGAAGACATTCTGCTTCAACTGATTCTCCAAGGTGACTCCTTCACCTATCATCATGCTGCATCTCGTCCATTTGTTGCACCTTACCATGTAGCACCATCATGCAGCATCATGCATCATCATGCTGCTCATGATCTCATACATCACGCTGCCCATACATCATGCTGTCCATGATCATTATGCTGCATCATCATGTTGTCTCATCCATCATCATGCTGCCCTGAGTTCTTCCGAGACTATGAGATCACATCTATGTATGATCAATTTCAGTCATGATCTAGACTATGATCATTATCACTCTTCCTTGAAGTATGATGAGACTACCTCATGTTGTGATGATATAGTCTCCTTCTTTATGTATGTCGAGAATCTCTGTTATGATGGAAACTTCTTCCATGGCTCTGCAATACATCTTGTTGAGGCTGCTACAGGTATGTCATAGTGAAGGCTGACTTATCCATCCGAGGGCATCATCTTTTATTACAGGTATGCCGAGAGGAGGCTGATTTAGATCCTAGATTTATCCCATATAGAAATGCGGATCCGTTTATGACTGCGGCTTCATTGTTACCCTTACTGCTATAGGGTTTCACCATGAATAGCGCATCTGTTTTCCTTGAACAGCGTATCTGGTTTCACCATAGCATATCAGGTTTCCTTGAACAGCGTTTCACCATGAACGGCATATCAGATATTACCATGACTGCGTATGAACTGCGTGTTACCATCAACGGCATATCAGATATTTCCATGACTGTGTATGAGTTGCATGTCACCATTAATGGCATATCAGATATTACCATGACTACGTATGAACTGTGTGTCACCTTGAACGACATATCAGATATTGCCATGACTGCGTATTGAGCTGCGTGTAGAGTATAGGGCATTGCTGTGCATGTAATCCATGTACAGTGTGTAATATATATTGCCATGTTGCGTTGTATGCCTGCGTATATATATATATATTGCTGCATTGTGTCATTGCCCATGAATTGCGTTTAAGGTCTTCTCATGAACAGCGTTATGACTGCGGCTCTTCAGGAGCAGATTCTCACGTTGACTGCGGCTTAGGGAAACGTATCACAACGGCTTCCATCTACCGTGGCTCCCTTCTACTGCAGCTTCCATCTACCGTGGCTGCGTATATGGCATCACGTTTACTGTGTATTGTTGTGCGTTAGAACTAGGGCATCATAGGCCAGCGTACATTCTCATGGTGTCTCTCTCCTGCTCCAAAAACCCAAGACGTGGAGAGGAGGAGATCACCTCAATGTGTATCTGCCAAATGACATCAAATCCTCTTCTATTTATACCAAAAACGTATAGGTTGAATGGACATGACGTTTGGGCTTCTTGAGCCTACATAAGTTGCTGGCCGACTTAACAATTTGTCCATAACATAAATAAATTCATAACTTCATAAATACTCATCGGAATCGGATGATCTTTAGATCAATCCTACACCTCTCGATGAGAGGTATCCAATAAAAATATCAGCTGCCATAAATAAGCTGACCCATAGGGAATTTGGCCCTAGTTGCCAATTTTAACACATCTACTTCTTGCAACATCAACATCATTTTTCTCATACTATAAGAATCCATATCCAAGACATATATTACCAAGGTTCTCCTTCTCCAACATACATATCAGGGTCTTCATACCGTCTCCATGGAGATTTCATAGCTAATCCTTCTTGTTATCAGATGTTAATCACTTATATCTTATCTTATGTGACTATAGATACATCTTTCACAAACTCTTCTTTCACCTTTTACATAGTTCCTTTATCATAGGAACCATAGTTGTCAACCACCTCATATTCTTCATGAGGTCATATCATGTCATCATGTAGAAGAGTTCAAGGCACATTGTATTCATGCCTTCATGTATCATACAAAAGGAAGAGTTCTTTTTTCTTTCATCATGTTCATGAGATAGAGCATTTTAACCATTTTATCTGTAACCATATGATGACATGACTTTATCTATCTATTACCAAATATATACATACCTCTTCCTTCATGTGGTCATCTATACTTTCTTCTAGCAACTTCCTTTCCTTGCTTGAAGATGAAAATACTTCAACCAACTTGACATGTTGCACATCTTTGTCATCATACCATCATCCTTCTAAATTGTGGATCCCACACAAGGTGGAATGTAGACCACCTATGTGACGCTTCTTCTAAGTAGAGGTGAATCTTTTCAACAAATATTCTATGGAGGATCTTGATGATCCTTATTCTGCAAATGCTTCCTTCTAATGAAGATGAGGTGTGACAAATTTTTATCTTCCTATCTTGCTAGATGACTTGCTTCAATCATTCAAACTATTACTTCGGTTATCCTTCTATGCTTCCAATGAATATGCCATGAGCTACTTCCTTTCTATCATGTACTATCACTGCTTCAACCATATAAAATTCTACTTCGTTTATCCTTCCATGTCTCTATGATGATGTCATCTCAATCTTTGTTATTATGCATCTTATCATACTTGTGATGCTTTCCATCATCATTTTTATCTTCTAAAAATTGAAAAGATCTAAATATATGATGTTATCTTAGTCATAGTAAAGGTCTTTCACTTCTTCCTTCTTTGTCTTCTTCTTTTCTTGTTCTTCTACTTCTCGGTGACACGGGCTTCATTTCTTTCCTTTATTTTTTTATTGTCCCTCTCGAGTTTAGGACAATTTCTTTTTGAAATGGCCATATTCATTACATTCATAGCATTAAATTTTATACATGTCAATTTTCTTTTGAAATCATTTCTGAGACTTTCCTTTTCTTCCTTGCCATAGTTGCATATGCTTGAGTTTGTTCACTTGATCCAACATCATTATTTGCCTTCAATCTGGTTTCTTCAATTTTTCATAATGACCATAGATCATTGAATGGGGTAGTTTCCTTCTTTCCATAGATACTTGATACAAAATTGCCCCATTCATTTGGTAGTGCATTGAGTACAATGGTGGTCATTTCTTGATCAAACATTACTTCTCCTAGCTCTTGTAGTTGATCTCTTATTTGAGATACCCTCATAAGGTATGAGGCTACCCCTTCTTCCTTTGATACCTTCATCTTGTATAGTTCGGTTCTTAACGATATAATTTCTCTTGTAGTACTTACAGAGAACAATTCCACCAATTTTTCATAGATCTCTTTCAATGTCTTCAACTTTGCTACATAAGGAATGAGAAAATCCTTGATTGACTCAATAAGGATTCTTTGAGCTCTTACTTCTCCTTTCATATACTTTGATAGTGCTTGATATTGCTCTTGAGGAGGTTTGGTGATTGAGCCCGTGACATATTCACTAACTTCATTTTCTATGAGGATCAAATCTATTCTCTTCTTCCATGCAAGGTAATTCGATGTCCCAACAAGTTTGTTGTTCTCCTTGCAGAAAGAAGTCATTGTAGATTGAGACATAAAATATAGAGTACTTGTCAAGTGAAGATGCTTCTTGATGATGTTGACTTCCACTACTCCTTTGTTGTTGACAATTGAAGATGCCTCCTTGATGATGATTGCTTTCTTGATGATCTTCTTTCTTCAAAAAGACAATGCTTCTTTTTCTAGATGGGGAGAGATGATTTTCTTCAAGGATGTTTGAGATGTGATCATTTCTTCAATGTGAGGGAGATCACTTTGATTCCTTTGATGATGATGAAGTGCTTCTTCTTGCTTCCTTTGGATAGAATGAGAATGCTTCCAAGAATACTTCAAGTGTGTAGAGTCTTTTGAGTGGAGGTGGGGTCCTTGAGGTATTTTTTCTTCTTTCAAGAGTTCCTTCCTTCAAGATGATGTGTAGACTAGTCTTCCTTGATGCTCTTTAGCTCTCCTTGATGACTTGATGACTTGATGCTCTTATTATGTTTGGCCCTTATGTATCCTTCTTCAATGGAGTGATCTTCAAGTTGCCTCTTCTTCTTGTCACCTTAGCTCTGATACCATGTTGATAACTGCATGTGATGTTCTTTTACTTAACTTGAAGTACTTTTAATTAGCTTCTTCTTTCACTTGATTATTATTGTGTTCTTATCATCAAACAACTACCAAACTATGAAGATCAATGAGACAAGAGGACACAAAATATAAGCTGCAAGCCAAGGCCAAAACCTCTCCCTTTGAGAGGAAAACCCACAAGAATTCTTCTCTTCTCATAGAATTTTCAAATGACAAATTCCAAGACCTAAGACCCTTGACAAAGACCCCTCCAAGTCCAAGTCAAACTTATCCTTGATGAGCTTGTGCCTTACAAAGTCAACCCAAGTCAAACTTGCTTTATGACTGTTGTAGCTTCTCCTTCGACGTCAATTTTGGACCTGCAATTTTCGGCCTAATTACAGAAACCCTAGCTCACATGTGTTGGTGGAATATGGTGGATTAAGTTTCCTTCTTCCTTCGCTTAGGGAGCTTCTTCCTTTATAACTCGGCTTGCAAGATGATCCTTTTGACACCTGATTTCGGCCTCCCAATATGACTGCAATTTTCTGCAACAAATGATGCTCTACACACTCCACACATGTGGGAGAATGTAGCCCTAAAACAGTCCTTAAAATTTCGGTCTTCCACTTTTTATGCTCTCCTCTTCTTTGTTGGCTATAAGGCTTCTTTTTCCCTTGTGATCAAACTTGGATTGATTGTCTTCAAGTGTGGTAAAGCGCCTTGTATATATAGGTTTCTTGGTGAGGTTCAAACAGCCCTAATGAGGCCGACTTCTCTCTTGTAGGCGGACTTGTTTCCTTGCAAGCCGACTTGGTCTTGGAGGGAGTCTTTTGACCCTATTGGCACATAATAAATTTCTTTGACTTGATACATGATGCCCAATAGGGTCTTTTACATATGACAGTGACTCTTTGACTCCTAGACTTTATGACAAAGCCTTAGAAGCACTCAATGGGTGCTTGACCTATAAATAAAATGACCTTGAGCATCAAACCCATGCTAAAAAATAACAATAATTAATTTCTTTTTCTCATTACATCAAATACATAAAATGAAGATTACATAAGACATTATGAAGACTGAACCTAGTTACATTTTCCAACAAGAAGAACCCCAAGATGAAGAAAAAACCAGCAAACAAATGAAAAGGATGGCAGTTCTCAAAACATTTCCCCTTTAAGAATGAAAAAGAAGACAAAAAAGAAGTTATTCATGCCAAGAGGGAACAAGTGGAATAGACTTGCAGGAGACAAGAAGGGGACACCATGGTACAACAGATCACTGACAATGTGCACCAGGTTGAAAAGGATCTCTAAGACTCCATGACTCTTGATGGATTTGGTGGATCCAAAAAAGCACATGTATCAGAAAGTTCAGATTCTGACAAGGAGGCTCCTCATGAGGCACTAGATTTGGCATTGATTCCTGTTGAACCAAACTCTGATGGTTGGCAAAAAGTGCACAAATGGAAAGGAAAAGAGAAAAAATTTGCACTAGTCAGCCATAATTTTATGTATATAGTTTGTTATTTTTCATTTTTTTTCTTAGGCACTTTGTGCGAAGACCCTACAGGCTGCTTCACAGTCCTCTTTTTGCTCTCATTGTTGATCCTATATTGGACCTTAGTTGCATACACACTGGTTGTGTTTACAAAGTGTAATTTTTATTTTTATTAATAAAAATTACGGGTTTTTTCCGCATGAAAAAAAATTAGCATTGCTAATACTCTCATGCTCTACTTTGTTGCTATATTGTATTATTTTCCCCTGGCATAAAGAAAAAGCACCAATCACACCGCATATTTTATTTGGACTCATCAGGACTGCTCTATGCTTTGAAGTTGGAGTCAATGAATTATCTCCTAGAGGCAGTGGAATGACTTTAAGATGTAAGAGTACCATCTATTGCAAATTCTCTCACAAATTAATCCGTAAACCATAATTCCCAACTCCTCAGACTTTAAGAGGTAAGAGTACCATCTATTGCAAATTCTCTCACAAATTAATCCCTAAACCATAATTCACAATTCCTCTTACTTCATAGATGTATTGTTACTATTGCAATGCTACGAATGAAGTTTTAGAAAACTTGAAAATTAAAATGACATGGAAATTTGGGGTCATTAAAGTGTTTGAAGAATATGTGCAATAAAAGATTCCAAAACAAAAAACACATGGAAATTTGAGCCCATTAAAGTGTTTGAAAAAATAAGTTTGACATGGGCTAAGAGATTTACAAAGTTAACATCTTCATAGTCCTAAGCACCCCACTCAGATGTGAACCACCCATAACCCAAGATATCTGATAATTTTCCTATAAGTAAAGAATTTACAAAACAAATCACAAAACATAATAATAACAGCTTTAAAGTTTGAAGAAATGATATAAAACAATGAAAGAGGCAATAGTTGATTATCTAGGTATTGATGTGTCAACTCCTCTTTGGCACACGAGGATTTCCTTCCCCTGCATTCCCTTCAACATAAATGGAAAATCAGCGTAGAGAGCTATCCACTTAACCTACATTTTCAAAATCCTGTATAGATTTAAAGGATGGCATGTGTTTGGTTACAATGGTTTGGAAATAGCATTGTCAACTTGCCCTTGGTCAATTGACAGAGTCAATAGAGAATGTTGTTTATGTTGAATATACCATAGCTCGTATTGGACTTTAATTCTTCAATTGCTTTGTCTAAAATGGTCATTGTCAAGGTGATTTTTTAAGTTTTATATTTCCTCGAGTTTTTTGATGAAGGTGGGTGAGTGAAATTTCGCAAAAAATAGTATTTGGTATACATTTGAGATATGTATATTGATGCATTTAATACCAGTGTAGATCCATCTTAACCCCAGATTTGTCATGCATACAGAGGGATCAAATCCCTAGAGGTGCAAAACTCTCCTCAAGTTTTGATCCCTCTCACCACATGATAGATCCAAAGTTAAGATGGATCTACATTCATTCTTAATATGCCACAAGTTAACTTCATGTTGAGCACAAAAAAATTACATATCTCCCTCATACACAGAAACATACCATTGAAATGTTTTAACCACCATGTACCTATAGCAATCAAATCCCCAGAGGCGCATACGATTCCTCACATTTTGATCCCTCTCGACTCATGATAGATATGGAGTTAAGATGGATCTAGGACAGTTCTCAACTCCATGTTGAACACAAAAGGAATTACACACCTCCCTCATACGGAGTAGCAATTGAGTTCCCTACTAACAATATTGAGCTTGAACTCCCTAAAATTGTTAGCAAGTAAGACACCATGAGTCAGTTATGTGATTTCTCCTTAATCTACTGTTCAGGCAAGAAGGAAATGCATTATAATTGGTGGAATGTTTGCCAAAATCTAGAAGAGTCACTCGTCATTTCAATTCCTCATCTCAAGGGTGGCAATTGTACAGGTACGCCCAACGCCGAGAGGTGAAAGTTAAAACACCCCTTGGCAACTATTATAACAGGTTGTAGTTAATAAGTATCATGATCTCTTGGTGTACTTTCTACTTCATGTTGATTGGGGTAGCATCGGATGTGCTCTAGCCATAAAAATTAGTGGAGAGGCTAAAGCACATAAGATCTCCAAGGCCCAGAAACGGTTTGGGCAAGATCTAACCTGTTTGGGAGATATTAAAATAATTAATATTTTTAATAGAGTCTCTAAGTCTAAACTTAGGAAAAATAAAATATTAATGGGTATTAATATAAATTTGGGTTAGAATGGTCTAAAAGTCATGGATCAAACCAAATCTAATCTTAACCGTTGATTAGAGATTTAATCTCAATCGTTGATGGACCAACGAGAAAAGTATAAGAGGCTTGAGGGTCAGTTGGAGAACACACCAAGAGAAATCAAGAATTCAATTTTCTGGGGCAGGGTTTGCTGAGGAAATTGAGTGAGTGATCTGAGCTGCAGCTGAGGGGCAGTGAATACATAACAGAGAGGCAGAGTTAGTACCAAGAGGATCAGCGCAGAGATGTGAGAGGTTGACGCAGAGCCAGCTAGAGGCTACGCAGAGGCAACTAGTGGCCATGCAGAGGCAGCCAGTTGCCACACAGAGGCAGTTAAGAGTTGCGCAAAGCCGGAGAGGACCAGCATGTGAGACGCAGAGGGTCTAGGGGCTGACGCAGAGGCTCCAGAAGCTGACGCAGAACCTAGAGAGGTTGACGCAGGGCCTAGAGGCAGCGCTGGGAGAATTTCATGGGACAGACTGAGAGCTGGAGAGATGGATAGGGTAACGCAGTCCCTATCAGAGTGACGCAAAGCAATAAAAGCTGCATTGTTGCTGTGGGATCATTCATCCAATAATTTAGCTGGAATATCTGTCTCTGACTGAGAGGTACTACTGCCGATGGCATTCTCTGTTGGGTGAGCCATTTCTGGCACCCTGGTTGTATTCTAAAACTGCATAATAATAAAACCCTCTAAATAGCTGCATTGGTTTTCCCGCATTGGGTTTTTCCAAGGACATTAGTCCGAAAACAACAGTGTCACTCGTGTGCTTGTTTACTTTTTGTTGATGATCTGTATGTGTTGATATTGTACTTGTATTTATTTTCAGTATTTACATGGTAAATAACTTGTTAAGTAATTGAACAAGTAGGAAGAAATAAATCAGATAGTACAGGAAGAATTTCTAACAGGTTAAACTTAGAAATTCCAACATGGTATCAGAGCGAGGTTGCAAATCACATGATAATTGAAGGCATCAGCCCAGAAGAGCAGTAGCAGCAGAAACAGTTGTGCCGAGTGACAGAAGTTGTTCCTAGCAGAAAGCAGCAAGGAAGGGGTGACGCAGAGGGTCTGCATCATCAATTCGAGCCAAGAGGAGGATCATCGCAGAGGCAAAGAGGAGCATACCTGACCTACGTAGTGCCTGGCCATCTTTCTCAGTCAAGAAGGATCAATGTTGTGGCCAGGAGGTGCAGATTCTGCCGGTGTTGGGATTGCGCAGAGCCCTAGAGGCTCAGTCCTTCAAGTTACTAGGGTATAGGAGGCTACAGATAACTTGCAGAGCGAAGTTGGTGGGAAACTGTGGTCAGAACAGTACCTAACAGGGGCAAGACCAAGGAGGAGGGATTTCCAGGAAGGAAATCGAGACTCAGAGGGAGTCGAACCGAGGACATCCACGGGGGAAGTAAAGAGACTCAGAGGAGTCGGAAGAAGAGCAGCAAGATGGCAGTGAATGGGCTGAGAGATCAGGATAGACTGGACGAAGCTTCCAACTTCATAGTCTGGAAGGCCAGGATCTTGTCCATTCTAAACAGGGATCACATCAAGCACTTCGCCTTGAAAACAATAGCGATCCCAGTTGACCCAGCTGAAAATGAGAAGTACGAGGAGGCAATGGCTAGGGCAAAGTGCATCATCCTTGATGGGGTCAAGGATCATGTGGTGTCACATATTGCCGAGAAGGACACGGCAAATGAGATGTGGGAGGCCCTAAAGAAATTGTACCAGCATACTTCTGTGTAGAGGAAGATGTTACTTGAAAATCAGTTGCGGTCATACCAGATGCAGAAGGGAGAGTAGATAGATGTCTTCCTCGATGGATTGAAGGAGATCCGTGATCAGCTAACTTCCATAGGGGCCACGCCAGATTAGGAACTGATGGTGAGGACCGCATTGAACACAGTCTCAAAGGATTGGGAGGTATTTGTCCAGAGCATATTGCGCAGGTCGAGCCTTCCAGATTGGGAGGAACTATGGGTGGCTCTTCGTCAAGAAGAGATCAGACGAGTGACCAAGGCGGGGAGTAGCGGAAAAGGGGTCAGAATCAAAAAGGAGGAAGAAGAAGATGCGGCTCTCGCATCTGCGAGAAAGCAGGAGAAGAGAAAGAAGGACCTCTCCAAGGTCAAATGCTTCCATTGTGGGGAACTGGGTCACTATGCGAACCAGTGTCCGAGGAAGAAGAGTAAGGGAGAGGCTTTTGAGACCAAGGCAGCGCCAACGAGGGCGGAAAAAGAAGTGGAGACAAATGATGATTGTGCCATGAGTGCTCATGCGCCACTTGAGAAGAAGTGGGGAGACATCGAGCTGTAGTCAAACGGACTAAAGATAATGTGGGGCAGGATCCTTGAGGTACCCAATCTCTTGGATTATACCTTGCTACGGGAGCCCGGAAGAAAAGTAGCAGGACTGGCGATGTCGGTAGAGACGGATGTGGATGGAGTGACAGAGGGTGCTACAGTGCAGGAGTCCCGGGATAGCGTGAGGCAACAGTGCGAGATGCATGGAGTTGTTGTAGCAGCGCAGAGGTCAGTAGAGGGAGCACTTGTCAGCGACAGAGGGAGCTTCAGCATCGAGAGTGTTTCTAGCCTGACAGAGATGTCAGAGTTGGGAGGATCAGTTACTTACTTCTCAGTAACTGAGTTGCAGTGCAGTGGTTAGCAGTGGCAGTGCTATGGGCAGCACGATGCAGCATGATGAGAGGGGATGCAGTGCAGATGCAGCAGTGGCAGTGGCAGTGGCAGGGCCATGGGCAGCAGCACAGATGCAAAGGGAGTTGTCATACAGATGCAGTAGTGGCAGTGGTAGGGCCATGGGCAGCAATACAGGAAGCAACAGTAAAGAGGCTGTTGGGCAAGGAGGCCCAGCATCAACACAAGGACTGATGCTGAATGATCAGGGTGATACTCAGTGAAGAGTATTACTAGAGCACAGTCCTCGCTAAGAGGGAGTGTTGATTTGGGGTAGCATTGGAGGTGCTCTAGCCATGAAAATTAGAGGAGAGGCTAAAACACATAAGATCTCCAAGACCCAGAAATGGTTTGGGCAGAATCTAATCGATTTGGGAGATATTAAAATAATTAATATTTTTAATGGAGTTCCTAAGTCTAAACTTAGGAAAAATAAAATATTAATGGCTATTAATGTAAAACTAGGTTAGAATGGTCCAAAAGTCATGGATCAAGCCAAATGTACTCTTAGCCATTGATTAGAGATTTAATCTCGGTCGTTGATGGACCAACGAGAAAAGTATAAGAGGAGGCTTGAGAGTCAGTTGGAGAACACACCAAGAGAGATCAAGAACTCGATTTTCTGGGGCAGGGTTTGCTGAAGAAATCGAGTGAGTGATCTGAGCTGCAGCTGAGGGGCAGTGAATACATAACAAAGAGGTAGAGTTAGTACCAGGAGGATCAGCGCAGAGCCGTGAGAGGTTGACACAGAGCCAACTAGAGGCTACACAAAGGCAGCCAGTGTCCATGCAAAGGCAGCCAGGAGCTGCGCAAAGCCAGAGAGGGCCAGTGTGTGAGACACAGAGATTCTAGGGGCTGACGCAGAGCCCAGAGACGCTGACGCAACACCAGAGAGGTTGACGCAGGGCCTAGAGGCAGCATTGGGAGAATGTCATGGGACAGACTGAGAGCTGGAGAGCTGGATAGGGTGACGCAATCCCTATCAAAGTGACACAGAGCAGCAGAAGTTGCATTGTTGTTGTGAGATCGTTCATCTGGTAATTTAGCCAGAATATTTGTCTCCGGCTGAGAGGTACTACTACCGAGGGCATTCTCTGTTGGGTGAGCCATTTCTGGCACCCAAGTTGTATTCTAAAACTGCATAATAATAAAACCCTCTAAATAGCTGCACTGGTTTTCCTGCATTGGGTTTTTTAGGGGACATTTGTCCAAAAACAACGGTGTCACTGGTGTACTTGTTTACTTTCAATTGATGATCTATATGTGTTGATACTATACTTGTATTTATTTTCAATATTTACATGGTAAATAACTTGTTAAGTAATTGAACAAGTAGGAAGAAATAAATCAAATAGTACAGGAAGAATTTCTAATGGGTTAAACTTAGAAATTCCAACACTTCAAGTAAATGAATTATAAACTTGAGTATGGTTGGTTATCACTAAGTGGTAATCAATGTATTGTAGTAGTGATTATGTTTAGTACATTGTCCAATTAAAGCCATTGTCAATTTCATCATAATTTTTTTTATGAGCTTAGACATGGTTAAATGGAAATTGAAATGGTACCAATGCTCAGAACGAATCTCGAATATGACAATCTATGTTTTTCATCAGTTAACAAGTGATTATGGATCTGTAGCCAATTCGAGTAAAGGAAATCAGTACCCAACTCCTGGGATAGAAGGGAATCTTAATATCACGGAGTTAAAATTCAGAAAATCATCCAATTCAATGTATCAAAATCCATGCTCCAAGCAGGTAATGTGTTTGAGTATTACATACCTCAAATTTAATAATAACTTCTGCTTACACCAGTGGCAAAAGTATGGGCATTTCCAGTCCAGTAATAGACGCCTTCTTACATGAAATGATGATGTCCCATCCAAAAAGATATGTGAGAATAACTCTCAAAAATCATACGGCTATTCCTTAAGTAATAGGTAGACAATATGAGGGCAAACTTCACAATGCAAGCACAAGTCTCAATGATTCTTTGAAACCTTGATTATTCCGAGGGGTAAAGCATACGTACCAAGATGAGAGATGATAACGACGTAAGTTCTCTGTAGACATTAGTATATGCATATAAAACCGAACCTTCTGGACATCATTCACGAAGACCATTTTAGTTAATTTAAGCTCCAAAATATGGCTGTTTCTGTGGAATGAATTTAAAAAAGGAAATAAAACAGGTGATAGTTTTCAGAAAATTTTCATATTTGTAAAACATTCCAGTGTAACATCTACATCTCTATTCCTCAAAAATTGAGAACTAGTGCTTGGTCCCTTCATATACGATGATGCACTCTCTGAGTGCCATCCCTTCATATACAGTGGCACGATCTCTGATTGTCATTCCTTCATATAAGATGATGCAATCTCCTGTCATCCTTTCAGATACATTGATGCAATATCTGAAGATCATTCCTTCATATATGATGATGCAATAACAATATCAGTCAGATCCCATCCCTCTATGGGAATATCAGCTATCTATTAGTCTTCATTACATCTATTCCTGACCCATTTTATTGTCTGCAAACAGCCACGAAAGGAAGAAAGGCTACAACTGCAAGATCACAAATTACTAGTGTTGGAAGTTGTTCCCTTAATAAAGCAAGATTTTTTGTTGGCTATCTTGTGGCCTTTATTCTATGTTTAATATTTGCTGTGTTTCCACAAACATCAGGCGGGAATTCATTAATCTGCATGGATCCTTAATTTATAAATGTTTTTCTACTTCCAGCATGCTAGTTTTCAGAATTTTGATTATCATCAACCTTAGATTCCCAATACTTCAGCTCTGCATTCATTCAGATGAAACCATCATCTTGCTCCACGAATGATGAAAACATGGAAACACCATTCCTTATTCTTCAATATGTAAAGCATGTATCTTTATATAATACAACACATTTGAACGATTTGACTTCATAATAGTCAAAGTAAACCCTCGGGATATTGTCCTTAAACCAGAAAACTTTCAGTTCTTTCCCATTAATGTAGAGTGGTCTATATTCATAATAAGGTCTTATTTCAAAATATTTGGACTTCTATTTGGGAAATTCTATTTTTAGCATGCAAATATTCCTTATGACAGTTTTTATGTCTTGACTTTGGGTCAATTTGAGGTGTATTCTAATGGCTAGCATATGTTCTACAAAATCCAAGTGACAAGAAGAGAACCCGTGACTCTAGCTTGTGATATAGCTTATACAATGTTAAAGAGACACTTTGCTATAACACATTTACAGCAGCAATTCATTAACCTTCTCTTTGTTGTTTTGAGCTAGCAAAGCTCAGGGCTCAAATCTAACCCCATTCTTATTAGGCATCTATGATTTCAGTTCTCACTAAGACATGGGACAGTTCACACAGCTGCTCACAAATGTGTAAAAAGTGTATCAATCCCTGAACAACTAAAAAGCTTTCTCTAGCCTATTTGGCTACTTAGAGTTAGAACTACTCTACTTTTGTCCATAGTGGTCGTTTTTTGTGAATACCTTAGGAATACATCCGACAGATCTACCTTGCCTGCCTGTCTGCCTGCCTCAGTTTCTCTACAACCTCTTCAAAGATACTATGCCCATCAGGAGTTGGGGAAAATCACTTAGAAATCTGTTGTAATCGAAGTGAGGAACATCAACACCCTCATATATCATGCTCTCGAAATACTTGCTAGCCTCCCTTGATCAGACTTTCTTGGCAACCCCACCCACAAACACGGTATAAAAATTAACAAGAGGATAAAAGACCTCGCTACACCTTCTAAACCCAAAGTTCACCAGCATGAGCATAACATAGGTGTGCATAATCGGCTCACATACATACTAGATCATCCTACAGAACAAGCGGTTAGATTCATCTGATCACCACAGATTCACCACCTTGATGAGAGCAGCTTTCCCATCTCCTCAAGCATTCTATAGGCCTCATCTAATCTCAATGCATTGCCAACACCCATTCTCAGAGACTTACACACCACGCCATCAGATGCCAACCCATTCTCCCTCACCTCATCAAAAAATCTCAAGGTTTGTCTAATTTTGTTATCCTTGCAAAGGGCATCAATCATAATGGCATGTCTTCATATTACCAACGGCAGAAATGAATTGAAAGAGCTTAAAGGCATCTGGATATCTCTTACCTTTTAAGCGGGCCTCCAACATGGTATTGCAGACTGTGACATCAAATTTCAAAATTCATACCCCAGGCCACCATCTTATTCCAAACCTTCGTGACCTTGACCAAGTTGTTCAATTTACACAGACCAGATAGAACCAAACCATACATAGTATCATTTGGAGAAAACGTCGTCTTGACCTTCCTAAATATCTTGTTCCCTTCATTACCCAGCCTGGCCCTGCACAGCGAATCCAACATTAAAGTCAAGGTCTCAACATTGACATTAACACCGTGACAGATCATAAGATCGAACATCTGCAGTGCCCTCTTAACCTGCCCACAATCTGCAAGGGCTTTCACAAAAACTTCAAGGGTCTTCACTGTCAGCAAATCACTGCTGCCCATGTGGTGGAGCACTTCCAAGATGGTCGAGTAATCACTAGTTTTGCCTAGAATGTCTATCAAAATGTTTGAAGTGATAGTATTATGGCTGTAGCTTAATTCTGTCTCAGTGGTTGCACAGAGGTAAAATCTCCATGTGCACCTCCTCTCACGTAGAAATCTGTTTAGTATGCTGAGCATGAATTCATGAGAGATTGATAATGTGCAGCAGGCATCAGAGCTTGGTATCAGAGAATAACTGCTGCTGCTCCAGCGCTGTGCATACCCTCTCCACTTCACTGTATTCCTACTGGGAATGGGAATGGTTTGGTATGGCTGTTATAGTGCCTCTGTGAAACAAAAGCATTGAACATGATGTATTTTCTGGGTAGCATTAGCTCCATGCCCTTGAAAAAAACGCCATGTCTGCAAAACATTTCTATTTCTCGCCTACCATCTTTCTATGGTGAAATTCTATGAAACATTTGTATTTTTTGACTGCCATTGTTGTATCCTTGGGGAAATCCATAGCATTCAGCCTACAATAATATTCACAATTTTGGGCTCTGTAATGATGTTGAATCCACATCAACGCCATGGCCTTTTTACAAGTACTTGTTTTTCAATCATCATATATGTGCTAGATTCGTCTCAAATTGGGAAAAAATCCTTTCTATTTCCTGCTGCATTGAAAAACTAACACCACAAAAATTTGAAGGAATCACAATTCTAACAACCACAGAAACCAATGGCAAACCTTTACCACTCTTTAATGGAGAATTAATTCGCCAAAATTTTCTCCATGCTATTAAAAACAAGAGCAGCAGGGCCAATGTCCCAACACTTGAAATTTGTTTCGGGAAACTGAAGTAGTTTTTTCATTATCACTTTAGATTCATGAGTGATGAAAATTGTTTGTCATTGTTGTGAGAAGATGAACAAAGAGATTTTGTACATTTTTTTTCTAGGTTACAAAGTCCAGGGAAAACCCACGAGTACTTCCCCTCATTTCAAGGATGGTACCTATTATCTCTCAGAATATCTCTAGAGGAAAACTCCTAGCCTCACTTGTGGAAAGGCCTAAGGATACTACCAAGTTACCATCTGTCACTTAGTGTCTTACTCCACTATTTAGGCTCAACAAAAGCAAGCCAAGGGAGGAATCCCTGTATCAGTCCTAAGCCTATCATTGATATGGGGGATGCCTAGGGCAAGTTTGCTTGAACAACTAACTCACCTAAAGTGAAAAATCATGGTATCGAGGAAACTTCCAAAGGTAGGATCCACGGCAGAATGGTTGCTTTGATGCTCCTTGATGATTGAAGATTTTTCCCACAAAGTTTTAGATAAGCCAAAAATGCTTCGCTTACATGCAATGGTGGCCAAGGAGATGCATGTGAAATTTTAATATTGTTGCAATTAACTGGTTATTATTCTCCTATCAAATTTGAATATCTGTCCTCTGCAATTTGTATGCGACGGAAAATAAATAAACCATAGGAACTGAGAAAATATTGTACACACACACAAATAAAGAAAACCAATATTTTTGGACAAATGTCCCTGGAAAAAAACCCCAGTGTGGGAAAAACTAGTGCAGCAGATGAGGGTTTATATTATTAATAAATCCTCAGCAATTGAGAATTACATACATTGTTTTCCTCACTAGAAAAGCTCCGCCAATATCTTTACCCCACTTATACTAGCCAAATCAGACCTCTACAACAAGCTCAACTCTCCTCTATGCAATTTGCACCTCCTTCCAGCAACACGCACTGGCAAAACTGAAAATGCACACAGCCTTTCTTAGAACTCGCACCGCCTCCAGAAATTCATTCTTTGCCTCCAGCAACTCGCTAGAGCAACTCGCACTTCCTCCGGCAACTGGGAATTGAACTATTGCCCGGCGATTTGCACTAGTAACTCGTATTGGCTAGTGTGGCCTCTCTACAGAATAATTTGGCCTCCTTCCGTCTCTTAGAATAACTGGAATCTTCGTGAAGAATTTCTCTGGAAATTCTCTCAATTTTCCTGCTAAAACCCCATTGTTGGCGTCCTCCACGCTATCACTACGCCCTTGCTATCGTTGCAAAATTTGTGTCTTCGATGTGTTCTCCAAATGGCCATCAATTTCCTCGTATAATCTCTCATTGAGCAATCAACAGCCACGATCTAATCTCAATCGATGGCTAAGATCATCTTGACCCCATCAAATGACTTTTCTAAAAGTCACTAGAGGAAAATCGATTTACCTCAATTAATCTCGATTAATTAATCCATTTCCCTAAGTTAGACTTAGGAAAATTAATAAACTGACTAATTAATTCTAATTAAGTTACTTTTCCTTAGAAACTTTTTCTGGATATTGGAGAAAATTAATCCATTGTGTTCCTTAGCCTCATAGACACCAACTAAGACTAGAACACATGTTTGGGCTAAATAATGTTGATTTGTAGTAGCATCGGATGCGCTCTAGCAATGAAAATTGGTGGAGAGGCTAATGCACATGAGATATCCAAGACCCAGAAATGGTTTGGGGAAATTCCACCTGGTTAGAGAGATATTAAAATAATTAATCTTTTTAATGGGGTCCTAAGTCTAACTTAGAAAAATTAAAATATTAATGGGTGTTAATATAAAACTAGGTGAGAATGTTCTAAATGACATGGATCAAATCAAAGCTAATCATAGTCGTTGATTAGAAACTTAATCTCGGTTGTTGTAGACTCAACAGGAAAAGTATAAGAGGAGGCTTGAGGGTCAGTTGGAGACACACCAAGATTGATCAATCAGTTCGATTTTCTGGAGCGGGGTTTGCTGAGAGAAATCGAACAAGTGATCTGAGTTGCAGCGAGGGGCAGTGAGTACATAGCAGAGAGGCAGAGATAGTGCCAGAGGGCCAGCGTAATGATTGAGGAGGCTATGCAGAGCCAGCAAGAGCCATGCAAAGGCAACCAAAGACTGCGCAGAGGCTGAGGGGCCTGCGTGGGTGACGCAGAAGGCCAGAGAGCTGACGCAAAGAGGCAAAGGGTTGACGCAAGGGGATGCAAAGCTACGCAGAGGCTAGCAGAGCTAACGCAGAGCCTTGGAGAAGCGTCGGAAGGATTTTCATGGGGCAGACTAGTGCTGAGAAGCTGAATATCTGCTTCCGAGAAGAGGTATTACTGCCGTGTAGAAATCTCTGTTGGGTGACCCAGTTTGGCACCTTAGTTGTACTCAAGAAAGTTGCTTAATAATAAAACCCTCAGAACTGTTGCATCGTTTTTCCCACATTGGGTTTTTCCGGGGACGATTGTCCAAAAATAATGATGTCCCTTGTGTGTTTGTCTTTTATTTCAATTGATGATCTGTATAAGAGTTGAGACTGCATTTGTGTTTATTTTCAGTACTTATATTTATAAATAACTTGTTAAGGAATAAACAAGTAGGTGAAATAAACCAGATAATGCAGTAGGAATTTCTGACGTGTCAGACTTAGAAATTTCAACATGGTATCAGAGCATTGCAAATCACAGGAGAACTGAAGGCACCAGCAGAAATCAGAAAATTTGCAGCAGAAACAGTTGTCCCGAGAGACAGAGTTGTTCCTAAGCAGAAGGCAGCAGAGAAGGAGTGATGCAGAGGGCCTGCATCATCATTTCGAGCCAGAGAAAGGGCCAGCGCAGAGGCAGAGAGAGGCAGAAGAGGCTCATGAAGAGCCACGTCATCCTACTCAGTCAGATAAGTTTGACGCAGTTGGCCAAAGGAGTGATTCAGCCATTGCAGGGATTGCACAGAGCTGAAAGGCTCAGTTTCTTTAGTTGTCGGGGCCTAGGGAGTTGTGGGCAGATTGTGGATTGGGAAGTTGGTGGGGTGTTGTTGTTGTCAAAGCAGAACAATACCTAATGGGACAGAACTAAGGTAGAGGGAGTCGTTGCCTTAGAGGATTTCTAGCCAAGCAATCTAGATCCGTGTTGTAGTTGCAAAGAGGATCGGAGAGGATCGGATCGACAGTTGGCAGGAAGATTTCCAGCAGGGAAATCAAGACTCAGAGGGAGTCTAGGAGAGATCTTCTAGGAGGGAAGTTGAGACTCAAAGGGAGTCTAGGAGAACAACTTCCAGGAGGGAAGACGAGACTCAGAGGGAGTCCAGAAGAGGAGCCGTGATGGCAATGAACGGACTGAGCGATCAGGACAAGTTGGACGGGGCCTCCAACTTTGTTATCTGGAAGGCCAGGATCTTGTATGTTCTGGATAGACATCGCATCAAGGGCTTCGCCTTGAGAACCGTGGCTATCTCAATCAACCCAGTTGATAATGAAAGGTATGAGGATGCAATGGCGAAGGCAAAGTGCATAATCCTTGATGGGGTCAAGGATCATGCAGTACCATATATTGCCGAGAAGAACACGACAAAGGAGATGTGGGATCCCTTGACGACATTGTATCAGGGCACTTCCGCGCAGAGGAAGATGATGTTAGAGAATCAGTTACGGTCATATCAGATGCAGAAGGGGGAGCAGATAGATTTATACCTTAGCAGGTTGCAAGAGATTCAGGACCAACTTACTTCCATAGGGGCCACACCGGATCAAGAGTTCATAGTGACGACCTGTTAAGTTTAGGCATGTTCTATGCTAGAGAAATTTATTTCAATTTTCACAGTTAGCTCAATATCTTTTCCAGATTAGCAATCACATCAGCATTAAAGTAAATTGCAGATAGAACATAAATATAAATCACAAAAGACAAGTCAAGACAAGAGGACGGACACAAGATGTGGCGCTAGCCAGGGACAAACCCTAATGTGGGGAACCCTTGATCAATTCTTCTTATATGTTCTTCAATAGTTCAGCAGAGAGAGAGAGAGATAGTACATTTACAACAGAAGTCAACATTTCAACTTTCAAGATAAGAGAATAGATCATCTCTACATGAGATCAGTTGAAGACATGTTGCTTCAACTGATTCTCCAAGGTGACTCCTTCACCTATCATTGTGCTACATCTCGTCCATATGTTGCACCTCACCGTGCAGCACCATGCTACACTCATCATCACAGTGTTGGACCTAATGACCATGCTAGGCACTTCATGTTGTTGCTCCTGTCACTGTGCTACTCCAATCACTGAGCTGCTCTCATCACCGATTTGCACTCAATGCTGCACTCTGCACTCAATGACTACTATGTTGCACTTCATTGTTGTCTCTAATACTGTGTTGCATCCAACTGTTGCATCTAACCAAGTTGTCTAACATGCTGACCACACAAGCAGTCACATCAACCTTCAGTCCTTATCCTTGTGCAACCCTTAACACAATATGTTGTTGGCTATGACCTACAGCCTAGCCCAATGACAAGCAAGGTTATCATACAATACCCAGCTATTACCCTTGAAGAACAATGTCTACCAATCAGCCTTATTGCAGCACAATACGCCCATAACAGATCTCAAATGTGTCACGATGTCACCTAGAGAAATGTGACTTTAGTGCTGAGGAAATACTTCCTCTTGCTGCGGCATAAGATCACTTCTTCTTGCTACGTCTTAGGTCTTTGTATGCCGCTAATTAGGGCCTCTTCTATTGCGACTAATAGAGCTGCATATAAGACCTTTTTCATGATGGCAAATAGGAGCTAGATGAGGGCTACCAATTAGGTCTCTAGATTGACAGCGTAATACATCTCCCTTTCAGATCTCCTCACTACTGCTAGGGCTTCATGACCTTCCACTAGACAGCATATAGAACTCTTCTCAATACAGTGGCTAGAGTCTCCATTATGACAGTGGATTAGGATCTTTAAGGACAGCGGTTTAGGAGCTACTCAGACATCAGATCAAGGTTCTCTTTTGCTGTGTTTTGAGGGTTACTTGTGACAGCAAATCATGACCTGCGGCTAGGGTATTTAGGATAGCATATGAGGGCTTATCCTTCAGCTGTGTGTAGACTTCTTTTTACTGTAGCTAGGGATCCCTCTAGTACTCCTTAGATCTATGTTGAAGCTCCTTAGATTAGAGAGCCTTCTCTTGACAGCGTTGAGGGCTTATACTTTACTTCCTTCCTTGACTGTGGCTAGGGCATGTATACCTGTGGCTAGGGCTCCCTCTAGTACTCCTTAGATCTACGTTGAAGCTCCTTAGATTAGAGAGCCTTTTCTTGACAGCGTTGAGGGCTTATACTTTACTTCCTTCCTTGACTGCAGCTAGGGCATGTATACCTGTGGCTAGGGCTCCTCCAAGACTCCTCCTTTAGGGCTGCGTAGAAGGCATCTTGACTAGCTGCATAGAACCCTTTCTTCACTGCGTTAAAATCTCCTCCATGATAGCGTTAAGATCTAGGGCATCCTCTAGGGCAACGTATCCTCTTTAGATTTCTCCTCTCACCAAAACCCAAAGACAAATGGAGAGGAAGAGATCACCAAGAGGATGTGTGTCCAAATGACTTTCAAGGCACCTCTATTTATACTAAAACATTGAGCACAAGAGGGGTTTATTTGTTTGTTGGCAGACCTTGACGAATTGTCCCATAACACAAATAAGTTCATATCTCCATGAATACTTATCGAAATTGGATGATCTTTGGATCAATCCTACACCTCTCGATGAGAGGGATCCAAGAAAAAATATCAACTGCCATTAATAAGATGACCCACATGGAGTTTGGCCCTAGTTGCCAATTTTAACTGGACCGCCCTGAATGCAGTCTCCGAGGATTGGGAGACATTTGTCCAAAGCATTTTGGCCGGAGTTGATCTTCCAAGATGGGAAGAGATGTGGGCATCTCTTTGCCAAGAAGAGATCAGACGATTGACCAAGGCAGGAAGTAGCAGCAAAGGAGGTCAAATCAAGAAAGAGGAGGAGGATGCGGCTCTGGCATCTGCGGGACAGCAGGGGAAGAGGAAGAAAAAGGACATCTCCAAGGTGAAGTGCTTCCATTCTGGGAGTTGGGTCATTATGCAACCCAGTGTCCCAAAAAGAAGAATAAGGGAGAGGCTTTTGACTCCAAGGCAACTCCGGCTAAGGCGGAGAAAGAAGTCGAGACGAATGACAATTGTGCCATGAGTGCTCATACACCTCTAGAGAAGAGGTGGGGAGACATCGAGCTGTAGTCAGGAGGACTACAAAAGATGAGGGGTAGGATCCTTGAGGTACCCAAACTCTTGGATCATATCCAGCTACAGGAGCCCCGAGTGACAATAGCAGGATGACAGATGTCGGTAGAAGAAAGATGTGGATGAAGCAACAAGGCAGTGCTAGAGTGCAGAGGTCTGTAGCAGCACAGTGGGGGTTGCAGCAGTGCGAGAGGCACAGAGGTGGTTGCAGCAGTGCAGAGAGGCACAGAGGAGGTTGCAGCAGTGCGAGAGGCACAAAGGTGTTTGCAGCAGCGCAGAGGCAACAGAGGGAGCACAGGATAGCAGCAGAGGTAGCTTCAGCATCAGGAGGCTTCCAGACTGACAAGGATGTCAAAGTTGGGTAGATCAGTTACTTAATTCTCAGTAACTGAGTTGCAGTGCAGCAGTGAGCAATAGTAGTGCTATGGGAAGCATGATGCGGCATGTTGAGAGGGAGCTACAGTACAGGTGTAGCAGTGGCAGTGGCAGAGCCATGGGCAGCAGTACAGGAGGCAGCAGTGCAATGGATGTAGGGCAGCAGGCCCAGCATCAACACAAGTACCAGTGCTGGAGGATCAGTGTGATGTTCAGTGGTGGAGCATTACTAGAGCACATTCCTCGCTAAGAGGGAGTGTTGATTTGTGGTAGCATCGGATGTGCTTTAGCCATGAAAATTGGTGGAGAGGCTAAAGCACATGAGATCTCCAAGACCCAGAAATGGTTTGGGGAAATTCCACCCGGTTAGAGAGATATTAAAATAATTAATATTTTTAATGGAGTCCTAAGTCTAAACTTAGAAAAATTAAAATATTAATGGGTATTAATATAAAACTGGGTGAGAATGTTCTAAATGACATGGATCAAGCCAAATCTAATCTTAGTCATTGATTAGAAACTTAATCTTGGTCGTTGAAGACTCAACAGGAAAAGAATAAGAGGAGGCTTGAGGGTCAGTTAGAGACACACCAAGATTGATCAATCAGTCGATTTTCTGGAGCGGGGTTTGCTGAGAGAAATCGAACAAGTGATTTGAGTTGCAGCGAGGGGCAGTGAGTACATAGCAGAGAGGCATAGATAGTGCCAAAGGGCCAGCGTAGTGATTGAGGAGGCTACACAGAGCCAGCAAGAGCCACGCAAATGCAGCGAGAGACTGCGCATAGGCTGAGGGGCCTGCGTGGGTGACACAGAAGGCCAGAGAGCTGACGCAAAGAGGCAGAAGGTTGACGCAGGGGGTTCCAGAGCTACGTAGAGGCTAGCAGGGCTAACGCAGAGCCTTGGAGAAGCGCCAAAAGGATTTTCATGGGGCAGACTAGTGCTGAGAAGCTGAATATCTGCTTCCGAGAAGAGGTATTACTGCAGTGTAGAAATCTCAGTTGGGTGACCCAGTTTGGCACCCTAGTTGTACTAAAGAAAGTTGCTTGATAATAAAACCCTCAGAACTGTTGCACTGGTTTTCCGGCATCAGGTTTTTCCGGGGACAATTGTCCAAAAATAACGGTGTCCCTTCTGTGTTTGTCTATTATTTCAGTTGATGATCTGTATATGAGTTGAGACTGCATTTGTGTTTATTTTCAATATTTATATTTATAAATAACTTGTTAAGGAATAAACAAGTAGGTGAAATAAACCGGATAATGCAGTAGGAATTTTTTACATGTCATGCTTAGAAATTTCAACACATAAACTAATAATGCAAACAATTCTCAAAACAACTTCAAGATCAGTATGGGACTGATATCATTGACATATGAAACCTTTCTAATCAGAGAACATGTAACAGGGAATTAAACATTTCATATGTTTATTATACAAATGACCATTAAGATTTACATTTTGGATTTGTTGCAGTGCTTCAAAAGGCTATGTTCCACCAAGTTTCTAGGATGTGGGAGCATGGGAGCGAGGAGACACACAAAGGGGCATGTGGGAGCACCCCAAAATTTTAGGAAAAATTTAAGGGGAGTGGGGGGACTCTGTGGTACGTAGCATAGGTGTCCCCGTCTTTAAATTATAAAACATAAAAATAATAATGATAAAATCCCAACAATAACAATTCGTCTCATGCAAATTCATCATTGTACAATCTAGTGGAAATGCGATAATCCTATCAATCTTCAATCCTAGAAACTATTAAGTCTATTGAATTCTAAATGGGATATGAAATTCTACTTTCTCCATATGAAGTATGATGAGGTTGGAAGTTGGAAGCACTCTCAAACATCTCAAACATGTCCCCACACTAGGGAAACATTTCCCCAGGCATTTACCCAAGTTTCCCCCAAAGGGAGAGGTGGGGAAATGTTTCCCCAAGCGTCTAATGTCCCCCGTTCATGGGAAACATGGGGGTGTGCCCCCCACCCTAGGAGCGTGTCCTCGTGGAACACTGTCAAAAGTATTATTTATTTGGTATTCGACATGAAAATCATGTATGAAATATCACATGAGATGAAGAAACGCAGAGTGTTGTACAAGTATTGATTACCCAATTCAAAATAAAAAAATTCAATCATACCTATATCCCACAAATGACAAGTGTTGTTACTGTGAAATTTTCCTTGAAATGCAGCAACTGGAATTAATTTTTCTAACTGATTAATTATGCAGTTTATTTTGTTACGACAAAAAATTGAATTAATCACACTGGGAAAACCCAATGTGGGAAAACTGGTGCAACGAATGAGGGCTTTATTAGTATGCAGCAGTGAAATTCTGAGTACAATTTATGGATGCCCAAACTGGCAATCCAATCTGAGAGAAATACTAGCAAAATCAATTAAGGGAAATTTATCCTCCACAAGCAATCCTAGCTCAGTTTGGCCACTCGAACTATAGCTAACAATTACCCCTCTGCACAGCTTCTGCGCAAACCTTGTGCAATCACTCACACACTCTGCCCAAATCTGCCATGAATCTACCTTCGACTGATTGTTGTTGCTCTGGAAAGAATTCTTTGGCCATTTGGAAAATTATTTTGGCCTCCAACAACTGAATCTGTTGATTTTTCGTAAGCATCGAATGTGCTCTAGCCATGAAAATTGGTGGAGAGGCTAAGGCACATGAGATCTCCAAGATCCAGAAATCTTTTGGAGAAATTCCACCTGGATGAAGAGATATTAAAATAATTAATATTTTTAATGGGGTTCCTAAGTCTAAACTTAGGAAAAGTAAAATATTAATGTATATTAATATAATATGGGTGAGAAAGTTCTAAATAACGAGGATCAAGCCAAATCTAATTTTAGTAGTTGATTAGGGACTTAATCTCAGTCGTTGAATCGTCAACGGGAAAAATATAAGAGGAAGCTTGAGGGTCAGTTGGAGATACACCAAGACACCAAGTTGATTAGTCAGTTCGATTTTCTGGGGCGAGGTTTGCTGAGGAAATCGAACCAGTAATCAATTGCAGCGAGGGGCAGTTGGGCAGGAGGCCGAAGAATACATATCAGAGAGGCAGTAGAATACTGGGAGAGGCGGCGCAGAGCCTTGGAGGGCTGACGTAGAGGGAGCAAGGGTTGACGCAGAGGCTGAGGAGGCTAGCGCAGAGGATGCAGAGGGGCCAAGAGGTTGAAAGGATATTCTCTGAAGGGTAAGCCATTTCTAGCACCCTAGTTGTATTCAGAAATCTGCTTAATAATAAAACCCTCATATATGTTGCATCGGTTTTCTCGCATTGGGTTTTTCCGAGGACGATTGTCCAAAAATAACGGTGTCCCTTGTGTTGTCTCAGTTTGTTTCAATTGCTGATCTTATATTTGTGAAGGCTTCTATTGTGTTTATTTCAATGTTTATATGATTAAATAACTTGTTAATGTAAAGAACAAGTAGGAGATAATAAACCAAAAATAACAATAAGGATTTCTGAAGTGTTAGATTCAAAAATTTTCACAGAATCCTCCTCCCGCTCAGCCAAATTGTACTGCCTTCTTGAGGCTACTACGCAGTCCCTAAGTAGCCTCCTGGAGAAATAACTCAACCTCCTCTCTTGACTCTCCGGAACTAGAAACTTCCTCTGAAATCACTGTCCCCACCCCTCTACATCCCTTTTGGCTCAAACTCTCTTCCTCTGCTCGACCTTTGACGCTAGATAGCTCAATCTGCAAAGGAACTCGCACATTGGCTTCTCTCTCATGTGTTTTTCTCCAACACCATCAACCTTCTCTTATAATCCCTCATTAGCTCACCAACTGCCATGATTAGGTCCTCATCAATGACTAAAATCATTTCTTAGTTGATCCATGTGAGTTTCTAGAGAATTCTCACTTTTTTCAATTAATTCATGTTAATTAATCATTTTCCCTAAGTTAGACTTAGGAAAAATTTAAATACTAACTAATTAACTTAATTGAGCCATCTCTAGGTGTTTTCTCCTGAAACTTTTTCTGGGTTCTAGAGCTCTTGTGTTTTTAAGCCTCTCTGACCAAAGTCGAGACTAGAACAATTGTCTGATGCTACAAAAATAAACACTCCCTCTTAGCGAGGAAGGTGTTCTCTTTATCTCGTAACATCATCTCCCATACACGTTGCTGATGTCTGACAATTACAACAGCCTGCCACTACCCACCAACCATTACGCTACTCTGATTCATCTGTCACTCTAAGTTGAATCACCCTACATCTTCGTTGTTGCTGACACTACATTGTACACCCTGTAACGCTGCCAACTTTGCCACTGCGCTGCAACTGATTTCATGTTGTCGTTGTTGTTGCAAATATTGCAACTGAGAATAAAACATTGAATCAATTGTATCTATGGACTACAAATGTCTCCTGAGTCACTCACTGCTACCAGTCTCTGCACTGTCCACTAAGTCTCTCTACACAGCAACTGCAACTACATTGTGCACCTCAACATCTAACTACAACTAGTATTGCAATTGTCCCTCAAGAACATACTGCGCCATCTGACATTAATCCATTTGCTACTGAATAATGTGGGCCCCTATAGCAAGGGTATTGATCCAAGAGGAAACACTTGTCTGATGCTCACCTTGATGGACCTTGCCCGGCTCTACGCAAGTCTAAAGCTCAATGTCTTCCCACCTTTCTCCTGGAGGTATAGCTCAAGGTTACTTGGGAGCGAGAGCGACATTTTCAGAAGCTCCCGGTTTGGGAGCGAATTTATATATATATTTTAATGCATATATGTCAACAAAAGCATGTAGAATGATGAATTAGATGTAAAAGCATAAAAAACATATATTGAACCATATAACAACAATCATCTAGAAGTTATAATCTTCATCAAACAAGTCCACAAGTTAGTAACATAGTAACATACAACATATTGAGTCTCATGATTCATCAATCTTAAAGTTTCAAGCTTTCAAAATTCAATATATAACATTTATCATGATTGATCACCAAAGTTGTACTTGTAAGCTAAGTGTAACCATTACAACAAATAATATCTAACATGAAATGAAATGAAACAACTTTCAACTTTCACGAAGCATCATATTCATAATTCATTACCAATGAGTTATAATTGCCAACTTCAAACTTAAATTGTCATATATTGTTTACAAAAAATATCATAATAAATATGAAAGAGTCAACAGTTATAAAAACTACTAGAAACTAGAAAAGACAAGTAAATCTATTATCTATTGCTAATGCTTGGGCCTCTTGCTGCCACGAGAAATGTCTAATTTTTTAGTCTTGTTGGAAAATCAAGATCTTTGTCATTAATATCACCCTCTAAGCATTAATATCCAAAGGTATCTTTGTCATTACCTCTGGATCTGTATAGGGATCTTTGTCATTAATATCACCCTCTAAGCATTAACATAAGATAGAAAAAACATAGCATGCCAAGTCAAGATTTTGTTTGAGTGATGGGTACATTTTTAGTAAGGTCAAGATAGAGGAGTTCGACAACAAATGTCACTAACGTTAAGGTACATAGAGGGATTGGTGCTCTTGATTAAATATGAGTTCCATACCCTAACACATGACAAAATCCAATGGAAACATTGCAATCCCCCCAATCCTGAAATCCTGAAAAATTGATAAGTCTGCTAGATTTTGAATGAGATCTAAATTTCTACTTTCTCCATACGAAATCCAATGAGGTTGGAACCACTCTCAAACATCTTGAATCATTTCATGGTAATGTTAAAAATTTAAGTAAAAGTGACATCCTTTTACTTTAAGAATTTAACATTACCATGAAACGCATATCAATACTAGGGCCATAGGCTTCATCATTAGGCTGCCCCACTCAAAAATTATTTCTTTCTTTGAAAAAAATTGCAGTTGGAATGTTACTACAAAAAACAAAATTGTAAAAAAGATTAGGGAGCTCCCCTAATCGCTCCCTAAAAACCAAGGAGTGTTTTTTTTTAAGGGAGCGCTCTCCCTAAATCGCTCTGCCTTCGGAAACGATTTCAGGACCGTGCTTCCGAGCGGAGCACGAATTGGGAGTGGGTTCATGGCAGAGGGGTTGCTCCCCCGCAACCCTGGTATAGCTACATAGAAAGTGAAATCTCCTTCCAACATGGAGGACAATTGATCAATCTTTGCCGAAGTTGTTACCTGCTCCTGCTTCTCCTTCATATCCTTCTTCCTCCTAGGACACTAGGTACTGTAGTGACCAAACTCACCAAACCTAAAGCATTTGATTTTCGACCAATCTTTTTTCTTCTTTTCTCCTCCCTGTGAGCCTTGTCTCTGATTGGGACCTTTCTTTGCCTTTCCCTTTGATGCAAGGGCTACGTTCTCCTCCTTCACACTCTTCGATCCTCTACTGTTGCCATTGAGACTACTCTTGACTAGAGCAAGTCGCATCTCCTCCTACGTGAAATATGCCCACAATCGATCCCATCCAGGTATTTCATCCTGTCCAGTGATGCCTTGGACGAATGTAGCCGACTCCTCGATGAAACCGTTGATAGCTACACGCACAAGTTCAGCTTCTTGTGGCGCCTCTCCTACTGCAGCAAGCTCATTCTGGATATCTTGAATTCTGGTGAGGTAGGGGGTAACTCCTTCTCCCTTCTGCATCCTAGTGGTTCTCAACCTCTCCTTCAGGAACATCTTCCGATTCTCGGAAGGATTCAGGTATAATGTTGCGAGAGCAACCCACATTTCTTTGGCCGTATTCTTGGTCGCTAAGTGTGAGACAATGTGATCCTGAACTCCATCAAGGATCAACTATTTTGCCTTGGCCATCTCCTTATTGTAGTTCTCTTGTAGTTCTCTAGCTGATGCGGATCTGTAGGTACAGCTATAGCTTGTTCTACATACATCTTCAGACCATACTCATCCAGTAGGAACGACATTCTAGCTTTCCAAATAATGTAGTTGGATGCACCTTCTAACTTTGCCCTGATCACAAAGTCCTACTAAGGCCATTTCTGCAAAACTCACAACTGGGAAAATAAACAAGAGTCTCCTCCTTTCTTGCTTAGCTACCAGCTCTACAATTCGCACTCCTTTCTGGAATGTGTTATCCTGTGTGAAAATTCCAAACTGAAATCCTATTGTAACAACTGGTATTATTTCTCCTAATTGTTAATTAATTTAACAATTTATTGTAACAACTGGTATTATTTCTCCTAATTGTTAATTAATTTAACAATTTATCTGCTACGGCAAATATCGAAACCTTCACAAATAAAATACTGTGAAAAAAAATTGGAAGCTAAGAAATGCTAGCACACATAAAATTAACACAATTATTTTTGGACAAAAGTACCTAGAAAACCCAACTTGGGAAAACTAGTGCAGCAACGGAGGGTTTTATTATTATGCAGCAATGAGAAATTCTGAGTACAACTAGATGCTGAAATCTGGCAATCCTACAAAGAAAAATAGTGGCAAAAATCTAGTGAGGAATTTTCCTCATCCCACAGACAATCTCCTGGCACAACTTGCCTTCAAAAACTTGGCCCTCCGACCCTTTGTGTCAACCTTTGTGCTGCTCTGTGCAGCCTACTAGACATCGAGCCTCTGACTGGTCTCTGTGAGTCGTTTTGCCTTATGATGGATGGAAAGATGCTTCTCGACACTATGGGACTCCTCCACGGCCTCTGGAACTGAAGATGCCTCTCCCCTTCAGCGAATCGAACTTGCCCTAGAAGTTGTTGCACTACCCCAGCGTCAGCCTCTCTGTGGTTCTTATGCCTCTCTGCATATAAACTCGTTGGATCTAGAATGCCCCCTCCAGCCTCATTGTCTCTGCCCCTCACTCACTGCTTCAATCTCTAGCTCTCTCCGGCAACTGATTGCTGCTACTCTGGAAATCGATCTACCAAGAAATCGAATTGCTCAAGTGTAAGTGTCAAGTGTCAAGTGTATTCTCCATCATCACATCGACCTCCTCTTATAATCCTTTGTTGGAGCACCAACAGCCAAGATTAAAACATAATCAATGTCTAGGATCATCTCTAGATCGATCCGTGTGAGTTTCTAGATGATTCTCGCCTTGACTTAATTAACACTGATTAATTAACCATATTCCCTAAGTTTAGACTTAGTAAATATTTAAAAATTGGTTAATAATCTAATCAAGTCATTTTTAGGTGGAATTTCCAGAAACGATTTCTGGGTTTTGGAGATCTCATGTATTCTAACCTCTCCACCAAATTTCAAGGCTAGAACACATCTGATGCTACAAAAACTAATACTCCCTCTTAGCGAGGAATGTGTTCTAGTGTTGCACTCCCTGCCACAACACATTGTCTTTGCATCATCTCCTGTCACGTTGTTGATGTCTGGCCATATTTCCCACCAACCACTGCGCAACTCTGATATATGTTGCATCTGTGTTGCTGCTGACCCTGTTGTACTGTTGCCAACACTACAACTCCCTCTCATCTGTTACTGCTACAACTGCAACATCTACAATTGAAAATCATTCAAACTACTGAATCAATTGTGTTTAGTATGATGCATCGGTCTTCCGAGTCCTGACTACTACAAGCATCTGCACTATCTACTGAAGACTTTACGTTGTTGCTGACTTTGCACTGTGCCAATTGCACTACTGCCAACTCTGCACAGCACTCCCCAATATCTGACTGCTACTAGTCTCTGCAACTATCACTCTGGTACCGACTGCATTGACTGTCATTGATCCATCCTGCTACTGAATACTATGGGCCCCTGTAGCAAGGTATTGATCCATGAGGTGGACTCCTCAAAGATCCTGCCCATCTGTAGCACTCTGGGGCTACAACGCTAAGTCACCCCACCTCACCCCCAAAGGTATATCAGCGAACATAGCAAAATCTGACTTACTCATATTGTTGTTGCTACTGCTCTGTTGATGCTTCTGCACTGCTACTGCAGTAATCTCCTCAAATCCTAAAGTACTAACTTCCATAGAGTTACTCCTTCTGAAGCTACACTCCCTCTAAGTCTCGATTTCCCTATGGTTAATCTTCTTATCCCTCCTAGCTATTCGCACTGTCCTCCTACACTAGAAATTGGATTGCGTAGTTCTGCGCTGGGAATCTCCTAGCTAGAACTACACCTGCATACTACAACTAGGCAATTCACACTGCCTATGTCACTGCATCTAGCTCTACAACTGTCTCGTGGGAATTGACTGCAACTAGATTTGCAACTGCCATCTAAATGATTGACAGCGTCTGTTGACACTGAATCTGCTACTATGACACCGTGGGCTTCTGTAGCAAAGGTGATAGTCCCGCTACAATAAACTAGAACTAATCTGACTGATCTCCTTGTTGCAACTGTGTTGGACCCTGCCCATCTGGCACACTGGAGTCTCATACTCCTCCACCTGGAATAGGTGCCCCACTATCTCCTTTCGAGCCTAGTCCCTGGCTGGGACCCTTCCTTTCTTTGCAACTCACACTAGACAACTTGCACTTCCTCCGACATCTACCTCCGACTATTGGTAGTCGATCTACTGCCGAAATCTGCATTCTGGCTAACTCGCACAGCCTCCTTTGGCAATCTCGTACGCCCATCCCTGCAGAGCTACAAAATTTGGAAACTCAAAACTGGAGAAAACAAACCTCGAAAAGGTCCCTCTTTCCCTCTGCTTGGTTGTTGCTCTGCAATTCACACTCCCTTCTGGAGTGAGAAGATCTAATCACAACTACTGCCAATTTGCAAGGAAAAATTGAACTTCTTGAGACCAGAAGTTCCCTGTGAGAAAATTTTCCTCTGTCTGTTTTTCTCTCTTCGACCCCGACGTTGGCTCTGCTCTAGTAAACTGCTGCAAAACACTCTACATCTAGCTAGAGATCTTCCAAACGAAAAATCTGAGCCGCTCCCTTGCCTCTGGAATTACTCGATCTGGAAAATCGATTTTTTTCTACTCTTGAAAAAAGTCGAGTTTCCTCAAGTAACTCGGCTTCCTGGCAAAAGACTGCGCTGCCCTTGGGAATTTTGGCCTGCTGCTCTTACTGAGCAGTGAAATTCCTTCTTTTTGCTTTTATGCTCCCCAGTTGATCAACTGTGCTCTGAGACCATGTGAAAATTCCAAATTGGAATCCTATTGTAGCAACTGATATTATTTATCCTAATTGTTAAATAAATTAACAATTTATCTGCTATGGCAAATATCGAAATAAACACACTGCAACCTTCACAAATAAAATACTGTGGAAAAATAAAACACTAGAAGCTGATAAATGCTAGCACACACATAAAATTAACAAAATTATTTTTGGACAAAAGTCCCTGGAAAAACCCAACTTGGGAAAACCAATGCAGCAGCGAAGAGTTTTATTATTATGCAGCAGTGAGAAATTATGAGTACAACTGGATGCCAAAATCTGGCAATCCTACAGAGAAAAATACTGGCAAAAATCTAGTGAGGAATTTTCCTCACCCCACAGACAATCTCCCAGCACAACTTGCCTTCAGAAACTCGGCCCTTTGACCCTCTGCGTCAGCCTCTACGCTGCTTTGTGCAGCCTATTGGACGTCAAGCCTCTGAAAAGTCTCTAATGAAGTCGTTATGCCTTATGTTGGCTAGAAAGATGTTTCTATGGCACTCTGGGACTCCTTCCCGGCCTCTGGAACTGAAGACGTCTCTCCCTCTCAACAAATCGAACTTTCCTCTAGAAGTTATTGCGTTGCCCCAGCGTCAACCTCTCTGTGGCTCTTCTGCCTCTCTGCAAATGCACTCACTGGATCTGGAATGCCTCCTCCAACCTCACTGTCTCTGCCCCTCACTCATTGCTTCGATCTCTAGCTCTCTCCGACAACTGACTATTGCTACTCTGGAAATCGATCTACCAAGAAATCGAACTGCTCAAGTGTCAAGTGTATTCTCCATCACCACATCGACCTCCTCTTATAATCCTCTGTTGGAGCACCAGCGGCCAAGATTAAAACATAATCGATAGCAAGGATCATCTCTAGTTTGATCAGTGTGAGTTTCTAGATGGTTCTCGCCTTAACTTAATTAACATTGATTAATTAACCATATTCCCTAAGTTTAGACTTAGGAAATATTTAAAAACTGGTTAATAATCTAATTAAGTCATTTCTAGGTGGAATTTCCAGAAACGATTTTTGGGTTTTGGAGATCTCGTGTATTCTAGCCTCTCCACCAAATTTCAAGGCTAGAACACATCTGATGCTACAAAAACTAACATCTTGCCTGTTGGCTCTGCCACTGCAACTGGGAATTTCGGATTTCCTTCAAGGCTAAAACTAGAAACCCACTGGAAGAAATTCCACAGCGTGTGCTTTTCTCTTCCACCAAGCGTTGATTCTCCTATTGCAAAACTGCTACAAAAACAACTGCACCCAAATCTACTCTGCGAAAATATTGATCTGCTTCACCATAACTACTTCCCGGCTTCACCACTACTTGCTGAAATTACTATTGAGCTCTCCAAATTTTTCCTGCCACCTGCACTAGAAAATCGACCCTTCTACCCAGTAGTTCAAATTCCCTGCCTAGTTCTACACAAATTTGGAGAAATTATTCTGCTGCTCCCTCCTATTGAAATATGTAACTAGGTTCGGTCTTCATAATGTCTATTGTAATCATAATTTTATATATTTGATATTAAAGAAAAAAAGAAAATTTATTATTTTCATTCTTGATGCATGGGTTTCATGATCAAGGTAAATTTATTTGTAGGTCAAGCACCCATTGAGTGCTTCTAGGTTTGTCATAGAATTATGAAGTCAAAAGAGTCACTGTCATACATGTTAAGACCCCTTTGGGCATCTTGTATTATGTGAAGAAATTTATTTGAGTCATAAAAGACCCTCTAAGACCTTGTCAACGAGTTGCAACAAGTTGGACTACATGAAAGATCAAGTCAGTCTCATGGAGGCAATTAGTACCCCTGGAAAGCCTATATACCTCATTTGAAGCACACATCCAAGCCATACGAATAAGCAAGAAAAAGAGTTCGAACTTAAAAGGAAGAAGTCCTAAGGCAAGCGAAGTTTAAGAAGGAAGCTAGAGTCAAAGTTTTGGGTCTCTCTCTCTCTTTCTTAAAGTGCAATGAAATTCTGAAGCTACTAGGTAAAAGTTGCTAGAAAGTTGTTGGAGGACGAAGTTGTTGGAAAGTTGTTGGAAATCGAAGTTGTTGGAAAGTTGTTGGAGGACAAAGTTGCTGAAAAGTTGCTGGAAGTCAAAGTTGCTGAAAAGTTGTTGGAGGTCGAAGTTGCTAGAAAAGTTGTTGGGGTCGAAGTTGTTGGAGAAGTTGTTGGGGTCAAAGTTGTTGTTGGAAGGTCAAAGTTTGTTGTAAGTTGTGTAAGGAAAGCTCATCAAGAAGGAAGGTTGACTTGGTCTTGGAGGGGTCTTTGTCAAGGGTCTTAGGTCTTGGAATTCATCATTTGAAGATTCTATAAGAAGAGAAGAATTCTTGTGGGTTTTCCTCTCAAGAGGAGAGGTTTTGGCCCTGGATAGCAGCCTACATTTTGTGTCCTCTTGTCTCTTTGATCTTCATTGTTTGGTAGTTTGATGATAGAGAACACAATAATAATCAAGTGAAAGAGGAAGTTAATAACAATTACCTCAAGTTAAGTTAAAAGAACATCACAAGAAGTTATCAAAGTAAGAGAAATCATCTAATTAAGTTGTCCCTAGATTTCTCAACACCTCTGAACTGTGAATTTCTCCCTCTTTGTCTCTGAGCCTCTGATCTGTCAAACTACCTCTGATACCATGTGAAATTTTCCTTCAAATGCAGCAACTGGAGTTAATTCTTCTAACTCATCAATTATGCAGTTTATTTAGTTACGACAAAAATATCGAATTAATCACACTGCAATTCTTCTCAAATAAAAACGTTGTAGAAAAATTGAAAACTGAGAAAATGCTAGCACACACACAACTAAAATTTGACATAGTTATTTTTGGAAAATTGTCCCAGAAAAACCCAATGTGGGAAAACCTGAGCAACAGATGATGGTTTTATTATTATGCAACAGTGAACTTCTGAGTACAATCTATGGATGCCCAAACTAAAAATCCAATCTAAGAGAAATAATGGCAAAATCAACTGAAGAAAATTTACCTTCCTCTACAAGCAATCCTGGCTTAGTTTGGCCACTCGAAATGGCTAACTCGGACCCCTATGCGCAGGTTCTGCACAAGCCTTGCGCAGGTTCTGCACAAGCCTTGCGCAGTCACACACACGCTCTGCCTGGATCTACCACGAATCTGCCTCCAACTAATTATTGATGCTCTGGAAAGAATTCTCCGGCCCTCTAGAAAATTATCCCAACCTCTGGCAACTAAATCCTCCTCCTACTCAGCCAAATCAAACTGCCTTCTTGAGGCTACTGCGTAGTCCCTGCACAGCCTCCTAGAGGAATAATTCGGCCTCCTCTCCTAACTCTCCAAAACTAGAAACTTCCTCCGAAATCACTGTCTTTGCCCCTCTGCGTCCCTTCTGGCTCGAACTCTCTTCCTTTGCTCAACCCCTGAAGCTGGATGGCTCGATCTGCCAAGGAACTCGCACTATTGGCTTTTCTCTCGTGTTTTGCTCCAACCCCATCAACCTTCACTTATAATATCTCGTTGGCTCACCAATAACCATGATTAAGTCCTCATCAATGACTAAGATCATTTCTGAGTTGATCCATGTGAGTTTCTAGCGAATTCTCACTTTTCTCAATTAATTCTTGTTAATTAATCATTTTCCTTAAGTTAGACATAGAAAAATTTAATTACTGACAAAATAACTTAATTGAGCCATCTCTAGGTGTTTTCTCTTGAAACTTTTTATGGGTTCTGGAGCTCTTATGTTTCTAAGCCTCTCTGACCAAAGTCGAGACTAGAACACCTGTCCAATGCTACAAAAATCAACAGTTACCCTAAGAGTGATTACTTCCACATCTAAATATCCTGTATGTGACTTTCGTATGAACAGAAAACAATAAGAGTTCTTTGCAACCATAGTAAATTTCATTTTGTTTGAAGGAATTGTTACCCACTAAAAAGTGGACAACCCATAGGAGAAATTTTTCTCCTCCTTGGACAACTAGCCAACCAGCAGCCCTATTGATCAGCACTTGACATGATGTTATGGACCCTCCACAGACAATGCTCTCATCAAATTTCTTTCTCCCCTCCTACATTCCTTCTTAAAGCCAGGGTCAGCCATCGACAAGTACCTTTACCATTTTCTATTCATGTGTTTTTTCTTATTGTTTGGGGCATACTGATATGGATCAAGGGTTGGTCTGAATGATTGACCGCTCTTCACTATATTCTTGTTCCCTCACTTCACTTGGGTGGTTAATCTTTGATCCAAGTCTAGTGTGACCTCCTTTTATGCCTTAGGGTTATAGGAAGGACACTAGCGGGGGGGGCTCTAATTGAAGTAGCATGCCGATGATATTTCATACTTGCCACTTTCCATCATTTCCCTTATTTCACATCAGTTCTCCGAGCAAGTGGCCATTGGTCATGGAGATTGGCAATCTCTCATCATTATCCTTGGATCTGGGCCGAAAAACATTATCTTGGAGGTTGATGCAACTAAAAGAAAGATAAAAGAAAAAAAAAGCCACACTAAAAGAAGAAAAGAAAAATGCAAAAGATGGATGGGACTAAAATTAGCGCGTGGGCATAAGCCTAGCATGAGCTCTACCCCCCTCATTAGCCATCACTCGATTCCCAGAGCACTTGATGCTCCACACATAAAAAGGAAACCTTATATTGTCCCTGTTGATTTTTCATAGTGTTCTATGATGTTATGATCACTTAAAACAATTTCTTCCAATTTCAATAACCCCAATAAGAGATAAGCAATTATAGATAGAACAATGAACAGTAAATGCACAATAGAAGATAGCCAAGCATAATGAGACACAAAGATTTTGGTCAAAGACCAGGGGAAAACCCAAAATCAATTCTTCTTCTTCTATTAGTCAATCAATGTTCATCATGAGATACATCAGCACAATAGTACATCCATAAACCAGCCAAAGTCAATGCTTTGACTCTTCAAGTCAACCAATCCAAAATCAATCAATAATGAGAGAGTCAAATCTGGTCAAATATATCAGTCTGCAATTTTCAGCCTGTGGAGGTTCAATCAACCAGTCAACAACCCACAATGATTGTTTAGAGTCAACAGTCAAACCTACACAGAAAAGTTCAATCAACCCAACAGAATATTCGGCCTTACTTGCTTAGTCAAACTCAATCAAAATGGTGACAAAACCTCCTGCAATTTTCTATCAAATTCCATAGTCAAACCCTAGTCCAGCATGCGGTCCCTCAGTCAAAGTGCCTAAAAAGTTCGATCAAAGTCTCCTTCAATTCGACCTTCCAAGACAGTCAAGAAATTCGGTCAAACCAGAAGCAAATAGCCCAAGTCAACGGTGATCAACATAGCCCAAAACAGTCCAAAATAGAAAAGTCAACTTTGATCAAACAAATCTCTCTCTCCTCCTTCGCACATGTGGATGCCCCCTGTAATTTCAAAGATGATCAAACTTGATTGATGATGTGATGGATGTGCCAAATGAGGAGTCTATGAGGTCTATTTTTATGTGACTTTGGAGGATCAATTTCCTCTTGAGGCTGACTTGTCTTCTTTAGGTTGACTTGGTCAAGGTTCAAAAATGTGAGTTTTCTTTATTATTTTGGTGATGAAATTTCGACCATAACTGTCCAATTTTCAACACTCCCTCTTAGCTAGGGAGGTATTTTCCGCTGCATCATATGTCTCATCTTGGATGTACATGTCTCAATATAAAAGAAGCTCATCTCGTCTCGTCTCGTCTCTCTTAGCTGAACAATGATGACTCGATCCATAGAAGAAGAAGAATGATTCAGATGACAATAGGGGAGATTGATTTACCACAACTAATTCTTCTTCTTCTATTAGTCAATCAATGTTCATCATGAGATACATCAGCCCAATAGTACATCCATAAACCAGCCAAAGTCAATGCTTTGACTCTTCAAGTCAACCAATCCAAAATCAATCAATAATGAGAGAGTCAAATCTGGTCAAACATATTAGTCTGCAATTTTCAGTCTGTGGAGGTTCAGTTAACCACAGTCAACAACCCACAATGATTGTTCAGAGTCAACACTCAAACCTACCCAGAAAAGTTCGATCAACCCAACAGAATATTCAGCCTTACTTGCTCAGTCAAACTCAATCAAAATGGTGACAAAACCTCTTGCAATTTTCTATCAAATTCCACAGTCAAACCCTAGTCCAGCATGCGGTCAACCTCAGTCAAAGTGCCTGAAAAGTTCGATCAAAGTCTCCTTCAATTCCGCCTTCCAAGACAGTCAAGAAATTTAGTCAAACCAGAAACAAATAGCCCAAGTCAACGGTGGTCAACATAGCCCAAAACAGTCCAAAATAGAAAAGTCAACTTTGATCAAACAAATCTCTCTCTCCTCCTTCGCTCATGTGGATGCCTCCTGTAATTTCAAAGATGATCAAACTTGATTGATGATGTGATGGATGTGCCAAATGAGTAGTCTATGAGGTCTATTTTTATGTGACTTTGGAGGGTCAATTTCCTCTTGATGCTGACTTGTCTTCTTTAGGTTGACTTGGTCAAGGGTCAAAATGTGAGTTTTCTTTATTATTTTGGTGATGAAATTTCGACCATAACTACCCAATTTTCAACACTCCCTCTTAGTTGGGGAGGTATTTTCCGCTGCATCATATGTCTCATCTTGGATGTACATATCTCAATATAAGAGTAGCTCATCTCGTCTCGTCTCATCTCTCTTAGCTGAACAATGATGACTCGATCCATAGAAGAAGAAGAATGATTCAGACAACAATAGGGGAGATTGATTTACCACAACCAATTCTTCTTCTTCTATTAGTCAATCAATGTTCATCATGAGATACATCAGCCCAATAGTACATCCATAAACCAGCCAAAGTCAATGCTTTGACTCTTCAACTCAACCAATCCAAAATCAATCAATAATGAGAGAGTCAAATCTGGTCAAATATATCAGTCTACAATTTTCGACCTATAGAGGTTCAGTCAACCACGGTCAACAACCCACAATGATTGTTCAGAGTCAACAATCAAACCTACCCAGAATATTTGGCCTTGCTCAGTCAAACTCAATCAAAATGGTGACAAAACCTCCTACAATTTTCTCTCAAATTCCACAGTCAAACCCTAGTCCAGCGTGCGGTCAACCTCAGTCAAAGTGCCTGAAAAGTTCGGTCAAAGCCTCCTTCAATTCGGCCTTCCAAGACAGTCAAGAAATTTGGTCAAACCAGAAGCAAATAGCCCAAGTCAACGGTGGTCAACATAGCCCAAAACAGTGCAAAATAGAAAAGTCAACTTTGATCAAACAAATCTCTCTCTCCTCCTTCGCACATGTGGATGCCTCCTGTAATTTCAAAGATGATCAAACTTGATTGATGATGTGATGGATGTGCCAAATGAGGAGTCTATGAGGTCTATTTTTATGTGACTTTGGAGGGTCAATTTCCTCTTGAGGCCGACTTGTCTACTTTAGGTTGACTTGGTCAAGGGTCAAAAACGTGAGTTTTCTTTATTATTTTGGTGATGAAATTTCAACCATAACTGTCCAATTTTCAACACTCCCTCTTAGCTAGGGAGGTATTTTCCGCTGCATCATATGTCTCATCTTGGATGTACTTGTCTCAATATAAGAGAAGAGAAGCTCATCTCATCTCGTCTCATCTCTCTTAGCTGAACAATGATGACACCTTATGTCCACCCTCACCCAACTTGATCCTCAATAATCAAGTGGTAGAACACCTACATCCAATACTTAGGGGAGATCGATTTACCACAACCAAGTCGATGGCAGTCATAAATGACCTTGGTAAAGATTACACACACCTAAGTCTCCTGACCCACTAGCTAGATGGGTGGCAATCCCAGCAACATTAACCAAGTCCATGGCCCTTTGGTCAATAAAGACACAAAGGTGACTTGCGGGTAGGATGCATATTGGGGCATGTACTCAACCAAGTCATGGCTTTTAAGGAGTACCCTCACACCCAAGAGCCTCGTTGCTCAATCCCCCCTCACCAAGTCCATGGCTAGTCGAAAGACTGGGGGAGAGCATATGCTCAGTGTTCTCGATCAACAGTGTTCCCTCTCGAGGAGGGATACATTCTCCTACACTCCAAGCTACTCTCTGAAGAATAAGAACTTCGCTTTTGACAAAGGCTTGGTGAGAATGTTTGCAACCTGCTCATCAGTCAAGATGTGTTGGAACCTCACTGCTCCTCTCAGTACCATATCTCTAATAAAGTGGTACTTGATCTCGATGTGCTTCGACCTGTCATGGAATACTGGATTCTCTGAAAGTCAAATCCTGCTTTGATTGTCACAGTATATCACAGTCATATCGAGCACCTAATCAAATAGCTTTGCAAAGAACTTCCGCAACCACACTGCCTCACAGCTAGCCATACTAGTTGCAATGTACTCTACCTCGGTTGTACTAAGAGCGACAGATTTATGCATCCTACTCATCCTGGAAATCACGGCGGATCCCAAGCTAAAACAACATCTTGATGTGCTCTTCCTATCAGTAACGCTCCCATCACAAATTCATCCAATTCAATGGATCAAAATTCATGCCCCAAGCAGGTAAATTAGTGCTTGAGTATTACATACCTCGAATCTAACAATAACTTCTGCTTACATCAGTGGCAAAAGTATGAGCATTTTCAGTCCAGTAATAGCTGCCTTCTTACATGAAATGATGATGTCCCACTCCAAAAGATATGCAAGAATGACTTTCAGAAATCATGCCACTGTTCCTTCAAATAATAGGTAGACAATATGAGGGCAAGCTTCACAATGCAAGCATAAGTCTCGAATGACTCTTCGAAACTTTAAGTATTCCGAGGGGTAAAGCATACGTACCACGATGAGAGATGATAACCACATTAGTTCTCAGTAGACATTAAGTATATCCGTATAAAACCCAACCTTTTGGACATCATTCACGAAGACCATTTATATCTTAGTTAATTCAAGCTCAAAAATGTAGCTGTCTCTGTGTAATGAATTTTAAAAGGGAAATAAAACGGGTGATAATTTTCAAAAAATCTTCACATTTGTAAAACATTTCAGTGTAACATCTAGTGCTTGGTCCCTTCATATACGTTGATGCAATCTCTGATTGTCTCCGTTCATATAAGATGATGCAATCTCCTATGTTCATTTCATATACACTGATGCAATCTCCTATCATCCTTTCATACACTCATGCAATATCTGAAGATCATCCCTTCATATGTGATGATGCCATAACAATATCAGTCGGACCCCATCCCTTTATGGGATGATTGGTTATCTGTTAGTCTTCAATACACCTGTTCCTGCGCCAATTTTACTGCTTGTAAACAGCCATGAAAGGAAAGAAGGAAGGCTCAAACTGAAAGATCACAAATTACAAGCGCTAGAAGTTGTTCGCTCAATAAAGCAAGATTTTTTGTGGGCTGTCTTATGCACCCATGTTCTAAGTCCTGACTAAGACATGCGAGGGTTCACACCAGATGCTCACAAGTTAAAAAGTGTATCAGTCCCTAAACAACTGAAGAGCTTTGTCTAGCCTATTTGGCTACTTCGAACTACTCTTCTTCTGTCCCTGGTGGTCATTTTTTGTGAATACCTTAGGAATACATTCGACAGATCCGCCTTGCCTGCCTGCCTCAATTTCTCTGCAACCTCTTCAAAGATATTATACCCATCAGGAGTTGGGGAAAAATCATGGAGAAATTTGTTGTAGTCGAAGCGAGGAACGTCAACACCCTCATATATCATGCCCTCTAAATACTTGCTAGCCTCCCTTGATCTGCCTTTCTTGACAAGCCCACCCACAAACACGGTATGAAAATCAACATCAGGACAAAGGACCTCGCTACACCTTCGAAACCCAAAGTTCACCTGCATGAGCATAACATAGGTGTGCATAATCGGCTCACAACCATCTTGGATCATCCTATGGAACAAACGGTTAGCTTCATCCGATCGGCACAGATTCACCATGACCTTGATGAGAGCATTATAAGCCCCAGTATCAGGCTTTCCCATCTCCTCAAGCATTCTATATGCCTCATCTAATCTCATTGCATTGCCAAGACCCGTAATGAGGGACTTATACACCGCCCCGTCAGGTGCCAACCCATACTCCCTCATCTCATCAAACAATCTCAGGGCTTGTCTAATTTTGTTATCTTTGCAAAGGGCGTCAATCATAATGGCATAAGTCTTCACATTGGCAATGGCAGAAATGAATTGAAAGAGCTTAAAGGCATCTGGATATCTCTTACCTTTTAAGAGGGCCTCCAGCATGGTGTTACAGACTGTGACATCGGATTTCATCCCCAGGGCCACCATCTCATTCCAAACCTCCATGGCCTGCACCAAGTTATTCACTTTACACAGACCAGATAGAACCAAACCATACGTAGTAACATTTGGAGAAATCATCCGCTTTACCTGCCTAAATATCTTGTTCCCTTCATTACCCAGCCTGGCCCTGCGCAGCGAGTCCAAAACAAAATTCAAGACCCCAACATCGACATTAACGCCATGGTGGGTCATAAAATCGAATACACGCAGTGCCCCCTTAACCTGCCCACCATCTGCAAGGGCTTTCACAGACACTTCGAGGGTCTTTACTGTCAGCAAACCATTGGTGCCCATCTGCTGAAGAACTTCCCAGATGGTCCGGTAATCTCTGGTTTTGCCCAGAATGTCGATCATCTTATTTGAAGTGATGGTGTTATGGCTGTAGCCTAATTCTGTCTGAGTGGCTGCCCAGAGGTAAAACCTCCATGCGGGCCTCCTCTCCCTCAGAAATCTGTTTAGTACGCTGAGCACGAATTCATGCGAGAGACTGATATTGCCCAGCAGGCGTCGGAGCTTGGTATCGGAGGAGAACTGCTGCTGCTCTAGCACTGTGCATACCCTCTCCACCTCATTGTAATCCAACCGGGAATGAGAACGGTTGGGTATGGCTGTGGCCGTGCCTCTGCGAAACAAAAGCAATGAAAGGAATGTATTTTTTGGGTAGCGTGAGCTCCATGGCCTTGACAAGGACGCCATGACCGCATAACGTTTCTATGTCTCGCCTATCATCTTTGCATATACTCGAGTTCTATGAATCATTTGTGTCTGTCGAGTGCCATCATTGTATCGCTGGAGAGGTGTTGCGTTCGGCATACAGCAATATTCATATTTTGGGCTCTGTATACTTCATCTTATTTTTTTATTTTTTTCAAGGAAAGAAAACCAACGGAACTTTGTATTTAAGTAAATTATGTACATTTGTCTTTATAATTTCAAGACTCATACGTATTAATACCCTATGTTAGTAAATTATGTACATTTGTTTTTATAATTTCAACATTCATACATATTAATATCCTATGTTATTTTCAAAATAGATATCAAGATAAATCATTTAAAATAGATATCAATATAAACCATTTCATGAATTCTGTCCATATAATACAAATTCACCAAGACATAAATATATAACCGAATGTTAAAAAGGGTAATTTCATCTTTAAAAACAAAAATGTCAGTAGATAAATGCCAAAATAAGGAAATCATCAAGTAAACTGGATTAGCCTTTTAAATTTTGTCATTTCGAAAAGTTGTGTTGTGGATCTCGCCAAGTGGATATTTATGGCTTTTTTTTGAAAGTGTATTAGTAATGTTATTTAATTTTTGTGAATGTGTGAAAAAGTCACTCATCTAAAAAAAATCCAATCAACTCTCTAGTTCTACTCATGCAATTTGTGAGCATAGGGGGATCGAAAGTAAACTTCTCATTTGCCTAGTCAATCGCAATGTTTGAATCCCAATAGACATCTAATGTCTCCAAGAATAACCATTTCACACAAAGTGGGACTCCCTAGAGTATAATAATCTATGATCGTGTATTTGTACTTGTACCACTATTCCAGGAGAAATGATAAAAATGTTCATGTTATAAGACAATGTATGTCCCACTGCCACATATGTTAATATTTGTAGCACCACCAAAGAATCCCACGCGGTATCTATTTCGTAGCTCCAATTGTTGAATGCATTTATGTTTGTTCTTATGTACCACAAGACCTATCTCATTAAAATAAGCATTGATTTTTAAACATATTCTACTAATATCCATTGGGATATTTTCGAAAATATGATCATTTTTGCTCCTCTAAATACCCCAAAATATATAAAAAGGAAGTGTTATATATTCCTTGTACTCCTTCTTCCAATATTTTAGACTATTTTCCACTAATGTAGAATTCCAGCCAGCAAAGACATTTAAGGTTTTTAAAACACCATTCCAAATGGTTACTACAAAGGGACAAGTGAGGAATAGGTGGGAGACATCATCATTATCAACCATGCACATGACACATCTAGCAGGACCTATGAAACCTCTCTTGCATAAATTTTCCCAAGTTAATATTTTGTTTTTCCAAACCAACCACCCAAAACATTTTAGCTTTAGAGGAAAATTCCATTTCCAAACCTTCCTAAACCACCACCTTTCCCCATCCTTCTGATGTGATTGTGAAATACACCTATAGGCCTCCTTAACATAAATTTGCCCCTGTACTACATTTCCAGCCCATGTATATTGGTCATTTTCTTCAATCAAAGAGATACTAGCTAAATATAAATTAATCACATACATATCCCAATGCTCGGCCAATTTGCCAATTCAACCCAAGTCTCTTGAGCACATCCAGGTTGGATAATGGAAGATCAGATCAACATCCATTTGAATCTTAAGTAAATAATATATACATTTGTCATGGATGTCCCTGATGAGAGGGTATGGCAGAGAATGATTCTCTGAGAATCCTATAATAGGATCCAATCCAATTTTGACCGATGTACTCGACCCAATCGCCCACTTCAAGTTCCCAAGCAGCCAGTGCTTTACCTTCATAAAATTGTTACAAATATATGAGACTTTGCATGGAACCCATGTTCCAGATTTAATCCATCCAGAAAAGACAGATTTTTAAGTATTTTTCCATAATTATCCTTTGCTAGATGCCTACTCCAAATAAGGCGAACCATAAGCTCTTCACCACTAAAGCCCGTCCATTTTTTCAATGTTCTTTAATCCCCAACCACTGTCCTCTTTCCTCATAATTATTTCCGCCAAACAGGCTAGATGTATCTTATTAACATCTCTTGTACCAAACAATATGAATTCAGTGAATAGAGAATTACTTTGTTTGATGATATGCTTAGGAATCAAATAGAGATGCATCCAGTATATTGACAAATTCTGAAGGACAGATTGTGCCAATATTAATCTACCTCCAAGAGTGACCCACTTTAGTGACCAAATGGCTAGTTTTCTCTCAAATTTATGAATCAGCCAGGCCCAGTCTCTAATGCCATAATTATTTGGTTTCAGGTGGAAACCAAGATATTTAAAACCCCTTGTCCAAATCAACCATATCTATAGCAAATATATCAGCAATCTCCATAAACATGTCATGTTTAGTGGCCGCATTAATAATCATTGATTTCAAGTTGCTCATAACTAAACCTATAGGATCACCAAGAGTGGAAATGGACAAGTGTAGATATTTCCATTCCATAATGGAGGCTTGCCCAAAAATTAAAACATCATCCACAAACATGAGGTGGGTAATGGAATTATTTTTAATTATTTTTATACCCACAAAATAATTGTTATTTCTAGCCTTAGTGATCATTCTGCTAAGTTCTTCAATGATCAACAAAATAAAAGGGGCAATAAAGAGCATCCCTACCTCAACCTTCTTGTGGCCTTAAAGAAACTAGATGGCACTCCATTTATTAGGACAACATAGTTCATCGAAGTGATGCAAGCCATTATCCAATCTGCAGCCTCCACAAAAAGACCAATTTTATGTAAAACCATTCTAAAAAAATCTCAGTTGACACAGTCGTATGCTTTGATCAAGTCGAGTTTTAGTAAAGTTGCCTCCTTCTTATAGATCTTAATTGAATGTATGCACTCTTGCACAATAGCCACTACATCTTGAATTTGACGGTGTTTTAAAAACCCAAATTGTTCACATGTAATGTGTTTAGAAAGATAATCTTTTAACCTGGTAGTAATTATCTTGGACACCAACTTGTAAGTAATATTACATAGAGAGATAGGGTGGTAATCCTTATAGGAAGAATCTTTTGAAACTTTTGGGATCAACGCGATGAAAATCGAATTTAAAGCACCAAAAATTTTACGGGTGGTCCTTGATTCTTTAGCCAAGAGAAGCAGATCTGACCCCATGATATCCATATAATGAATAAATAATTCAAAGATCCACCCATCCAGACCCAAGCATTTGTCTCTAGCAAATGACTTTAGAAAGGTTCCAACTTCTTCAATTGTGATCAGGTGCCTGATTACTGCATCTTCCTCCTCAATAAAAAATTGTGGATATTTGTTGATAACCCCTAATTGTGTATCTATGTCCACCCCTTCTTTGGATTTATATAAATTCCCAAAATATTTGATAGCCTCCTTGTGAAGATCTTTTAGCTTGTATATATGTCTTCCCTCATCATCCTCCAAGTCCCAAATAGTATGTTCCCTTCTTCTTTGAAAGGAAAATTGTGAGAAAGAATTGTGTTGTTATCTCCTCCGACCATCCAAATGGTGTGGCTCTCAAGCCTCCATTCTTCTTGTTGTTGTGTTAATATCTTTCTCTTTCTAATTTCCAAGTCCAAGGCCTTTTGTTTATGTTCTGCAGAGAAGTAACCAGAATCTAGTGGGTCAAAAATCTAATCGAGTTCAAGATCAATCCCAACTAATTCTTGTTTGTTCCTTATCTTTTTTTCTCGTTCCCATTTTTTGACCTCCAACTTATGTGCTTTAAGTTTCTAACATAAAACATCCATACAGGATATCTCATGTTGATATTTCGCTTTAGTCTATGCATCTCGAACAAGTTTCTCAATTTTTTTTTCTTTAAACCATGAATGGTTGAATTTGAAAGGGAGACCCTTCCAAGCAATTTCACCACACCATTGGTGAAATATAAGGAAATGATCAAATAACTTTGAAGAGTTGACCCATGACTGCATCGAACCCACCTGTTCCAACAAGTTCTCATGAACTAAGAACCTGTCCAGTCTCTTGGCAACTCCTTGACCATTATGTATGTTTCTCCATGTGGGGAGAAGTGGGGTTAGAGGAATATCCACTAAGTGATTTTGTCAAAAAAGATCCTTGAAATAACCATTGAACGAATCCATTTTACTTCGCAAACCCCAAATCTCCTTTGAGGGGACTATAAGATTTAAATCTCCAACCACAGTGAGAGACCCAATCATCAACAACCCATAAATGTCCATCTTGTTCCAAAAATCCAATCTAGAATCATAGGGAGCATATACATTTAGAATATGAAATCTATCATTTATTTCCCTCGTGAATCCAGATAATAAGATGTCTATAAAAGATTTAAATGCCAGGAAATTAACAAGGCATAAATCCCACATAGCTTCCAATCCCCCCGAGAGACCCTGTGCATCTATAAAACAAAATTTCCGCCCTGGGCATATTTTTCAGAAAATATGCATGTGCCTTGACCACATTTACCATTGTCTCCTAAATTAAAATAATAGATGGTCTTTGTTCCTGAATTATGTGTCGAAGGGAATTCCATTTTGGGGCATTCCCTAAATCCCGAATACTCAAGGACATAATCTTCATGATGTGATATTGGCATCACGCATGTGATCTCTAAGAGCCCACATATCAAAATAGAAAAGGGGAGTGGATTGATATGAATCTAACATATTAGAAATAGCTAATGTATGTCCAGGTGGAATACGATCCCCCGAGGGAGGCACTTTCAACCTACCTTTGTGCTTCTTATATATAGTAACATTATGCTTAGAACCTAGACTAATGGAAAGGTCATCCTCGGGTTTCATAGTCAAGTGAATATAAAGGGGTTTAATGTCGATGGTCAGATTGTATTTTAAAAATTCAATGTCACTACTGACAGAGTTCGTAGGGAATTTGTACCCATATATATGTCGAACTGAATCACAAGGGAATTGTAGTCGGGAAGGGGGCAATTACTCACATCAAAAGGGACATGTCCTTAGACCACCAAAGGATTTGTAGAGCTTGAGGTATCTAATACATGAGGATCTAACCCCAAACAAGGGAGAGTTCTAAAGATGGAAGAAATTCTAGAAGACCCAAACCTAATCATAGGGTTTAAACATGGGGATATATGTCCAACAGTATCATCCAAAAGTTTATTAATAGGTAAATCGTTATTCAAAATAACATCCTCATTTAATGTTTTCAAAGAACATTCATAAGAGGTAAAATGAGGGAACTTATCAAAACCAGTACCTATGATAGAGTCATGCATATTTTGTTGAAAATGCAACAAGATGATGGAGCTTAGTGAAAAGAAGTCACCTTCACTAAGTGGGCCCGTAGGCTATTTTTGGCGCAAAGTCTATTTTTAGACTATGTCTATTTTTAGACATATGGATCATGGTCTATGAGTTGCAGGATGCTATTTGTGGATGATTGGTCATGTTGGTAAAAATAGATGGACTTCTATTTTTAGACAGATGGGCGGAGTCTATTTTTAGACTGCCAGGCTATAAATAGAACAATAGAATATTATTAGCTCTTAATAATATTTGGACTATAAACATTATTTTATCCTCTTGGAGCACTTCAGTTCGAGCTACGGATGTGGCACATGCAACTGCCAGAAGGAAATACGCTTTTCTTATGGGTCAATTGAGCTATTGCATGATGGACTTCAGTTAGAACTCAAGTGATTGAGTTTGGTGGAGTTGATTGAAGAGTTGATGGAGTTGTGTTCAGTTTGTGTTATGAAACCAGCTCAAGAAAAGATAGAAAAGATAGATCAACGCCTTAGAATTCAGCCTCTTCGAGGGGGAAACCTCCTTTACATTACATAAATGAACAATTCTTGGATGATTCAAATGACAAAACCTCCTTTCTATATATAGGAGTCTAAGGAGTCACAATATAATCCAGCCGACCTAACAATAATAATATAAAGCCACAAAAATAACAATAGAGGGATTCTATGGGGCACAGAAATAACAATATGGGGGTAATAGGGGCACAACAATATAAATAAGGGGTATAACTACAATAGTAATGGGGTAATCACTAGTATTATAGGGACCCAACATGCCCCTCTCCTTCAAAAAAGTGTTGTCCTCAACGCTTGAGTAGTTCTGGATACTTCTGCATAAAATTCTCATCCTCCCATGTGGAATCTTCAGCGGATAAGTTCTTCCACTTGATAAGATACTCTGAAATTGATCGATTTCGTAGCTGTCGAGTTCTTGTTTCTGTGACTGCTTCCGGTTCCAATATAATTTTTCCTTCCTCGTCAAGTTCTGGCAATATTGTTTGAATTGGGAGCTTGTCGCCTATAACCTTCTTTAAACATGAAACATGGAAAACTGGGTGCAATCGAGAAGCTGCAGGAAGCTCCAATTTGTATGCCATAGTACCAATCTTTTGCAACACCTTGTACGGACCATAATACTTTGGTGATAATTTATTATCCTTCTTAGCTTGCTTTAGGGACATTTGCTTATATGGTTGTAGCCGTAGGAATACCCAATCACCTACATCAAAACTTCTTTCACTGCGATGTTGATCTGCCTGTTGTTTCATTCTATTTTGTGCCAACACGAGGTTATCCTTTAAGAGTTGGAGGACTTGTTGTTGATGTTCGATGTGATGTTCCACTGCCTGAACCTTAGAATTTTCTCTTAAATATGATGTGATGGATGGTGGTTGATACCCATAAAGTGCCATAAATGGGGTCATTTTTGTTGCTGTATGGAAGGAAGTGTTATACCACCATTCAGCCAGAGGCAACCATTTGACCCATTGTGTCTGTTTATCAGATACAAAGCAACGAAGATATCCTTCCAAACATTTGTTTACTATCTCAGTTTGCCCATCAGATTGAGGATGATAAGATGAGCTATGAGCTAACTGAGTACCAAGACAAGAAAATAATTCTGTCCAAAAATTTCCAGTGAAAATGGGATCTCTGTCACTTACAATAATCTTTGGGTTTCCATGTAGCTTTTGAACTGTTTCCATAAATGCAGTAGAAACTGTACTGGCTTTAAATGGATGTGATAATGCACAAAAGTGTGCATACTTGGTAAGTCTGTCAACTACCACCATGATGACACTCTTTCCCTCAGACTTGGGTAAACCTGTGATAAAATCCATTGAAACCTCCTCCCAACGTTGGCTTGGAATGGATAAAGGTTGTAATAGACCCGGTGTCTTAATTGTTTCAACTTTATTTTGTTGGCAAACCAAACATTCCGCCACAAACTTTTGAATATCTGATTTAAGGCCATCCCAAAAAAATTCCTTCTTAACCCTGTGGTAAGTTTTTAAAAATCCTGAGTGCCCTCCTAAGGGAGAAGTGTGCAATTCCATAAGAATCTTTTGTTTTAGCTGGGAATTCTTACAGAGGTATAAGCGATCTTTGTACCATAACGAATCATTTTGCCAGCTAAATGTATCAGAAGTACTGGAATCTTGTTGTAGCTTTCGAATAAGTGCCCACACTTCTTCGTCATTCTTCCATTCCTCCCTTGCTTCGTTTATCCAATCTGGTTGGATAATAGAAATGGCACACAACAATGCTTCCACATCCTCATCCTTTCTTGAGAGTGCATCTGCCACCACATTTTGCTTCCCTTTTTTGTAGATGATTTCAAAGTCATAACCCAACATCTTTGTGACCCACTTTTGTTGCTCTTCAGAGGATAATCTTTGTTCTAAAAAGTATTTAAGGCTATCATGATCCGTTTTTACCTTGAAGTGTCTTCCCATTAGGTAGGGTCGCCATTTCTTAAGTGCATGGAGTATTGCCAACATTTCCTTCTCATAAATAGCTTTGCTTAAAAACTTTCCCTTGATTGGACGACTTTCAAAAGCAATGGGTCTTTCATCTTGCATTAGAACAACACCAATTCCATTTCCTGAAGCATCACATTCCACAATAAAGGTTTTTGTGAAGTCCGGTGTAGCTAAGACCGGTGCTTGGCACATTGCCTCTTTAAGATGTTCAAAGGCCTTTGTTGCTTCCGGAGTCCATGAAAATGAATCTTTCTTCAATAATGTTGTTAGAGGTGCTGCTATTCTCCCATAATTCTTAACAAACTTGCGATAATACCCTGTCAACCCAAGAAATCCTCGCAGATGCTTTATGGATGTGGGGATTTTCCATTCCTTAATGGCTTTAATTTTGCTAGGGTCTACCTTAACTCCTTCATGAGATACAATATGACCCAAATATTCCACCTCCTGGACTCCAAAGAAACATTTGGATCTTTTTGCATATAATTGTTTCTCCTCCAATAGTTGTAGCACCCTGTCAACATGTTCAACATGATCCTTCCAAGACTTGCTGTAGATTAGTATATCATCAAAAAATACTAACACAAATTTTCTAAGGAATGGTTTGAAAATTGAATTCATCAAACCTTGAAATGTTGAAGGTGCATTGGTAAGGCCAAAAGGCATGACCAAAAATTCATAATGACCCTCATGAGTTCTAAATGCCGTTTTCGGAATGTCTTCAATCTTCATTCTGATTTGATGATATCCCGAACGAAGATCCAACTTGGTGAAGTAAATTGATCCATGCAATTCATCCAGTAATTCATCAATGACAGGAATGGGGAACTTATCTTTAATAGTGAGCTTGTTGAGCTCCCTATAATCCGGACACATGCGCCATGATCCATCCTTCTTGTGCACCAATACTACTGGAGCTGAGAAAGAACTTTGACTCGGTTGAATTATACCAGCCTCTAGCATTTCTGCAACCATACGTTCAATTTCACTTTTTTGGACATAGGGATATCTGTACGGCCTGATGTTTGGAGGAACACTTCCTGGAATCAGATGAATAGCATGATCATGATCACGCATAGGTGGGAGACCTTTGGGAGTCTCAAATACCTTGGAATGATTGTCCAGGACTTTTTGGAGATCTGGAGAAATAGATGATTCCAATGTGGAAACATCTAGCGAACATAATTGTGCAATTACACCTCTTTGCTCCTTTTTTAGAAGCTTTGTCATGCCATTAGAGCTGATTATCTTTCCTGGTTTCCCTGCAATACCCCTTAATTCAACTTCCTTTCCTTCCGTAGAAAATTTGATGAAAAGTTCTTGAAAATTAAAAGCTATTGTACCCAAGGATTGTAGCCATTGGACTCCTAGTACAACATCAGCACCTCCCATTGGAATGGAAAGCATTGGGCTAGTCAATACATATTCTCCCATGGATAGCTTGATATTATGGCACTTTCCAGAGCAATTTATTGTTCCTCCATTTGCAATCATCACTTGACACTCTGGTGCTGGATATAGGAAGCAATTCAATTCTTTTGCTACCCTACAATGAATAAAATTGTGGGTGCTTCCTGAATCAATCAACACTATTACCTTTTTCTTCTTGATTTGTCCTTCTATCTTGATGGTTTGAGGAGTGGTAATTCCCGCCAATGCATTACAAGATATGGTCGGATTTATTTGTTCTTCATCTAGGCTTTGTTCCTGGAGTATATCCTCTTCTTTTGACCTTTCTTGCTCCTTCTCTTCAGAATCTATGTAGAATAATTTCTTCTCAGCACACTTATGACCTTTTGTGTATTTGCTATCACAATTGTAACAAAGCCCTTTTGCTCTTTTTTCTTCCAATTGTTGTGGTGTCAACCTTGTAGGTTGTGGAAGACTAGGGGCAACAACACTTCCGTCTTTATAGTTGTGAGTGGTATGCTTCCTAGTTGCCATAATTTTGCTTTCCATTTTTCTTGCTAACCTGAATGCCTTCTCTAATGAATCAGGTTCCCAAAGGCGAACATCATGTTGGATATTATCCTTTAAAGACCCTATGAACACATCAATCCTATGCTCCTCTGGAATATCTTTTACCCTTATGTTCAATTTTTGGAACTCCTCAATGTGCTCCATTATTGAACCCTTTTGTTTGAGACTTATCAATTGGCTAAAAAAAGTGTTGCTTTTTGTATCCTCATAATGTGCTATCAATTCTTCCGTAAAAATTGCCCAAGTGATAAATTGTTTACGAGAACAAAGCCATTGATACCATACAAACTGATTTGGTTCCAAATATACAGTTGCCATACGTACCTTTTGTGCGTTTTGCACATTATTGAGATCGAAGAATTGCTCCATTTGTAATATCCATGTGGCGGGATCCTTGCCATCAAACTTTCTCATATCGATTTTTGGAATATGGTGAGTCTTCGATCCAACATTAGAGTCTATGATATCATGGTTAACATTTCTTTTGTTCGCATCATGAGTTTCCTTTACTACCTTTTCACCATTAGTAAGTATTTCTTGTAGAAAATTTGTCAAATCTCTCTTCATATCTGTCATGCCTGTCTTCAAGTTTGTGTTCAAATCTATCTTCAATTCTTCCATGTCTATCTTTAAATCTGTCTTCCAATCATCCATCTTAGCTTCCATGCGCTTTATCTTAGATTCCATGCCATTTATCTTAGCTTCTGTTAGCTTTTGTGAGCGTGACATTTGTTGCACTTGTTCTTGTAATTTTGATATATCATGTAGCATTTCTTCCTCTTCTTCATGAGTCATGCTAGAGCTTTCAGGTTCCTTACTAGGTGTTTGCATTTTCTTTCCTCGGGGCATCAGTTACCGATAATAATTCTTTACTATGCCCTTTGAATTCCTTCAAACCCAGCTTACACAAAAATTAAAAAAAAAACTACACACCTTTTTTCACTTTGTAGAAGCCTGATATTGAATCTGATGTATCTCTGTAATTCCAGATCCTCCAATTCTAAAATTGCGACCTGTAGTAGCCTTCTGCGTCCTCTTTCCAATGCCACAAGTTTGACCCAAATTGGATTCTAGGGTTAGATTTCGGAATGTTAAGGGTTTTCCATTGTTTCTCAACAATAAATAGGCCTTCGAGCCTCATTGTAACACAGTTTAGAACAATTTAGAGGCATGTAGCCGCCACATCTCTTCTCAGAGATAAGCTACCATCCCCTAGCTGATTTATTTCCATTTCTGTTTGTAAGCACATTTCAGTATTTTACAGTAATGAAATGAAGTATTATTTCCGTTGCATCTCAGTATTTATGGTTATCTCTGTAATCTGTTGCGTTCCTGTTTAAATCCGGATCATTATGCCAGTAAATCACTAGAGAAATCTATCTTGACGACTATCCAAACAAGTTGTTACTTGTTTGTCTAAACCACCCAAACTAGCCTCATCCAGAAAAATAAATTTTCCAATCTTATCGCCAATCTGCTTCAAGGCACACCGCGTCCAAGCTCCAAAAGTATACTTCATGATTATAAAGCTTAGTCTAACTATTCAAAGTTTTGATTTTTGTTATCATATTTTCTTTTCATTTTTTTAAACCATGGTGGATCAGTGGATTTTGCCATAATCCGATAGGGATTTTTTAGAAGGGTAAGTTTGAGATGTGTAATCTACACAATTTGAGTGCTCTAGGGTTTTCCAAGACATTAAATCCATTTATGTATTCAAAAACACATTTGAAACACTAAGAATTCACAATCTTGTGACTCAAATTTCATTGTTGTATTTAAACCAAAAAAGAAAAAAATTAGAATAGTTAGATTGTGGTCAAAATATAATATTATGTATATAATAAATAGATGTCATTCAAAACATAACTAAACAATAAACACATTCTTCTGTGAAGTTAAATTTCCATGCCTTTAAACAATTTTTTATATGAAAAACACAAGATTATGTCATGGCTTGCAACTAGGGAAATCAAACCAAGCAAAGAATTTTAGTTTCCATGATAACATATACAAAGTTTACTGAGTTGAAACCAAAACATAAGAAAAGTAGTCTCAGAGACTTGGCCTTGAGGGCCATTCTTAGCCAAATAACTAGATAATTTAAGTCTAAGAAGTGAAAAACTAGGTAACCAAAAAACCATTTAGGACTTGTCATATTCAAAGGCTTTAATAAGGATGGGGTCCCCTTTACCTTCTGGAGAGCAACCTGCAATAGGAGGTAGGCCAAGGTGAGCTTCAATTTTGTTGTGTTTGTAGTCCATGGAATGCATGTGCAACTTAATTTCATCCAATTGAAGGTGAATTTCTTCTCAAACCTCGTTCTTGTCTATCAACACACTTCCCAACAATGTTTTTAAATGCCAATATAGATCAACAATGTGCATGTAATGGTTGAAGCAGCCCCGAGAGTGTCCCATGTCTGGAACCCAATCCCCCACCTCAGTTAGCACCTCAAAACCTATCAAGCACTAGTGATCATCCATAATTTCTTGCTCCGTCGAGTGATTTCTTCTTGAATGTGTGGCAAATAAAGGTCATGAAAACGAAAAGCAAAGTTCTCCACCCTATTAGGATTGAGAGCCACTTGGATCTCGATAATTGGTCATGCCATGCCTCATTCTAACACGTTAGCAAACAATTCTATATGTCTTCCAAAGGGTATATTCAAGGCCAGGGGAGTGTGGAGCTCAGAAGCGGAAAATTATAGGGAAGCTAAGTGTGGGGAGGGTGCAACAAGAGTGAGGGGGGAATCCAAAAAAAGGTGGGAGGAAAGAGAAAATGTAGGGGAAGCCATAAAGGCAGTGCAGACTTGAATGTGTCAGGAACAAGACCTAGAGGAAGAGAAGAAGCAGTGAGCCAAAGATGGAAGAAAGCTCGAATACTTGGAGGATGCCTGCAACTTTTAATGGAAACAACCCAAGGATTCAAAAACTTTGCCAAGAGGGAAGAAGGGAGACTTAGTCCTAAATGAGAAACAACAAACAAAGAAAAATCCACCCATAGAAATACCTAGAGCCAGACCAACAAGTCCATGCAAAATTCTACTGTGATTAGCCATAGATTATGAAATGATTTCACGTGCCAAGGAAAATCAATTTATATTGTACGCAAGGTGGTGACTCTGATTATAATGAGAGCATTCTGCCTCCATGAATGGCCAATATACTTCATGAAATCTGCCCTGAGTGTGGCAATCGATGAGCAAGGACAAACCAACTTAATCCACCCAAATCCCTCAATGCACCGAGGGAGCTCGAGCACTAAAAGACACCAAAAGGGTTGGACCTTCATCATAAAAGCCTAGTAAGAGGCATCCTATTTGAGGTTGATGGGATGTATGCATTAACCATTGAGGGGGGGAGGTGTTGCCACGTCCACTCTATATATTAATTGGTTGGATGGCAACAATGCCTCCCCTCATCTCTCCTACACAAATCACCCCATCCAAGGAACGAAACAATAAACACTTAATCATAATTCAAAAATGAATTTAAACAATGAAAATTTAAAATCTTCCAAAATATTTCTATTATTGAATTCCGACCAAAAAAATAAAAACATAGAATAGTTAGAATATTTGTTGTTGTTTTTTTTTTGTTTTTTTTTTTTCGTAAACTCAAAGATCTATATTAACATATAAAATATTTACATTGCATGTAATTTATCAAGATCCCAATCTATCTTAGTTTTCATTAGAGGAAAGAAGATCCAAGACAATATATGGAATCTGATATGGCATACTTCAAAACTAGAAGAACATGAATTTTTGACAGTTGTCCCGATTACAAAAAGAGTAGCTAGAACATGCAAAGACATAGATTATAAAACTAAAAATAGAACTCAATTGCTATCAATATCATACGCGACAACAACATTAAGGCGGATTGACAAGTGCAAGATGATCAGAGTTTCCTGGAGGTGGTGGATCTCTTTGTAAGGTAGTAGCCTCAATGTGGACCATGCACTCAGCCATGTATAGGAAGAGTTCATATTAGATTTCATTTTGATCAAACAAAATTGAATAGAACACTAGTATGCCAATAGAGGTCAACAATGTGAAAATACTGACTTTGTCGGACTCAAGAAGTCCCCAAGTCAGGGATCTAGTTTGAGACCAAAGGCATAACCTCAATGTCTTAAACATTTTCCCTTTATTCTATGGATTATTGCTCCAAATTATAAATTTCTTGTTGAATTCCTAGTGGGGTGTGCTCCCTAAACCTGTCGACAGATGCATGGGCTCAGGCATGAACTTGAGCATTATTGTAGGCCCCATGACCTCCAACACCCCATCTCGAGCAAGCTTGTTGGTGGGCCATAACAAAGATAATAGAAAACAAATTAGATATGTGTGGGATATGGAGGGAGATGTTGTTCAATGAGAGGGAGGGGATTCAGAAGGCGAATTGCTACACCAAGACTCAACAGGATAGAACCAATGGAGAAAAGGACTAATTAATGGGATAAAGAGTGAGCCCCTTGGTAGAATTAACCTTCGCCAATTGTAATATAAATAAAATCCAACAAAGTTGATAGAAAAACACCATGCATGTGGATTGTGAGCCCCTTGGTAGAATTAACCTTCGCCAATTGTAATATAAATAAAATCCAACAAAGTTGATAGAAAAACACCATGCATGTGGATTATATACCTACTGTGTGTCACATCCCACAAAGATGTCTGATGAAGGAGGTCAATGAGAGAAAGCATGTAGAGCCTAGCGTTGGAGTCCCAAATGCTTTAGAAGTTCCCACTAAGCATTGTTGGTGACCCTTGCTAGAAGGACAACCTTACACTCATGCAAATCAGACCACTATGAAATGTGAAAAGTGACCCCCACTGAAAGGACAACCTCATGCTCAAACAAATCTAATGGAAGCGAAATGAGGGAAACTGCAAAGCTCGTGCCAAAAGGTTGGAAATTTCCTTGGGACATAGAAGGATCTGATGTTTCACAGGCATTCCATAGTTTTTCTAGAAGCAACAACAAATGACATGAAAGGATACCAAGGTAGATATGGAACCTATTAATATTTGCAGCAAAAAACAATAAACTTGACCTCCTGATACCAAATTGATATATAAAACCAACTCTGAGTGCGTTGGGAATCCCAACACCATCAATGGAGACCTCCATAACTAGTGATGTATTCATTGTTGAGTGTGCACATAGACCTGTTGATGGGACGTTTGAATGGGGAGAACAAATGTGTGTTAGTTCATGGTGATGGAAGTGACGTGGGAGGGTGTTCCACCCCACATTGCCTCTTGAATTCTCATGGGGTGGCAACTGGTAGTCAACCCCTCCTTCCTTGTTCTAGGCTCGAGACACCACCATTGAGGGAGAATAGTTAAAGTGAGCTTAAAATATAATATTATTTATATAATAAATAAATTTGATTGAAAACATAACTAAACAATAAACACTTAATCATATAACTATAAATATGATATGTCAAATTACATTATATTTTAATACGATATTAAACATTTTATAATATTTTAATTAATCTAGAATCCTCTTAACCTTAAATTTATCAAGTGTTGAGAGATATAAATTTTCTAAAGGTAAAAAAACCCTTTCTTAAATTTGTATTTTAAAAGAGATTTGCATTTCTAAAAATTTGATTGCTCTCAACTTTAATAAATTTAAAATTAAAATAAATCTAAATTAATAAAATAAAAATTATATTATTTTTGCACATAATTATTAATAAAATTAAATAAGTTCATAAAAAAAACAAATTTAATAATAAAATTGTGTTAATTATTGATGAATATCATGCAATAGTACAATTGCAGGAAGGAGAATATTATGAATCCTCAACTCACTTTTAATTTAATTTAAAACAATTAAATTTGAAATCTTGTTTAAGCATTTAACTTTCTATTAATGTTATCATAGAATTTTGTTATCATGTCAAAGTGGAGCTTATACCCTCATTGTAACTCTATTTCATTGTATCACATGGAAAATTGGAACTTTCTATTAATATTATCATCGAATTTTGTTATGGTGTCTGTTGTCGCACAGACTGTCTAGGCACCATGACAACGACTCAGATTGGGGGCTGTCACCCTGATCACCAATCTTTTTGTTTAAGTTGTTTCCCTATAGCAGGCTAAGGGGGGTAGACCCTATGGAAGAATGGAATGAAGAAGAACTAGTTGGGAATCAACCAGTTCGGGAGACACAGTGAGGTGATCAAGTACTTGATTAAGATTTAGAAAGACTTAGGATTTGATTAGATTTTAAACGATTGATACCAGTGCCTTATGGAGTCAACGATCTCGCTAGGGAAATTAAGACCAAGTAATAAATTAGCAATTGCTGCTTATATGAATGATTATCTTATATGAAATGCAGATCCTAAAACTAATGTGAGATGCAAAAATCTTGGTTAATTTTAGTTAAATGTCTATTTAAATGTGAATCCTTCAATCCTTTCTATGTTGAGCCTGATTTCGTAGTAATTGGCAGAGAGAAGATAAGGAGAAGCACACTAAGGTGTGATTAATGATACCTCTCCTGAAATTATAACATACCCGGTGCCTCCGACGCTGCAGAGAGTTGTGGCTCTGACGACTGCAAGGTCACCATTTTAAGTACTATTAAAACAGGCTTCTCAAGCAAAGATTGATGTATACCTATCTCTCTATCAACCAAGCTTATGCTTGGAAGTAAATTTTATCTATGCAAAGTTAACTTATATGCAAATGCACCGAAAGATGAGATGAAGTTAGACTCGAGGATGGGAAAACACTTATGTCGCAGAAACTTTCAATCACCAAAATGTTATGTTCGCTTTATGGATGAAGACTAAAAAATAAAACTCCTGAAGATATTATAATTAAAACACAAGCTTATTTCAAATCTTTTTGATACAATCATAGCTCAAAGAGAACGAAAAAAACTTCTTTGCAATTTAATATCAATGTCAATAGATTTTCAAAACTACTCAGCTTAGGAAATAGAGATATGCAATCTATTATAATTCCACGACAGAGCTCTTTAACAATCGCTTTAAAATATTCACAAAATGTCTAACATGTAACGAGCATTAAATAATTCAAGCAATGACGATCAATTTCAATAGATGCACAATGTTCTAGCAATTAAATTTCTAGAGATCCAAATACTTTAAACAACCATGAAATTTAAATGCTAACCAATTTCGATCCTAGAATTAAAAGATTTATGCTTAGTGACCCAAATCTAGGAAAATTTACCACTTTCCTATAGTTAATCTTTAGATAAAAGAAAAAAATCTAGCTTGTTTAACTATAGAGAAATGAAAAATGCTAATACCACAAAAGTTCACCTTTAGATTTTATCCTTAGCACAAAAGACACCAAGAAGGAATTAAAAATTGACAAATTTAGTTAGTCCTTTAGGAAAACTTTTTCAATGTGCTAAGTTTATAAAGCAAGATTAATGTGGTAAGTGATTAATCAAGATTTTTTTAAATGTGACCCAAATAAATCAAAAGATTTAATAATTAAAAAAAAAAATTAATGGCCAGAGGCCACATAAAAAAATTTAAAATCTTCTAACATGAAAAATTGCCTCTGATTTAAGTTTTTAGATGGTCTTGAACTCACAATAAAAATGAAACCCTTTCTTTCATTTTTTTAGTTTTTTAGGGTTTTGAGATCTTTAGGATTTTGTATATTTTTTGAATTTTAATTTTTTTAAAAACTTTTATATTTTTTAGTCAAAATTAAAATCATAAAAAGAATCAAAATAAAAAATGAAATAAAGTCGAATCAAAATAAAAGTGAAAACCAAGTCGAATTTTTTTGTTTTTAAACTTAATGATTCTAACTAAAGTCTTAGTTAAATGAAAAAAAAATTAAAAAAATGTGCTAACTTAAAAAGAAACTAATGCATACTTACAAATAAAAACGAAATCGAAAGTCAACAAAATCAAAATAAGAAAATTAAAGCCATAAAAAGAAATAAAAAACCATAGAATAAAATCAAACTAAGTAAAAAAACAATGGAACTAAAAAATATCCATACGCTAACCCTAAACATACTCATACATAACAAACAAAAAGAATTTGAATGTGTGTTTCTTGTTGTTGATGTAGGTCAGAGCTTGGAAGATGGCGACGAGGTCTGTGAAAGGTGAGGAATGGACAGATGCAGGCAACGACAAATGATGAGTGAAGGATGCTTAATGGAAAATAGATTTCATGTGTGTTTGTAGGTCTGAAATGCTTCGACGGCAGGGAGCAGAGATATGAGCTACTATGGGCAGCACGCAGGTTTAGAGACAACAACGGATGCAGCAGATGAGGGGTGGCTGAAGCAAGGAAAGATGGGGCTATGATGCAGATGGAGACCGCATGAGGTTTTGCAGGGATGCAGGTTTGGAACCGGGATGATAAGGCCGTGGATTTAAAGAGAGGGAGATGTGGCCAATATAGAAATGCGACTGGAGAGAGGGTTAAGGAGATGAGGTTTTGCAACGATGAATTAATGACAGTGTGGAGCAACAATGGAGGCTTGGTGGACATGGAAAAGCAGCGTGCATGTATGGCAGTGAGAAGGGCGTGGATCTGGAGGAGCGGATGGTAGCTGGAGACACAGGTGGCATGGGCTTGAGATGAAGAGGAGTCCGCAGGTTGCAGCAAAATACCGTGGCCCAAAAGAAATTTGAAATTCTTCTGCAGCAGAGAAATTGAAAAACCCCAGGCAGCAGACAGGGAGCCAAAGAACCGAAGAAAAAAATCCCAGATTAAAATGCTATATTTTAGCTTTAAATTTAACCCTGAAACCCAAGAAAATATCCAGATCTGAAAATTTTTGGAACCCTTATAAATTTTTCCAGATAAAATAAAATAAAATTAAGTTTAAACCCCTGGACAGCAAAACGCTGAATAATATTCCTACAAAATGATGTTAATGAACCCCAGAGATCCAGATCTTACCCTCCAGGGCCTAGATCTGGACTCTATACAGATTTCTCCTTAAGATCTGTAGTTGCAAGACAACAATAAAACACCCAAACGATATATACAAAAACACATAAAAACCCAAGTCAGAAAACCAAAAATAATTACAAATCTATGTACATGTATGGCAGATCTATCAGATCTAGGGAGTGTGAGTCCAACTCCGCTCCCAGATCTAATAATCTGAGGCTCTCAACAACCAGATCTATTGATTTAGCACATGTTATCACCTGGATTGAACCTCAGGCTGAAGGAAGGCAATGCCAGGGTAACCACAAACCACGCTTAGCCAAGTAGCTAGCCCTACTAGGCTGGGAGAGGGTTCTCTCCGTAAGGATCTCAGCTAAGATGACTGGATCAGGTAAAGGATATTAGGCTAGGTATAGTAGCATGAAGTTTTGATTGGATTTTGAAAGGGTTTTGCTGGATTAGGAGGAGCTGGACAGTTTAGGTCTAGGGAACTAGGTCAGAATTGCAGGGTGTTCAATGGGGCAAGGTAGGCATAGGCTTTAGCACTCAAGAGCTTGATGGGGTGAGATGTTTTAGACTGGTGAGAAGCTAATAAGAGCATGTGAAACCATGGATCCTTCCTAGACTGCAGAAAACATGAAATGGTGAATGGTTTCCCAAGGCAGAGCACTGATGTAATGAATTCTAGCTATCAAACTTGAAAACATTCAACTAGAAGCAATGAAATGATTAATGGAATTACATACAACACATTAAAAAATGATCACAAAAGAAGAAACTATACTAAAACTCATACCACATGGATCCCATAAAAATAGTTGCAATTCTTATTAATCTCCTGCCAAACTGCTTACAAAAAGTGTACAATCAAGGTCTGAGCATCCAGCTGAGTCAAACCCTTTATAATGAGAAAGAAGAAGAAGATATAGGCATGAATTCAACCTCCTCCCATCCTCAGGGGTCGAATCCCTAAGATGAGGAGCTAATCTAACTAATACTGAACAAGAAACAGGAATATAGGCATCATCAACAACTTGCCTCTAAAAGTGAAAAATTGATTCATTTGAGCTCAAACTGACTTCTAAAGCAATGAATCTACCCTCTATTACTATTTATCTATCAAACTTACATGCAAAGTCATAATTTATAAAGGTAATTCATCCTCCATGAGAGAGAATCCAAGAAAACAGTCAAAAACTAGAAAACTAGCCATCCTGAGCAAAAATTGCCCTACGCGCAGCGCCACTGGCTCAACGTGCAACACCACGTTCAGGTCCTTTTTGGAGGCCTTCCCGGAATCAAAATTGAGTCCATGATAGCTCATTGGAAAGATGTTCAAGTCTACTTTCCAAAACACCTGGAATTTCTACATTTGAAGCTCATTTGACCCCTCAAAACTTGATTCTCCCAAGACAACTTATGTGTGTCCAAAAAGTAGCAGAAAGGTCATTTTTAGGGTCTTTTTTGACTTTTTGGTGGACCAGTTCCTCCCCAAAAACTTTGAAAAATTCTAGGGTGCATGTCCTCATCACTTTTAATCCAAAAATGTAAACCATTTCTTGATTGGGTGCCCCTAGGAAAAGCGCAGTGCCAGTGGTGTTGCGCGTCTAGGCAGTTTTCCTGTGTGTAAAATTCCAAAATTTGCAAGTGAAAAAATTTCTTCTAAACTTGCCCAAAATTTGTGAGAAGCACCCTCATCAAGTGTCCTTATGATCCAAGGAAGCTTCAACAAGCATCCTAAGCATATCCTCCTCCTTTTTGCCTTTCAAAGCCCGCCTTAGCCTAACTTTCATCTTCTTGACCCTCATATTGTAAATCTTGTTTTGGGTCCTGTAATGATAGGCCATGTGTCTGATCATCTGATTGTCTCTATCGGCCTTCTATAGCAGCTTCTCAAGATGCAATTTGACTCTCTCAAGCCAAGTCTCTCTATCATCTTCAATCTCATTCTTAATGGGAGTCAAAGTGACTTGTGCCTCTTTGCTACTTTGTCGTTTCATCTTGAGCATTTCTAGCTCCATGAGGACTTGTTTGTCACTCAATTGCTTGTTTTCTTGCTCCAAATATGTGATGACATATTTGGCCCTCTCTAATTGTCTGCCAAAGCTTGTACCTAAGCTTCCCTTTCTTGTATGATGATGTCTTTGATGGTTTCTTCATCCTGAGCCTCTATGTCAATGATTTCAACTCCATGATGAGTATAACGCTGCTCCGGCTCATCATGCTCAGTCAAGTCAAAGTCCCTTTCCTCCTCATCATCAATACTCTACTCTAGCATCTTTTCCTTCCCTTTGTGCAACTGCTGCACCTGTACCTACTATGTCGATGAAGAAGGCAAAGCCCCTTCCACATCCTGTGGAGCTAGCATTTGCTTATGAGCTGATGAAGAAGGCAAGGTCCCTTCCACATCCCGTGGAGAAAACACTTGCCTATTGGCTGCAAATAATTTCCTTGTGCCCCTCTGATATGTCATGTAAGTGGGCACTTCAATAGTTCTAGTATCCTTGACCTCCTCATCTGTTTTCACCTGAATACTGCTAGAAGGTCCCCCTACTTCTTGAGACACTGGTGGAGGAATTTGTGGACCCCTAAAGATGTCATGAGAAATAAAGGTCTCCCAAGAGATGTTGAGGAGACTGAGATGATGAAGCACAATGATCTTGATAAGGGAATAGTGATAGAGACTACTCATCTACTAAGGGTATGGCTTTTTCTGGACAAAATGAGCCATCTTCTCAATATTCCTGAACAAGAAGTAAGGGAGGTTTAACATTCTCACCCTGGTAAAATGAATGAGGAGCATAGGTGTACAACCTAGAAAGCCTACCCTCATAAGTGAAATATTTCATGATGATTTTCATCATGGCGACATACTTGTCTTCGAGAAATCTGAAAGGAAAAAGCCTCTTCACCTCATTTCTGCATTGGGGTTTGATGTAAGGCTCATAGTAGTGTTCACCCAAGTCCTGGGTCTTGTACCACTTCTCCACTACATTTGGAATCCTGGTGGCATCTCAAACGATGGAAGGTGAAACTGTGAAGGTTACCTTAGCAAGAGATACCTTGTTGTCCCGAAGATGAGATACAAAAAATCTAGTGAGCTCTGGGTAGCATTGAACTCTCTTTACCTGCTCATAGAACTCATAACAGCCAATATATCTGAAACATGTGACAACCAACTGAGAGGCCTGCAATTCCCTAAGGTTTGATGGCTCTTCTTTGATAATCTTGCCTCCCTTGTGTGGTTTTCTCTGCTGCCTAGCTCTGTCTGCTGAAGTGTCACTGCCTGTGTTTGCCTCCTCCTCATAGTCTCAATCCTCTTGGTCCATGTTTGCAAGGTTGAGGTTTGTATGAAGGGGATGAGTGAAAGTGTTTTAGGAATGAGGGGATGGGAGATGAGCTTATGGGCTAAAAATGAATGAGGGAGTAGGAAATGAGAGGGAGGGCTTGTTTGAGAAATTTCCCTTGGGGAAGAGGGATAAAAGGGATGGAAATGATATGGAATAGTGGTAAAGGGAATGGAGATATAGGGATAGGGTTTAGAGCTGTAGTGAGTGATAGGAGGAACAATGATAGTTTAGGGTTTTAGGCACCACTAGGGAAATTTTTAGGGTTTCATATTTAACATGGAGGATGAAGCTTATGATGTGGATATGCAAACAAAAACTGAAGTGAGGGATGTCAACTTACTTGCAATGATGGAAAGAGGGAACAATTTGGAGGTTTCTTGAATATTTGAGGCTTTTCTAGCTTTCCTGGTCAACATGCAACGCCGGTGCCCAGACGCGCAGCGCCACCCTAGAAGCGCAACGCCCGTGTAAAATAACACTGGGGAAATTTTCCAGATGCGCAACACTAAGCTTTGGACACGCAACGCTAACCTTCCTGCCTTAGAAGAGTAACATCGCTCTACCAACGCGTAACGCCACTCAACCACTGCTCCAGAAGCGCAACGCTAACCTTCCTTTGCCCAAAAATCACTCAATCTTGCCTCTTCTTCTCACTTTTTTGACTCCTTGCTTTCCAATGATAATAATGAACTTGGAAATGAAACGTGGGAGCTTAAATAGGAGTAGATTTTAATTTTTCATTTGAAAAACCCACTTTCTAATGTTTCTTGTCCTTCTTCAAAACTCTGTTTTAATGCCTTTTTCTTCTTTTTGTCTTTGCAGGTGGATAATGCTCAACTTGAACTGAATTTTGTTGTGTTTCTTTGTCTTGCAATAAGGAGAGATGCTCTGGTGCAGCTGGGATCAATTATTACATATAGTGACTTAAAATTACATATGAAATACAAATAAACTCAAAATACTCTGTTTTCACCTCAAAAACATGTTTTTGAGGTGAAAATTACATTAGGTTAAAATATAATTATTTAGTGGCTATGACCTACAAGCCATCATGCTTGACTTATTTATCATCCTTAAATCCTTGCTGAACTTTATTTACACTTTAAAATCAGGCTCTTGACCTTGGAAATGAAACCCTAAGACCTAATGAAAACATGCCCTATGACCTAATGAAAGCATGATTGCCAATTGACCATGAAACCATAACTGAAGACAACCTAAAGAAGGGTCAAAAAGTATACTCTATGAGGGAGAAATTAGACTTTCTGAAGAGAAGACAACCATCAGTGGATCAGTTTGACATGACCTAATGGAATGATGTAAAATTTTCAGTATGGGACCCCTAAAATGACAATGCAAAGAGCAAATTTTGATCCCTGATGGAAGTATGCAGATACTGACACTAACATTGGCCTTATTGGGGATGACAGCTCCTTGGAGGTGTCAAGAACACCATAGACCAAGTGCCTCATCCATTGGGCAATACGGTCAAAACAAAAAAGTGAAAAAATGACTCAATACAAACTGAAAACTGACTCACAACCAAACCGACTCTAAACTTGACTTAGAAACCAAATCAACCAAACTTGACACTAATCATTCAAACTTTATAGCCTTCACTTCGGGCCCCAAGCTCAGATGACAATGTACTTGAAAACTTGCAATGAAAATCAAACTGGTTTATACAATGAAGGTGAAGTAACTCCAAGGAACAACCTCAAAAGTAGAGTGTTTCAGGAGCCTACCATTCACTGGCCCTCCTGAACAATCCTGACCATCCATTTCCTTCAACAAAAATGCATTCTATCCTCTATAAGCTAAGATTTTATATGGTCCATTCCATAAATTATCAAACTTACCATGCTTTCCTTTTTCCTCATTCCGTGCATTCCACCGCAACACTACATCTTCCAGCTGAAACTTTTCTGCTTTGGTTTTGCGGTCATAAATCTTCTTTGTCTTCTCTTGCAACCGGAAAGTGTTTTGGGAAACCTCTTCCCTTGTTTGCTGAAGCTGAATCATTTGATTAATTCTGCACTAAATATCATCCTCTTCGCTGCCAGCTTCCTGCAATAATATCATGACCGAGACTACAAGTGATGTAGGAAATACTGTATCAGTACCATAAACCAACTCAAAAGGTGACATACCTATGGATTTCTTACTACTCACTCTGTCAGCCCACAAGGCATTAACAAGCTTCGAATGCCAATTCTTCTTGTTTTCCTCCAACATTTTCTTGATAATGTTTACCAAGGACTTATTTGATGATTAATCCAATCCATTGCCTTGCGGGTAATATGTCATGGAATGACCCAATGTAATATTGTACTTGTTGCAAAACTCAACCATCTTCTTGGACTTAAATGTTGTTGCATTATTTGTTATAATCTTGTGAGGGCACCCAAAATGAGACAAGATATTAGATTCTAAAAATTGGATAATTACCGTGTCCGTGGCTTGCCTTGTTGGAATGGCCTCAATCCACTTGGTGAAGTAATTGGTAGCTGTCAAAATCCATTTGTGTTGTGTTGATGATGTAGGATGGATTTCCCCTATGAAATCAAGTCCCCACTGCTGGAAAGGTGCATTTACTTCAACTGGTTTCAAAGGAAGAGGAAGCAACTTCCTTTTTCCTTGAAAAACTTGGCATTCATGGTAGCTCATCATTGTCTTATACAAATTTGAAAACAAAGTCGGCCAATAATATCTTGCTCTCAACACTTTGTTATCTATTTCTTTCCAAAACAAATGACCGCCACAATCACCTCTATGAAAATCATTCATTACCTGCTGAGCTTCATCTTCAACCAAACAATTAAGAAGAACTCCTCCTGGATCTTTCCAATAGAGAGCACTATTTAAAATGCATAATTTTGCAAACTTGAGTTTAAGTGATCTACCTTTACTTCTTGACATTCCAGGAGGAGGTGAAAGATGCTGAAGAACATAAACTATATCAGAATACCAAGGTGATTTGAGAAACATTTTTGATACCTGAATGAGTGAGCCACCATCTTCGTCCTCTGACATTGCTGCAATAAGATTTATGTCTAGAGCATGCAGATTTGATTCAACCATCAATTTTGCCAAGCCTTGTCCTTTGATCAGTTTGGTAGGCTTAATCTCAAGATCATACTCCAACATTGTTGTTATCCACTTACCTCTTCTTCCCTCTGGATCAGTTTGCATGAGAACATCATTAACTGTTGCATTAAGAACATATGCGTATGTGAATGCAGAATGTATACTCTGAAATCTTTCAAAGCTTTTATAAGAGCTAGTGCTTGTTTTTCAATGATATTGTACTGTAAGGAAACATCTTGATAGTCCTACTGAAAAAAGAAATGGGCTGCTCCACCTGATCTCTCTTTTGCATCAATACCGCAGCCATGGTGTGCTCGGATGCAAATGAAAATATAATGAAATCATGAGTATAATTAGGACTAATCAAGACTGGGGCTGTAGTCAAAGAAAACTTTACCAAATTGAATGATTTCATGGCATCCTTGGTCCATTTCACAGTGTTGTCCTTCTTCAACATATTAGTTATTTCACGTAAATGCTCAGCCAAATTGGGTATAAATCTGCGTAAGAAATTCATCTTACCATTGAAAGCTTGAATCTCCTTCTTGTTGCACGGAAAGTCTATATGCTGGATTGCCTCCACTCTTGAAGGATCAATGCGAATACCATCTCTAGAAATTATATGACCAAGCAGCTTACCCTTGTCCATGGCAAAAATACTCTTTTTCAAGTTGAGAGAAATCTCGAACTTCCTACATTTCTGAAAGACAATTCTCAAGTGGTGCAAATTCTCATCATCAGAACCAGAAAATACCGTCAAATCATCTAAATAAACAACCAAGAAAACATCCTTCTCATTAGCAAAAGCTATGTCCATCGCCCGCTGAAAAGTGGTTCCAACATTCTTCAATCCAAATGGCATTTTGGCATACTGAAAATTTCCCCAATGTGTTGTGAAGGCAGTTTTGTCTTGGTCTTTTTCATGCACCAAGATCTGATTATAGCTTGAGTAACCATCAAGTAGTGACATCCGTGATGCTCCAACTACTCTTTGCAGAATATGGTCCATCTTAGGAAGTGGGTAATTATCCTTTAAGGACACCTTGTTGAGGTTCCAGAAATCTATGCACAATCTTATTTCTCTGGTCTTCTTTCGTACCGGGACCAAATTTGAAATCCAATCAGAAAATCTAATTGGAACAATGATGCTAGCTTTAAACAATCTATTTACCTCTTTCTCGATGGATGGCAGTAGCTTTGGATTGATTCTTCTCAACTTCTGCCTGAAAGGTTTTTGATTCGACTTGATAGGAATAGTATGTTGAATGATATCCTTGTCATACACCTTCAAATATGAATAATCCCAAGCAAAGACATCAAAAAATTCAGAAAGTAATCTAACATACTTAGCCTTTACTTCGGGAGACAATGCTTTTGATAACTTTACAAGCTTGGGCTTGTCAACTGTTCCAAGATTTACATCGTCAACTCCTTTGTCTGTGGAAATCAAGCTCAGTTTTATTGCCACATTATCCTAATAAAAAAGCTCCTCTAAAGGTATGAGACCTCTAGGAATGATATTATCCTTCAGCTGTAAAACCTCCATCTGATTTACCTCAATATCTTGTTCATCGGAATCACAATCATCATCAATGGAAGCATTCTTAAACTTTCCTTCATTCTGCAAAAAGGAATTAATTTCATTATCATCCCAAAACACTTGCCAATACCTCAAATTATCAGGAACAACAGGCCTATGTTTGACATGAATTTCAAATTTGTTGCTAGAATTCAATGGAATCTTCAAATTGCTCGTTGCAGTGGCAAGTGAATTTATAATGATGTTTTGAGTTCGGGGTACTACTGTCAAGGTATATTCAGGAAACATCCTCAAAATATCCAAAACTGCATTTCTGTAGGCTCTCATCCGTGGATGCTTTGCTTGATATTCTCCTTTTACCTGTTTAATCACCAGCTCTGAATCTCCATAAACAAAAATCCTTTTTGCATTGAGCTTCTTCAAAATTTTAAGACTTGTAATCAAAGCCTCATACTCTACTTCATTACTAGAGTAATCAAAAGCTAACTTGTAGGAACATACTCTAACATTACTTGGAATTTTGGCAGGCTCGAAAGTAGGGCTTCGAATCCAAATTCCAATACCAGCACCGTCCTTATCCACAGCGCCATTGAAGTCCATGCTCCAAAGGCTGGTTTCATCTTTTAGATGCTGAAATTATGTTTCCTTCTCTACCTTACCTTCGCTAATTACTTCATGTTTATGCTCTTCACTGACCTTTTGCTGTTGTGTAGGCTGCTCAGAAGAACTTGCTATTTTTCTTTTTCTTGATTAAAAACTATTCTAAAATTCTCGGAAATTTCTGGTACATCATCTACTTCTACAAGCTGAATATCTACATCATCCAATCCACTATCTGAGTACAAAACAAAGGACTCTAAATCAATATGTACAACATTTATTTGATGATTCACAGGCTTCTCTTTACTAGTGATCATGTACATTTTCTTTTCCCAGCACAACTTCCTCAATTGACCGAAGACAGGGATGGTAGCATAAGATAAGTCAAGTTGTAAAGTGCCTTTGAGTTTAGCACCCCACGATCTAGATAAGAGCATACTAAATCGAGGTGATATTTCAGCAACTACCACATCCATCAAGACATTTTTGGCTGGAATTTGATCTAAAGAAACCACCAAATCTTTGATGAGACTGATGCAACGAACTCTACCAGAGTCAAAGGAGTACAAATTATGATATTTCCGGGTGATGTCCAGGCCCAACTTTTCCATAATGGCTTTAGGCATCAAATTGTGGGAAGCTCCGAAATCTAACATAGCATTATGGAGAATGTACTCATGCAATCTAAGACTCAGATAAAAGGGAGGGACTTCACTATCTTCAGGCTGACCTTCTATGGCTGGACCAAAAATGAGTTCAGGATGATCATCTTCGACATTCACCATGTCTGACAAAGGATCAATTTGCAATATTCTAGATACATGATGTTTATAATTGCTATTCTTAACCAACTCAGTCAAAGGAATGGACACTTTTAATTTAGCAATTTCACTTTCTAAATTAAAGGATGAAACCTTTTCTACCTCTTTGACACCAATGTCCTTCTTATCTGCTTGCTCTTTCGCTGCACTATCTTTTTGCTGATTGTTCTTCTCATTTGCAGTGATACTTGTTGATGGTACTTTGCTGGGACTCGGATCAGCAAGCTCTTTCCCTTTCTTCTAAATGTTTGAGGAATCATTCTTGGATTGCACATCCTTTCTTTTTTGAATGGGATTGACCGGTACATCTCTGCTCCTTAAAGAATACTACCTCTATTGTGCAGTCAAAGCATTCATATAACCACGCTGATAATCATTAGATTCAGCCTCCAAAACCACATCATTTGCTAAGATGTAATCTTCATCCCTTTGTATGTCTGGAACTTCTGCATATTCTTCATCTTCGGTCAGAAATATAGGCATACCATCAGCAGTGAAAAAGTGATTTGTTTCAATTACCGGATCTTCGTCATCTTCTTCTTCCATTCCTTGAACATAATTCTGTTGTAAGGGAGTTCTGATCTGCTGTTGTTGTACTGGTTGCTCTGGTGCCTTTTGTTCTCTCTGCTTGATTTGAAATTGGGGCTGCTGCTATTGTTGTAGATCTAACCCAGAAATATATGATAACAGAAATAAACCCAAGAATTATAAGATAGAAATAGATAGAAATGCTTCTTTATTAATCAAACCCTTATGGTAGGGCAACACCATACATTCACTCCTTAAGGAAGGAGAACACTCCACAAGCCATATGCCTGTTCATACAAGAATACTTCTCTTCATATCTCTCCATGTGGAGTCTCTAGCCTCTATATAGGCCTCATACATACAATACCATGCATCATTACCATGGTTCCCTCATACCATCAACTAATACCATGGGTCCATTACATTATTATTAACTACTTGTGGTCCCTTACATGACATGGGTTAACCACCTTATTTATTACTATGGCCCATCCCATTATTACATTATTACCTTGGGTACCTCCCTTGGTACCCCATATTATCCTCCCTAGGTATATAACATTCCACCCCCCTAAGCATGTTTCGTCCCCGAAACATGGGAAGAACACAAATAATAAGATCTACTCAAAAGAGTAGTCCACTGATACCATGCACGTGCATCTAGCCATCCAAGAGAAAGGTGAACCCTTGATCTCACTGGTGCCTCGCTCGCTTGAGATGGAAGTTGACCGTGACAGTTCTTCTGTGTTGATGTGTAGTAGGTGGATCGTCTCTCCTTTCTATCCATCATGTGACTACTTGGTTTCCATATTGATGGTTGTCTTGCGGGGTGATGTGGGTGATGATATGTTGAAGTTTTAACCCACGATGGCTTTTGCTTGACTTCACCCTGCTGTGGTGCCTGTTGTGGTGTCTTCTTTTTCAATATGACTTCAACCACTGAGCCCTCCTCTGATGTATCATCACCTGTAACCTTTTCTTCTGTAGCCTCTGTTTGTGTTTGATTGTCGATCATCAAAGGCTCATCATCTGATATGTCAGTCCCTTGAACATCTTCTGCTTCAGCCTCCATGTTCTCTACCTGTTTATGGATGGAAATATCCTGTAATGTAATTTTCTTCTTTTTATACCATAGCTTCAGGAATTTCTTCTGCACATTAATATTGATAGTACCCACGGATTCCATCCAAGGATATCCCAAAACAACATCCATATTATCCATCTCTGAAGCATAAAAATCACCATGCAACACATATTTATCCATAGAAATCTTCAAATCCTTGTACACTTGAACATCCTCATTATCAACCTATGTATGTTCAATTTGTTTTGCTGGGACTTGCAATTTTTTTGCCAAATTAACACTGATAAAATTATGTTTACAACTAGGATTGATAGAAACAATGATCTTCTCCTTTTGAATGAATCCATGAACCTGCAATAAGGAGACACCTATAGCAAATAATCTCTTATGTTTCGCATTCTCCTTTTTTCTAGCCCTAGACCATTTGTCCAAAAAGACTTTTTCAAATTTTGCATCTGAAAGTTTGGTCAACTGCTTTTGGTCAAGTGATGACCACCAATTTGCAGCCTCATCTCTCAGATTAAGCGTCATTGAAACCTTCCAATATGGCCCATTTATGGACTTGTGTCCCTGTATGAATTCTTCCATAGTAGGACCATCATCTTTCCCTGTAAAATATAGCATCTCCATGAAGAGGGTTTGAGAAAAATTCCTCACTTGGCGAAAATTTAAAGTGGCCACAGTTTAGTCAATATTGCTCAGAATCTTTATTATGACCTGTTTTCGGAAATGGAATGACCATTCTGCATCTGCCCATGTGATAGAAATCCTGATCCAGGCACTAGAATTCCAGATCTGCGCTGCAACTCTCCCGCCGTCACCAAAATTTCTACAAAAAAGAGCTGATTTTAAATCAGCTATATCTCCCTCATCCGGACTCCGATTCGACTGATTTTTTTTTTGAAATTGGGTGATTTTTCTCAAAAAATTCAGATCTACAATTAGATTTTGTAGATCTTGCACCAGGACGTCTAGATCTGCGCCGCAAACTCGCTGCCCTGAAAATTGTCTGCAACCCCACTGATTTTTAAATCAGTGATATCTCCTTCATCCGGACTCCGATTCAACTGATTTTTTTTTGAATTCGACTATTTTTGCACAAAGAATCTAGATCTGTAGTTATATTTTACAGATCTTGCACCAAAATTTACAGATCTGACCTGCAAAGTCGCCGCCCCCGAAATCCTGCAAAAAATAAAATAAAAAATTCCATTTTTGTGCCCAAGAAAGTGCTTCGATACCAATTGTTGTAGATCTAACCCAGAAATATATGATAACAGAAATAAGCCCAAGAATAATAAGATAGCAATAGATAGAAATGCTTCTTTATTAATCAAACCCTTATGGTAGGGCAACACCATACATTCACTCCTTAAGGAAGGAGAACACTCCACAAGCCATATGCCTGTTCATACAATAATACTTCTCTTCATATCTCTCCATGTTGAGTCTCTAGCCTCTATATAGGCCTCATACATACAATACCATGCATCATTACCATGGTTCCCTCATACCATCAACTAATACAATGGGCCCATTACATTATTATTAACTACTTGTGGTCCCTTACATGACATGGGTTAACCACCTTATTTATTACTATGGCCCATCCGATTATTACATTATTACCTTGGGTACCTCCCTTGGTACCCCATATTATCCCCCCTAGGTATATAACATTCCTCTAAAATTTGAATTCTGGATTGGTGGTTCAGGTATATCTGTGATGGTTAACCGGTCAACCATCCTCTCCACTGTTTGAATCAATGTATCCATTTTTACATCTGAAGTAGATGCTTCTTCTTTTATTGTCACTCTTTTCTTTGATCTCATTCTTGCCCTTTTGGCCAGCAAGTTTGCTTCTACACTTACTGCATTCTTTTGCATGTCTTCTAGTGTGGTAGGATCATGTTCCCACAATTGATATGCCATATCAGCATCGAAACCATCTGGAAACTTGAGCAAAGCCAATCCTTCCGGTGGTTTAATGTTAGCCAGAATAGCATTGTATATTGCATTAAACCTCACACAATAGTCTTGCACACTTTCGTCGACATTTCTTTTGATGTTCTCATACTCGGACAAAATCTGAAGTGGATTCTTCTTCACCTCCCACTGATCCAGGAATTGCCTGTGAAGGATTGGTAAAGTGGTGATAGAAGCTGATGGTAAAACTGTGAACCATTTTAGAACTTCACCTCCAAGGATTTGTACAAACAATCTCATTGACACATCTTCAATTTCTACTTCATGGAGGTCAAAGAAATCATTCATAATATCAACATGTTGAGCAGCTGTAATGGTTTGAGTGGCATCAAAGAAAGGTATCTTGGTTTGATAATCAGCGGGCATGGCACCAGGATTCTGAGGTAAAACAAGGGGTGCATACCCAGCAACCATAACTCGAGGTGGATTTACAGCAAGGACTGGGCTACTAGGAGTTGATGGAGTGGTTGATGGAGAACTGGGAGGAATAGGTGATTGATGGGGAATGATAGGTTGATGGGGAAGTGCAGGTATGAATGGAGGTTGAGAATGAACTTCAGAGGTTGAAGGGAATAATGATGAACTGAGGGTAGTGGACATCAGTTCAGAAAGCTTAGGGATCTTAGCAGTAGTGAGGGATGATTGAGGGGAATTTAGGATATACTCATCAATTGACCGGTTTTCCTTTTGGAATTTGAGGTCTGTAATAAACTTCGGATCTAGAACTATATCGTCAAGTGCACTTTCAAACCTGGTTTTGAATAGGGAAAGGTCAAATGACAAATCAAAGGGGAGATCTTCTAAAAACAACCACTCATCAGGGCATGAATCTACTCTTATTGAAGGTGTGGGACTGACTGAAGTTTCTTGTCTTTTGAGTCTTCTTGAAATCAAGTTAGGATTATCCACTACTAGGGCTAGATTTGGATCGGGATTGGCCCTAGTGTACTTTCTCGAAGCTAGTGTGCTCAAATTTCGAAGTTTTATATATTGCTTTACAACTTTCCAATTCAGCCTAGTAAATTCTAAAACACATCATCCATAAGCTTAAGAATTTAAATAAAAGATATTACCGGGGTGATTAGTCTTTTCACTCCCCAGTATGGTTGACACTATGTTATCACTTGGATTGAACCTCAGGCTGAAGGAAGGCAATGCCAGGGTAACCATAAACCATGCTTAGCCAAGTAGCTAGCCCTACTAGGCCGGGAGAGGGTTCTCTTCGTAAGGATCTCAGCCAAGATGGTTGGATCAGGTAAATGATACTAAGCTAGGTATAGTAGCACGAAGTTTTGATTGGATTTTGAAAGGGTTTTGCTGGATCAGGAGGAGCTGGACAGTTTAGGTCTAGGGAACTAGGTTAGAATTGCAGGGTGTTCAATAGGGCAAGGTAGGCATAGGCTTTAGCACTCAAGAGATTGATGGGGTGAGATGTTTTAGACTGGTGAGAAGATAAGAAGAGCATATGAAACCATGGATCCTTCCTAGACTATAGAAAACATGAAATAGTGAATGGTTTCCCAAGGTAGAGCACTGATGTAATGAATTCTACCTATCAAACTTGAAAACATTCAACTAGAAGCAATGCAATGATTAATGGAATTACATACAACACATTAACACATGATCACAGAAGAAGAAACTATACTAAAACTCATACCACATGGATCACATAAAAATAGTTGCAATTCTTATTACTCTATACCACATGGATCACATAAAAATAGTTGCAATTCTTATTACTCTCCTACCAAACTGCTTACAAAAAGTGTACAATCAAGGTCTGAGCATCGAGCTGAGTCCAACCCTTTATAATGAGAAAGAAGAAGAAGATATAGGCATGAATTCAACCTCCTCCCATCCTCAGGGGTCGAATCCATAAGATGAGGAGCTAATCTAACTAATACTGAACAAGAAACAGGAATATAGGCATCATCAACAACTTGCCTCTAAAAGTGAAAAACTGATTCATTTGAGCTCAAATTGACTTCTAAAGCAATGAATATACCCTCTATTACTATTTATCTATCACATTTACATGCCAAATCATCATTTAAAAAGGTAAGCCATCCTCCATGAGAGAGAATCCAATAACACAGTCAAAAACTGGAAAACTAGCCATCCTGAGCAAAAACTGCCCTACGCGCAGCGCCACTGGCTCAACGCGTAATGCCACTTTCAGGTCCTTTTTGGAGGCCTTCCTGGCATCTAAATTGAGACCATGATAGCTCATTGGAAAGGTATTCAAGTCTACTTTCCAAAACACCTATAATTTCTGCATTTGAAGCTCATTTGACCCCTCAAAATTTGATTCTCCCAAGACTGCTTCTGTGTGTCCAAAAAGTGGCAGAAAGGTCATTTTTAGGGTGTTTTTTGACCTTTTGGTGGACCAGTTCTACCCAAAAAACTTTGAAAATTGCTAGGGTGCATGTCCTCATCGCTCTGAATCGAAAAATGCAAACCATTTCTTCATTGGATGCCCCTAGGAAAAGCGCAGCGCTGATGGCGCTGCGCGTCTAGGCAGTTTTCCTGTGTGTAAAATTCCAAAATTTGCAAGTGACAAAATTTCTTCTAAACTTGCCCAAAATTTGTGAGAAGCACCCTCATCAAGTGTCCTAATGAGCCAAGGAAGCTTCAGCAAGCATCCTAAGCCTATCCTCCTCCTTTTTGCCTTTCAAAGCCCGCCTTAGCCTAGCTTTCATCTTCTTGACCCTCATAATGCAAATCTTTTTTCGTGTCTTGTAATGATAGGCCATGTGTCTGATCATCTGATTGTCTCTATTGGCCTTCTGTAGCAGCTTCTCAAAATGCAAGTTGACTCTCTCAAGCCAAGTCTCTCTATCATCTTCAATCTCCTTCTCAATGGGAGTCAAAATGACTTGTACCTCTTTTTCACTTTGTCATTTCATCTTGAGCATTTATAGCTCCATGATGACTTGTTTGTCACTCAATTGCTTGTTTTCTTGCTCCAAATATGTGAGGAATTATTTGGCCCTCTCTAAATTGTCTGCCAAAGCTTGTACCTGAGCTTCCCTTTCTTGTATGATGATGTCTTTGATGGTTTCTTCGTCCTGAGCCTCTAAGTCAATGATTTCAACTCCATGACGAGTATAACACTGCTCCAGCTCATCATGCTCAGTCAAGTCAAAGTCCCTTTCGTCCCTTTGTGTAGTGGTTTCCCCTGTACTTGCTGTGTCGATGAAGAAGGCAAAGCCCCTTCCACATCCTGTGGAGCTAGCATTTGCCTATGAGCTAATGAAGAAGGCAAGGTCCCTTCCACATCCCGTGGAGAAAACACTTGCCTATCGGCTGCAAATAATCTCCTTGTGCCCCTATGATATGTCATGTAAATGGGCACCTCAGTAGTTCTAGTATCCTTGACCTCCTCATCTGTTTTTACCTGAATACTGCTAGAAGGTCCCCCTACTTCTTGGGACACTGGTGGAGGAATTTGTGGACCCCTAAAGATGTCATGAGAAATAAAGGTCTGCCAAGAGATGTTGAGGAGACTGAGATGATGAAGCACAATGATCTTGATTAGGGAATAGTGATAGAGATTGCTCATGTGCTGAGGGTATGGCTTCTTCTGGACAAAATGAGCCATCTTCTCAATACTCCTGAACAAGATGTAAGGGAGGTTTGACATCCTCACCCTAGTAAAATACATGAGGAGCATAGGTGTACAACCTAGAAAACCTGACCTCACAAGTGAAATACTTCATGATGATTTTCATCATGGGGACATACTTGTCTTCGAGAAATCTGAAAGGAAAAAGCCTCTTCACCTCATTTCTGTACTGGGGTTTGATGTAAGGCTCATAGTAGTGTTCATATAGGTCCCGAGCCTTGTACCACTTCTCCCCTACATTTGGAATCTTGGTGGCATATGAAATGATGGAAGGTGAAACTGTGAAGGTTACCTCAGCAAGAGTTACCTTGTTGTCCCGAAGATGAGCTACAAAAAGTCTAGTGAGCTCCGGGTGGTATTGAACTCTCTCTACCTGCTCACAGAACTCATAGCAGCCAAGATATCTGAAACATGTGACAACCAACTGAGAGGCCTGCAATTCCCTAAGGTTTGATGGCTCTTCTCTAATAATCCTGCCTCCCTTGTGTGGTTTTCTCTGCTGCCTATCTCTGTCTGTTGAAGTGTCACTACCTTTGTTTGCCTCCTCCTCACAGTCTCGGTCCTCTTGGTCCATGTTTGCAAGGCTGAGGTTTGTATGAAGGGGATGAGTGAAAGTGTTTTAGGAATGATGGGATGTGAGATGAGCTTATAGGCTAAAAATGAATGAGGGAGTAGGAAATGAGAGGGAGGGCTTGTTTGAGAAATTTCCCTTGGGGAAGAGGGATAAAAGGGATGGAAATGATATGGAATAGTGGTAAAGGGAATAGAGATATAGGGATAGGGTTTAGAGCTGTAGTGACTGATAGGAGGAATAATGATAGTTTAGGGTTTTAGGCACCACTAGGGAAATTTTTATGGTTTCATATTTAACGTGGAGGATGAAGCTTATGATGTGGATATGCAAACAAAAATTGAAGTGAGGGATGTCAACTTACATGCAATGATGGAAAGAGGGAACAATTTGGAGGTTTCTTCAAGATTTGAGGCTTTTCTAGCTTTCCTGCTCAACGCGCAACGCCGGTGCCCAGACGCGCAACGCCGGTGCCCAGACGCGCAACGCCGGTCTCAACGCGCAGCGCCAAGCTCTGGACGCGCAACGCCAACCTGCCTGCCTCAGAAGCGCAACGCTGCTCTGCCAATATGCATCGCCACTCAACCACTGCTCCAGAAGCACAGCGCCACCCTCCAAAAGTGCAGTGCCAACCTTCCTTTGCCCAAAACTCACTCAAGCTGTCCTCTTCTTCTCACTTTTTTGATGCCTTGCTTACCAATGAGAATAATGAACTTGGAAATGAAATGTGGGAGCTTAAATAGAAGTAGATTTTAATATTTCATTTGAAAAACCCACTTTCTAATGTTTCTTGTCCTTCTTCAAAACTCTGCTTTAATGTCTTTTTCTTCTTTATGTCTTTGCAGGTGGATAATGCTCAACTTGAACTGATTTTTGCTGTGTTTCTTTGTCTTGTAGCAAGGAGAGATGCTCTAGTGCAGTTGGGATCAGTTATTACATATAGTGACTTAAAATTACATATGAAATACAAATAAACTCAAAATACTCTGTTTTCACCTCAAAAACATGTTTTTGAGGTGAAAATTACATTAGGTTAAAAGATAATTATTCAGTGGCTATGACCTACAAGCCATCATGCTTGACTTATTCATCATCCTCATATCCTTGCTGACCTTTATTTACACTTTAAAATCAGGCTCTTGACCTTGGAAATGAAACCCTAAGACCTAATGAAAACATGCCCTATGACCTAATGAAAGCATGATTGCCAATTGACCATGAAACCATAACTGAAGACAACCTGAAGAAGGGTCAGCAAGTATACTCTATGAGGGAGAAATTGGACTTTTTTAAGAGAAGACAACCATCAGTGGATTAGTTTGACATGACCTAATGGAATGATGTAAAATTTTCAGTATGGGACCCCTAAAATGACAATGCAAAGAGAAAATTTTGATCCCTGATTGAAGTATGCAGATACTGACACTAACAGCACATAAAAAATAAAAAAATAAAAATTAAAGTTTAAAGGAGGTGCTGAGCTCAAAATCCTTCATGCATCACTAGTAAAAATATCTTATAATAAGCCCGGGACCAAATTAAGCTGGGCTCTCCAGAAAACACGAATTGGGAGTTGGTTGGTCCAACTGAAAACTTCCCCGAATGCCCTATGATCTAAAAAATCAAGATTTTCCTACAAAACTCAATTCAGCCATCAACATAGAGCGAGAAAACAATAATAAAACTCAGACAAATAGAGATACCTGCTATTACATTTAGAATTTAGATTATTATTCAAACCCCAACAACTGAGCAAGATACCTCTACTCAAATCACTCTACAGAATCTATTATCAATGGAAAAAAGAAATTATGCATGAAAAATGACACATCTTACAATATTTCCATGAAGAGTAACACCGACGAAAATTAACCCCAAAGTCTTTCTTTGTTATTCGAAAAAGTTTACGCAAGAGATTTTCACTTAGCACACTATCAAAAGATCGGATGAACTGACTCACAAATGACCTCCTATTTAAAGATAAATCCTCCAACGGCTAGTTCAAGTGATCCTCGTCAAAACAATCTCCACTGTTGATGAGGATTAAAATTTCTTTTAATCTCATCCGTTGAAATTTCAAATTCTTGAGGAAATTCAAAGTTTTCAATTAAATGCATTTTAATTAATCCAAAAATTAAATTTTGAATTAATTTCCTCAAAATTTTGACTTTGACTTAACCCTAGGGACCAAAGGCTTAAAATTTAGCAAAATAATCAATTTACCTTAATCCCGGGATCTCTTAAAGTTTATTTTTTAAGGACCGACGAATTTTGCCTTCAGAGAATTTAAATTTACCTAGGACCTAGAGTTAATCAAATTTCTGGCTTAGGATTTTAATTAATTTTTGGCAAGAAAATTTAATTAATTAACCTATGAGGGGATAAATTATTTTTCCAACCCTCAAGACACTTCACATCATAATTTTCATAAGGGGGAAAACCCATCTGAAATAGACCCTCATAGGCCACCCATTTTTGCGACATAAATATAATCCAGCAGATCAAGCAATTTGTAATAAAATAACCTAACCAAATAGTTAGGATTATTCCCAAATTACTTTTACATAGACTCGATCTATAACACTAGGACTCGCCTAAGATTCCAATGCAAAATCCATTCCACCTTTGGGGTAATGCTGAAGGAAAACTTTGCTGACCATTAAAGAATGGATCGGTGAGACAAAAAACCTCCCGGAGTGTAGATCATCACCAGAAAAGTAGGTTTACCTAGGCAATTACATACATGACACAGATTTGCTGAGATTATTTACATCATATACATGCATAATAGGTTTACATTATAACATGATCCTTAAGCTAATGATGATAGCTGGATGCCACAAACACATCGATCAAGTGCTATCCCTTTTGCGAAAAAAGGCGGTGTACCGTTATGGGTCGTTTACATGTAGTGGTCAACATCTACCTCTACTTGGGGACACGTTGCTGCAATAGAGGAATGTCAGAATCCAGAATCTGCATCCATGTAACACACAATATAACATAAGTAGCATCCATCCAAAAAATCATCATATAACATTAAGCATAGGAAAGATATAAGTTCTTCATTTATTAACTATCCTAATAACATGAAAAACACAAATCTACTTACAAAATAAAATACCGAAATAACAGGGTATAAGGTTAGAAATACAATACAAAGATTCCCAATGGCATTAGATGTGTTCAATATAGTGCATACTGAGCATTTTCCTGCTTTCAGGAAAATCTGTCTGTTGTTTCTCAGATGTGCCATGTCCAATCCTACATACGGTAGGACTTTTTCCTATCCAAAAATCAAGCTGCTCGCGGCCATCTGATGCATCAAATCGATTTCTCATTCTCTTGCTCTTACGTCTTTTCTTTATGGCAGGTTGTATCACTGATGATGTGGAACAATATGCTTCAAAACTCTCAGATGAAGTATGTAAGATATGCATGGCATGTCTTTCTTCACTTTCCTGTATCGAAATAATTGTGATATAGTATATACTTTGTATGCATTTTGACCAAATGGAGAAAAGTAATATTCTATGTATAAAATGGATTGAAAGGTGGAACTCAGGGAAATCAACAATTCCTAAATATTTGACCCTCAACTGAAAAAAATTCCCAGACAAAGAAGTTGAAGTTTGCCCGGTGTATCGCTAAGTGTTGTCACTACTACAACACCCTCCAAAAAATTTCACAACATCTAAATTTTGTAGCCTACATCATTGTCATATCAAGTGTTGCCTCATTTTTCAAGTGTCTTTAATGTTTCTTTATACGCTATAAGTGTTCTTGAATGTTCTCAAGTGTCGTTGCATTGATTATAACATCTCTAGGTGCATTTCATGGTTGCAACATCTTTGTGTTATCAAACAACAATTTTTTGTCACAATCGTACACACTCCACTAGTAGTACTTAAGGAACATGTAGAAAGTGGGGTTTTAATGTATATTCATTGTTGTTTAAGATTTTCTAAGTTAGTGTGCATCACGCTTGGTTCTATGTCTATACTTATCTTATTCACCCCTTGCCTTATCACCTAGACTTAGACAAATTTCGATTGCAAAGAAATCCCATTAAGGCCAAGAGCACACAAGCACACTTCAAATCCTTGATGGGAGATCCTTCGTGGTTCAAAATCATTCCCTGCACCCTCCCTAAGATCTGGGTGTACTCCCAAGGCATGAATCCCCTTCCTTGTTCCAAACTGCACCCTCCAAAATTACTAAGTCTTCCTTGAGCTAACTCCTTCGACTTGAAGAAGTGTACCCTCCTTGAGAGCACTGGTGCATCCTGAAGACTTGAAGCTCAATCCTTCAGCCTTCCCCTATGCACCCTGTGCCCTTCTAAAGTCCTTGAGTGCACTAGCACACTTCGACAATATGAAGCGCCAACTTTCAGCCTTCAAGAGTGCGCCCTGCGCCCTTCTTGAGGCCTCTTGATAACTTGAGTGCACCCTGAAGGCATGAATCCTTAGCCTTCAGCCTTCAGGAGTGGGCGTTGCGCCTTCTCCCTCTACCTTGAGCACACAACACACTTGGTAAGTATGAAACCTTCCCCTTCGTCCTTTGGACTTGCAACACGAACCCTACCTAGATTGCTTTCTTCCCTTGATTGCATGTGCGCATGTTGAAGCCTCGAAGCTCTTCCTCTTCAGCCCTTCATCCTATCAAAGAGCACCCATGCGCTCTAAATCACTTTTCAGTGTGCCGAAAAGGCATAAACATGAAAATATACAAAAAACATGGTTGAATAGGATATTTTCAGGCTGATTGTTTCTCATCATGAGTGATTGAAAAAACAGGTATTAAAGGAACCTCATGGAAATCAGACACAAGGAAGCTCGGGAAAATAGGATAAATAAAGGAAGCATGAAAAGAACCAAGAACACACTTGAAACTTGATGATCAAAGCACCCCAAAGACTCCAAGATTGAAGACCCTTTGGAGGGTGAAAGCACCATGATCAGAAGATGAACAAAGAGCAAATACAATGGAAGCTATGTCACCATTGGAGAAAGTCCATGTCATCAGTCATTGTCAGTACCAGTCATCCAAGATAGTGACGTGTCTAGTTTCATCATATGATGATGTGGAGGTCATGATGTATTATTGTAATCATTGTAAATGAAAAATGAGTGGAAGCCCAAGAGTCATGTATGAACTAAAGAGTCATGGAACTCCAAAAGACATGTAATATCAAAATTCATATGTAATTCCAAAAAGTTGTAGAAGTCCAACAGTGATTAGAAGTTAGAATTTCAAGTGTCATGAGGATGTGAAAGGTAATTCCACAAGTTATAAATAGATCCCCATTCCTCATGTGAGGGAATTTTAACCTTGGCTTCTCCCGTAAGGCATTAGCAAGAAAAATTTAACACCTTTTGGGAGCATGTAATGGCTCTAACGCTCCACTATTGGAGCTAGTGGTGTTCATTGCATTTATGTATATTGGGTGTAACAACCCTGGTGAAAATTCCATGTAATAAAGTTAAAAATAATAACCACGGTTGATGGGACACTTATTCCAAGATGAATGTTGGGCAAGACATCCTAGGGGGTGTTCATTTGTCTTGTTATGGCTAAGGAAATTGGAAAAGGAAATGGCTAAGTCTTTGGAAAGGCAAAATGGCATTTTTGGCACATTTATTTATGAAAATAATGGAAATTAGGAGAAAAGGGACGTGAAAGGTCGCAAGTTGCATATGAGGAGGAACAATGAAGGAAAATATTGGAAATGAAGAAAATAGAGGCCTCATTAATAAAAAGGCTTCTGAGGATTAATTTGTAACCTTTATCAGTTCAGTTTTGGAACTCTCTCATTATTCTCTCTCTCTCTCTCACTCTTGGAAGCATATTTTTCTTGGAGCACTTGGGAATTGGATCACGAAAGGCAAAGAACGCAAGAGGAAGACAAGAACAAGCAAGGAAAAATAGGATCAGTTAGCTACAACAAGATTGTTTTCAAGTATTTATTTGCACGTGTGATTTCCTTGCTAGATTAGGCATGCATGGTGTTGCATGTGGTTGTTTTCTGTCATGGCATGGGTTTTTCCAATTGTGACAATGTTTTTTAACCTAGCCTTGCTATTTCCTGGTAGCCTTGATGAGATGGATTCTCATACTTCGGTTGAGCTGGATTTCTAGATGGATTCAAAGTTGAGTGGGGTGGATCTCTGAAATGACAAACACATGGCCTAGTGGTCCCTGAACCAGACTATGGATCATGGTAAAGTCAGTGGCCCAGTAACCCCTGATCCAACTCATGGGTTGTGGTAAGCTAGGATCGAGTGCCTCGGTAGGCCTAGGAGTCCTTGTTAGTGAATGGAGGGATATACGGTAAATCCAAGAGGTGTATTTATCTCTGTTGGGCCTAGTAGTCCCAAGATGGGATGTACGGTAAAGCCTGGAGAGTGAGTCTTGGTGTAGGGCCTAGTGATCCCTGGATGAAACTGTGGATTATGGTAAATCCTAAGAGACTAGGAGGCACTCAAATTCCTCACGGTATAGGTGGAGAAATCTAGTAACATCCATGATTGTTTGTTTCTTTTCAGTTGGTTACGAGTCCCACATTCATGCTTGGAATATGGCATGAGGGTGATTTGCTAAAGAGAGATTTGGCTCAGCCAATCTATGGTCAGGTGGAATGTGGTAGTCCCATCCCTGGTTGGTTTCTACATTCATTAATGAGAAATTCATTCCCTTGCGTTTCATGTGTAAATGTATTGGTTTATATGTGGATTTTATGGTTGATGTATTTATGGTATTTATGTTGTTATTATGCTAGTTATGTATATGTTTTATGACAAAATCTATGTATGGGTCTCATCATGTTTTTACCTATAAATGAATGGGAAATGTATCTATGACCTAATAGACGATAATGTAGCAAATGACATGAGGGAACAATGGTTCTTAGGGATTCTCAGATAAGTATGAGATCCTTATGCTTAAATCTATTGTTTACAACTCTAGATTACATATTTGTGATATGTTTGACAAAATGTTTTTCATGGCTAGTAGGGATTTGGTTAAGAGCTTGTTCAACTATTTTATTTTGCATCATTGTTTCCCTATTATTTTACTGTTCTGGAGATGTCATGCAATTCTGGGCAGTGACCTGGGATCTGGGTCTTAAAAAGTGGCTTAAATCTTAGGGACACTAGCACATAATTGAAAAAAATAGTCCCTAGACGTGGCATGCCTATAGCATGAGAGAATTTAGAGCCCCCTGGACGTTAACAAGTTTATGTCATGAGAGAGTTCATAGGTCAAGTGATAAAAAAATCTAGTAGGACCCAGAGGCAAGTTGCCTGAAGTGTTTGGATGGCTCTTAGGGGTCTTGTAGCTAATGTGGAAGGTCTATATGTTTTGTTTAGGTCAATTCCATTTCCTTAAGGTGATATAGGAGGTTGAATCCAATCATAGTAGCCTCTCGTCAAATGTTTACCCTGGTTGGACGGTTACTTGGGTAGATGTGGGAGGAGGGTGTTACATTGGGACTTTTTATTAATATTCAAGCCTTTTTAGGCCGACATGTTTTCACACATGGATTATGAATGTTACTAAGACAATTGTTTGAATGTTTATGGTTCATGTTTGTTTTCACTAAGTACTATATTAGTTTAACTATTTCAATTACTTTAGTACTCCTTGTTGGAAATGTGTTGCTACGCTTATAATGATTGTCACATCCTTGTGAAATATTTCTCTTGATGTTAGACGAAACTTTCTCTCTTGCATGTTTCTCCATTATGTGAGTACTATTACTTCTCTCTTGAGAGGCTCACTTCATTTTCCCATGCAATAGAAGAACCCAAATACATCGGCAATTGAACATACACAAGGCATACTAGATTTCTCATTCAAAAGGACAATTACACTTGCCTCTCGTGCTGACAACTAAATCCAAGTCATATATTTAAGTAAATGACATTCAGATTGTATTCTGGATGGGACTCCTACACCAAACTATGTGAGTTTTATTTGGGACCTTATATCGGGGAGATCCCCTATATGTTGGTGGTATCCATCACTGTCAATACTTTCTTAGCTTGCTTGAGGGACATTTGTTTGTATGGTTGTAGCCTTAAAAATACCCAGTTGTCTACATCAAAAATTCTTTCAATGTGATGTTGATCAGCCTATTGTTTCATTTGATTTTGTGCAAGAGTGAGGTTATCCTTTATGAGTTGGAGAACTTGTTGTTGATGCTCGATGTGATATTCCATTGCTTGAACCTTAGAATTTTCTCATAAGTATGATGTGATGGACGATGGACGATATCCATAAAGTTCCATAAATGGGATAATTTTTGTTGTAGTATGGAAGGACATGTTATACCACCATTCATCCATAGGTGACCACTTTACCCATTGTGTTTGTTTATCAGATATAAAGCGATGAAGATATCCTTCCAAACATTTGTTCACTAGCTCAGTTTATCTGGAGGATTGAGGATGATAAGATGAGTTATGAGATAATTGAGTACCAAGATGTTAACGGTGTTGGACCCACCAACATGTCAAGTGGATCTCCCCGCTAAGAAGTCCAAATTATACCTCAGCCCGTTTGGTGTAGGAGTCTCAATAGAGGGTCATAAGGTAATGCCTTGACTGTGATGTTGCACAGCGGCAAGTAAGATAAATCTGTCAGTAGCAAGGGTGTGACTGATGCAGAGAGTCAAGGAATGTGTACGAGAGGTTCCAACACTTCAAAGGGAGAGGAAGGTGAAGGTGAGTTCCAGGTTGAAAGGGATCAGTCCCAACTCCGCTAGGAACACACCACACAAAGGACATGCACAACTTTCACCGAAGCAGTCCACTCAGATGCAGAAGTCACAAAATAAGGTAAGATAACACGAACACTCATGGATCAGTCCAACACGACTGTGATGGTTGATATAGTAAGTATCATGAGAAAGGTCTGTCTGATGTTCGACAGAGTAGTCGAGACAGATGGTGATAGCATTAACAACATATTCAACACATTAACAACAAGATTCATATAATTGCATACAAATCAATTCATATACAAGTACGTAAGTTAAACAACATATATCTTTAAGGCAACTGGAACAGTCCAACTACAATAACAACATATGCATGAAAATGTGTTGGCCTTTATTTTTAAAGAAGTGTAAGTCACAATCATATAATACACCATGTAAACCGGGCCTCGCCAATGGGAGGTCACAGGGTCGAAACCCGAAAGCTCTTGGGGTTAGGTCTGTGGTGACCGAGGGGTGGACCCCCTTCGGGTGGGGTCCACCCAGATTGCAAAGAACCTGGAGTAGCGGATCAACTGACCAGGGTCCGTGAACCAGCTGGAAAAAAAATACACCATGTAAACCTGCTAGCCCCAACAGTGGAACATTACAGCCACATCCGCCTGCTCCTCCAAAGAGATGTATTAGCTCCGTGCAGTGGAGAAGCCAAGGCATGTTACAATACTATCCAAGCCTTCTTCAAGATAGTCTTAGTAGAATCTTGGCTAACCAAAAGCCCTTACAATGAGTTATGAGGGGATATTTATAGCAAAGGGTGGGGTGACCCTTGACATTCCCCTTTGTGACAGTTCAACTACCCTCATGACTCTTCACCTACTCTATGACTGTTACATCCAATTGTTGACAGTCGACTTACACTTGACATGACTCAACATTACAATGCACATGTACTCATGTGAGACAACATGGCTTGAGCAAGCCTTGCAAGACATCACTGACACTCGGTCCACTGTGGTGAGACCAAATATTTTACATGCTTGTGATGGTGAAGTTGGTGAGTTGATGCGAAGCTTGGTCATCTATGATGGTGTGCATGTACCTCATGGTGACATCTTGTTGAAGCGAACTCTTGCCTCCATTGAATCAGTGCATTGGTTTGACCCCTTCATCCAACTCGTCTGCTAACATGCACATGGTATTTTTGGGTACGGTTGAATCGACAACACATTGATGCATAGTGTCCATGTTGATCTTCAAGTGTGTGCTAGTGGTCATGAGCATCAACTTGCCGAAGTACATGTTCAACCCCAGTTGGACTTGCTTCTCATCTTTGCCTTGGTGAGTGTGTTGAATGGGTTGGATTGCATGCATGCGCTCAATGACATGCACGTTGTTGGATCCTTTGCATGCGATCAACAACACTGCTCACCATGTTTTCTCTATGTCAGCTGCTGGGATGGATCCTTAACTTGTACTGGCACAGTTTCATCCGTGAGTACATGTTGCATCCACTGTTGTTCCTGTTCCTACTGCAACTCATTGGAATGTCTGTGCAACTTCATGTTCTTCCTGAGTTGCTGCTTTAGCACATGCAACTCCTTCTTTGTTCCATCTTCTACCTTCGCGCAATCTTCATGTCGTGCCATCACTTCATAGCCTGAGTTTGTAAAGTTGCTTTAATTATCAGTGGATCTACTTGATCTTGCAACTTTTCTCCACCTCTATGTTGTCAACACCCTTCCTCTTACATTCGCTACGTTCACCTCATTTGTTGCATTTAGTATGCTTTTAGTTGCTGTTTATGATCTTGTTCACTGTGATGTCGCTGCTTGATGTCCTTGTCCATGAACAACTTGATGTCTTCGTGAGTAGGCAAGCTCATAGACAATTGATCGACTGCCTTCCCAAGCATGCTCTGAATGGTGTCTTCGTCTCTCTCTTGGAAGCCATTATACTTGTATTGCTGAGAGGAAGATGAACACCTACAATACCTAGAGACATGGAACACTCATAGCAAGCAATTTTTCAGTCGAAAACTAGAATGAACATGAGAAATGATTTGCAACATACCTGGGTGAATGTTCATGAAGGTTGCGCAATTTCGGTCGGGAGGTCAGGAGACCGACTACCAAGACTGCACAAGGCACAGTTCGGGCTGCTGAGAGACTAAATGACTGCTAGAACTACGAAATGCACAATCCAATCCGGCTGTTGACTACTGGGATTGCGCATTACGCAATTCCAGCTGGGAAGGACTACTCACCCAGGGACATATTTGCACAATTTCTTGAGCCAAGCAGCCACTATCCTCTAGAAATGTGCAAAATAGTCTTGGAGGCTTGTGTTGGGCAGGAATGCACAAATCTGGAGAGGAAGGTGAGCGTTCCTTCCCCAGATTGTGCAATGTAGCCTTAGTGAAGGCAGAGTCCGGGCCAAGGTTGGCCCAACTCGCCGATGGGAAACTGAAAGCAACTAAGGCAGTAAATGCATGGTGACACTAAGTGATAGCATAAGTGATTTAAAATGCATGCAAAACATGAATGAAATATTCAACAAACAAATCAACATGCATGTGGGTGAGGTAGTTTGCCGGTTGGGTGAATGTCTGTGCAAAACAGTTTCATGCATGCGACAACAATGACATAGCAACATAAAATGAAATAGAGCTAGGACAAGCTAGAATACATGTAAATGACAGCAAGTGTTCAAAGAAATCAAGAAAACAACACTCACACAAGCGAATACACAAAAAGCGATATAAATGTAGCACGAGGCATGGGAAGCAAGCTTACACCAAAAAAATTGAGCTAAATGTGTTGACTGCTCCTAGATGTGATGTGGGATGTTAGAGCTACAAGATTTATGTGAGGAATGAGCTTTGCAATGTCCGATTGATGAGTTTTGATAACATCGAGGTTGTGACACAGATGCCACAAATCTAGGGGAAGCGACACTTGGAGGGAGGTTTCTAAATTGTTACTTGAATGTAACCTCCAACTACCAAACATAGATCCATGAAACAAGGGATGCCTTTGCGTGCTGCCTTGGGAGAAATAGCTCATGCATGCAAGTCTGTTTTGCTCAGTCCTGGAGGGAACTAGTCAACTTAGCTGCGCATGCAAGAGGCTGCTTGACTGTTGGAGAAAAATGCGCATTTCTAGCTGGGAGCTGGGTTGGCTACCTAGGAGATTTGTGCAATTTCTGGGCTGAGCAGCTGACTGTTAGCTATATTTTCACAAATCCTGGGCTAAACAACCTACTGCTGGGAAAATTTGTGCAAATCCTGCTGGGAGGGTTGGATGGAAATATTGCATAATCTTGGAGCCCAGCAGGCTGTCAGAGATGATTGCGCAATTTTTGGAGGGAAGGTTGTTAGGTGTGGAGCCTAAATTTCTTCTGTATTCAAAGGTATCGCTGCATTGGACCCCAGTTCGTAATGGGGCGGCAACGCCACTCGTAAAATATTTGGCAGCGCCCCCGAAGCTGAAAATAGATGTAAAATTGCCTTGTAAAATGTTGTAATTTCGTAGTCAATTTGGGTCATTCATTAGGCAAAGATCTGATAGTAGAAGTTATGTTTAATTTAGGTTTTTTTCCCCTAGAAGGCAACCCCTCACTATATATGAGGGAATTGTATTGCGTCTATGTAGATCTATATTCTAAGCGAGAAGAGAGAGGAGATTGAGCGAGAGAGAAGAGGGAATTACAGCGGATCTGCTGTAGGTTGTATCTCTACAGTTTGTTGGATAATATAAAAGGAAGGACTTGCTGTTTCTCCATGGATGTAGCCCAAATTGGTTGAACCACGTATATTTGTGTCTCTCTTGTTTTATGCATTTTCTGTGTTTATATTTCTGCAATATTATATGTGTTCCATTGCTCTGTAATATATAATTATGCTGGTTGCCCTCGCAATTTTCAAGGGGAAGCTGCTCAGCGTGTAGCTAGACCAAGTCCGAGTGAGCAACCTGTGAAGGGAAAAGCTCAAACTGTGATCGACAGGCTTCCTTTGAGCAAGAAAGACACTGAAGCTTGGGGACTTGACGAAGCAAGGCAAGTTGCTGTGAAGGTTGGTAGGGAGGCTCCAAAAGAGGCTAAGGAAAAATTTTGGAGGGTGGTTATAGCCGCTACAACACAAGACAAGGAAATAATTTTGTCCAAAAATGTCCAGTGAAAATGGGATCTCTGTCACTTACAACAATATTTGGGTTTCCATGTAGTTTTTGATTTGTTTCCGTAAATGTAGTAGCAATTGTATTGGCTTTAAAAGGATGAGATAATGGACAAAAGTGTGCATACTTGGTAAGTCTATCAAATGCCACCATGATGAAATTATTTCCTTCAGACTTGGGTAAACCTATGATAAAATCCATTGGGACCTCCTTCCAACACCGATGTGGAATAACTAAAGGTTGTAACAGACTCGAGGTCTTAATTGTCTCAACTTTATTTTGTTGGCAAACGAAAAATTCTACCATAAAATTTTGAATATCAGATTTAAGTCCATTCCAAAAAATTTCCTTCTTGAGCCTTTTGTAAGTTCTTAAAAATATTGAGTGCCCTCATAAGGGGGAGGTGTGAAATTCCAAAATAATATTGTGTTTGAGTTGGAAATTATTACATAGATGTAAGCAATCTTTGTACCATGATGAATCATTTTTGCTAATAAAGGTATTAGATGTACTAGTATCTTGCTGCAAATTTTGAATGAGTGTCCACACCTCTACATCATTATTCCATTCATACCTTGCTTTAGCTATTCAATAAAGTTGGACAATAGAAATGGCACAGAGAAATTGTTCCACATCCTCATCCTTTATTGAGAGTGCATCCGCAACAACATTTTGATTCTCTTTTTTGCAGATGATTTCAAAGTCATAACCCAACATCTTTGTGAACCAATTTTTCTTCTCTTCCTAAGATAATCTTTGTTCCAAAATGCATTTAAGACTATCATGATTTTTTTTATACCTTGAAGTTTATTCCCATTGGGTAAGGTCACCATTTATTTAGTGCATGTACTATTGCCAACATTTCCTTCTAATAAAGAGGTTTTTGTAAATACTTTCCCTTGATTGGATGACTTTCAAAAGAAATGGGTCTTCCTTCTTGCATTAAAACAACACCAATTCCATTTCCCAAGGCATCACATTTCATAAAAAAAGTTTTTTTGAAGTATGGTGTAGCTTAGACCAGTTCTTGGCACATTGACTCTTTAAGATAATCGAAGGATTTAGTTTCTTATGGAGTCCAAGAAAATGTATCTTTCTTCAGTAATGTTGTTAGAGGCATTGCTATACTCCCATATTTCTCAACAAACTTGCGATAATACCCTACCAACCTGAGAAATCCTCGAAGATGATTTAGGGTTGTGGGGATTTTCCATTCATTAATGGCTTTAATTTTGTTAGGGTGTACATTAACAACCTCATCAGATACAATATGACCCAAATATTCCACCTTCTATAGTCTTGTTGATGGTGTTGGATGCCGCCAACAGCTAGGGTGTCTCCCCGGTGTGAATTCCCAATTATACCTCACACTATTTGGGGTAGGAGCCTGATTCAGTATGTGGACTTAGCTTCCACCATGATTTTTCATTCTTAGTTGTCAAACGAAAAGGTGTCAGAGTGAGGACAAGAATAAAATTCCTAGATAATGAAGCAAGGTCAGCCCAAGATTGATAAATTTTAGAAATAGGTACAAGCAAGTCACAACAATAATGAAAATAAGTATGCGATGAGAAGGATCAACAAGCCAAAACCACCTCAAACATACATAAACAAGAACATGTCAGAAGTTAATTGCAATTTAGTTCACAATAGGTCACCGATATGGCATGGAATAAGTAAGCACAAATTCGAAAGCAAACATACATGCAACAACTAAAAACTAGTCCATAACATATTGCATGTATTAAAGCACACATGCAAATACAATGTAAATATCAGACAACAAATACAACCACTACGAGTAAGCATGGGAATTAGTGTTATAAATAAAGAACATCTTGTTAATGTTGCTGAAAATACAAGTATATATCCTGCAATTCATGAAATCCAAATAATGGAACATGGGATTCTCATACTGTCATCCAATGCTAAGCCTTAGCCTTACCATAACTCATCCTCATAGATTCCAAGATTTTAGTGGTTAAAGCTCTTCAAACACAGATCAACTATGTACTTGCCATCTAAGCTCAAGTACTAAAGTCCTTTACAAATGAGGCATGAGGGTATATTTATAGAAATGAGGAGGGTGACCTTTCACCTTCTCCTATGACTTCTCATCTACCCTTATAACTCTTGACCTTCCATATTCCTTATGGTTGTAGTCACACTTCCTAGTGATAGTCACAGTTTCAAAGTGTGACTTAGCTTGGTCACATGCGATGAGAATAATCTTAGTCACAAGTCACATTTGTAGATGGTTTTGAGTAAGTTGCAAATTGCATTAGCAAAGGCTAGTCACAATTGGCATCAGTAGAGGCTAGCGATAAGTCACATCAATAAAGGCTAGTCTCAAATCGCATCAGTGCAGGCTAGTTGCAAATCGCATCAGCAGAGGCTAGTCATAACTTCAATTCACAATGTTGATCACAAATCCTCTTCATAGTGTTGGTCACATTTTCTTCTTCACAGTATTGGTGACATTTCCTCTTTGTAGTGTTGGTCGCATCTTCTCTTCACAATGACGGTCACATTGTCAAGTCACAGCGCTGGTGACTAAAAGTGTGACTTGAAACCTGAAGGAGAAAGAAGGAAAATCTTGTTGCAAGTCACAATGATAGAGTTTAGGCAATGATTACTAGTGATGGAGAGAGCGTTTAAAGTCCAGATAGTTCTTTTCATGCTCAAAATGTAAGTCGTTATCCTATCTGGTAGTGGTGAAGAGCGAAGGTTCAATTCTAAGAAGCAATTATAGGTAGCACTAGAGGTGTAGTGGATTCAAAGAACTGACACTTTGGAGAGTGAGGGTATAAAAAGGATATGCAAAGGATGAAGAAGATAGAGTCTAGATGTAAAATATAAAGGGGAAATATGCCTATGCAGCTGAGCTTTAGGGAAGGTGAAGGGTCAAGAAAGATGGAGAAGTAGGAATATGAAGAGACAAAGGAAAAGGTCACAATACCAAAAAACAAGGATAGGGAGGTTGTAAATCAAAAAACTAGTAGTTAGTCGCAAGTTGCAGATCTAGTGGCTAGTCACAACTTTCATTTGCACAACCAGGTCACAGGTAGTAATTGCGACTTGAGGGGACTCGCAGGGTGAAAGTGAGTTGCATGTTGCATAGAGAAAACAGGTTGCAAGAGGAGACAAATTGGAAGGTCACAAGTGAGAGTAGGTCGCATAGATCGCAGACCTTCCTGTATGTAATATTGCGACTATGCGACTAAGGAATGATCATTCACAAAACAAAACAAGAGGTAGTTCATAGTTTGCATAAATAGATAGCTCGTAAGATCATAGAAGAGAGTAGGTCGCATAGATCGCGGACCTTCCTGTATGTAATATTGTGACTATGCGACTAAGGAATGATCATTCACAAAACAAAACAAGAGGTAGTTCATAGTTTGCATAAATAGATAGCTCGTAAGATCATAGAAGAGAGTAGGTCACAAGAGTTAGCATTTTTTGAAATTTCAATTGCGACTTAGTGACTAGGGGTCTGATAGTTAGGTTGCGAGGAGAGATAAGGTCACCAGTCACCAAAAGGGAATAGGTTGTAAAGGTTACTATCTTTTTTAGTCTTGATTTTTCAAATATGTGACTAAGGGATCTAGGCAAGTTGTAAGTCACCAAAAGGGGAGAGGTCAAAAAAGGAGAGGTCGCAAGGTTGCAGAAAAGTCTAGGTCACAAAGATTTATGTATTTTCTAGTCACGATTTTGCGACTATGTGAATAAGAAGTCTAAGAAAATCACAATTCATATAAAGGGTTTACATTACTATTGGTGGATCTGCGACTTGATCAAGGTTGACATTAGATGATAGGAGAGGAACTTAGATATTTTAGCTTTTAGGCTAGAATTTTCAAAGTTCTAACGAAAACTTAAATAAGTAAACATGGAGTGAAACTCTAAGAGGCCATTGGTAAAGGATGGTAGAGAGAGTCTAGTATAGGGGGGTTAAGATTCATTATTGCATGTGGGCTCAGGTGGGGATGAAGCCTAGTCAACCAATGTGACAGTAGGCCAGCATTGAACTATATATGGCTTGTGTTGCATCTTATAAACCTTGACATAATAATATATGCTTCTTGATATGAGTTGGATCTTGATGGCGATGAACTTTTTGATTTAGTTGCAGCTTTGTCCAAAAACCTGAGAGATACAAAATCACACATGCGTACATCTTCGACACTTTATTAAAACCAATTTTAATAACCTACATATACATCAATGGAGAGGTGGTGTTGAAACATTCTATGTTAAACAAACAAATGAAAAATGCCACAAACCATAATATTAACGATGAAGCTAGACAAGCAAGCATAAGTAATGTGATTCATGGACATCCTATGACTTGTAAAATTGATGATAGGAGTTTGACCATTGAAATTGGTAGGGATATCTATTAAGACACTGAAAATCATAAGGGGACCCAAAATATAGAGATACAGGATAAAATTTTGGGGGTTATTCTAGCGGCTACAATAGTTGGCGAACCACTAGTAGAATCCAAAATCTCTGGTTACATCGCTATAATAGATTGAGTCTAGAAAATAGTGCAAGGAATTATTGAGAAAACACTATGGATGCCTCTTTCATTAATTTGACCTTTATGGATATGCCCTTTCCCTATGTCTCAGCTAGGTCCTGCTAGTCATTGAACACTAAAGTAGAAGTTCACACACCCCAATAGTTAATGATGATGCAGAGAACAAGGTAGAGGGATTATTATATTAAAATATTTTAAAATGAGTTTATGGTGTTGCCTGGCTAATAGTGATCATGTTCAGTGTCTCCGTAGAGTCACCCCAAGAAAACACAAATGTTTCTCTACTTCCATTGAGCCTGGTCAATACCCCAGTGGAGTCGTTGTATCAATTTCTGTTTTATTTAGGTCACCTTCAATTAGCCACTTTTCAATGGAACAAATGACCTCCTCATAATAAGATGGGGCTTGTTGTAGAAGATAAGGAGGCTTATGATCTATTGACGTTTCCTTGTTTCTTTCATCCTTTGATTGATGCTAAAGTTTATGTACCTGTATTGTTATGGCATTCATCTGGGTAGAGTGTTCAAACTTCATAGCACTGAATTCCTTGGCATGGTTTTCCTCCATGGTCAATAACTTATTCTGAAGCCATATCTGACTAGCTTCCATATTTTTTATTACTTTGTCATTATCTACTTTTGTGGTCATCAAGAAATGTTGCATATAGTTTATCTCTTTCTCGTGATTTGCTTGTATGATAGGTAATTGATTATTATAATCAAATCTCATGATGGTCACTTCTTCATCCATAATTGACAATCTGTTATGAATCGAACTTATTTCTTCTTGATAACTTGTTTCCATGGCAGTCACGTGATTTGAATGATTAAATTCCATGATCTTCATATTTTCCTCTAGGGCTAATAACTTGCTTTGCATAAAACTAATTTCATTGTCATGATTAGCTTTCACGGTTTCCATTTCCTTAGCATGCTGACTTTGCATGTCGGTCCTCATATCCTCCATATTCTGAGCACACTTTTCTACTATGGTGGCTACGTGATTGGAGTGTTTAATTTTCATGATTTCCATCTCCTCATCATGTTTTTCCAGCTGAATATACAAAGTTCTCATATCCTTGACGAAATCAGTTATAATTTTTTCTTGATTAAGCTCCATACTTTTTAGCAGCTCCATTAGTTCTTCTATAATTTGCCTATCATTTTCCCTTTCATTATCAACACTGATTTTACAACTTGTCCCTGTTTTTCAACTGTCATGGATTTCTCTTGCAACGGTACAAGTGGATGGCTCATTCTGATATGGAGAATTGTCTTGAAATCTTTCATGGATAGCTGGATCCTTTACAAGATCACTCTCATTCTGTTGCACAATGTTAGGGGCGCAAGGCGAGCTACCTTTATCACCATATCTATCTGTAAAAGCATTGACGATGTCTTGTAAAGAAGCAAAATAATCTTTAGGATAATTATGAAACCAATTCAAAGCATCACCCTCCAAACAAAAGGAAAATAGACGCATTTTGACATGTTCATGATTATACTAGGGAGAACTACAATATTTGATTATTGTATGAGCACCTTGCGTAGATGCTTTCTAACAGCGACTGAATCACCACCCGAGAACAAAGGAAATTTATGAATGGCCTCTTCTGGTATATCATGGAGAAAATCAGTAAAATGACATGGGGTAAACGAATCATCCATGATGACTTGCTTGAAGGGATAAGGAGGGACCAAATGGATGCTAAAGAGAGACCCCTTCTCAAGAAAATCAAGAGATCCACAAGAAGCGAGCTTCTAGTAGAAGTTCTTGTAATAAATGAAAGAAGTGGAGTTGCCACTTGAACATGAGTCTAGCTCTAGGATCCAAGAGGCAAAAACAACTAGATATAAGGGAGGGCTTCTTGTCTAAAAAAATAAATAAATGAAAGAAGTGGAGTCGCCACCCAAATAAGAAACGAACCGAAATGTCCAAGTGCTAAAAGTGCAGATGAAACGATTAATGAGATGACGACAGATAGGGCGATGAAAAGATCAAATGATGCCAGGAAATGTTGTGCTGATGGGATAAGAAATGATGAAAGATTAGAAAAATGCCGCGAGGACCAAGGACAGAGAAAAATCTGTCCTCAGCAACATCGCCAAAAAATGTTGGCGTTTCCGGGTCGAATGAGAGACGAGAAATGAGAATAATGATGAGGAAATGTCATTGAAATGCGGAGAATAAAATGTCCCCGACAACAACGCCAAAAAATGTTGGCATTGCTGGCTAAAATTAATGATAGAAAGATGAAAGTTGAATGTTGTAAAGCCAAGGCCCAATAAATGGGTCCTCGACAACGGCGCCAAAAAATGTTTTCGTTGTCGACTTTAATGAAAATATGATATTAGGAGAATGAGGATAAAATGTCGTTGAAGCGCCGAGAATAAAATATCCTAGGCAACGATGCCAAAAAATGTTGTCGCACAAAGTGTCTAGGCACCACAATATTGGCTCAGATCGGGGGCTGTCACCCTGATCCCCAATCTCTCCGTTTAATCTGTCTCCCTACAATAGGCTAAGGGGGGTAGACCCTATGGAAAGATGGAATGAAGAAGAACTAGTTGGGAATCAACCAATTCGGGAGACACAGTGAGGCGATCAAGTACTTGATTAAGATTTAGCAAGACTTAGGATTTTATTAGATTTTAAATGATTGATACCAGTGCCTTATGGAGTCAATGATCTTGCTAGGGAAATTAAGACCAAGTAATCGATTAACAACTACTTCTTAGATGAGTGATTATCTTATATGAAATGTAGGTCCTAAAAGCAATGTGAGATGCAGAAATCTTGGCTAATTTTAGTTAATTTCCTATTTAAATGTGGATCCTTTAATCCTTTCTATGTTGAGTCTAATCTCGTAATAATTGGCAGAGAGAAGATAAGGAGAAGCACACTAAGGTGTGATTAACAATACCTCTCCTGAAATTCTAACATACCCGGTGCCTTCGGCGCTGCAGAGAGCTATGGCTCTGACGACTGTAAGGTCACCGTCTTAAGTACTATTAAAACAGACTTCTCAAGCAAAGATTGATGGATATCTATCTCTCTATCGACTAAGCTTATGCTTGGAAGTAAATTTTATCTATGCAAAGTTAACTTATATGCAAATGCACCAGAAGATGAGATGAAGTTAAACTCGAGGATGGGAAAACACTTATGTCACAAAAACTTTCAATCACCAAATGTTCTGTTCGCTTTATGGATGAAGACTTAAAAATAAAACTCCTGAAGGTGTTATAATTAAAACACAAGATTATTTCAAATCTTTCTGATACAATTATAGCTCAAAGAGAACAAAAAAACCTTCTTTGCAATTTGATATCAATGTCAACAGCTTTTTAAAACTACCCAGCTTAGGAAATAGAGATATGCAATCTATTATAATTCCACAACAGAGCTCTTTAACAATCGCTTGAAAATATTCACGAAATGTCTAACATGTAACGAGACTTAAATAATTCAAGTAATGATGATCAATTTCAATAGATGCACAATGTTCTAGCAATTAAATTTCTACAGACCCAAATACATTAAACAACCATGAAATTTAAATGCTAACCAATTTCAATCCTAGAATTAAAATATTTATGCTTAGTGACCCAAACCTATGAAAATTTACCTCTTTCCTATAGTTAATCTTTAGATAAAAAAAAATTCCAAGCTTGTTTAACTATAGAGAAATGAAAAATGCTAATACCACAAAAGTTCACCTTTAGATTTTACCCTTGGCACAAAAGACACCAAGAAGGAATTAAAAATTGAAAAATTTAGTTAGTCCTTTAAGAAAACTTTTTCAATGTGCTAAGTTTATAGAGCAAGATTAATGTTGTAAGTGATTAATCATGATTTTTTTTAAATGTGACCCAAATAAATTAAAAGATTTATTTCTCCCACCCCGCTCTGTTAGTTTTCCCCTCCGCTCCTCCCGTTCCATCTTCCACTACGGTTCCCGTGACTGCGCCGCACTCGTCCTCTCCCCTTTCTGGCAGTTTCACCAATATTCCCCCCTTAGCGAACGCCCTCCCAGTCGACTCATCCCTTCCCTCGAGAACCCCCCTGTACTGGAGTACACCTCTGACTGTCGAGGAGACTCAGCTGCTGAAGTGAGGGCCTGCAAGAAGACTAAGTGCTTCCAGACCAAAGTTGTCGACACCTTTCTCAGGCTCGAGGAGGATATTCAGCTTGGTGATACTATGGATTTCGCAGACAGGGTTCTAGTCGGAAGAATTCAGGGGCGGAACTATATAGTGGCTCGCCTAAAAACATGGGTCTCAGAGGTCTGGGGGAATCATTTAGCCAACCTACCCTTAGTACAGATGTTTGTGAAAGGGTGGTTTGTCATTCCTTTCTCCAGGCCAGATCACACGAACTGGGTCCTATCATCCTACTGGAATTTTGAGCATGCCCCAGTCCTAGTGAAGCGTTGGTCACCGTTATTTGACCCAGATACAGAGTAGCTTGGTGTTGGCCCGATCTAGGTCAGATTACCTGGGCTCCCGTTACACTTCTGGTCCTAGGACATTTTCCGACGCATTGGGAACTCATTTGGCACATATATGGAATTTGATAGGTCCTATTTATCTACAGGAAATATGGTTTTCGCTAGAATTATGGTACATATGGATACTAGGGGAGGGTTAAAGGAATACATTACCATTCAATGGAGATCATTCACCCGGAAGCAGACACTGGACTATGAAGGCATACCCTACAGATGACGCAGGTGCCATAAGGTCGGACACGTATATAAGGACTCCCCCCTGATTAACAAGAAGGGTCATCAATCAGAGGACAAAGACCAAGAAGCCCATACCCCTCGAGACCAACCTCAACCAGCTATGGAAGTGGAAGATCTGTCACAACATGTCCCGGTTGAAGCAGACAAGGCACACGAGAAAGAATCAAGGAAGAAGCGTGGGAAAGCTCCACTTCGGCCTCCCTCCCCACCTCTGACAAGAGCTCGGGCGGCTATAGGGGACGCTCATTCCACGGGTATGTCAAATTATTCTCTCTCATTTGCTTATACTACTTTTGTTTCTCCTGTATTGCCTCCCTCTCCTCTGCATGACTGGACTACGGACTCTTCGGTCGCTCCCCTTATTTTCTCCCTCTCTCATCCTCCCTGGATCTTCCATCAGCCCCCTATCGTTCAGCACTGCCCCATTGCGTCTCCCCCTCCTGCTTACTCCTTCCCTCAGCCCTCCCTCTCTGGTGCACCCTCTCCCTCATTACCTATCCACTCTCACCCGGAATCCCATTACCCCCTTCGCTCTAGAATGTGATCTCAGGGCCTCGATATTATAGGTTTCGAGGTAGACTCTTTCCCCCCTCCTCCCAAACCCCAGGGCATCCCTCCCATCTAACCAAAGCTAAGCATCAGGTCGGGGAGGAGATTGCATATGGCAAACAGAAAACCATTGACTGGGCCCTTAGAGCAGAGCAAACCCCTCTCTCCCCCCCTCCATGAAGCTGCTCTCCTTTAACTATCGCGGGATGGCTAGCTCGGATAAAAAACTAGCCCTAAAGCATCTATTTGCCATAGAGCTTGTAGAAATTATATTCCTTCAAGAAACCCTTGGCCCTACGAGCTCCATTACCCACTTACTTGAATCTTGGCTACCAGGCTGGACTTTCCACTCCCTTGATGCCATGGGTAGATCTGGGGGTTTAACCTTGGGCACATGCAACTGTACCATCAAGACTCTGAGGGTTTGGGGAGGGTGGGGGTACTTGGGAGTAGACATCTACTCTCCCAGTCTCAAAGCAGAATTCAGGATCATTAATGTATAGGGTCCCTGTCAGGACAGAGTCGATTTTTGGAGAACTTTGTTCAATTCAACCCTCTTGCAACAAGATAACATCATCTTTGGGGGGGACCTAAACTTCTCCTTGGGATATGCAGAATCTTGGGGCAATCAAGCACAGGTGGATGCGTTTGCTATTTTATTTGAAAGCCTCCTAGAGATCCACAACTTTATTGACATCCCTTCAGCCAAAATGCAGCCCACCTGGAGGAACAATAGAACAGGGGAAGCAATCCTGGCCAGACGGCTCGACAAATTCCTCATAAAAGAATACTTGGTCAATAGGGGATCCCGTATCATACAATGGGTGAGCACTGGAGGCCTATCGGATCATCGACCTATCTTCCAAGAGATGCAGGATGTATTAGAAAAACCAAAGGCCCTGTTCAAATTTAATTCCACATGGCAAAGGGATGTGGAATACATTAAATTGGTGAACTATTTTTGGAAGGTAAACCCAACAGGCACAATAAGAAACCTCATGCGAGACTTCTTGCATAATATGAAGGAGTTGAAGTCCCTATCCAAGATGTGGGCAATGAAGAAAAAGGAAGCGGAAGAGCTGATTCTCAGAACAACAGAGGAAGATATCTATTCCTTTGAGGAGGACTCGGGAGGTATTATAATATCTCAGGAGCAAAAGGACAAATACTCCGCATCTTTGTAGAAGAGAACTCAAATCTTAAGAGACAGAGAAGAGAGCTGGTGACTCCGAAGCCAGGCCATCTGGCTGAAGGAGGGGGATGATAACACTAAATTCTATCATAAACATGCCAATGGGAGGAAGGCCATTAATACAATATGGGAGCTCAAAGATACACAGGGACGATCAGTTCAATCCTTCCGAGAGCTGGCTGCACTGGCATGTTCACACTTCCAAAATATCTACAAGGCTCCACCCAATGCTACCCTGGCTGAAGTAATGCGTATTGCGTAGCTCTTTCCTGGCTATGTAGATCAGGAGGCGGAATAGGAACTCTCGCGAGAAGTTTCACTAGAAGAGCTAGAAGACACTCTGAAGTGGCTAAAGAAGGACAAAAGTCTAGGGCCGGATGGATGGACAGTGGAATTTTACATTTCCTTCTTCGAGGTTTTAGGAACAGACCTCCTGCGAATCATAGAGGAAAGCAGAAGGAGCAGAAGGATACTGGGAGGCCTTAAATCCACTTTTATTGCTCTCATCCCCAAAGCTGACAAGCCCTCCTCTTTTGATGACTTTAGGCTTATATCCTTATGCAACCGCATATACAAAATTATAGCCAATCGAATAAAGCCAATCCCATCCCTCCACATATCCCATGAACAATTTGCCTTTCTTCACAATAGGTAGATACATGAGGCGATTGGTACTGCTCAAGAACTCCTTCATTCTGTACAGCTCAGGAAACTAAAAGGAATGATTCTGAAGATAGACCTATCTAAAGCCTTTGATAGAGTCAACTGGCTATACCTCCGAATCCTATTAACTCAACTGGGATTTCCTTTTACTTTCATTAAGTGGATTATGAGCTATATAACCGATGTTCCTTACAATGTTCTCATAAATGGATCGGCATACCCCTTTTTTCATGCTGAGGGGGAACTCAGGCAGGGATGCCCCCTATGCCTACTACTGCTCCTCCTCATCATGGAGGGCCTCAGCAGAATTATAGGAGAAGAACACAGACAGGGGAGAATCAGGGGTATCAAAATCACTGACACAGCTATTTTGACTCACTTGCTCTTTGTGGATGATGTTCTCATATTCCTCAATGGTGGCCTCGACGATCTCACTGCGCTCCACCAAGCCATTGGTTCCTTTCAAAAGGCCATAGGGATGGTGCTAAACGAATCCAAATCCACTTTAATAGCATCTGGGTGCTCCCAAAACGAATTACAATTCGCCCTAAGGAGATTCCCCTTTATTACCCATCCTATAGAGGAAGGTCTGAGATATCTTGGCTACCGACTGAAGCTGTTTGGTTACAAAATTGCAGATTGGATTTGGCTCATCACTAAGGTAGAAAAATGGTTGAACATATGGTACCATAAATACCTTTCCAGAGCTGGCAGGTTGGTACTGATCAAAGCCGTTTCAGAAGCAACGCTTGTATATTGGATGACCTTAGCCTAGATTCCCATGGCATTCTGGATAGGGTGCAAAATATTTGCTATCGTTTTTTATGGAAGGGGAATCAGACAGGAAGAATTTTTGCCTGGACAAGATGTGAATCTCTAGCACTGCCTAAACGATGGGGTGGTTGGGGAATTAAGAGATTGGATACCTTTTCCAAAGCACTTGCAGCAAATTTGGGTTGACAACTACTCAATAATTGCAGTCCTTGGATGAAGGTTGTCACTTCAAAATACATCACGCCTTCAAACCCATTAGATTGGATTAGACAAGGCCACCGATCTAGCGGGAACATATCAATCATTTGGAAGGCAGTAACAAAAGCTATGGACCTGATAAGAAATGGATTGACTTGGAGAATTCGATCTGGTTCCCTGGTGCGCATAGGAGAAGACCCCTGGGTAGGCTGTGGCAATGCACACAGACTCCCCGAAGAGCTGAGAACTCATCTAGCAGATCAAGGTATAACTCATATATGTCATATTGCGGACAACGGTCGATCCTCTCTGACACAGCAGGCCTGGAAATCTGGATTAGCTCTAAATATTCCCCCGCCCTGGCAACAAGACTGGAGAGACTACATATCTGCACTAACTGAGGCCCATATCAGGATCTCAGAAGGAGATGATGAGCTCATTTGGGCCTTTTCCAAACATGGATATTATGCCCCCAAGATCAGATATCTAGTTCTAATGGATCCCCTCAAGCCACCAGCCTCTGAGCCTTGGTGGAACCTTTTATGGAAGTTAAAAGCAGCCCCAAGAACGAAGTTGCTTCTGTGGTCTATACTGAACAACAAGGTCCCGACGGGAGCAAACCTAATGAAATGATCTTTCTCAGGGCCATTTTGGTGCCACCTATGCAAAAACAACAATGAAGACACAGAACACCTCTTTCTGGACTGCCCTATCTCGCAAGAGCTATGGAATGGATTTCTCTCAACGCTCTCCATTCACTGTCGATGGCATGACAACAACTTAAAGGATGCATGGAATAATTGGTGGAAAGATACCACAGGAAAGGAAAGGAACATACCTCTGCTCATTTGCTGGGCACTATGGATAGCTAGGAATCAAATCATTTTTTAGCAAAAGTCCCCCTACTGGCCTTCCATACTGAACAGAACCTTAGCGGAGTATCATTCGATTCCTGAAGACACCACACAAAAACAACACAGAAATATTGAGACAGAGGTCATCAACTCCTCCATACCATGGGCCTACTTTGATGGATCAGCACAGGAATTGGGTTGTGGAGGCGGAGCAGTATTGCACTTATCAGTAACACATTCTTTTAAAATTCAAATGGGTTTGGGCAGAGGAACAAATAACTATGCCGAGCTTTTAACTGCTAAATACCTCATCCAATATGCTTTATATAAACAATGCACAAATCTGCAACTATATGGTGACTCAAAACTGGTTGTTAACTGGATCAACAAAAAACATATTTGCAATGCATATACATTGAAGCATATTCTGGATGAGATTCATAGACTTATCATGTCTTTTGACTCTTTCACTTGTCATCATATTTACAGGGAGCAGAATTCCGTTGCTGACCACTTATCCAAAGAAGTAGCGCTCAGGGATGACGACACTTGGTTGATATGCGAGGAAAATGATGGTGTCGCCTATCAACACTATCACAGACCCTTCATAGACCCTGAATCTTTCTGAAGCAACATTGCAAGGGACGAGAACTTTTTGATGTTATCTTTTTGCTTATTTTGTAAATATTTATCAGAACTTTTATAATACCATACCCTCTCTGCGAAGAGGCCAGATAGCTCTCTATTTTTTGTTTATTCTCTATACTCCAGTATCTCCATTTTCTGAACAGGCAATGCCTCATTCAAGTAATGCCCTGCATATACAAAATTTACTTTTCTCCTATAATGAAAATTACGACTTCTTCCACGAGAAAAAAAAATAAAAATTTGAGTCGAAATTAAAATCATAAAAATAATAAAAATAAAAATGAAATAAATCGAATCAAAATAAAAGTGAAAACCAAGTCGTTTGCAGGCAACGAGACGGCGTCAAGGTCTGAGCAAGGTGAGGAATGGACGAATGCAGGCAACGACGGATGATGAGCGAATGATGCTCAATGGACAACAGATTTCATGTGTGTTTGCAGGTTCGAAATACTTTGACGATGGGGGGGGGGGGGCAGAGATATGAGGAACTATGGGTAGCATGCAGGTTTAGAGACAACAACAGATGCAGCGGATGAGGGGTGGCTAATGCGAGGAAAGATGGGGCTACGATGCAGATGGAGACTGTGTGAGGTTTTGTTGGGATGCAGGTTTGGAACCAAGAGGATAAGGCTTTGGATTTAAAGAGAGGGAGCTGCTGACAGCAGAGAAATGCGACTGGAGAGAGGGTTAAGGAGATGAGGTTTTACAATGATGAATTAATGACAATTTGGAGCAATGATGGAGGCGTGATGGACGTGGAAAGGAAGCGTGCATGTATGGCAGTGAGAAGGGCGCAGATCTGGAGGAGCGAATGGTAGCCAAAGACGCAGGTGGCAAGGGCTTGAGATGCAAAGGAATCTGCAAGTTGCAATAAAAAACCGTGGACCAAAATAAATTCGAAATTATTTTGCAGCAGAGAAATTGAAAGGCAGAGAATCTGAAAAACCCCAGGCATCAGATAGGCAGCCAAAGAACTGAAGAAAAAATCCTAGATTAAAATGTTATATTTCAGCTTTAAATTTAACCCTGAAACCCAAGAAAATATCCAAATCTAAACTTTTTTGGAACCCTTATAAAATTTTCTAGATTAAAAAAATAAAAAAATAAATAAAAATAAATAAATAAATAAATAAATTAAAAAAATAAAAAAATAAAAAATAAAATTATACCCTTGGGCTGCAAAACGCTGAATAATATTCCTGCAAAAGAAAATATCCAGATCTAAATTTTTTTGGAACCCTTATAAATTTTTCTAAAAAAAAAATAAAAAATTATACCCCTGGGCTGCAAAACACTGAATAATATTCCTACAAAATGATGTTGATGAACCTTAGAGATCCAGATCTTACCATCCAGGGCCTAGATCTGGACTCTATACAGATTTCTCCTTCAGATCTGTAGCTGCAAGACAACAATAAAATACCCAAACGATATATACAAAAACCCAGAAAAACCCAAGTCAGAAAACCGAAATTAATTACAAATCTATGTACATGAATGATAGATCTATCAGATCCAGGGAGTGTGAGTCCAACTCTGCTTCCAGATCTTATAATTTGAGGCTCTCAACAGCCAGATCTATCGATTTAACACAGAAAAAAATAATTTAAAGTTTAAAGGAGGTGTTGAGTTCAAAATCCTTCATGCATCACCAGTAAAAATATCTTATGATAAGCCCGGGATCAAATTATGCTGGGCTCTTCAGAAAACACGAATCAGGAGTTGGTTGGTCCAACTGAAAACTTCCCCGAACGCTCGATGATCTAAAAAATCAAGATTTTCCTGCAAAACTCAATTCAGCCATCAACATAGAGCGAGAAAACAATAATAAAACTTAGACAAATAGAGATACCTGCTATTACGTTCAGAATTTAGATTATTATTCAAACCCCAACAACTAAGCAAGATACCTGTACTCAAATCACTCTTCAGAAGCTATTATCAATGGCAAAAAGAAATTACACATGAAAAACGACACATCTTACAGTATTTCCATGAAGAGTAACACTGACGAAAATTAACCCCAAAGTCTTTCTTTATTATCCGAAAAAGTTTACACAAGAGCTTTTCGCTTAGCACACGATCAAAAGATCGGATGAACTGACTGACAAATGACCTCCTATTTAAAGATAAATCCTCCAATGGCTAGTTCAAGTGATCCTCGTCAAAACAATCTCGACCGTTGATGAGGATTAAAATTTCTTTTAATCTCATCCGTCAATTTCAAATTCTTGAGGAATAATAATCTAATTTCTGACGCTGATCATCTGGATGAAGAAAAGAAGCATTTAGTCTCAACCTTTAAAGGTTTAGGCTACAAAGAAAATGAGATTAAAAGAGCAATTCAGAAAGCCGAGAAAAGGATGTTATCTCATGAACCTAAAGCCCGAGATCAACCTGAGGGTGGTAGGGTTTTTCTTCCTTACATTCATGGAGTTACAGATAAGATTGCGAAAGTCCTAAGAAGGAAAAACATAAGCACGCAATTCTCAGCCCCTGGAACAATTAGGCAAGGTATGAGATCGGTTAAGGATAATATTGATAAACATCAACTTAAAGGGGTCTATAAAATCGATTGCTCATGTGGGAAAAGCTACATTGGTGAAACAGGTCGCTCCCTGTAGACCAGACTCAAGGAACATGGAGGTGATATTAAAAATGAAAGGTCTCGTTCTTCCGCCCTCGCAGAACACTCGTCAAAAACTAAGCACCATGTCTTCTTGGAAAGCGCCTCCATTATCGCTAAGGAAGAGCAACACCATAAGCGAAAGATCAGAGAAGCTCTTGAAATTATCAAACACCCGCATAATCTCAACAGAGACAATGGTATGGAGATTAGTGGAAGCTGGTTTCCCCTAATCAGAAAAATTAACCCGATATCAGTATAATAATAATAATAATAATAATTCTCAATTAAGCATTTACAATATTAATTAATTAATTATTTAATTTAATCACCCTTATTAATTTCCTATTATTAAAAATATCTATTTTAATATAATAATAATAATCATTAAATATTTATTCTTTCAAATAATTATAATATTTAACCAATTTTAATATTATAATTATTCTAATTAAGAATATAATTATCACTGTACTCACAGATTTAAAAAATAAAAAATAAATAAATAAAAATAAATAAATAAATAATATAATATAATAAATATTGAATATTAAATTCTAATTTCAATATGCTAGGATTAATATTTTCAGCATTATCCTTAATACAAAATTCTAGGATTTATTTAATCAATTATTTAATATTATTAATTCTAATTATTATTATTATTTATTATTTATTAGATTAATTAATCGGCCTGGAGTATGCCGTAAAACTGCTTTTGCTTGGCTAAGAGCTCGTCTTCCTCGGACGTAAGGAACAGGTTAACGGCCCAAGACCCAGAGGCATCTGGCAGGAGTGAGAGCCTGCTCCCGATTACGGACCACCAGCAGGGTTATGCCAGGTGGCGTGGTTTTCCTATTTAACAGTGATGAGTCAACCCAGCATTCGCGGATAGCAGCCAGAGATGGCTGTCCTCACTGTTGGTTTGACACCTGAGTTGATAGGTTTTACCACCTTCGAAAAAAAAATAATAATTATTAATATCAATAATATTTTCTATTAATAATTATTTCTTTATTAATATTATTAGATTAATAAATAATAATTATTAATAACTATAATATTTTATATTAGTAATTATTTCTTTATTAATTTCCTTTCTAAAGCTATAACTTATTCTAAAAAAAAAATCATTAATAAATAATCATTAATTTTGATCATTATAATTAATATTTCTAATAACTAATTATTATATTAATTAAAATAATTATAATCATTTCAATTAATTTTAATAATAATATATATTAATGATTTGATCATTATAATTAATATTACTAATTACTAATTATTATATTAATAATAATTAAAGTAATAATAATCATTTCAATTAATTTTAATAATAATAAATATTAATGATAAAAAAAAGAAAAAAAAGAAAAAAAAAATAATTAAATTAATCAATTAAATCAGAGGTAGCCGACTTCTCAAAATTTGAGAGCCGACCTTCCTCTCTTTTCTCTCCTCATTTCTATTTAAACCCTAAAATCTGCTCTTCTTCTATCAAGCATTCAAGTTGTCCTGATGATGGATCCCGGTTGGGATTTGAAACGTTGGCAGAAAATGGTTCTTACTGTGGATTCTCCGGTGACTAATTCGAAATTAAATGCATTTTAATTAATTCAAAAATTAAAATTTTGAATTAATTTCCTCAAAATTTTGACTTTGACTTAACCTCAGGGACCAAAGGCTTACAAGTTAGCAAAATAATCAATTTACTTTAGTCCCGGGACCTCTTAAAATTTATTTTTTAAGGATCGACGAATTTTGCCTTCAGAGAATTTAAATTTACCTAGGTCCTAGAATTAATTAAATTTCTAGCTTAGGATTTTAATTCTATTTCTGGCGAGAAAATTTAATTAATTAACCTATGAGGGGATAAATTATTTTTCCAACCCTCAAGACACTTCACATCATAATTTTCATATCTTTTACATCACAATGAGGAAAACCCATATGAAATAGACCTTCACAGACCACCCATTTCTGCGACACAAATATAATCCAGCAGACCAAGGAATTTGTAAAAAAATAACCTAACCAAATAGTTAGGATTATTCCCAAATCACTTTTACATAGACTCAATCTATAACACTAGGAATTGCCTAAGATCCCAATGACAAAATCCATTTCAGCTTTGGGGTAAGGCTGAAGGAAAACTCCGCCGACCATTCGAGAATGGATCGATGAGACAAAAAACCTCACAGAGTGTAGATCATCACTAGAAAAATAGGTTTACCTAGGAAATTACATACATGACACAGATCTACTGAGATTATTTATATTATATACATGCAGAATGGGTTTAGATTATAACATGATCCTTAAGCTGATGATGATAGCTGGACGGCACGAACACATCGATTAGGCGATATCCCTTATGCAAAAAAAGGGAGTGTACTGCTATGGGTCGTTGACACGTAGTGGTCAACGTCTGCTTCTACTTGGAGACACGTTGCTGCGACGGAGGAATGTGAGAATCTAGAATCTGCATCCATGCAACACACAATATAACATGAGTAACGTCCATCTAAAAAATCATCATATAACATTAAGCACAAGAAAGATATAAGTTCTTCATTTATTAACTATCCTAATAACATGAAAAACACAAATCTAACTGTAAAATGAAATACTGAAATAACAGGGTATAAGGTTAGAAATACAATACAAAGATGCCCCATGGCATCAAATACATTAAATATAGTGCATACTGAACATTTGCCTGCATTTAGGCAAATCTGTCGGTTGTTTCTCGAATGTGCCATGTCCAATCCTACATAATGTAGGACTTTTTCCTATCCGAAAATCAAGCTGCTCGCGGCCATCTGATGCATCAAATTGCTTTCTCATTATCTTTCTCTTGCGTCTTTTCTTTATGGCAGGTTGTATCACTAATGATGTGGAACAGTCTGCTTCAAAACTCTCAGATGAAGTATGTAAGATATGCATGACATGTCTTTCTTCATTATGCATATGATTCTTATCAATTTATGTTTTATCCGGGTCACCTTCAATTAGCCACTTTTCAATGGAACAAATGACCTCCTCATAATAATATGGGGCTTGCTGTAGCAGATAAGGAGGCTTATGATCTATTGATCTTTCCTTGTTTCTTTCATCCTTTGATTGATGCTGAAGTTTCTGTACCTGTATTGTTATGGCATTCATCTGGGTAGAGTGTTCAACCTTCATAGCACTGACTTCCTTGGCATGGTTTTCCTCCATGGTCAATAACTTATTCTGAAGCCATATCTGACCAGCTTCCATATTTTTTATTACTTTGTCATTATCTGCTTTTATGGTCATCAAGCAATGTTGCATAGAGTTTATCTCTTTCTCATGATTTGCTTATATGATACCTAACTGATTATTACAATTGAATCTCATAATGGTCATTTCTTCATCCATAATTGAAAATCTGTTATGAATCGAACTTATTTCTTCTTGATAACTTGTTTCCATGGCAATCACGTGATTTGAATGATTAAATTCCATGATCGTCATATTTTCCTCTAGGGCTAATAACTTGCTTTGCATATAATTAATTTCCTTGTCATGATTAGCTTTCATGGTTTCTATTTCCTTAGCATGCTAACTTTTCATGTCGGTCCTCATATCCTCCATATTCTGAGCACACTTTTCTACTACGGTGGCTATGTGAATGGAGTGTTTAATTTTCATGATTTCCATCTCCTCATGACGTTTTTCCAGCTAAGTATACAAAGTTCTCATATCCTTGAAAAAATCAGTTATAATTTTTTCTTGATTAAGCTCCATATTTTTTACTAGCTCCGTTAGTTCTTCTATAATTTGCTTATCATTTTCCCTTTCATTATCGACATTGATTTGACAACTTGTCCTTGTTTTTCCACTGTCATGGAATTGTCTTATAACGATACAAGTGGATGGCTCATTCGGATATGGACAATTGTCTTGAAATCTTTCATTGACAGTTGGATCCTTTACAGGATCACTCTCATTCTATTGCACAATGTTAGGGGCGCAAGGCGAGCTACCTTTATCACCATATATATCTGTAAAAGCATTGACAATGTCTTATAAAGAAGCGAAAGAATCTTTAGGACAATTATGAAACCAATTTAAAGCATCACCTCCTAAAGAAAAGGAAAATAGACGCATTTTGACATCTTCATGATTATACTGGGGAGAACTACAATATTTGATTATTGTATGAGCAACCCTGCGTAGATGCTTTCTAACAACGATTGAATCACCATCCAAGAACAAAGGCAATTTATGAATGGCCTCTTCCGGTATATCATGGAGAAAATCAGTAAAATGACACGAGGTAAACGAATCATCCATGATGACTTGCTTGAAGGGATAAGGAGGGACCAAATGGATGCTAGAGAGAGACCCCTTCTCAAGAAAATCAAGAGATCCACAAGAAGCGAGCTTCTAGTAGAAGTTCTTGTAATAAATGAAAGAAGAGGAGTTGCCACTTGAACATGAGTCTAGCTCTAGGATCCAAGAGGCAAAAACAACAGGATATAAGGGAGGGCTTCTTGTCTAAATAAATAAATAAATGAAAGAAGTGGAGTTGCCACCCAAACAAGAAACGAACCAAAATGTCCAAGTGCTAAAAGTGCAGATGAAACTATTAATGAGACGACGACAGATAGGGCGATGAAAAGATCAAATGATGCTAGGAAATGTTGTGCTGATGGGATAAGAAATGATGAAATATTAGATGATTAAAAAAATGTCGTGAGGACCAAGGATAGAAAAAACTATGTCCTCGGCAACATCGCCAAAAAATGTTGGCGTTCCCGGCTCGAATGAGAGACGAGAAATGAAAATAATGATGAGGAAATTTCGTTGAAACGCCGAGAATAAAATGTCCCTGGAAATGGCACAAAAAAATGTTGGTGTTGCCGGCTAAAATGAATGATATAAAGATGAAAGATGAATGTCATAAAGCCAAGGCCCAATAAATGGGTCCCTGACAACGGTGCCAAAAAATGTTGTCGTTGTCTGCTTAAATGAAAATATGATATGAGGAGAATGAAGATAAAATGTCATTAAAGTGTTGAGAATAAAATATTCCCGGCAACAGTGCCAAAAAATGTTGTCGCACAAAGTGTCTGGGCACCACAAAAACGGCTCAGATCGGGGGCTGTCACCCTGATCCCCAATCTCTCCGTTTAATCTATCTCCCTACAATAGGCTAAGGGGGGTAGACCCTATAGAAAAATGGAATGAAGAAGAACTAGTTGGGAATCGACCAATTCAGGAGACACAATGAGGCGATCAAGTACTTGATTAAGGTTTAACAAGACTTAGGATTTGATTAGATTATAAACGATTGATACCATTTCCTTATGGAGTCAACGATCTTGCTAGGGAAATTAAGACCAAGTAATCGATTAGCAACTGCTGCTTAGATGAATGATTATCTTATATGATGGAGATCCTAAAACTAATGTGAGATGAAAAAATCTTGGTTAATTTTAGTTAAATGCCTATTTAAATGTGAATCCTTCAATCATTTCTTTGTCGAGTCTGATCTCGTAGTAATTGGCAGAGAGAAGATAAGGAAAAGCACACTAAGGTGTGATTAACTATACTTCTCCTGAAATTCTAACATACCCGGTGCCTCCGGTGCTGCAGAGAGCTATGGCTTTGAAAATTGTAAGGTCACCATTTTAAGTACACGAAAACAAGATTTTCAAGCAAATATTGACGGATATCTATCTCTTTATCGACCAAGCTTATGCTTGGAAGTAAATTTTATCTATGCAAAGTTAACTTATATGCAAATGCACCAGAAGATGAGATGAAGTTAGACTCGATGATGGAAAAACACTTATGTCGCAAAAACTTTCAATCACCAAAATGCTATGTTCGCTTTATGAATGAAGACTTAAAAATAAAACTCCTGAAGATATTATAATTAAAACACAAGCTTATTTCAAATCTTTCTGATACAATTATAGCTCAAAGAGAACAAAAAAAAATTCTTTGCAATTTAATATCAATGTCAACAGATTTTTAAAACTACCCAGCTTAGGAAACAGAGATATGCAATCTATTATAATTCCATGACAGAGCTGTTTAACAATCGCTTGAAAATATTCTCAAAATGTCTAACATGTAACGAGCATTAAATAATTCAAGCAATGACGATAAATTTCAATAGATGCACAATGTTCTAACAATTAAATTTCTAGAGATCCAAATACTTTAAACAACCATGAAATTTAAATGCTAACCAATTTCAATCCTAGAATTAAAAGATTTATGCTTAGTGACCCAAATCTAGGAAAATTTACCATTTTGCTATAGTTAATCTTTAGATAAAAAAAATTCAAGCTTGTTTAACTATAGAGAAATGAAAATTGCTAATACCACAAAAGTCCACCTTTAGATTTTACCCTTAGCACAAAAGACACCAAGAAGGAATTAAAAATTGACAAATTTAGTTAGTCCTTTAGGAAAACTTTTTCAATGTGCTAAGTTTATAAAGCAAGGTTAATGTGGTAAGTGATTAATCATGATTTTTTTAAATGCGACCCAAATAAATTAAAAGATTTAATAATTTAATAATTTTTTTTAATGGGTCAAAGGCCACATAAAAAAAATTTAAAATCTCATAACGTGAAAAATTGCTTTTGATTTAAGTTTTTAGATGGTCTTGAACTCACAATAAAAATGAAACCGTTTCTTTTGTTTTTTTAGTTTTTAAGGGTTTTGAGATCTTTAGGATTTTGTATATTTTTTGAACTTTTGAATTTTTTAGGTTTTAATTTATTTTTAAACTTTTATATTTTTGAGTCGAAATTAAAATCATAAAAAGAATAAAAATACAAATGAAATAAAATCGAATCAAAATAAAAGTGAAAATCAAGTCGGATTTTTTTTTAAACTTAATGATTCTAACTAAAGTTTTAGTTAAATGAAAAAAAAAGTGCTAACCTAAAAGAAACTAACACATACAAATAAAAAGGAAATCGAAAGTCAACAAAATCAAAATAAAAAATTAAAACAATAAAAGAAATAAAAAACCATAGAATAAAATCAAACTAAGTCAATAATCAATGAAACTAAAAAATATCCATATGCTAACCCTAAACATACGCGTACATAACAAACAAAAAGAATTCTAATGCGTGTTGCTTGTTGTTGATGCAGGTTAGAGCTTGGAAGACGACATCAAGGTCTGAGCAAGGTGAGGAATGGACGGATGATGTGCGAAGGATGCTCAATGGACAACATATTTCATGTGTGTTTGCAGGTCCGAAATGCTTCGACGGCGGGGAGCAGAGATATGAGGAACTATGGGTAGCATGCAGGTTTAGAGACAACAACGGATGCAGCGGATGAGGGGTGGTTGATGCGAGGAAATATGGGGCTCCGATGTAGATAGAGACTGCGTGAGGTTTTGCAGGGATGCAGGTTTGGAACCGAGAGGATAAGGCTTTGGATTTAAAGAGAGGGAGCTGCGGATAATAGAGAAATGCGACTGGAGAGAGGGTTAAGGAGATGAGGTTTTGCAACGATGAATTAATGACAATTTGGAGCAACGATGGAGGCTTGATGGACGTGGAAAGGCAATGTGCAGGTATGGCAGCGAGAAGGGCGCGGATCTGGAGGAGCGGATGGAAACCAGAGACGCAGCTGGTAGGGGCTTGAGACGAAGAGGAATCTGTGGGTTGCAGCAAAAGACCGTGGCCCAAAAGAAATTAAAAATTCTTCTGCAGCAGAGAAATTGAAAGGAAAAGAATATGAAAAAACCTAGGCAGCAGACAGACAGCCAAAGAACCGAAGAAAAAATCCCAGATTAAAATGTTATACTTCAACGTTAAATTTAACCCTGGAACCCAAGAAAATATCCAGATCTAAAATTTTTTGGAACCCTTATAAATTTTTCCAGATAAAAAAAATAAAAGCAAAAAATTAAACCCCTCGACTACAAAACGCTGAATAATATTCCTGCAAAATGATGTTGATGAACCCTAGAGATCCAGATCTTACCCTCCAGGGCCTAGATCTGGACTCTATACAGATTTCTCCTTCAGATCTGTAGCTACAAGACAACAATAAAACACCCAAACGATATATACAAAAACCCAGAAAAACCCAAGTCAGAAAACCAAAAATAATTACAGATCTATGTACATGAATGGCAGATCTATCAGATCTAGGGAGTGTGAGTCCAACTCTGCTCCCAGATCTGATAATCTGAGGCTCTTAACAGCCAGATCTATCGATTTAGCACATAAAAAAGTAAAAAAAAAAAAAAAAGTTTAAAGAAGGTGCTGAGTTCAAAATCCTTCATGCATCATCGGTAAAAATATCTTATGATAAGCCCGGGATCAAATTAAGTTGGGCTCTTCAGAAAACACGAATCGAGAGTTGGCTGGTCCAACTGAAAAACTTCCCCGAACGCCTGATGATATAAAAAATCAATATTTTCCTGCAAAACTCAATTCACCCATCAACATAGAGCAAGAAAACAATAATAAAACTCAGACAAATAGAGATACCCGCTATTGCGTTTAGAATTTAGATTATTATTCAAACCCCAGCGACTGAGCAAGATACTTGTACTCAAATCACTCTTTAGAAGCTATTATTAATGACAAAAAGAAATTACACATGAAAAACGACACATCTTACAATATTTCCATGAAGAGTAACACTGACGAAAATTAACCCCAAAGTCTTTCTTTCTTATCCAAAAAAGTTTACACAAGAGCTTTTATTTTAGCACACGATCAAAAGATCGGATGAACTGACTCACAAATGACCTCCTATTTAAAGATAAGTCCTCCAATGGCTAGTTCAAGTGATCCTCGTCAAAACAATCTCGACTGTTGATGAGGATTAAAATTTCTTTTAATCTCATCCATTGAAATTTCAAATTCTTGAGGAAATTCGAATTTTTCAATTAAATGCATTTTAATTAATTCAAAAATTAAAATTTTGAATTAATTTCCTCAAAATTTTGACTTTGACTTAACCCCAGGGACCAAAGGTTTAAAATTTAGCAAAATAATCAATTTACCTTAGTCCCGGGACCTCTTAAAATTTAATTTTTAAGGACCGACGAATTTTGCCTTCAGAGAATTTAAATTTACCTAGGACCTAGAATTAATTAAATTTCTGGCTTAGGATTAATTTTTGGCGAGAAAATTTAATTAATTTTTTTATTTTTATTTTTTTTATTTTTTATTTTATATATATATATATATATATATATATTTTTTTTTTTTTTTTTCTGTATAAAGACTATTCTATTATGTATAAAAAAGAAAAATATTTACAGAGAGGTTTGAACCTCTGAGGACACTGTAGCCTGCCCTCTGTCAAAAAAACTGTTGCAGTTAACACTTTGCCTTCTGTTTACATAGATGAACAACATAAACCCAAAACTCAATAGAGCTAGAAAGGATTGACACTTTGTTGCGAGCCGCCCTATTACAAAATGCAGTTCTATGCAGCTATTACAAAAAGCTGGAAAGCCAAAATCATAACCTGGAAGATGAGAAAAAACCATACTGAAAATATTAGAAGCCATACCCACTGAGAATTACATAAAAAAAAACCAGCCATCCTGAGATAACTTGCTGAGGCAGAGGAAGTTATGCCTGAGGTGGCAAGTCTGTATCTTTTTCATTTTCCTTGCTGGGAGAGCTAACCCAATGAACCATCACATTATCTTCTACTTCCATCATGTTGCAGCCTGGAGGAGTCACAAGATGCAGAACGCTGCCAGAGAATTGCGCCGACGCACAAGAAATTATATCCTCATGAGAAGAGTCTTGCTGATGGCGAGAATCTTCTTGTTGACCTTCATCCTGCAACGCAGCGGGATTATTGAGGACATCACCCGCCATGCTGCCTTGAGAGTCACTAGAATTTTGAGAAAGAGACCTGTCCTTGGAGGTTTCAACAGAGCCTGTGAGCTCATCTTCTTCCTCTGAGAAGATGACTGTAATGATAGCTGAGATAATTGGCTTGTTAAGCCTACTTTTAAATTTGAAGCGGGAAGAGTGAAAAGAGCTATTTAGGGACGGACCGGAGTGGTCTGATGGCGGTGAGGCCGGCGAGACAGAGGCTAACAGGGAAATGCGCCGAGGACCAGAGCCACCACGACCCCTAAAACCTCCCCGAGCTCCTGAACTACTGCCCCGCCGGGAAATACCACGACGCCGGGCCATTGCAGAAAGGATTGATAAATTGAGGGGATAAATTATTTTTCTAACCCTGAAGACACTTCACATCATAATTTTCATATCTTTTACATCACAAGGGGGAAAACCCATCTGAAATAGACTCTCACAGACCACCCATTTCTGCTACGCAAATATAATCCAGCAGACCAAGCAATTTGTAATAAAATAACCTAACCAATAGTTAGGATTATTCCCAAATCATTTTTACATAGACTCAATCTATAACACTAGGAATCGCCTAAGATCCCAATGACAAAATCCATTTCGGCTTTGGGGTAAGGCTGAAAGAAAACTCTGCCGACCATTCGAGAATGGATCGGTGAGACAAAAAACCTCTTGGAGTGTAGATCATCACCAGAAAAGTAGGTTTACCTAGGCAATTACATACATGACACAGATCTGCTAAGATTATTTACATCATATACATGCAGAATGGGTTTACATTATAACATGATCCTTAAGCTGATGATGATAGCTGGACGGCACGAACACATCGATCAGGCACTATCCCTTTTGCGAAAAAAGGGGGTGTACTACTATGGGTCGTTGACAGGTAGTGGTCAACAATGTCAAAGTGGAGCTTATACCCTCATTGTAACTCTATTTCATTGTATCTCATGGAAAATTGGAATTTACAGAGAAGTTTGGAAAAGGTTATAATTTAAAATAAGTATTATAATAAAACGTAAAGAAGAGGTAATGAAATTAGTAGTGAGGATATCCAAATATGTCAACAATTGAGTATTGGTCATCTTTGTTAGAATTCTTGTGTAACCATATAGAAAGTAGGTTCACTTTAAAAAGAAATAACATAGTATCAAGTCTTAGAGTTAAATGTTGGTTGTATTAATAAAGAATTATGAAAATTAATCTTAAATAATTACTTGTTCTATATATGTTTGATATTGTTGAATTGAGGCTTCTGTGATTCATATCAAATTTTTGAGAGATTCTTCAGCATAAATCACATGAAATTTCATTTGTCGATGCGTTTCGAACCAACCAGTGTGGTTCATCGTTAGGACAAGTTGAAGAATCAGATCTAGCTTTGCATATTAAATAGTCAGAGCAGAACATCCAACGACTATATTTCTTGACCAAGCAATGGTTAAATTTGACAGGAGACGGTTAGTTGGACAAGATTAAGGGCATGACCTATATTTTAATAATTAAGTTAATTCAAATAAATATCAAATTGTTAGTTAGTTATAATCTGGTTGGTTCGAAATGCGTCGACAAATGAAATTTCATATATTTGATATTGTTAATAAATTAGGTATTGGTTTTTCAAAAATAGTTTTTTATTAATTGCAAGTTTATTCATATTAATATTTTCGTAAATTTAATTAATTAATATAAGTTTAAATTTAGTATAAATTTGATTTCTATGTTTCAAATCCATTATCATCATGTAGGTTTGTTTTAACAATGTACTCATTCACTAATTATTCTACTCTTTGTAAATTAATTTATATATTTTTTACTTTAATGTCAATATGTATTTTCTTTTCCCGGATGCGGGTGACATCACTGTCCATGCCGCGAGTTAGAACAGTTATGAGGCATGTGGCTTGTCACATGGGCCTCTGTCAGCCCGGACAAGCCACGCCAAGCCAAGGAGCAGGCTCCTTAAATTCGCCGGAAGGCGATGCAATCAGCAAATTCGCAATGTTTTGCGTGGAGAGGAATGTAGTTAGGCTGTCTAGTCTGGAGCAGGGGAACGACGGGGGAATGTACAGGAGGTTGCTGGCGCCATTCAATGCGCTGCAACATCCGAGGAGCATGGGAGCTATTAAGGTTGCCTCCCTGACCTCTCTGCCGCATTCCAGGCCGTTTGAGTGGGTTATTGCTTGGAACAAGGTTTCTGGAGGAATTATAGGTGAAGGAAGCCATCGCCAAATGCCAAGGGAGAGGCTCAGGATGAGCAGTCGCAGAGGAATGGCTAGAGGGCATTCTGCCTCTCAGAGGCCTGAGATTTCTCCAACGTCCTCAGTTGAATTTACCTCTGAGCAAAACAGGCCTCCAGGCCGCAATGCTAGAGGCAATTGGGGCATTCCGGAGTGTGGTCACTCGGAACATCCGGCCATTCGATATAGAATTCCCTGTGCTTTTGCTAATAACACTCTGATAGTGTCGGTTACTGTGGAGCATTGTAGCAGTGCTCGTGGGCGCTTGGATACGGTGACTGTCCCGCGGGTCGACATGGAGACTCCCACTGTAGACTTCACGCGTCCGGTTCAGACGGATGAAGCTGGCCCCAGCGAACCTGTTCAGAGAAGCTCGTGCCAGGGTAAGGAACTTGCTCAAAGGAGCTCGTGCCAGGGTAAGGAAGCAGCGGAAAAGCTCAAGGGTCCAGCATCTGATGAACCTCACACCACGGATGACGATTAACTCAGCAGTCGCCAAGTCTGGGCAGCAAGGAATGAATTTCTCTGACCTTTTCATTTTCATGATTTTGTACATCTATTATGGAGTTTATGTCTGTAATTTCGGTTCATAGTCTCAGCCCACGCGTCGTTCAACATGTTCACCATGTCGTTTTCCATACGCAGCGTGTCGATTTGTGTTCACCTTGTCCAGTAATGCATCCATCGTGTCAGTTTCGGTACTCACCGTGTCATGTAATGAATCCACCGTGTCGATTACTGTATGCTACGTGTCGCTCTTCTATGCAAGGTAGCAATGACTGATATCTTCTCTGAAGGTACAGGGCTTTGGCCCAGATGTAATTTTTGTAATATTTTTGACTTTTTGTAATATAAATAGATCAGTGTTATCGAGAAAAAAAAAAAAAATATGTATTTTCTTTTAATTTTTAAATATAAGAATTTTTTAATATATTATGTACATTTGTGATAACATTTCCTCCATTCTATGTTGTAAAGTGCTTCTGAACATAATAAACAAAATATACAGTTATCATTAAAAATATGAGTAATCAAAAGAAGTTAACATAGTTCTATTGATGTTACATGTGTTGACAGAGCTTCGTTAGGGTTTAGGTGATTCCCTCCTTGTGAAAAATATTTCCCCAATGTTGGTGCCCCTTGGGGGGAAGGCCCCCCTTCATTCAAATATGTGCTAGCCAACTAAAATCCCCCCACTCTAAGAAAGCTCAAATCGAAAAGACCACTAACAAGCTTCAATTTTAGTTGTGGAAATAAATGTAACTGCTCTAGAAGGCAAAGATAAAATATTTGAGATCAAGGTCTCCCAGAGCAACCTGTTAGCTTGGATTCCAAGGAAATGCATCCCTCAAGCGATGATAATTCCAAGGTATGAGATTAAATATGATCAAGTTAAAAATTAGCAGTTATGTTTAATACATGAAGGATCGTGTTGTAATGGGTCACTTTATGGGCCTCTGTCCTTCAAAAAAAGATTTGATAAGTTGGATCAATGTGCAATGGAAACCCAAGGGCTCTTTTGACCTACAATTAGGTTCTAAAAGTTGTAATGCCCTCGACACTTTGGATTGATGGTGAATGGGTGTATTGTTGAGGCACTCCTTACAATAAGTCACTAGTTCAAATCTCCCATGGGTGGCCCCACCTGCCTAAGCAAGAAAAAAAGGTTCCAAAAGCTTATTTATGACCATCTTCGACTATCAATTTGATAATGATACTATATTTGACAATGGGTTGTATTTCTTTAAAGCCATAAGTCAACACCTTAGATTTTGGACAAAAAAATCAATCAAGACAAGGAGAACTTCCTATGCACTCTATTTTGGGTGTTTCTTTACTCCTTTCCACAATTATACTGGGCTAGGAGATCTTGAAGTTCTTAGGCAACTGCATTGGCAAGTTTGTTAAAACAATTGAAGAAACTAAGTAGCGTAGATACACTCCATACACTCAAATATGGGTTTATACGGATATAAGGATGCCTCTACCTACCTCAATATGTATATCCTACCAAGATTCAAACTGGATTCAAATGATAGAGCATGACTATTTTCCTTTTTTTTTTTTTTTGTAGAAGATGTCATGCGCATGGACACATGTCACTACAACAAAACCAACGATTTGCACCAGATTTTAGTGCATTTTTTTTTTTTATAATTGTTATGAGCAACCTGGTGCTAAATCTAGCTCTATTGTACAATTTTTAAAGCATCCTTTTTTGCCCCTCATTTTGCATCCTTTTTCACACTAGATTTTGCATCATTTTTTACACCAAACTATGCATAATTTTTTGCGTCAAATTTTGAACCAAGATTTGCATCTTATTTTATGACAGGTTTTGCTTCTATTTTTGTGTCATTTTTGCATCTCTTTTTCATCATCTTTTGCTTCCTATTTTGTGTCATTCTTTGCTTCCATTTTTGCATCAAGTTTACACAATATTTTGCATCCAATTTAACGTTTTTTTCTACATCCATTTTGTGTCAGTTTTTGCATCTAGTCTTACACCAGGTTTTGCATCTAGTCTTACACTAGTTTTTTCTTCTAATTTTGTACCTATTTTTGCATCAGCTTTGGTGTCTATCTTTGCACCATGTGTTGAATTTGATTTAGCACCAAATTTTGCATCCATTTTTGTGCCCATTTTTGCATCTTTTTTTGGACCATTTTTTACGTCCACTTTTACGTTTGATTTGTCTCCATTTTTCCCATCCCATTTTGCACCATATTTTGTGTCATTTGTTGCATCCAATTTTGCATTGTTTTTAACACAATTTCTTGCATCCAATGTTACATCATTTTGAGCATCCAAATTTGCATCTTATGTTGAGTCATGTGTTGTGTCCACCTTTGCATCTTATTTTGTGTCTAATGGTACATTCAATTTAGAGCCATTTTTTACGTCCACTTTTGCATTTGTTTTTGCACCAAGTTTTGCATCACTTTTTGCATCCAATTTTGAGCTATTTTTATGCCCATTTTTGCACCATTTTTTGTGTCTACTTATGTGTCCAATGTTGCACCATTATTTACGCCCACTTTTTCATCCAATTTTGCATTTTTTTGGTGTCTAGTTTTACATCGTTTTCGCCATCCAAATTTGCATCTTTTTTTGCCTCATTTTGTGTCCACATTTGCATATAATTTTGTGTCTAAGTTTGAGCCTAAATTTGCATCTGATTATGCATCATTTTTTACATCCAATATGGCATCTTTGGTTTCACCTTTTTTTAGCCCCATTTTTCATCTTGTTTAATGTCCTTTCTTACATCTTTTTTTTTTTTTGGCGCTCAAGATTGCATCCCAAATTTACACCATTATTTGCATAATCATTTGGCATCTGAATTTGTAACATTTTTTTCTTCTTTTTAACACTCAACTTTGCATCTTATTTTACATCTAGTTGTCTGTCTTTTTTTGCATCTAGTTTGGTGTCCATTTATGTGTCCTTGTTTTTTCCCAATTTGATATCCTTTTGTATGCCATGTTTTGTTCCCTTCTTTGTGTAAACTATTGCACATTTTTTCACTTCTAGTTTAAAACACTTTGTACGTCATTGTTTGCATTTTGTATGAATTCTTATTTTAACATCCAGTTTTACTTTCAATTTTGCATCCATGGTTACATCCGCATTTGACTTCTTATGTAGAGTATATTTTTCTTTACATATATGACCCCCTTTATAGATTCATTTTACTAATTTAAATTGCATAGTGAAATATATCATAGTTTCTAAATATCATTAAAGAAGATATCACAATTCAAAATCGTTTGTAAATAAATTTAATGGAAATTGACAACATCCATCCAAAAAAATAACAATGTCATCATATACAATGATTCATTGACAATTTCCAACACACATATATAAAATAGCGACATAATACTAATAAGATCAGTATTATTTTTAATCAAAACAACTAAAAATCAAATATGATTAACAGATCAAAATATTTCATGAATATCATTATTCTACGATAAATTAACAACATACATCCAAAGATGGTAATATCATCATACATTATAATTCTCTATCAAAATAATGATGATACTTTCCAATATACAAATCGAATAAAAGGAAATGATAGGAATGAATTAAGCAGCAATCGTGGACGGAGCTGCGAGGAGATAGGGTTTCTTCTGCCCCTGCTTCCGCCGTTGGGTTGTGGTGGCCGAGCCGCACCTGGTTCTGGTGGCCCATCCTTCGCCTTCGTTTTGACATCGATGCCATTCTCGACTGCTGGTGATCTTTTCGCTGCTTATCAGTTGGGGTTTTGCACGACAAATCGCCTATGGCGACGCTTCAATCGGCCCCTGCTCCCTCCTTTCGACTCTGTGGTACCTGTTCAGCAGCCCACTCGTCTTAGGCTTTGATTAGTAGTGATCTGGGGCTCTTTATCGCACCTGTCGGGTGGTTGCGGCGCGCCTTGTAGGCTTCGGCGGCACTGTCTCGCTTCATCCGAGCGGCTCTACTTGGCGGTTTTGCACTGTTTCTTTGGGTTTTTGACTGCGCGGTGGAGCAGGGGCGAGTTTATTTTGGTCTTCGGATCATTTTTCGTGGGGGCGAGGTGGCTGCCCTAGCCGCCTCTGCCCCCGGACCTGCCTCTGCTATGGCTGGGACCAACGGGGTTCCTCTGCTGGGGCAGTGGGTGCTTTTTTGATGGCTCGTTAGCTCTGCGGTATTGACGCGTTGAGGGAACTGGCTTTGTTTCGTGCCGCATCATTGTTGTTTTTTGCTGGGTTTTTCTGCAGGCGGCTGAAGAAGTTTTGGCAGTTTGGTATCTACCTCTTGTTTGGTCAGGTTTCAGGAGGAGAGTTTGAGGGGGCGGGGGAAGAGTGGCTACCATGGCTGCACTTTCCTCATTTCGTGCCTCTCCTACTTGCTTGGACAACCAGATTTATATGTTTTACTGTTACATTTTCTCCCTCAGCAGCTATGTTCTTGCTTTTTTTGTTGTTTTCGTAGTGACGGGTATGGGTATCCTCTAGTTTTGGGGTTTACATACTCTTTACTTGCTGCCCAGTTTGTGGGCTTTTTTGGAATACTTCTCTTGAAGTATTGTTTATTGTATGTGGCACTACCCACACTTCTGCATATGTGTTTCGCATCTACAACATGCAATTTTCTGAAATTAATGGAAATTACGGCTTTTCTCTTCGGAAAAAATAAATAAATCGAATAAAAGTATAATAATGATAATATCATCATCATCTTTAATAAAATCAAACCCATTGCATGATTATCAAATCAAAATGTTTCATTGATATAGGGTAAATTCACAACATCCATCTAAACATAACAATCTCATTCTACACAATAATCTCTTCATAAAAAACAATGCATGTGCATGTTTATCTACCACCACCAAGATCATCCTCATGATCATCTTGAGGTTCCTTACTAGGTGTTTGCATTTTCTTTCCTCGGGGCATCAGTTACCGATAATAATGCTTTACTATGCCCTTTGAATTCCTTCAAACCAAGCTTATGCAAAAATTAAATAAAAAAACTACACACCTTTTTTCAGTTTGTAGAAGCCTGATATTGAATCTGATGTATCTCTGTAAATTCAGATCCTCCAGTTCTAAAATTGTGACTTGTAGTAGCCTTCTGCGTCCTCTTTCTAATGCCACAAGTCTGACCCAAATTGGATTCTCCAAGGAAGAGTTATGCAAAATCTCCCACAGTGACTTGATTATAGACTAGTTCAGTAGAGCGAACTTGTACAACGTGCCACGAGTCACTGTTTCGACCTCTGGATCTAAAAAATGCATACAAGAAACTACAATCCGTCCTCTTTCTGTACCTTCTGACGAAATTTCAATCCGATCCCAAGAGAGAAAGTTATGACAATTTTCCCCAGGTCACCTGTTTGGAATGTAATTTAGGAGTCTGCAAAAAGACCAACTTCCTCAGATCATATCTCCGCAAATATAGCGCAAAAAGCTCTGAAATTCGGACCCGAGGTTCAACGCGATTTCTTCTCAAATGGGTTTTTTTTGAAACTTCTGAAACGTCGCAGAAAAAAGTTATATCGAAAATGCCACGATGACTTGTTTGGAGCAGCGAAACCCTAGAATCCAAAGCTCTAATACCAAGTGTTATGAAACTAGCTTAAGAAAAGATAGAAAAGATAGATCAACGCCTTAGAATTCAGCCTCTTCGAGGGGGCAACCTCCTTTACATTACATAAATGAACAATTCTTGGATGATTCAAATGACAAAACCTCCTTTCTATATATAGGAGTCTAAGGAGTCACAATATAATCCAGCCGACCTAACAATAATAATATAAAGCCACAAAAATAACAATAGAGGGATTCTATGGGGCACAATAATAACAATATGGGGGAAATAGGGGCACAAAAATATTAATAGGGGGTATAACTACAATAGTAATGGGGTAATCACTAGTATTATAGGGACCCAAAAATCCTCATTAGTCTCATCCACATCATCATCACCAACGCCATAGCCATCATCATCATCTCCTGATATATGTTGAGCATATTTTGGATCATCATCGTGATCATCGTCTTGGAAATCATTACCTATAGCATTTTGGCAAAAAAAATCAATATTACATGTTAGTATTAATTCCATAACACAACACATGTTTTTGTTATACAATGCTAACCGTAAAATAAGGTAAGATATAATATCTAATAGTACTAAAAAATAAAATGAAAATACGGTTCAAAAGTATATTGGAAATACAACTAAGATTACATACCATAGAGTCCATCCAAACAACAAATTCAAACCATCTCCTCTGCTGGAGCACCTCCTTTTCCAAATTATTTGGAGGTATTCCATATTTTAGTTCTTGGCAATTAGTAAATAGGGAGAAATTAGATAACAATGACTTTCTTCTAGTACAATTTTCATTAAAAAAATATCACATGTTTAATATTTTTACAAAAGTTGTTATGAGTGCTTTTAAACCTTTCTGACCACTACGATGAGTGAATTTTGTCTTTGCTAACCTCGCCTTGGATGTCTTGTCCTTAAACATAAACCAATTCAATTTATTTTCACACAAATACACGTCTAAGATACTTATAAGTATTAATACATTCTAAATAATGTTTAATGAAAAATTCAATACCTGAATGCTCTCATCGCCGACCTTTCTTTGTGCATCCAACTTCTCATATGATTTTACAAGTTCTTTCCATACTTTAAAAGGTATGTCAAATGGTCTTTGTTTCAGTCTTTGATCTTGAGGTATTTTTTTATATTTTCTTGTTTGGTTGCAACGAAACCTGTTATAATTGAGAAACATTTTCAGTTTTAGCTTCTTAACCGACCAACTAGTACCAAATTCATTCTCTATGTCCTATACCACCATCTTTTTTAGGTGAAGTGGAATCTTGGAGAATGTGAGATGAAGATGATCTCTAAATCGTTGAAGGCATGAGTCCTTTAGCCTATTTAAGAATTGTTTTCCTGCATCTGTTCTTCTTATCTCCCCTGAAATAGGGTCATACTCTATCTTGGTACCTAAACTACCAATAGATGATGCATAAGCTGAGGATGAACAAGAATTTGCGGTCCCGAGAGTTTCCATCACACAAGATGTCTCAACACAATGTTCTTCATTATTGGTGTTTGATGTTAATGACACTTTTTTCGATTTTTTTCTTGATCCAAGAGAGGATGGGGAATTTATCGATTCTCGTAAAGCTTGTTGATTACCTGGACCTAGTTGATTAGCTTCAGGTGATTTTGTCTTAAGAAAATGGATTAGGGATTCAACATCCAAAGCATGAAGTTTTTAAAGTCCTTCTGTCCCAAAAACATCTTCAAGCAAGGACTCTGTTATCAGATTCTTTCCCTGTCCAAGTTTCAATGATTTACCACAAAGTATAATTATAAAATTATAATTCTAACTTCAAACCTAAAACAAAAAATAAAACATATTATATTATGTAATTATTCTATAAAAACAAAGTAAGCTTACCTTTTCCGATCCACTTGCACCTCCTTCTCCACTTGCCATATCCCCAAAGTAGAAGAGATCGATAGGAAAGGATGTTCTCTTGAAAAAAAAAAGGATTGTAGGTGAATAATCTCATAATGGCTCTCTAGGGCGGAATTTGCAGACAACTTAGTTAAAAATCCAAGTGAGTAATAAAAACACTCTAAATGCTGAAGCTGAATCGTATTTTCTATTTTGACAATTTCTTTCTTTCTTGGAATCAGATTCTCCAGTCCTAGGTGATAGAATGGTTCAACTCTTATGATGTCATGTTTATAAAGGACCTCATGCCATTACCCTTTTTACATAATTACAAAATATAAACAGCAACAAATTTTTACATAATTACATAATACAAACAACAACATATTTTTACCAATTAGAAATTAGATTTACCAAATTTCTAAATGTTTTTTTATCTAATTACAAAATATAAACAACAACAGATTTTTACATAATTACATAATACAAACAACAACAGATTTTTACCAATTAGAAATTTGATAAATATCAAATTTCTAATTGGTAAAAATCTGTTGTTGTTTGTATTATGTAATTATGTAAAAATCTGTTGTTGTTTATATTTTGTAATTATATAAAAAACATTTAGAAATTTGGTAAAAATCTAATTTCTAATTGGTAAAAATATGTTGTTGTTTATAAAGGACCTCACTGAAAAACAGTTATAAAAGACTTCATGCCATTGTTCACTGAAAAATAGTTATAAAAGACTTCATGCCATTGTTCACTGAAAAACAGTTATAAAAGACTTCATGCCATTGTTTTTTCCACTTCATGTTTTTTTCTAAAAAAAAACATTTCCCTTTTTACATAATTACAAAATGTAAACATCAACATATTTTTATATAATTACATAATACAAACAACAACAGAATTTTACCAATTAAAAATTAGATAAAAATCTAATTTTTAATTAGAAATTTGATAAAAATCTAATTTCTAATTTGATAACAATCTAATTAGAAATTAGATAAAAATGATGTCTTGGCATCACCCATCCTAGTTAAAAGAAAAGCAGTAGATTTTTACCAATTAGAAATTAGATAAAAATCTAATCTATAATTTGATAAAAATATCATTTCTAATTTAATAAAAATCTAATTAGCAATTAGATAAAAATCTAATTTCTAATAATTCCCTAGCATCACCCATCCTAGTTAAAAGAAAAAGCATGGTAAAAGGGAGCAGACCCTAAAAGCAGCTGCTAGGAAAAATCTACTAGTAAAAATTTATAAAATATTACTAAGGGAATACAGAAGGTGTTATTCCTAGAAGGAAGAAGTCTATGCTCGAGAGGAGTTGGTGGTGCCAGCATTTTGGTTCGGAGGAACAAACACTCTCCCATAGATTTCCCAAAGGAATTTGTATGTTGTTATTTGTGCTTAATAGCAGACTTAAGCTTATTTTGAAGTGGTATATTGGTTTGTTTTCACAACAGGGTTATTTTGGTCAAATCATTATTGTGTTATCTAAAATTACATGAAACTTATCTGAGTTTATTATTTGCATTAGGATTCCTAGGAAATCTACCCATGTGAAAACCTTAATGTTGTATTATTTACCCATTGTGACTTGAATTAATGTTTGGATCTTGACACTGGAATGACACAACTGTGTCTTTTCCGACAGTTAAACATATATATTTTGTAATATTTTACAATTGCTTATGGGGTTATAAAATTTCCTCTCTCCATCCCTGCCAATGATGATGGTATCCAGCTATGCCAATAATGTTGGTATTGGAGTTGCCTAACACAATGCTACTTGTTATGCATGTCTCATCAATATGGATTATTAGGAATTTGTTCCACAGGTTGTGGGTGTCAATAGCCCACTAATGGTGTTATGGGTTGCAATCTGATTCAGTCGTTGTTGATTCACGTGCATGGGGAACTTGAGCCTCTATAGACGGTGGATAGCATGACCTCACTAAGGCAGGATTTCTTATCTACTCTCCACTGTGTCTTGAGTAGTTTGCACCAAATGTTCATGGTCCAATACTGGGTGATCGAGATTTGTTTTGCTAAACATATTGAAGGCCTACCCTTTGTTTTGCAAAAAGATAATGCACTGAATGATAGAAAACCAAGCATACTGCAATTCTCGTTTATGTTTGGCTGACAATTTCCATAAATTGCAAGAAGTACTTATTTATTTGCGGTTTGTAAGTCACTTATTGTTTCTTTATTAGATGAAATATAACTGATATCTCATCCTGCATAAATAGTACTACATCCATGGTTTGTAAAATGATCAATGATTTATATCAAACCTCAACACTCTTGGAGAGCAATAGAATCTATCACTTTGACTTTGTTCTTGTAATATTATTACAATAATTTGTGGAGAAACATGGTTGCTAATGTGTTGAATAAATTGTTAAAAAATAATTATTTAAAATTGATTAATTAATGAAGGATTTCCTTATGGATCCATAGCTTTAGGGAAAACTTGCTTGCTTACTAGTGTGCCATGAAATTTGAGCCACGAGTTGAAGGCCAATAGAATCTCCTAGCAGGGGTATGGTGAGATAAGATTAGGGGTAGCCTGTTGCATGTTGTGGGCAAACTATAGCTAGCTACATTGATTAATTGATGAAGGATTGCCTTGTGGACCCACAACTTTAGGGAAAACTTGCTTGCTTACTAGAGTGCCATGAAAGTTGAGCCACCAGCTGAAGGCCAATAGATTCTCTCCTAGCAGGGGTATGGTGAGATAAGAATAGGCGTAGCTTGTTCCATGTTGTGGGAAAACTATAGCTAGCTACATTGAAGTTCCTAATATAGTGCACTTTAATGCGTCACTTTCTTTTGGATTATCTTACTTGCTTAGAAGGTCAAGAACATTTTGGCTCGACAGAAACAATTTATAAGTAGAAATTGAACATCTCAATATATTATAATATAAAAAACTAGTAAAAGATGGTGGAACAACAAATATGTCAGGCCAGGCAGTAACTCCACAAAGCAAAAACTGATTCGTATATCATTCCACAAGGTAGATCTTCATTATATACATGAGGGAGAGACGGTTCAGTTCATCTCCCGATGACTGTTCATATTTCTAATTTATTTATTTACATAAATTCACCCAATCACAAGGATTAGGTGTCAACATTCCCCCCCTTAATCTGAAGGGATGTTGGTGAGTCCAAGCATCATTCTGAATCATTCAAGTTTTTCTCTTCCAAGCGCTTTGGTGAAGATGTCTGCAATTTGCTCATTTGTGGAACACTGACAGAGATGGATTATTTTGGCCTCAACATGATGTTGAATCAGATGATATTTAGTATTGATGTGCTTCGTTTGATCATGGAACTTTGGGTTCTTGGCCAACTTTATTGCAGAGGTATTGTCAATCATGAGTGGAGTTGATTGTACTTTTTTTACCTGCAAATCTTCAAGAATTTTCCTGAGCCACACAATTTCTTTTGCTGCTTCAGCTGCTGCCACATATTATGCTTCTGTTGTGGAATCTACTGGAGCTGATTGTTTGCGTGATCTCCAGGAGACAGCTCCTGATCCAAGACTCATAGCATATCTTGAAGATGATACCCCAGTTTCTTTGTCTCCATCGAAGTCTAAATGAGAGTATCCAATTAAGCTGAAGTCGTCCACCTGTGTATACTTGATTCTAAATTCTTGAGTTCCCTTCAAGTACCTTAGAACTCATTTTGCAGCAGACCAATGTCCCTCACAAGGCTTTTTCATAAACCTGTAGAGGATTCCAACAACAAACGAAATGTCTGGTCTGGTAGTAGTGAGGTAGTTGAGACTTCCTACAAACTGTCTATACTTTGTTGCATCCTCAAATTCTTTACCTTTAATAGATGTGAGCTTTAAGTTTTGTTCCATTGGAGTAGCAAGAGGATTGCACTCTATCATGCCAAACCTGTTCAACAGATCTCCAATGTATTTCTTTTGAGAAAGAAATATGGACTTTGGATGTTGGGTTACTTCAATGCCAAGATAGTAATGAACATAGCCCAAATCAGTCATTTCAAAACTTTTCCCCAATTCCTTCTTTATGGATGCAATGTAGCTTTCATTGTTCCCTGTCATCAAAAGATCATCTACATATACCACAAGATATACAACTGTTTTGCCAACTTTCTTGACAAATAAAGTTGCATCATCAAGATCAAAATGTTTGAAATTGAGTTTCAGAAGATGCTCAGTTAGTTTTTCATACCAAGCTCGCGGTGCTTGTTTGAGGCCATACAAGGACTTCACAAGTTTGCATACTTTATGTTCATGTCCTTTCACAACAAATCCTTTAGGCTGGGACATAAAAACATTCTCTTTTAGATCTCCATTCAAGAAAGCAGTTTTTACATCCATTTGATGGACTTTCCAACCGTTATGAGCTACTAGTGCAAAAAGTGTCCAGATGGTAGCCCATTTTGCTGTGGGGGAAAAGTCTCCTCATAATCGACCCCTTCCTTCTGTACAAAACCTTGTGCCACAAGCCTAGCTTTGTGCTTGTCAAGTGAGCCATCAACTTTATACTTGTTTTTGTAGACCCACTTACAGCCAATTGGTTGGTTCCTAATGGAGGATCAACCAGCTTCCAAGTGCCATTCTTTATGAGGGCATCATACTCCTTTTGCATCGATTCTTTCCATTCATCATGAGAAGCAACTTCTTTGAAGGAAGTTGGTTCAAAATCTGTAGACAAGTTCAATTCACAATCATAAGAAACATCCATATCAACAGGTGAATTAGAGTCATCTACATCACCTCCATTTTGCCAGTTTGAATTTCTGGTTCCTGTCTTTCCAACTTCATCAGGATGAACACTTTCAAGTGTATTTGTTAGCCACTTTGGGGGACCTTTCTCAGATGGTCCAGGCTGCTCCGTTGATTGAGTTGGGACTGAATCAAGATTGAGTCTCCCAATTCTATCAATTACATCACTTAAAGCATCATCCATTGTTGGAGTTTCATGCGGGGGAGAGTGTTCTTCGGAAGAACATTCCACATGTTGATCTAGTATAGGAATCCCCCCTTCAAGATGTGGAATCTGATTATCAAATTCTTGAAATGATTTTGCTTTTGCGAATCTATCCAAGCGATCAAGTTGCCGCTCAACAACATTGTCAGTTTTGGATGATTCAAGAAAAATTACATCTCTAAATAGAACAAACGTTTTATTTACTTCATCATAAAGACGGTATGCTTTGGAGGTGTTTGAATATCCCAAAAAGATACACTTACGACTTCTAGCACCAAGTTTGTTTCTATGTACCTTTGGTATCAAGGCATAACAGGTGGACCCAAAGACCCTGAGATGCTTTACCGAAGGAACATGTCCATACCACATTTCATAAGGAGTCTTGTTTCTAGTAGCATTAGATGGACATCTATTCTTTATATATGCAACATATAGAACAACATTAGCCCAAAACATTATCTTTACATTCTTGAAGAAGAGCATGGATCGTACCATATTTAAGATTGTCCTATTCATTCTTTCAGCTACACCATTCTGTTGGGGATTATAAGGCACAATTGTTTGATGTTTGATCCCATGTTGGTGAAGATAGTTTTCAAATTCATTTGATGTGTATTCTTTTCCATTATCAGTGCGAATAGACCCAATATGAGATTGTGCATCATTTTCAATCCATTTATGAAAATTCTTGAATGTTTGAAAAGCATCAGATTTGTTCTTCAATAAATAAACCCAACACATTCTGGTGTAGTCATCAATAAATGTCATGATATATTTATTTCCATTTGCAGAAGGAACAGGCATTGGACCGCATAAATCTGAATGAATGAGTTCAAGTTTCCTATGTGCTCTTGAATGTGAATCATGAAAAGACTGTTTGCTATGCTTTCCTAGAATGCAAGCATCACATTGCTTAAGTTTCCTAGGAATTGTAGGCAAACCAGCAACACCATTTTTCTTCAACAACCGGACACTGTCATAGTTCAAATGTCCAAATCTAGCATGCCATAATAAACTTGATGGAAGTGTACCTTCTTCATGATGAGAATTGTACGAGAAATGTTGTGCATGAGCATAGGTTCCTTGCAGCTTGAGAAGCCTTTCTTCTTCTATTCCCCTCATGACAAGTGAGTGGTAAGATGCTTTTCTTACCTCAAGCTTGCCATCAAACATATGAATGGAGTGACCTTGCCGGCGGATGTGGACCAAGGACAACAAGTTTCTCTTGAGCTGTGGGAGATATGGAACATGATGCAGAAGAAAGTTTGGAAGACCAGGCAGTTTAACCCTGATTGTGCCAAGCCCTGATGGCTTGAATTTTGATTGATTTGCAAAGTATACTGCTCCATCAACATTGTTAGTGAAATCTTCAAAAAAATATTTTCTATGAGTCATGTGGCAGGTTGCTCTTGAATCAAGCAACCAATCATTTTTCCAAGAAGCAAGTAAAGCATTAAATAAATCTTCATTTACTCCAATGTTACATTGTGCCACAACATAGTGAGCAAATTCAGGTGCTTTACCTTTGTCTATATCATCAGTTTTACCTTTCTGTTGGTTTCTTTGCTGCTCAATTTTGTCCCATTGTAGCTTGCAATGAAAACATACCTTTTCTCCTTGAGGGTGTCTGCCCCCCCTGCCTTTGAAATATCTTTCTCTTCCTCTTGAATGCACACTGTAAAAAAAAAATTTCTTCTGCAAAACTTTTACTCTTAATGGGAAAAAAAATATAGTTCTGATATGATTGGACAACAAACTCAAATATGGCCTGGAGTGGTAACTTCAAATCTCCTTGTTGTGTAATCTTGCCTCTTTGCTGCTCAAGGACCTTATAATTCAATTTTATTGTTAAATATTTCCTCCATCAGGAAAACCAAATAAAGAATTTATCATCACAAGTGATTTGAAGAAATATATAAACCAATCTAGTCTATCAAAAGATGACTCAATTGAACCTATCCCTCAAGCATGGCTTCACAGCCAAACTAGACAGATTGCAAACTATATTTTGTGACAAATTTTGCGCCTTCTCTAGTCAAACGAAGCATAGCTGATAGAATATGATAAAGGAGTTTCTTTCTTAATATTAGTGTCAGCTTGTGCATGGCTTCGGATATGCTACAGGAAACTCTTCTTGGTGATAAGCAGCTTCGGTATGGTTAGGGAAAAGCCCCGATAGTCCACCACGAGCTATGACCAGGGGTGCTTTACCGCTAAGAGTTCTTGAATCCGCTCCACTTCAATCCCGCGTCTAAATATAAATCAATCGACAGAATTAATGCCGCGACTCTAGTTCCTGCGTTCAAAAGGCCGAAGGTTCGAAAACTGGTCCACGCTCACCGCACCACCTTATTGTAACAAGAATGTCAGTGAAATTTTCTCTTTCACCGTCTCGCGATCTGTGAGCAAGAATGAAGTTCCCGCTGAAGAAACTGTTAGTTTTTAATAAGCACAAAAGGGAACAGAAATCTTGACGATGCCATCATAAACGGAAGAAACTTCAACCATGTCAAATGAACCACACGTTCACTTCAACACAGGTCTGAGCACTGTTACACACATTGCACAAGTCTCCAGGCAACTTTCAATGAAAAACCATTACTCAATGTTTCTCACGGTTAAATACAGTCATTCACATGCTGGTCTCATATGCAATGTAGGAAAGCTCTATGCAAATCAGAAGTTATCAGTGTGAATACCATAACAGAACGACGTGAATATCATATTAAAATAGTGTTAGTACAATAGCGTTCAACTTATGGCCAGAAACTTCAACAGATAGCCAAAGAAACTTCAACGCATAGCCATACCAGCGTAAATACCATGATTGCAAGTCATCCAGCTGATCTCAAGGGCATTCAACTCAGCGATTCAGAGGACTCTCCAGGCCAGCGCTAAAATTATGAAACGTTTATGGACAGTCAGGACTGCCAGAGAGCACAGGCAGTGTCAGGCAGCAACGTTCAGGTGATAGTGTGGAGCAGGCTACCAACATTTATGAACAGGCAACATTTTTGAATGGAGAGCAGAGGAGCAGAATAGGGAGTTACAAAGGGCATAAAGGCTAAAAAAAGGAGCTGGCTCTGATACCATGTCAGGCCAGGCAGTAACTCCACAAAGAAAAAACTGATTCGTATATTATTCCACAAGGTAGATATTCATTATATACATGAGGGAGAGACTGTTCAGTTCATCTCCCGATGACTGTTCATATTTCTAATTTATTTATTTACATAAATTCACCCAATCACAAGGATTAGGTGTCAACAAAATAGATAAATTACTTAATAAAAAAACTTGAACCAAAACCTTACCTTGATAAAGATGTTGGTTTGTTTGAATAAGACATGTTTGTGGCACTGTCAAATATAGATGAGTTTGCAAAAGGGCAACCTATATAAAAGCCTTTAGGATCTTCTCCTCACAATTTTTCTCTTAAATTCGTTTGTAAATTTGAATTCAGAACATCCTACAAAAGAAACAATTGCTTACTACAAAAGGGCTACAAACAAATCAAGCATATGATATCAACTATATAAGCATGAAGTATTTTCAATTGAGATAAAAGGACTCACAATACTGACAAATTGAACTTCTTACAAGGATCCACAATTGTCATAGATTAGATATTTCTTTCAAGTCCAAATAGAGTGAATAAATTTAATACGTCTCCAACATTCATAGTACTATTTTGTGAGCATGTCCTAACCACCTTTGACTGTGCAAAGTTTGTTTGTTCAAGAGCCTTTTTCCCTTGAGAATCCATGTTCACTATTCCTCTCAGAGATGAGTCTTGTTTAACACTTTCCGCATGCCACTGGTTCATTGAATCCATTCCTACTGCCTGCTGGAGCATGTGCCTAGGGGTCATTCTTAGCACATCATTTCCAGAACTTTCACTTGAACCAGTATTCATTTTACTTAATCGGCTATATCACCAATGATTCAGTCATATTGATCGATTTCAGAGATCTGGGGATGTAATAATTCCCATTGATTGTACTATGTGTCAATCATTACTGCAGTTTAGCATTTTATACGCAATGGTAAAAAATTTCAGAGATGCCTTCTGCAGTGCTTGCTAAAAAATGCTACATATAATAATTTCAATATTTAATTAAGATAAGATGATGAGAAAAGAAATGGGAGTCATACTTAACAAATAAACAAGGAACAATTGCTAAATAATAAGCAGTCTCTATGGTCATGTTGTTACCTCATTATATGTGGTCCGACACTTGCTCTCAACCTTTTGACTGACTAGACACAGTTAAACAATCAACAGTAAGTGAAACAAACCCCCGAGGCCAATGTTTAATACAAATATAATTACAAGCATGCCCTAAGGACACCATGTATAACAAACAGAAACATTATTTGCCAGTGGATCAAGAATTTTTTTTAGCTAGTCAACCATAAGGATTAAACAAAACTCCACACATATTAGCTACCCACATTCTCTCCATGGCTGGAGAGGTCCACACCTGGCTTGCATTTGACCTCCCTCTGTGCCCCATGACTGCCATTACGAGAACAAACACATACGAATCTACTATCGATTTATATCAATTCCATTACCTCCAGCGACATAAAGACGTCCATCCATCAACATGTACCAAAAGAAAATTTCAGTCAGAAAAAGAAAGAGAATAGGTGAATTGTGATGATACACCTTTCATGCGAACTATCGGAGTCCCCTCCCACCCTTCTCCCCACCATTGACTCTAGGAACTCTTTTTCTCTTCTTTGTGTTGTTCAAGTGCAAAGGTACAACCGATCAATAATGCTCTATCTCAAACATGACAAATACACAACCCCAAGAAACTAGCAACATAGAGTAATGCATGAGACTCACCCTACAGTCTCTGAAGAATCTAAGTCCTGTTGATGAATATCTAAACGTTGTACCCTTGCCATATGATTGTTTTTGGAAGGTGTTGCAATTGCTACATCACTACCTCTTGATACACCACTTCCACTTTCCACAGAAATTGATTGCCCTGGTGCACTTGCAGAAGTTCCTAAACATCTACTAGCAATTGAATTTGAAGGATATTCTCCTTCCCCTTGCTACATAGTTGATTTATTTTCGTCGACATTCATTCCTGCATAGAATAAAGTTAAACATTTACTCAAATTAAGAAAGGAATTAAATATCTAGAACTTTGTTAGGAAAGAATAATAAAAGCCATTTACAATCCAAACTGCCATTAATAGTTGATAGTAATTGGAAAGCATGATCCTTCATTGGCAACTATTCTCTTCTTATTAAATCCAAGCATGTTTCTATTAAATAGAAGGCTGGCCACTTCAACACCTTCACTGAGCTGGTAATCAGTACTATGATCCGATGTCTTTTTTTCCCAGTGCAATATTATAAAATAAGTTTGTATTGTCAAGACCTGATGTCTTCTACAGGGGAAGAGGGGAAGAATTAGGAGGTAGGAGTAAATAACAACCAAGGAGAGGCCTAACTTATTGAAACTTATTGTATCCAAATATATAAAACTTATGAAACTTGCGTAGATTTTCCTAATTCTGCAATTTCTCGCTATGATTTGGATGATAGTAATAAAAGAATGTCTTTGCTGGGTAAGATTGTTTAACCATTTTGCTTCAGAATATCTCTCTCGCAAGGGCTTACCTCCTAGAAAAACCTTCAGTTAAACTTCAATTTCAGCATCTCCAAATGAGGCATGAACAACTCTTGAAGCAAACTAGGGTTGCATGAGTAAAAGTAAAATCCCTAGAGTATCATTTTGTTTCTGTTTGTTTCTAATCCTTGGCACTGACTGAAACGATTCCAGAAAAGAATTGGGACCAAATAAATGGCCTTCAACATGTTTCTGTATGGCTTATCTAGATTCTAAAATACAACAACAAACACATATTGATCTTCTGGAAACATAGAAAACATAACACCACACTTTAGCAGATTAGTAATTTGCCAAATATGAAGGTAGATATTTTTCATCATAGTTTGCATTATGTTCCAAGTTCAATTTAAGTAGAATGTTAGTTTGAAATTTCTTATGTGGTGAGGCATTGTAGATCTGTTGTACTGTTATTTTGTTTTACAATATATTTTCATGTCATCTCTGAAGGCCAGTTTCACTAATTCTATACTATCAGATATGTGGAGGATAAAATGTTTCAGGTGGTCAAACATGCATCTACATGACTTGAATAAATATATAAAGTATTTTATTTATTGTAAGTGAAGAGTTTCATAAGTTAGCTGACCTCCTTACAATAAGTTTCATATTTGGATACAAAATGTAGAATTGAGTCTATTCTCTTCTTATTAAATCCAAGCATGTTTCTATTAAATAGAAGGCTGGCCACTTCAACACCTTCACTGAGCTGGTAATCAATACTATGATCCAATGTCCTTTTTTCCCAGTGCAATATTATAAAATAATTTTGTATTGTCAAGACCTGATGTCTTCTACAAGGGCAGAGGGGAAGAAGTAGGAGGTAGGAGTAAAGAACAACCAAGAAGAGGTCTAACTTATTGAAACTTATTGTATCCAAATATATAAAACTTATGAAACTTGTGTAGATTTGCCTAATTCTACAATTTCTCGCTATGATTTGGATGATAGTAATAAAATCATGTCTTTGCTGGGTAAGATCATTTAACCATTTTTCTTCAGAATCTCTCTCTTGCAGGGGCTTACCTCCTAGAAAAACCTTCAGTTAAACTTCAATTTCAGCATCTCCAAATGAGGCATGAACAACTCTTGAAGCAAACTGGGGTTGCATGAGTAAAAGTAAAAGCCCTAGAGTATCATTTTGTTTATGTCTATTTCTAATCCTTGGCACTGACTGAAACGATTCCAGAAAAGAATTGGGACCAAATAACTGGCCTTCAACATGTTTCTGTATGGCTTATCTAGATTCTAAAATACAACAACGAATGCATATTGATCTTCTAGAAACATAGAAAACATAACACCACACTTCAGCAGATTAGTAATTTTCCAAATATGAAGGTAGATATTTTTCATCGTAGTTTGCATTATGGTCCAAGTTCAATTTAAGTAGCATGTTAGTTTGAAATTTCTTATGTGGAGAGGCATCGTAGATCTGTTGTACTGTTCTTTTGTTTTACAATATATTGTCATGTCATCTCTAAAGGCTAGTTTCACTAATTCTATACTATCAGATATGTGGAGGATAAAATGTTTCAGGAGGTCAAACACGCGTCTACATGACTTGAATAAATATAAAGTATTTTATTTATTGTAAGTGAAGAGTTTCATAAGTTAGATGGCATCCTTACAATAAGTTTCATATTTGGATACAAAATGTAGAATTGAGTCTATTCTCTTCTTATTAAATCCAAGCATGTTTCTATTAAATAGAAGGCTGGCCACTTCAACACCTTCACTGAGCTGGTAATCTGTACTATGATTCAATGTCCTTTTTTCCCAGTGCAACATTATAAAATAAGTTTGTATTTTCAAGACATGATGTCTTCTACAAGGGCAGAGAGGAAGAAGTAGGAGGTAGGAGTAAAGAACAACCAAGGAGAGGTCTAACTTATTGAAACTTATTGTATCCAAATATATGAAACTTATGAAACTTGTGTAGATTTGCCTAATTCTGCAATTTCTCGCTATGATTTGGATGATAGTAATAAAAGAATGTCTTTGCTGGGTAAGATCATTTAACCATTTTGTTTCAGAATCTCTCTCTTGTGGGGGCTTACCTCCTAGAAAAACCTTCAGTTAAACTTCAATTTCAACATCTCCAAATGAGGCATGAATTTTGTCGGCAGGATAAGTCGTTCTTGCGTACAAGACTGACCTCTCTAGTATCTAATGATATCTAGTGACAAGCAAACCAAACAAATCCTATCTTTCTCTAAATATGCAATTTATAAATAAAGACAAACAAGTGTTTTAGGCCTACCTCAGGTCCAGTGCTAGTTTGTGGAAGCCACACTCCATTGATCCAAATGAGCTCCCTTGTAAAGAATCTGCAAACACAAACAAGCACACACATTAAATAGCACCTGAAAAGCCAATATAATAAAGCATACTTATCATGATGATCAAGGAATTCATGAAACAAACCATATAAGACAATTTATTGAGAAAAATGAATCTGATTGTATTAACTTTAATCAAAGAAGAACTTTACAACCTTGGTGCCTTGATAATGTACAAGCTCTTCCCAGGGTCCAGCAAGAATCTCCTCTACTTTGACAAGTTTCACTCTCTTCCCAATGAAGCCAAAAGGTATGTAATCTCTCCTCTCAAGCTTAACTAGGAACTCTCAATTCCAACAACATTTACCCTAAAAAATGTTCAGCTTCTAACCTCTCTAGCAACCAGCCCAATGCCTTAATTTATAGTGCAATGGAGAGAAGTTACTAGGTCCACCTTCAAAGGGATAAAGCCCTCCTTCAAAGGGATAAGCTCCTCCCATCAAGGGATTAGCTCCTTTAGTTTTGGGATGCATGAACCACCTAGGAGCGAACCATCCACGTCAAGATTCCTTCTAGAATCATCCAGAATTAACCACAAGTGATTTTTTAAGAACAAACTTGCACCTTTTTGACTTTCACTGGGGTCTGCACCCACTCCTTTAGAGACAGAGTGGGAAGGTCCGCAGGTAACATGACCATGAGGTGTGGGACCGCAAGTAACAGTAAGAGAAAGTGCGGAACTAGAGCTTTATTGATTTTTAAGGACTTTCTCTCATTTTCAAAGCTTGATATGAAGAGCTGAGGTTTGAGACTTGCTAAGGAGGACAATATGAATGATGATAGACCCATACTGACTGCAAATAGTCATGGTGACAATATTTTGTGTAACAGATTGCCCCCTAAAGTGCGAAGTCTGTAGTAGATGAGGATTTCATTTATCATCTAAGAAGAGTGAAGTACTTTATCATTTCGAGGATCATCTTGTGGAGAGCCCGATTGGAACCTGTAAAAACATTCAATACAAAATATATATATGAGATCATATCATCGTTGAGGTAAGCTTTCCCATACTCAGATCAAAACTGACTAGAAAACTAACTACTGCTCTAATATAGGAATGATCTTGTAATACATCACAAGTATAGACACATGTAGACACAGTATGGACGCAACCATTTGTTTATGAATAGTCCACTGTAGAATGAATACAAAATTCGTCGCAGCCTGGATGGTGGAAACTAGATCCAGGGTCTTGATTTCTACCTCCCGAAATAGTACGATTCTATCCATGTGAATGAACGTGTTGAAGTCAACATGGTAGAAACCACTTGATTACCAGTCAATGATGTAAATTGTTAACAAGTGTGAGAGAAACCACCAGTAATGTCAATGGCTCTCAAAGTACTCAGTACAATCCATGGGATGTGAATAGATGTGTTGATGTCGAACATGTCATGGAATCCTTTAATCAAAGGTCAATGATGCAACCTATCGTCGAAGGCGAGAAACCTGCCATTGAGGCATGCAGATCCCAAGGTACTGACGATTTCTAGATCATCTTTCTAGATAATGAACTGAAGTCGATAGAAAGCGATCCGTCGTAGGCAAGCCCACAACACGAAATCATAAATCAAGTTTGAAGAAATTTAGTTGCAAGGATTGAATCAGGGATGGTCAAGATGGATGACAGATATTTTGCAGATGAATGGTTTATTTGCACTGACCTCTTGAACACATAACGAAAAAACAGATGGTTTGGTCACAATTGACCCAAAGTTAATACCCAGAAACCGGCTGAAGACTTTCAATATGGTTTGATCAACTGTTAGGCAAAGGATTTCCCAACCCAGGTGAATAAAAAGTGTCATGTTCAAGAGTGGTTACAAAGTAGGACAAATAGGATCATTTTTCTCTCTTTTCCCCCACCATTTTTGGCAAGTACCTCTTTATTTTTGACAAGCTTGAGGAGGATAACATTTGCTTGATTATAAGCTCATCCTTCAGATGAGTCCAACTTAGTTTAAATTCGAACCCTAAGAAGGAGTGGTATGTTCCTGTTTGTAATTGAATAGGTCCTTTACTGTTAAATTTTAACGAGTCCAGTATAGGAGAAACTCAACGTTTTTCAATTTTAGAGAGTCTGAAAAAACTTAAGAAAACTCCATGGTTGTCCTTTTTCATAAATTTGTGTCTCCCAAGCCCGAAAAAGTATAAAATAATACTTGAGAGAACCGCTTGACCATTACGATCAAGGAGTACTTTTCATAATTAGTGCCTCTGATCCGAAAAAGTAAAAAATCGACAAATGACACGTCGTTTTTAACCAATATCGAATTTGAAACGACAAAAATCCGGCAATCTTTTCATGTTTTTACGGTCAGAAAAGGGATGTAAGTGGACCGTCCTTTTAATTCCGTCTTAACGAGTTTAAAAATAAAAACTCGACAATCTTTTCATATTTTACAAGTCAGAAAATAGCTTAAAGAGGACTCGTCCTAGAGGAGCGAGTGGTATAAAGGGTAGCAACTAGTTCCGGCAATGGAGGAACTGCTCAAAACATGTAATGGTTAAGAGGCTGGCTAATAAAACCACTCATAGATGCGGTCCCTCAGGAAGGGTAAACAACCAAGTGAAATCATATGATTAGCCAAAGAGATGGTGGCGATGGAATGAAAACAACCAAGGCTTATCTATCAGAATTTAGCAGATAAAAACGACAATCACGAGATGTAAATCGGGTATAGGTTCATTTTTACACAAGCTTGAACCATAGATAACTCTGCTTGGATTCGGTTTCATGTTTACACAAGCTTGAAACGAAAAACTATGCTTGTTGTAAGTTCGCATGCCCCCAGCATAACGACGCAAAACGAGGTACATGCCCCCCAAGATTCATTGCATGCAACCAGGTGGATGGAATGAAGGTTTACTTTCAAGATCTTGGAAAGACTCGAGGGAGTTGTTTCATTTTTTAGTGAGGTTGACACAGGAAAAGAAGTATCCTCAAAACCCTTGTTTCATTTTTTAAACGAGCTTGACACAAGATAAGGAACTATGCTCATAAAATCCTTGATTCATTTTTTTAATGAGCTTGACACAAGACAAGGAACTATGCTCAAAACCCTTGATTCATTTTTTAACGAGCTTGACACAAGACAAGGAACTATCCTCATACGTGATTCATTTTTTAGTGAGGTTGACTCAGTAACAGGAACTATCCTCTAACCAAAGTCTACTCTCTACAATCTACCGATATAACCTACAATCTACCTGATTCATTTTTTAAAGAGGTTGACTCAGTAACAGGAACTTTCCTCGAAATCATCGATTCATTTTTTAACGAGGTTGACACAGTAAAAGGAACTTTCCTCGAACCAACTGATTCATTTTTTAAAGAGGTTGACACAGTAAAAGGAACTTTCCTCAAACCAACTGATTCATTTTTAACGAGGTTGAAAAAGGAAAAGAACTATCCTCGCGACCCTTGTTTCATTTTTTAACGAGGTTGATACAGGAAAAAACTATCCTCGCCAACTGATTATGGCTTCCAATTAGAAGAAAGACATGTCAATGGACACACCTTGATCATGGCTTCCAAGAGGTCTTCATCAGAAGGAAGAATAGTTCTCTGGAAGGAACACATGTCAAGGGACTCAAAAGGGATAAGAACATTGCGTTCAAGTAATCCCATAGAGTTTTCCATGTCAATTACTGGATCTAAATCAAAGGAAGATGAGCAAAAAATGAGAGGCTCATGTACATCAGTAACTGAAAACATGGGACCAGTTGCCACATAATTAACCCGTGGCGGGGTAGATACCACTTTAGAATCAGGAACATTTAGGGGTGTCATATTATTGGTAGTTGAAACAAGACTAGGGAACGAAAGCTGGTCTACAGTCACAATATTTCCATTGTGAGGGAAAGACATCACGCGAAAGAGTGTCGATATGACAACTTTCATTGCATAAACATAGTCTTGCCCAAGGAGTAAATTGAAATCCAAGGGACTTTGAACTACCATAAGATCAATATAGACAGTTTTACCTTCCAAGGTAATAGAAAACTTAGGAAGGATCCCTAAAGGTTCACTAATGGTTCTGTTAAAATCTTTCAGATTCCGCGTAATAGGCATAAGCTGAGGGGAACCCAAAGCTTTCCAAGCAGTTGAGGATAAAATACTAACAGAAGCACCTTCATCTACCTATGTGCAATGTATGTCCCTACCACCAGCCTTGACAATGATTTGGAAAGGGATGGAGGAAGGAAGATGAGGTTCTGTCAGTCTATTCCAATCAAAGGAAAAGACCTCAGTATTTAGAGGGGGTTCTGTAGAAACAAGTGAAATGCCCCCCGGCATAGAAGAATCTGATGTAACAAGAAGAACCTGAGCGGTATGAAGTTCACTCTCTAAAGGGAGAGTGGGATCAACTGAATGTGAAATTGAATCGACCACTTGATCAACTAATGGATCATCAACTTGAGTGATATGAGTTTCACTCTCCAATGGAAGAGTGGGATCGACTGTACTTGAAATTAGATCAATCACTCCGTCAGTTGACGGTAGGTTGGGAGAAAGTTTACGGTAACCAGTTGGAAATTCTTGCTGTGGAACAGTAAGGTTTTACAACAATTTTGAGGCTTCATCCATGCGAGGACAAATGTGAGTTTGATGACTCCCTTTGCATAAATTACAAGGAAACCTAACTTTACCCTTTTTCCTAGGAACCTGACTATCACTGGTTGATGGATCAATGGAAAGTTGATGAGATTTTTCTAACCATACTTCCAAGACCTTTGGAATACCAGGACAATTGATAAGGAAGTGGTCACCCTTACAAAGCCTGCAAGGGTATTTGGGTTTACGATGCATGTTGAAGGTTTCCTCAACACAACTAACACTTACAACCGTGGTTGGCTGGTTGTCTTCTTTCTTATCTTGCTTCTTCTTCTTCTTCTTCTTCTTCCCTTTCTTCTTCTTCTTAGCCACCTGGTTACTAGCGTCAAGGCTTTTACCAACCGAAGAGGAAGAAATGGAGGAAGAAAAATTAGGTGAAGAAGGTAAAGGGTCAACAGAAGGTTGGTGATGTTGAGATGGTGAACTCTCTTGAGGTGAAGCATTCGGTTGAGGTGGAACAATTGGAGTATCTGGGGCCAACGAAGTTGAAAATAACCATATCGGTAAACCTATTGTAAATCCAGGTAATGACAAAGTAGCCATATAAGGAGGACCAACATTTCCAAAGTAAGGAAAAGTACTAGGATTCTCGTTAAGAGGGGTTCCTTGGTTGGTAAATTCCGGAACAGTTGCCATTATATTCAACTTCAGTGAATTTTATTAACAATTTAAAACTAAAATTAACAATTCACAATTCACACCTAACAATTAAAATTCACAATTCACACCTATGGTCTCTAAAAGTAAAAACAAACAAATTAACACGCGCTATCAAATCTAGGAGTCAAACCACACACAAACAGTAACTTTCCGTACTGAAAACACTAGTTGGTGATGAAATCCAATGTCGCATAATTCAATACAGAAATGGCGGTTGGAACAGTTACCTCGACAACCTGCTTAATGAATAGAGTGGCACAAGTTTCTCCACTAAACCGTCTCGAGTGAAGAGAACCCCCCAGAAAATCCAAGTGAGTCTAGTCGACGTCTGCTCTAGGTACAGTGGGATCTTCCCTCCACCATCACCTTAGGAAATAATCCTATAAATTATGGTCACTATGGTTACCAACAGAAACAAATATACCTGGGGGAACAGTCTGTGATCGAACACACATGCAAGGGCAGAGTAGCAAGCTCAATCCCCTTGAAGGTTCCTTGACATAATCCAAGGTTTACCAACAAGTGACCCTAGGCTCCTCGACAATGGTTAATCCGAGGTTTACCGTTTTTAATACGTGTATATCTTCTATCGTTCCAAATGAGGAAGGATTGATTACACCACTGGTTCGGATACGATCTCGTGCTTGACTCCTTTAAGAGGAGCTTCCCAGAGCATAGATGTAACAATTGGAATTATCTCCTACCGTAAGATACAACTACTTGTTTGTTTTACTGTCTTGGAGAGTTAACTAAAACCTATTCCAAGGCACTAGCCTAAGCTAGATTGGTGGAAGGAGCCCTAAAAATGTAAAAATTACTAGATGAATTTTAATTAAGTGTTGTGTTATTTAGGTTGTTATTACTCAAAAGGTTAAATGGATATGAAACCAATGGTGTTATGACCCGAACCAAAACTGAATGCAATCGAATATGATAATGTAATCTTTTCAATTCGATGAATCCTAACTAAAGTAAGGAGAGAGTTTCCATTCACTTCCAACAATGCAAAAAATTGATCACTAAGAGAAAATATAACAAACTCTCTAATGCACTAATTCCATCAAGAAAAACTAATGCAAATCAATTCCAAAACATTTTTTTTATTTTTATTTTTGTGTGTTTAAAACAAGCATAAAAATATGTAAATTCAAATCAAAGAAAGTTGATCTAAATCTACGATTGATTTTTCAGAATGTAAACTATGCAATTGTAATCTATGCACAATTCACTTGAAAAGTATGCAAATGTAATCTATGCATATTTTTCATTCATATTCTGAAAAGGAGAATTTTAATTATGCAAATGTGATCTATGCAAGAGAATTCTCAAACACAAGATGATTCTAATGTAATCTAAGAACCAATCAAGTGCAAGTCAAGAAAATTGGGTGAGAGTTCCAAAGATCAAAAAATAAAAACACTCAAAGGCGATTAACACTCATACACAATTTAGCCCCCCCCAGTGAATGAGGGGGAATTTTTTTTGCAAAAACAAAAGCAAAAAGATTCAAAATTGTGAAAATACTGATACAAACCTCCAAGTAATGACCAAAGGAAATCAAATTAATAATTTCTCAAAAAAGAGACTCAAAACACCCAATTAACTTAATGGAGATTGATGAGATGAGGAATTTGCTGAAAGAAACTCATAAACAAGGCTTTTTGACAGAACACATGCAGATCTGGGTAGAGGCTAAAACACATAAACAAATCCTAAGCTTATCTGAATGAAAATATTTTAAGTTTTTTCAAAAATTTGACAGGGTCCGCATCCCTCCGGTATAACCAGGTGCGGTACCACAGTGTGTAGTAAAGGAACAATGCGGGTATGTCCACACTGTGTTACAAACAACAGGTGCAGTCCACTCTCAAAAACGTGAGAAAACAAAAAAAACAATTCAAAATCTAAAAACCTACCCAATCCCACACAACAAGCAAAAAACCAGAAACAGAGGAACAATTTCTCAAGTCAAAGTAAAAGCAAAGGAAAAAACCAAAAATTCAATTCCCCAGTGGAGTCGCCATTTTGTCTTTCACAGGGGTCCGCACCCACTCCTTTAGAGACAGAGCGGGTAGATCCGCAGGTAACATGACCATGGGGTACGGGACCGAAGGTAACAGTAAGAGAAAGTGCAGAACCAGAGCTTTATTGATTTTTAAGGACTTCCTCTCATTTTCAAAGCTTGACATGAAGAGCTGAGGTTTGAGACTTGCTAAGGAGGACAATATGAATGATGATAGACCCATACTGACTGCAAATAGTCATGGTGACAATATTTTGTGTAACAGGCCAGTTTCACTAATTCTATACTATCAGATATATGGAGGATAAAATGTTTCAGGAGGTCAAACACGCGTCTACATGACTTGAATAAATATATAAAGTATTTTATTTATTGTAAGTGAAGAGTTTCATAAGTTAGATGGCATCCTTACAATAAGTTTCATATTTGGATACAAAATGTAGAATTGAGTCTATTCTCTTCTTATTAAATCCAAGCATGTTTCTATTAAATAGAAGGCTGGCCACTTCAACACCTTCACTGAGCTGGTAATCAGTACTATGATCCAATGTCCTTTTTTCCCAGTGCAACATTATAAAATAAGTTTGTATTTTCAAGACCTGATGTCTTCTACAAGGGCAGAGGGGAAGAAGTAGGAGGTAGGAGTAAAGAACAACCAAGGATAGGTCTAACTTATTGAAACTTATTGTATCCAAATATATGAAACTTATGAAACTTGTGTACGTTTGCCTAGTTCTGCAATTTCTTGCTATGATTTGGATGACAGTAATAAAAGAATGTCTTTGCTGGGTAAGATCATTTAACCATTTTGCTTCAGAATCTCTCTCTCGCCGGGGCTTACCTCCTAGAAAAACCTTCAGTTAAACTTCAATTTCAGCATCTCCAAATGAGGCATGAACAACTCTTGAAGCAAACTGGGGTTGCATGAGTAAAAGTAAAAGCCCTAGAGTATCATTTTGTTTCTATCTATTTCTAATCCCTAGCACTAAATAAAACAATTCCAAAAAGGAATTGGGACCAAATAACTAGCCTTCAACACGTTTCTGTATGGCTTATCTAGATTCTAAAATACAACAACGAATGCATATTGATCTTCTAGAAACATAGAAAACATAACACCACACTTCAACAAATTAGTAATTTGCCAAATATGAAGGTAGATATTTCTCATCGTAGTTTGCATTATGGTCCAAGTTCAATTTAAGTAGCATGTTAGTTTGAAATTTCTTATGTGGAGAGGCATTGTAGATCTGTTGTACTATTCTTTTGTTTTACAATATATTGTCATGTCATCTCTGAAGGCCAGTTTCACTAATTCTATACTATCAGATATGTGGAGGATAAAACATTTTAGGAGGTCAAACATGCATCTACATGACTTGAATAAATATATAAAGTATTTTATTTATTGTAAGTGAAGAGTTTCATAAGCTAGATGACCACCTTACAATAAGTTTAATATTTGGATACAAAATGTAGAATTTAGTAGATTTGGAGTTTCATAAGTTTTATAACTTATAATACATGACATCTTTTATGTGTCCTATTTAAAAAGGTATACCAATACCCAGTTCAGATTGGGTTGCTAGTTCTTAACGAGGAAGGCCAAATGGTGTTAGAACCCTAAAGCATTTTTCACACCTAAGCCAAATCACTAAGATTTGGACAGATAATTGATTACTTAGTAAGGTGAAAAAACTATCTTGGGGAAGCCAGAGGTAACGAGTGGAGAAGGGTGGAAGAGTTTCATTATCTAACAAGGAGGATGACTTATAACTAAGTTTGCTTGGAAGATTGAATCAACTACAAAAACATGGCAAAAAAGTTGGCTTTAGGCATTGGTATGCAATTTTCTTAGAACTCAAGCATCAAGTGCCATGGGGGTTCAATGGTCATCTTAGGCATTATGAATAAGGTCATAATCCCAAGAGAAATTAATATCAATAGGTTAAAACTTTGGAATAAATAAGTGATTAAATATTTTGAAATCATTTATTTTACATGTTTAAGGGGAGGTATAATTTCAACCGATGTTTGTATTGATTCAGTCTTTGAAGCAACTTCTAGAAATGGCAGGTTTTAGACTTTGGCTCAGGCATCTAGATGACAAGTTATGGAAAAAATGAGGCATGCATTGAATTTGTTAGTAAAAACAGTTGCAAAGATTGTGAGATAGTTCTTTTAGTAGGGTTGTCCCTATTCATAATTTTTCTCTTTTAACCAAATAACTCCGGGTAAACTCCACTTCATAACAATTCTATGGTTTCCTTGTCACAAGAAGAGTCCAAAAGTGGTTATTGTAACTCTGGTCATACAACTTCCAATTAGCTTATATGAAAAGCAGATTGGATAGTACTGTTTTATTCATTTGAATTCAAGGTAAAACTCGTCCAAATTGAAAAAACAAATAAGAGATATCAATTTGTTATAAACACTACATCTTCAGCTCCCTCTGCTATCTATTGTGAACCTTTTTCATTTAGCTAGCCAACTTGTTATGTCAAATTAAACTAACTCAAGAGGCAATTTTCAAAACTGATCCTTAACTGTCAACAAGAAATCGCTGGAAGAATCAACTTTAACCAAACATTCCTTTCTCTTCTTCTTGCTATGAGCCCTCTTTATTCCAGCACCAATGGAGGTGGTGGCTACAGCCTGATGATTGGTAACAGGAAGGGTACTTTCATTATTTTGAATACTATCGTGGACTACCTTCATAGCCTTTTGTTTTGCAGCTTCTTGATGAATTACAGAGGGATCAATGGCCAATAGGAGCTAATAGTGGATCTAATAATAGTTCTATTTCAATTTAATGAAAAAATCTTTAATCCACAAGGTGCAACCCAAGCATGAACTACTAGAATAGTCACCACTGTCACCAAAGAAACCTATCCTCTCATTTTTGGTTGACTCTTGCCCAACTTAAGGATTACATACCTTTGTCTTTCATGATCACTCGAGGCTGCTTCAAAGCCTTCTTCTTGATCTCATAGTCCTAGGCATTGTTACTTCCTTCAAGATTTAATTGTGGGCTTGCTTCAAATGATCCAAGACACTTAAAAATGCCTCTGTTTAGGATGCCAAGCTACTGCTCCTTAAGACTTCATGTTAGGGTACATTGTAGTTACCATTATAGTCCCTTCTTCTTTAATTCCGTTGTCTTAGAAATAGACTTGGTGTTTGTCTAGTGCATATTTCTTGCAACTTCAGCCCTCTTAGTTAGGGCCTACAACAATCACTGCAAAACCTTGACATTAGATTCATAATGCTTTTCAAATCTTCAGTCTAATATCCTTTACAAGGTGTCTTCCTTCACTGGCTAGAAAGATTGCTATGAGCTTGAGTCTAGACCTTACAGACTTTGGCTTAGGTCTGAAACCATTATAGGGATATGTGGCCTGCAATAGAGGCTTGTTCACACCTCTCAAATCTCAATTTCTCTACAAGCTAACAATAGAGCTAATAATAGTTCTCTTTCAGTTTAATGAAAAATTATCTAATCCACAAGGTGCAACCAAAGCAAGAACTACTAGAATAGTCACCACTATCACCAAAGCAACCTATCCTCTCATTTTTGGTTGACTCTTCCCCAACTTAAGGACTACATACCTTTGTCTTTCATGATCACTGGAGGTTGCTTCAAAGCCTTCTTCTTGATCTCACAGTCTTGGGCATCGTTACTGCCTTCAAGATTTAATTGTAGGCTTGCTTCAAATGATCCAAGACACTTAAAAATGCCTATGTTCAGGATGCCAAGCTACTGCTCCTTAAGACTTCATGTTAAGGAACATTGTAATTACCATTATAGTCCCTTCTTCTTTAATTCCGTTGTCTTAGAAATATACTTGGTGTTTGTCTAGTGCATATTTCTTGCAACTTCAACCCTCTTAGTTAGGGTCTACAACAATCACTGCAAAACCTTGACATTAGATTGATAATGCTTTTAAAATCTTCTGTCTAATATCCTTTGCAAGGTGTCTTCCTTCACTAGCTAGAAATACTGCTATGAGTTTGAATCTAGATCTTACAGACTTTGGCTTAGGTCTGAAACCATTATAGGGATATGTGACCTTCAATAGAGGATTGTTCACACCTCCCAAATCTCAATTTCTCTACAAGATAATAATAGAGCTAATAATAGTTCTCTTTCAATTTAATGAAAAAATCTCTAATCCACAAGGTGCAACCCAAGTAGGAACTACTAGAATAGTCACCACTATCACCAAAGCAACCTATCCTCTCATTTTTGGTTGACTCTTCCCAAACTTAAGGACTACATACATTTGTCTTTCATGATCACTGGAGGCTGCTTCAAAGCCTTCTTCTTGATCTCACAGTCCTGGGCATTATTACTGCCTTCAAGATTTAATTGTGGGCTTGCTTCAAATGATCCAAGACACTTAAAAATGCCTCTGTTCAGGATGCCAAGCTACTGCTCCTTAAGACTTCATGTTAGGGTACATTGTAATTACCATTATAGTCCCTTCTTCTTTAATTCTGTTGTCTTAGAAATAGACTTGGTGTTTGTCTAGTGCATATTTCTTGCAACTTCAACCCTCTTAGTTAGGGCCTACAAAAATCACTGCAAAAACTTGACATTAGATTCATAATGCTTTTCAAATCTTCAATCTAATATCCTTTACAAGGTATCTTCCTTCACTGGCTAGAAAGATTGCTATGAGCTTGAGTCTAGACCTTACAGACTTTGGCTTAGGTCTAAAACCATTATAGGGATATGTGGCCTGCAATAGAGGCTTGTTCACACCTCTCAAATCTCGATTTCTCTACAAGCTAATAGTAGAGCTAATAATAGTTCTCTTTCAATTTAATGAAAAAATCTCTAATCCACAAGGTGCAACCCAAGCAGGAACTACTAGAATAGTCACCACTGTCACCAAAGCAACCTATCCTCTCATTTTTGGTTGACTCTTCCCCAACTTAATGACTACACACCTTTGCCTTTCATGATCACTCGAGGCTGCTTCAAAGCTTCTTCTTGATCTCACAGCCCTGGGCATTGTTACTGCCTTCAAGATTTAATTGTGGGCTTGCTTTAAATGATCCCAAGACACTTAAAATGCCTCTGTTCAGGATGCCAAGCTACTGCTCCTTAAGACTTCCTGTTAGGGTACATTGTAATTACCATTATAGTCCCTTCTTCTTTAATTCCATTGTCTTAGAAATAGACTTGGTGTTTGTCTAGTGCATATTTCTTGCAACTTCAGCCCTCTTAGTTAGGGCCTACAACAATCACTGCAAAACCTTGACATTAGATTCATAATGCTTTTCAAATCTTCGGTCTAATATCCTTTACAAGGTGTCTTCCTTCACTGGCTAGAAATATTGCTATGAGCTTGAGTCTAGACCTTACAGACTTTGGCTTAGGTCTAAAACCATTATAGGGATATGTGGCCTGCAATAGAGGCTTGTTCACACCTCTCAAATCTCGATTTCTCTACAAGCTTATGCAACGCTACCCTTTAAGACACCTCCATCACTTCCAACAACCACTATAGGAGCTCGACCTTCTCACTATTGTTGTAAAAATTTTGGCCTTGTTTCTATGTCCCTGTAGCAGCCCTTGATGTGCCCTAATAGACCTTCCTTTCTTTGTGTTTTATAACTTGAGATAGTTCAACCCATAAGTTTGTAAATTATAAGCCTTGTGTCTTCCATAATAGCTTCAGAACTTGTACATAATTTCGATATGATCTTTTCCTAACAATGACTTGGGAATAGTTATTTCTAGCTCGACTTTTCTTCAAGGAGATTATAATCAGCCCCTTCTTTTAGGATTTTGGAGCATTGCAAAAATTCTTATACTCTTTCCCTAAGCTCCGATACCATGTTGGAAAAATTTGATTAGGGCAACATTTAATTTACTTTTCCAAACCATGACAGTTATTTGTGATTTACATTCTTCTTCTTGATTATTATGCTTATGTTCTTATCATCAAATAAATGCCAAAACAGAAAGATCATAGAAATACACAATGACCACAATATATAGGCTCCAAGCCAAGGAAAAACCCCTCCAAGGGGAAAACCCAAAAAGAACTTCTCTTCTTATGGAATCAACTTCAAAGGAGACTTCCAAGACCAAACCCTAGACCCAAGCTGCCACCAAGAACCATGTTAGCCACCCAATTCTTTCCTTTCCACAACAAGATAAGGTCTTCCAAGAGTAGTGAAACAATGTTCCTTCAAAGCAAGGCTCTTCTAGTCATTTGATTCTCCAAGCGAAGTCTGCAACTTATCCTGCAATTTTCAAACCTCAAGTGTATCCAAAATCCCTAGGTTTCTCGCATGTGTGGGCAGAAACATGCAAATTTGGACCTTTGAATTCTTTAAGAGCCTCTTCCTTCTTTTCACTAGCCTTCCTTGCTTTCCTAGGACCCTCGCATTCCTCTTCAACTTCAGGCTGAATTCATGATGAGTGGTCATCAAATGTTAGTGGTCAAATTTTAACCACATAACAAGGTCTGCTATAATCAATCCTGCAACCAATATCTTCAATTTTACAAATCACACCTGCAGACACAACACTGTTATTGCAGACCTTCGCCTCAGATTTATGCAGTTCTCCCATCAAATCATCAAACAATCCACCAGGTCAAATCAATCAGCTCGAACTTGATTAGGAACTATGTACTTTTGTACTAGATCAGACAGTTGTGTCAGATGAATTACCTTTTATGCAGAGAAGAAATTTCAGTCACAAATCATATCCTTCATTAGAAACTATAAACCTGTGGCCTAACTAAGGATGAGATGCATAAGATCTAACACAAATTCCAGTATCTTGTTAATAAAATTTAACAACCTAAGTAGGAGGCTACATGATTGAATTTATTTTCAGGAAATGTGTCTAGAACACTCTTGCAGCTGGGGCAAACATCGTTCTAATTTGAAGCCGAAACGCTTCTACTATCTCCAGAGGCATAGGCATCACAGACTATAGACAGAGAGGAACCGTGTTTGACCACATGCCATCACACTTCTATTCAGACTAGCATAGATCACTATAGCAGATTAAATCAATACATTACCAGACCGTCGCATAGATAGAACCATTGTTCTACGCAGATCAGACCATCAAATTACCATTCCTGCCACACTCAAACGTGCTGGTCACACATATGATTTAAACCACTGATCTGGAAGCATCCACTTTCGATCCATCAACTGGATCAATGATTGCAGGGCATCAAACTCATGCTCTTGATCTGTTTAAAATATCTACACATTCCTAATAACCACCTTGCTCGACTTAGAAAATCAGTACCTTGGTCCCATTGACACCGAAACAAAGATGCATATTATGCCATTGCACTCACCATATTGGATAAACTAGACCATCAAATAATTATTGGTTTTACAAGAAGAACGTTGCTGCAATTTTGCGGGTTTATTACACCAATTCATGAAAATGGCATTAAGGCATATTTATAACTTACTAGATCAATGGATATCGCTGCCATCATACTAGTTCTATGTGCCAAGTTGAAGCTAAAATTATGCCCAGATCGATTTCCTCCATTCACCAAACTTCAGAACACATGCTGCCAAAGAAATCAATGCTTCATTTTGTGCCATTCAGAGCTGGTTTATATATCCATTGCTCTGGTCTGACAGGAGATACCATGGGAAAAACCAATGGAAAATTTGATGGGAATCAAGCTGACACCAAAACCACGAGAGAATACCAATGGAGAAGCCAAGGTTTTTGAGGCATTGGATAGGGGAAAATTTGTTTTCGGTGCTTGGCAACATCTGCATGGGCATGTAATAGAGAAATTGCGTAATTTACACAGTGTAGACAATGAGCCAATGTAAACAATGATTACTGCACAATTTCGATAGGTTTACCCCGTGTAAATCATGATTGCATTGTTGATCAATTCAAGATTGACTTATACCTTAATCAACCACTGTTAGGCAAATATCTCCAAGCCTCTATTGTATTAGACACCTGCAAGCCATGCTATTGCATTAGTAACTCATTGTTGACATCAATGCCAACAATTAGCCCCATGTGTGAACTGTAAGCTCTCTAAGGCCGAGTCATCCAACGTTAGTGCTCCAAATGTCATGTCCAATGGTGATGAGGTGGTGTAGAAGCCCATGATTTGAGGGTTGGCCCTCAAATGCACCTCATTTCCCCCTGTGGAGACCCAAGATCTAGCTGGGGCACCACAAAGTGGGCTCTATGGGTCTCCAACTACAAAAAGTGGCCTCCTTTGCTCTAGCATTAAGGGATTCTTTGGTGCAACAAGCCCTCCCTAGTCTCTCATGGTGAGATTATCCTCATTTGAGCTCTGAATCAATTGCTGCCCCTCAATCTGTATCAAGGCTGGCATGGGGGCATGCTAGGTCTAGTTGTGGCATCATGAAGAATCATCAAATTTGGGACAAAGTCAACCAATGTCCTGGGTGTTGGAGGTGCTTTGGGACATGTGCCATCCAATGATGCTGCTAGGAGGCCCAAGAGTCTCAATGCTTCACCTATTTATGCCAATATATTTCTTTGAAGGGCTTGGGTACCTGTGGAGTAGGTGCCCAAGACCTGGACTGCTGGTCCACCTGACAAGAGCAACGAGGATTCTAGTGAAAGAAACTAGTCATCAGGGACCAAGATCATTAATACATCTAAGTGAACCAAACTTGAATGTTATGGGAAATTTAGTACTTCAAACAAGGATCCCCTTCCAAAATTAGGACCCTGATCTCGCAATGGTGTTTTCTCCCTACGTAGGGGTGGTTAAAGGTCAACCCTATTAGGTGTTTCCAACCCCTAAAGGGAAGTAACATTTCCCTGGTCCACATCTTCTCTCTCCTTCATTGATTGGGTATGAAAATCAGAAGCTGCTCTCCACACGTGCGAAGGAAAGGAAGGGTTTTATGCTCCAGCCATTGACCAGATTTGATCGAAATTGCAGAGGTTGTTTTTTACTGTGTTGACCAAGCATTGACCTATTTTAGGTGCATTTTTGGGTGGAGGAATTCTGTTTGAGCAGGCTGTAGTTCTGGGCACAAAATCTGAGGCAATTTGACCTCATGTTTGACCAATGTTGACTATGCTAGGGATGGCTGCAACGTTGACCTTTGTTGACCAGGTTTGACTAGACCTTTTTGGACTGTTTTTGGTTGATTAGACTTGCTGGTGAAGGCCAAAGTTGACTCGGTTTGACCGAGATGAATTGAGGAAGAAATATGCCTTGTTGATCAGCGTTGACTTTCGGGTTAGGGCTTTCTGTTTCTGCTGTTTGAATAATAATATTTTTCACTGTAATTGGACAAGTGAATATTATACATTGTACTCTCTCTCTTTGCTAAACTTTTGAAGAATTATAAGAAGAATTGATCAAGGGTTTCCCCACATTGGGGTTTGTCCCTGGCTGGTGCCATATCTTGTGTCCTCTTGTCTTGGCTAGTCTTCTACTGTTATTGTTTATGTTCTATCTGCATTTTACTATCATGTTGATGTGATTGCTAAACTGGATGTTGATGTGATACTATCTGTCTCGTTCTTATGAATTTTATATACAACATCAATGTAACCAGACTTGAACTTCACAGGATTTAATGGTTGTTGTAATCATTGTTGAATAACTGATACATTCCAAAATTTTATAGAATGTATGTGTCACATCCTCAAAGGTCTTATTTGAACTTATAATGCTAGACTAGTTTTCTTTCCTTTTAACTGAAACGAAGTCCAGATTTCATGTTTTGCAGATAGATTTCAAGCTTATCCATTCCCATGATGCAATTACAAGGCATCTCATGATTAGGTGTTAATTTTTGGTATGTTCTATGCTTAAGAGAAATTACTTCAATTTTCTTGTTAGCCCAATATCAATATCCAGATTAGCAATCACATCAACATGATAGTAAAATGTAGATAGAACATAAACATAAACAGTAGAAGACAAGCCAAGACAAGAGGACACAAGATGTGGCACCAGCCAGGGACAAAACCCAATGTGGGGAAACCCTTGATCAATTCTTCTTATATTCTTCAATAGTTCAATAGAGAGATAGAGATAGTACAAATATACAAAAATGATATTTTATGACAGCAACAGTAAAGTGTTGACCAGAGAAGTCAATGCTGGTTAAACAAGACAAAATATTCCTCTGAAGATCATTCATATGGCACCAACAAGATGTTCATTAAACTGAGCCAAACATGGTCAAACCTTGACCCAATACATCTCCCAGAACTCTGATGTCTTCTTGTTGCACTAGCTGTCACTGCTTCATGAGATAGGACATCAACCTTCAGTCCTCATTCTCCACACAGTCAATAAAGCAGGCCTTTTAAGGTTGCGGTGTACCAAGGAGAGACTCCACCACTGCCACATTGTCCAAGTCTGGTTTGGAAACCCTTAGAATAGCCTTTGCAGCTGGCTATGGCCTGGGGCTAGCCCAACAACAAGTTAGGCCTACAATCCTTCATCAACCAGTGTCCAAACACCATCAACACAACAATATTTTATCCTACAAGAACTTGACTTTGTTGTCAGCACTTTCAAGCATCCAACTATATACATACGCTAATCTATAGGGTAGATCTCTTTAACGCATTCCTTCACTTTATGACTGTGGCTGACCAACCTTGCACACAGTCCTTAAGGCATGTCTTAGATGGCTTCTATCACCATGTTGTCACCTACAACAAACCGAATTTATACACTGTCCTTTTTAGGCATGTTAAGGCTCTTTCTTTGCTACGGATCAAGCCTCTCTTTGCTGCGGATTAGGCCTCCTCCTTACTGCAGATTAGGCCTCTCTTTGTTGCAGATTAGGCCTCCTCCTTACTACAGATTAGGCCTCTCTTTGCTGTGGATTAGGGCTCTTCTTGACTGCAGTTTAGGGCCTTCCTTTTGACAGCGGATTAGGGCTGCATATTGGAGCTCCTCTTGACAACGGATAGGACTCCACTTGACTATGGATGGAGGGCTCCTTTTGCTGCGTATAAGAGGCTTCTTAGACTACGGCTAGGGCATGGCCTCTTCTCCTTCAAGACTACGACTAGATCTGCGGCTAGGGCTCTCTTCTTTAACTGCGGCTAGGGCTCTCCCTTAGATGATTGCGGCTAGGGCACCTTTGTGACCTTTCTTTCCACCACGTCCTCCTTGTGAGAGGACAAACAAAAATGAGTGATGAGAGATATCATGATTGATGTGTTACTCAAATTACTTGAGGTCTCCTCTATTTGAATGCAACGTTGAGGTTGAGTTGGGGGTAATTTTTTTGCTGGCTGACCTTGGAAAATTTTCAATAATACAAATAAATTCATATCTCCATAAATACATGTCAGAATCAGATGATCTTTAGATCAATCCTACACCTCTCGAAGAGAGGAATCCAAGAAAAATATTAGCTGTCATAAATAAGGTGACCCACATGGAGTTTGGCCCTAGTTGCCAATTTTAACATTAGGAAAGAAAGGACAATTAGCTGTAATTGAACCAAGTTTCAACCAGTCAGTCCAAACCATCCAGGACAGTGTCAACAACTAGTTCTCAAACTTAACTCCTCAGTTCAAAAACAGCTAAGAAAAATGTCCAAATTGTAAGGACATTGCAAACTTAGGCTTGACATTAAAAGACTGTAGAATAGACTCAAAAATTCATTTCTAAACATACCAATGAAATGGTATCCCATCATGAGGTTATCAACATGAAATAAACGTGAAAGAAAAGGCATTAACAGGTCCATGAGACTTTGTCACCTTCCAAATACCTTATCAAATTGTTAGTCTAAGTAACTGGTGTAGTAGAATGATACAATGTTTGACTCTTCATCGACTAAGTATATTATAGGATTACTAGTGCATGCTACAAAAGCGCTTATAATGGATTCCAACTTATATAATTGGCTCAACAAAGTTTCATAACAACAATACACGCCATTGTATCATTGCATCTTGCCTAATAATGGAACAGGGTTGCACATTTTAGTTCATGTCACATCAGACCCTATATTGAGATATTTCAAAGGTAATGACAACACTTTAGTAACAACATTCATGACGTCATACCCATCTACGAGTAAACTCTTGTCCTGCCTAGGGTTAAGATGCACTGGCACATTTATCTTTGTGCCTAAATCATGGTTATTCAATACAACATATTAGGTTTCACTCCATAAGTTTGTAGTAGTATTTGGTAATAAAACAACTCATATTATCTTTTTAGAATGTTAAAGTGGAACAACATGTGCTAGGACATAGACAATCATAGCAATACATTATAACAATGAAATTTGTAACCACAAGAATTGTACACAATTTTTAGTAGCAGTTCCAGTTACACAATATTGGTGGATAACTTTACAGTAGGAATGGCATGCTACCATGAGTTCTTTCTTGCTATGAAATCACAATAGCTAATTCAATATAATTCTCTTTTATTTTTACTGTGTACATACAATTCCAGTCACTAAAGAAAATACATGTTATTAAATTACATGTAGGGGAGCTCCAAGTCAATGAAGCTACTGCTAGGTAAATACCCTAGCATGTCCATACCATGATTGTTTGTTATCCATCATGCAAATGTACAACTGGTAACTAGTGCATAAATGTACAATTTTAGAATCCTTTAGACCATACAAGACTTACATGCAATACCACCATAATTAACTTTGTTTTTAGGTTTCTAACTTTGAGTAATCCAAATTGGCATTGGCATAAGGTCCCTAGTTCTCCTCCCAATCATTGACAATCTGCGAGCAGAACAACTGTCACCCCCTAGCTTAGGACCTGACTAGGCATTCTAGAGGCCATTTCCACCCCCACCCTGCCTATATATGTATGCTTATACCAGGATTCTAAAGGAAATCTTCCTTCACCCATCAGACATTGAAGGGATTCCAGAGATAAAAAAATCTCCACCCTCTTCTGATTCAATGGTTCCAAAGATTTTCTCCACCTTTCAAGGTTTCCAGAGAATTTCTCCACCCAGAAAATTTCAACTTTAGTACCTCCACCCTATGTTGGGAATCTAGAGAACACCAAAATTGATTATTCAGCAAGAGAAAACAGAGTAGGCCTCCACTCCAGGCCTTCAACTGTTAGATGCTGAGGGGTTCCAGAGTATGATCCTCCACCCTCAGTTCAGTTAAGAACCCTAAAGAACTAATTGACAACTATGTCTAATGGGAGGAAAAAGGTTCCAAGGTATTTTCCAATGTTAAGGGATACAATAACTGTCTCAAATAATCACAAATTTCTTCTATTAGAAGTGGCTAGATAACAGAATGTCTGTAACTCCTCTGCCCTAGGAAAAAATAATGCTAACCTAGCCATATAAAGTTAGGGCTTATGATAATCCATTCATTAACAATACTGAAAAATAATTCTACGCACAGTGAGTTTAGGGGATTCCATCTGTTGTTCACATAATTTGTATAAACAACGCAGACAATGTCAAATTTGGTGAGGGTAAGTTCAGATGGATCAACTAACCTTTGTGTTGTGTCTTTCTAAGCCACATAGATTTGTCCCGCTGCCTCCCCGACCCGTGCACTTTCCTTCTCTCCTGCCATCGATAGCTTCAATTTACAGATGATTTGGTATTGCTGGCCCTTTTTTGTTCCCACCACATCTTTTTCTATTTCCAGTTATCCTCCCAAGTCCCCTCCTTCTGCCCTTTTCCTATTCCAAATCGGGGTTTTCCTAGAGTGAATGATCTATGGTCAGCATATTAAAGATGGGGGCAAGAGCCATAGATTCCAGAGCTAGCCCTTTTTCATTCCCACTGCGTCTTTTTCTGGTTATCCTCCCAATTCCCCTCCTTCCACCATTTTTCCTATTCGAAATCGGGGTTTTCTGGAGCGAATGATCTATGATCAGCGCATCGAAGATGGGAGTGAGGGCCATAGGTTCCACCTTTTTTCCTGAGCGAATGATCTATGGTCAGCGCATTGAACATGGGAGTGAGGGCCATAGGTTCTAGCGTAGTTAGGGCAAGCCAAAAAAAAAAAACCTATTTATTGGCCATGTATATTTATTTCTTGAAATTACAATAATCCCTCGTAAATACATAAATAAATATATATACATATTCTTTCATGAGTTTCATCAAAGATTTAACATATTATTCATCAATTTGGATATTCATCATCTCCAATTAACAACTACACATTAAGCAAGTTCATGCACTCCTATATCGATAAACATGCTTATTATCTTTCATGAGTTTCATTAAAGATTTAACATATTATTCATCAACTTTGGATTGGGCGAGGATGAATTCTAGTATATTACCAAGTGCATGTTTTTTTTTTCAATTGTAGTTTTTACTTTCACGATTAATTTGGTTGTAGTTTTTGCTTCCACGATTAATTTGGTCTAAGTTCTCTAGGTAGTCATTAATGATTTATTCGGTGCTATGTGGGGGTTTTACTTTTAAACAAATCTGAAGTATCTATGTTGCATTGGGATCTAGTGACCTTGTTGAAAAACCCTAGCAAACATCTTTGAAACCATATACTAGCACTAGTTGAACTTGAGCTTTCCCAAAAACTGAAAGGAACAAATAAGGGTTGCTTTTCCGATCCACTCAGAACTTAATCCACTTTGGTGATGAAGGGAAACCAACTATAAGATATCAAACACCTTCCCTCATGCACAATGTGCATAGAGGCTCTACCCCTGTAAAGGTTTGAACATGTGTTGTTTACATTGTAGTGCCCATAGTTGTACCATTTATACTTTACTCTTGTCTCTTTGGGAGGACTAGATCACTTAGGCATCATTTTAGGATTTATTGATTTATGCAATAATTATTTTAGTCATTATTGACTTAGGTGGGAAATGCCATAGTGTTTTTTTCCAATAAGAAAAAAATATCATTTGTGTATTAATATTAATGCAAAGGTGTAATTTAGATCATCTAACATATATTAAATATGCTTCACATGTATGACATGGTATTATAATATGTGCAACATCTAATGTTCGGTAAATATCGAAATCTCCATAGGATTCAAACAATTTCATGAGAGTCTAGTACTGCTATGTTCCTAATGTACATTCAAACTAGATAAACAACTTGATATCCACATTAAAAACTAGTATCCAAAATTCAATAGATATGACCCTAATAATCAGAAGTGTAGATATGCATGAAAAGTTAAGTCTTCAACTCGGGTTCAATCATTATCATAAGAGTGTCACAACAATGGTGGAGAATTTCATAATTGAAAATGCAAATAGCTAACATGAAAATTAGAATGGTTAAAATAATGGAATAAGAAATAATACTATAACAATTCCATAGATGACTTTAATAAAAATTACTATTATTGTTGTGTATTGCAGGTGCTAGGAGAGGCCATGGAAACAAACAAATTTATTTCCAATGAAGACACACAACATGATTTAGGGAATCAAGTACTTAAATATTACATTAATTTATGAAATATAATAAAATTAAATTTAGTTTCCGATCCTTGTTTTCCTAAACCTAGTAATTTATATAGTTTATTATGCAAACTTGAAAAAAAATAATGCTTGTCGTTGATTATTTTAGGTGGAAAATGTGTTTGCAACAAAAACAAAGTTGAACCATTTTACTGTAAATCAACCAAAATATGTACACAAGGGTGGACCCCATACTGTTAAAGCACATCACATGAGACAGTGGGTGGAATAAGATATGACAATTGAGTTTGCAAATACAATAGAAATTGGTGGCAATGAACAAGAGGTTAGTCATGATGATGATACATGGAATGAATACTTTGATACAATTGTTATACTTTGTGGGCGTTATAAATAAGTTTAGCTAGAAATTAATGGACAATATAAGTACATTATATAGTCTAATCTCTAATCTTGGAAAAAATAATGCATGTATCAATTATTTTAGGTTGGCAATGGAATCAAAACAAATGCGGAGTTTAATCATTTTGATAGGCCAATACAAATACTTGCATACGGATGTGGCCTACGCTGTACAATTAAATCACTCAAAAAGAAATGGGTGGAAGAGGATATGGCAAAGGAGTTTGTAAATGCAATAGAAAATCAACACAATGAACAAGAGGTTGGTCATGATGATACTACATGCATGGATGAATACTTTGAGACAATTGTTGTTTTTGGATGTTCCTAAGGTAGAAAATCTAAGAATATGAAATTTATGTGGCTTGTTTTTAAAACTATGTGTTCAAAAAATAATATTTTTAATTTATTATATATATGTACAATATTGTTTTGTTGAGTAATTTATTGTGTATATCTTTGAAATGGATCCATGTTTTATACAATAATTTCTATCTAACATTAAATAATGGTTTCATTTAATTATATGTAAATGATGTTGATGATACACCTACTAATGATCAAGATCCAACTAGATCATTAAGAATTCAACGAGATGATCCAATTCGTCCTTTAAACCATACTAGGAGAAGAAGAGAAGCATTGAAGATAGCACTACCATGTGAAAAAATTGAGGAATTGATGAAATTAGCATACAGTGATGACATGCCATCCACTGCTTAGAGTAGAGATGTTGATGGAAATGTAATGCATGAAGAAGAATTGAACAAAATGATCACAAGTTTCTTTGGGGATGGAAACAAAGATGAGGGTGATGATCCTATGCATAATAATGATGATGTTGATATAGAGGGAAATTAACACCAACATACTTATGATGATATCAACATCAATGAATCAATTAAGCAAGCAACAAAGATAGTGGTGTTCAAATTGGGTGCAAGTAGAACATCCAAGCTTTCATGCACATTAATATTATTGGAAATCAAGTCATTATTTGGTTGGTGAGGCAAGAGCTTCACTACCTTACTAAAGTAATTTGAATTATTTTTCTAGTTTTGCATTGTCAATTTGTGTCCTCAATTAGAATATAAGTACTAACTTCATTTAATTTAATTTTAGGTGGGTTTTACATTATAGTATATAAACAACATTATAAGTGAAATTTCTAACACGTGGGTTTGAAAAAAAACTTACAGGGCTCTAAAGGTTAAAATATTCCCTGAAGATAATGTGTTGCCATCAACTTGTAGAGAAGCGCGTCAATTGTTAGTCAAGTTGGGGATTGAATATAAGCAAATTCATGCATGTAAAAATGATTGAATCTTATATAGAGATGAATATAAAGAAAATGAAGAATGCCCTGTTTTCAAAGAGAAAAGATATCGTACGGATGTACAAGGTTCTACAGTTCCAAATAAGGTTTTACGACACATGCCAATTATTCCTAGACTACAACGGATGTTTCGTTGTAAATCTCTTGCATGATTGATGGATTGGCATGCAAAGAACAAGAGTAAAGATGGATTCATGCGAATTCCTGTGGAATCCAAAGCAATGAAACATATAGAGGAAAAATGGCTAAGAAAATTCAAAGATGAACCTCGCAGTATTAGGTTAGGACTTGCAATGGATGGAGTGTGCCCTTTCTCTTTCCTAAGCTCAAATTACAGTGTTTGGCCAGTTGTACTGATAGTATACAATATTCCCCCATGGATGAGTGTTAGAAAGGAACACTTTATGCTAACTCTTATCGTTCTAGGAAAACATCAAGTGAAAAAAATGGATGTTTACATTGCACCTTTTATTGACGAGATGTAATTGTTATGGAAAGGCATTAGAATGTATGACATATCACGTCCTCCATCAAATAGGTACTTCATGTTTTATGGCATAATATGTTGGACAATTCATGATTTCCCAGGACTTGGTGTTTGTTCTAGTAAGAGATCAAATAATTTGCATATTCGTAGTACATCTTAATTTATTTTCAACTCAAGTCGTATATAAGTATTACATTATTATTGTTTTCTTATGTAAGCTACTTATTGATTATAGGGCTACATACAAAAGGGATTTTTGCATGTCCAAGATGTGCAGAACAATTTGAGGGGCGATATTGTAAAGATATACACAAAGTTATTTATGCAAACAACATGGTTTTTCTACCACCTGACCATAAGTTCAGAAACCGCCTAAAGAATCAATTTGATGGAAAAATTGAAAATAAATCTCCTCCCAAGTTTATGGGTCCAGCTGATTGGCTTAAAATGTATGGAGATGCTGAATCAAAAGCTTGGAACCATTTTTTTCGTCATGATCATTCAATTGAGGAACCTGAACAAGTTATGGTTGAAATGCCAAAAGGAATGAAAAGGAAATCCATATTTTATGATCTCCCTTATAGGAAGTATCTATTAATATCTCATTTATTAGATCCTATGCATGTTTTAAAAAATGTCCCTGATTCTATTTTTTGACATATATCTAGCAAAGATAAAGACACTTTATCATCAAGGAGGGATATTGCTCTTTCACGTACCAAATTTGATAGAAGACATTTGTGGCCAAGTAAGGAAAATGTATCATATGCAGAAGCTACATGGATACTAAAAAGGAAAGAGTTAGATCAACTAAAAAATGTGATTCGTTCAATAAGAACACCCACTGGATATGGATCATCATTAAATAAAGCTTTTGCAGTAGAGGGACATATCACAAGATTCAAAACAAATGATTATCACAATTTTATGAAGGTATTAACATCAATTAATTGTTATTCTTATCATTTAATTACTAAAAATTATTTTGATATATTATGATAAATCAATACTAATGAACTATAATAATTTGGTTTGATAGCATATCATGCCACTAGCAATAAGAGGGGATTCATGCCTTACAACTGACTTGAGGAATGCCATATGTCGATTTTCAGCCTTTACGAGGTATGTGGTTGCTTGATATTTACAAGGTTTTACGTGGTATGAAATGTTCCTCTATATGATACAATGATATATTATATCTCATTCTAAATGTCACTAAAAATTCATACTAACTTAATGACAATACCTAATTAGGTGGGTGACCTCTAAAGAGATCCATGAGTCTGAAGTGCCAAGATGGAAGAAAGAAATCACAAAAATTGTATGTGTAGCTAAAAAGGAGCTCCCTACAAGTTTCATGGACCTATAGGTTCATTTACTTATACATATAGTTAATGACATTGAAATGGTAGGTATCGTTTCAACGAGATGGATGTTTTTCTTTGAGAGGTACATGAAAACCCTACAAAGGTATGTCCGATAGAAGGCACATCCAAAGGGTTGCAAGGCTGAAGGGTATGTACTAAATGAAGCATTTTTCTTCCTATGTGAATTCCTTGGTAAAGATTTTGAAGATGGTGCACAATTTTGGGATCAAGAATGTGCATCCGATATTATAGATGGAGAAAAGCCTCAAACTAATGGTGTTCAAGAAGTAATTGGTATGTAAAATATTCATTATTATAGTTATTTTAGAATCATTTACTATATAATTTTGGGCTTCCCTAATTGAAAGAATAATATTTAAAGTTTGAATTATACATGTTGATTTTTAATAGGTGTTGATGAAAGTGTTGTGCTCAACAAGTTTGTCCTCTACCAAATGTGTTAGGATATTCTGACACATAGGAAATAGTTAAGTATAACTTGGTCTAGTGTAGAGTTAGGTAAAGTGTGTTTCTTTACTATGTACATTTGTAACTTACAATCCGACAGTCACGATATGTTCTAAACATGAAGTGATCCGACAGTTCATTCTGTCCTCGTTATTATTGACACTTGATCTGTGGCTTAGCACCTGATTGGTCCATGTTCTCTATTTAAAGAGCATGGAGGGTCATTTGTAGGGTAACCGTTCATGAGAGAAGCTTATTTAAATTTTCTTTCTTTTAATAATAAATTCCCTGAAGTGGCCGCGTTGGCTCAGGCCGTGGACTGTTTCCCTCTTTGACGGTTTTAACGATGTCAAGAATGTTGGTGTATTGATATGTGATCTATTTCTGAGCGGTGTCCTTTGGTGTTCTATCTGAGGAACTTACCCTGTAAATTCCTACATGGTATCAAAGCTATTTGAGGGTTGTATCCGTTGTTGATCCAAATCGGAAGCCGGTACAATTGCATTCAACTGTTGTTTCCTAGATCTACTATTCTTGACCGCTTTTAGACTGAGAGGACTTCTCTATTGTGTAAAGAGCACCTGTTCTAGTGAGAAACCCCTTTCGTTTCATGTGAAAAAGGTTTCCGGTAGCCCTTGCTACATCATTTTTAAGATCTAGAGGTATAGAGTATTTATTTGCAGTTCTAGCTATTTATCTCTCTATTTTTTATAACGAGATCTATACCTTCCATTTATGCGTATGCTCTTTGACTCTGTGAGATTTGAGCAAATCAGAAAAAGAAAGGAAGGATTTTTCTGATGCGTATGCTCTTTTCCGCCACGCCTCAGTGTGATATCGGAAAATCAGAAACATTGAGGAAAATATTTAGTTTCCGACAAAAGATAACTTCAAGTCGTAAGGTTTGTTTCCTTTTTTGTATGTCCATGTTGGGTTGTGTGGTTTTTTGTTTTGTTGGCAAAAAGAGTTTTTTAAAATAAGCACGTGCCTGAAAGCTTCAATGACTAAAAAAAAAACACTTTCCTCTTTTCCAAAAATGACTAACTTTTTAAACGAGCTCACTTGGTCCAAAGTAAAAAACTCCCTTCCTCTTTTCCAAAAAATACTAACCTTTTAAACTAGCTCACTTGGTCCAAAGTAAAAAACCCCCTTTCTCTTTTCCAAAAATTATTAACCTTTTAAACTAGCTCACTTGGTCCAAAGTTACTTTATGAGAATAGAGGTCTTGAGTTCAAGTCTTTCATTTTATTGAGTTACTTTTTCAAAAAACACATGCAACTTATGTTCTAAAATTACTTTATGTAAAAGTGTTCTCACCCATTATAAAAAGTGAGTCACTTATAATTCTAAAGTCTCTTTATCTTTTATTTAAGTTACAATTTAGTGGGTAGCTCATAAAGTACCATTGTAAAAGTGACTTTCACTTATTTATAAAAGTGGGTCACATATTTTTTTTTTTTAAGTGAGCTAATTAGATTAAGTTTGGAAAATGGGCAGATTTTTTTTTTAAATATAACATTATCATTTATTTCTGCACATTACGCACTTCACCGGCATCTTCAACAACTTTTCTTCAAAAAACCATAACTTCTTCATATGAAAGCCGTTTTTAGAGCCGTTTTTTTTTAATCAGCCTAATTTTTCAAGATCTTTTCATTGGAACACTTAGTTTCAACATCTACAGCTTTAGTTTCTATTAAAATGGAAAGTCCATGCCAAGTTATTCTTGACATCACTGAGTACTTCCAATGGTGGTTCTACATTGTGGATTTACTTAGAAGTAAAGGTCTTTACAGAATAGCTTCAGGCCAAGAAACTAAACCTAAAGATAAAGATAAAGTAGCCAAATGGGAAAATATGAAAGATCAAGCACGTGGGTTAATAGGGATGTCTATTTCTCCAGACCTTAGATTCCATATTACAGAACTTGATACCCCTATGAAGCAATGAAACAACTTACTAAAGTTTTTGGAATTAAAAATGAGATTAGAGCCCATTAACTCGAAAATGAGTTGCTTACGTTGGACCCCAATAATTTTTCTTCCATTGAATATTTTTTGTTCAAGTTCAAGATCCCTAGACTTCTCTTGGAAGGTGTTAAGGTTAAGAAAGAAGATGGTAGCCTTATCTATTCCATTCTTACTAAGTTGGGACCAACCTACTCTGTGTTTGTTTCCACCTTCCATTATATTAGAGAAGCATTTATTTCTCAAGGACAAGGCTACAAGTCCCCCCTCTTTTGATGTCTTTTGTTATTTGTTAATAAGAGAACAAGAAAAACTCTTACATCTTAGTCTTCTTAATCTTGGAAACTCTTCTAAGAAAGCCTTAGCCACCCAGCATCAACCAAATTCAAAGAGTCATAAGAAGTAGTATCTTAAAAATAATGTTCCTAAACCAAACAAGGGTCCTAAGCAATTTCACTTTCAAAATGAAAAATCATTTCAACAAAATGATAAGGCAAATAAAAACAAAGGGAAGAAGACTGATAGACATTTCCACTTTTGTAATTGAGATTGGCCACTTAGAATCGAAATGCTTTAAAAAGATGAAAGCCTTGGAAGCAACAATGAAGAAGCATAACATCCATTTGGAGCACTCTTCAACTTCAACTTCATCTTCAGGAATTGCACTTTTTGCATGTGGTTGTCAAACATCTTGGTCTCGTTATGCACTAAATGTATCTTCTTCTTCTCATTCTCATGAGTGGCTCATTGATTCTAGAGCTTCTTATCACATGGCCAAAAACAAAGCCATGTTTTATTCTTTAAATGATTGTAACACCAAAAATATATATGTTGGTGATGATAGATCTCTTAGTGTTGTAGGGACTGGAACTATTCATCTAAACAATGGTCAATTTAATGATGTATTATGTGTTCCAACCTTATGCTGGAACCTTCTATTTGTATATTAGCTAACTCATTCAGGTGAAGGTAAAATCATTGAATTCTCACCTCATGATGTTGTAATTAAGGACCTAAGAGATCCTAGACAGATTTTAGCTACTGGAATTGCAAATGATTCTACAAGGTTGCATAAGTTTAACAACTTTGGGTCATCAACTCTTCCCTCAGTATTTGTTGCTCATAATGATGAAGTTAGCAAACTTTGGCATGATCGATTTGGTCACTTAAACTATCGCTCCCTTCAAAATCTATGTAAAGAAAATATGGTGATAGGTCTTTCTATGGTATCTTGCAAAGATGGTTTTTGTTCCGGATGTGTACTCGGAAAACATCATCAGGATAGTTTTGAAAACGTGCCTCTTGACATGCCTCAGCCCCTTTACAGCTTTTGCATAGTGATTTATGTGGTCCACTTCTAGTTGTTTCATTCTCTGGCTACAAGTATTTATTAACTTTCATTGATGATTTCTCCAGATGCACTTGGGGTATACTTCTTAAAACTCAAGAGTGAAGTATTTAACATGTTCTTGGCCTTTAAGGCCTTTGTTGAAAAAAAATCTGTACATCAAATTCTTAAGCTAATATTTGATAATGATAGAGAATATGTTAACAACAAATTCATCAACTTTTGCACTGAGAATGGAATTCAAATGCAACATACTATTCCATATACTCCACAACAAAATGGTGTAGCTGAAAGGAAGAATTGCACCTTAAAGGAAATGGATAATTGTATGCTTCAATTTAAAGGACTTAGTCTTAATTTTTGGGCAGAAACAATTAACTGTGCAAATTACATAGTAAATTGCACTCCTACTAAGGTTCTAAAGAATATCACTCTAGAAGAAGCATGGAGCTCAATTAAACTAGATGTAAGTCATTTTCATGTTTTTGGAAGTGAAGAATGGGCCCATATTCCAGATGAGAAACATAATGCTTTAGAACCTAAGAGTAAAAAAATTATTTTTGTTGATATTCTGAAGATGTCAAAGGGTATAACTTATTCCACTTAATCCAAAAATTATATCATTAGAAGAGATGTAAAGTTTGCTAAAATTATATTGACCTACGAGCCTAGTTCGGCGGTGTGCCACCTCTCTCTATCCCTTCTACTTTTGAAAATATTTATTCTTCAAATGATGACAACGAGGATGACAGTCCTCACCCACCTTCTCAGGATCCTCCTTCGGCTCCTCAACTTCCAAAATGGGTCCGTGCTACTCGGGATGCAGTAGGTGATCCTACAGATCAATGACATACACTTTCTCAGTTCGATAGAGCCTCTTCTTTACTGGCTCAAGCTTCATCGAATTATGATCCTGACACCTTTGTAGAAGCTTCAAGCCATCCAAATTGGGACGTAGCTATGAATGAAGAATATCGTTCATTATTGGCAAATGATACTTGGGATCTTGTTCCTCTTCCAAAGGGAAGAAAAATTGTTAGATGTAAATGGGTTTACAGAACCAAGTTTGGACCAGATGGAAAAGTTGATAAACATAAAGCTCATCTTGTTGCTAAATGATTTTCACAAGTTGAAGGCATTGACTATACTGAAACCTTCTCCCCTCTTGCCAAAATGAACTCTATCCGCCTTGTTATTTCCCTTGTTGCCTCTTTCAAATGGGAAGTCCATCATATGGATGTTAAATCTGTCTTCTTGCATGGGGACTTGCATGAAGAAATCTATATGGAACAACCTACTGGATTTATACAAATAAATTCCAACCTTGTATGTAGGCTTAAGAAATCCCTTTATGGTCTCAAGCAAGCCCCTTGGGCTTGGTATGCCAAAATGGATAGCTTTATTTTAGATACTGGATTTTCTAGGTTTCATTCTAACAATATTGTCTACACCAAGAAAGTGGGTAAGTCTCTTATCATTCTTGTTCTTTATGTTGATGATCTTATCCTTACTGGCAGTGATCCCAACCTTATAAACCATGTGAAGTATAGCCTTAAAAAGAAGTTTAAAATGACATACTTAGGACACTTGCATTATTTTCTTGGTCTTCAAGTCTTGCAATCCAAGGAAGGTATTTCTATTTTCCAGTCCAAGTATGCCTGTGATCTTCTACGCCAATTTCACATGGAAGACTGTAATCCAACCCCTTCTCCCTTTCAGTTTGGAGTCAAACTTTTTGATACGGATTTAAACAGGAACGCAACAAATTACAGAGATAACCATATACACAAAGATGCAGCGGAAATAATACTTCATTTCATTAATGGAAAATATTGAAAAATGCTTACAACCAGAAATGGAAATCAACCAGCTAGGGCGATGGTAGCTTATCTCTGAGAAGAGATGTGATGGCTACATGCCTCTAAACTGTCTTACAATGAGGCTCGAAGGCCTATTTATTGTTGAGAAACAGTGGAAAAACCCTTAACATTCCAAAACCTAACCCTAGAAGATGAAACGCCAAACTATGGGCCCCGTTTGGGGTAAGTTGGTACATCAACTTCCAGGGGTCGTAACTTTGGCATACGATCTCCGTTTGACGCATACAATAGCTCGTTAGAAAGATCTATCCGAGCACTATCATTGTTGGAACGGGCAACACGATGTTGCCCCCAGATTCCCCAAAAAACGTCGTTTAGGGCCTCAAAACGGCTCCGGGAGTTCAGGACCCGAAAAACTGCTAAAAATAGTAAGTTGTGCTACAATTAAGGAAACTGAAAATGCCGAGAAGAACAATGGTGGGGGTCCAGGTGGACTTGGCAGGTGGCCACCAATATCCACCTGGATCATTCCTCCCCCCTTAGGAAGCAATGGTCCCCATTGCGTTGAGCTCCTCCATGAGATGAGGAAACTTTTGCTGAACTTGTTCCCTGGTGAGCCACTTGCCCTGCTGAAGGAGTTGGCCTGCTTTGACAACTCAATACAGTTGGATATTCTGTTGGCGAGTGTTCTTGATCTGTGTGTCCATGATCCGATCAGTTGCAGCTTGTTCCATGCAATCTGGATTTAATTCTGTGGGTTTGAGCTGTTCTGCAATGTTGGATGTGTCTAGCAATGGTGGAAAGTATGGCTGAAGGCGGTCCACATTGAACACTGGGTGCAGGCCAAGGAATGGGGGAATGCTGAGCTCAAATGCATTGTCTCCCATAGCCTTAGTAATGGTGTAAGGACCATATCGGAGTGGTCTCAATTTCCGATAGGCTCCAGTAAGGCGTTCCTTTTGCAAATGCAACCAGACTTTGTCGCCCACCTGAAACTTGTGTGGCACCTGATGTTGATCATGTCGCTGCTTGTACTTGGCATTTGATTTCTCAAGAATGTCATGGACCTGCTGGCGAATGTGTTGGATGCGCTCAATGAAGCTGGTGGCCTTATCTGTTTTGGACTGGACATGAGCTGAATTTATGTGAGTAGCTGCAAGTGGCATGGCCACATCAATGGGGCATAGTGGCTGGAATCCCAAACCCACCTGAAAAGGGCTATGGCCAGTGGAGCTGTGAAGAGCTCGGTTGTAGCTGTGCTAAACATAGGGGAGGCTCTCGTCCCATGTGCGTGGATGCTTTGAGTTATACATGCGCAGAATGTGCACAATCATCCTATTGACAACCTCTGTCTGGCCATCAGTTTGAGGATGGAAGGCTATGGACTTCGTGAGTTTGGTGTCCAGCATTGACCAGAGACTGGACCAAAATGTGCTGAGAAACCGACTGTCCCGATCTGAGATGATAGACTGTGGGATCCCAAAGTGCACCCACACTCGTTCAAAGAAGAGTTTAGCAATGGCTTCTGCTGTGATATTCTTCTTGCAGGCCACCATAATGGCCATCTTCGAGAACCTGTCGACGACCACAAAAACACAGTCATTTCCATGCTTAGTGGAAGGAAGGCCTGACATGTAATCCATGGAGATGGATTCCCAAGGTCGACTTGGGGTAGGCAACGGGGTATAGAGGTCGTGCTTCTTAATGGTCGGTTTGGCAATGGCACAGGTAGTACATGATCTGATGTACTTTCCAACATCCTGTCGAAGATTCGGCCAATAGAAATAATTTTGCAGAATTGCCACTGTTTTCTCGACCCCGAAATGCCCAGCAGCCCAACTGTAGTGGGCTTCCCAAATCATCTTGGAACACTCGCTTGAAGGAACACAAAGGTGACCGAGGTGGCATAATAGGGCATCTTGAAGGTGAAAATCTGGAACATGCCAACCCTCCAAGAGTGTCTGGTATGTGTGGCCAAATTCTGGGTCGCTTTTGTAGAGAAGTGGCCAATCAGAAGTCTCGTGCCCACAAGAGTTGAGCACGGTGGTTAACGCCATGATCGGTGGTCGACTGAGGCAATCTGCAACATTATTGGTGCTGCTGCCCTTCTTATACTTGATATTCAAGTGGAATTGTTGCAGGAATGTAGACCACTTCTGATGGCGATCATTCTGCAATTTCCCTTGGGTCTGTATGAACTGCAGGGGTCGGTGGTCTGTGTGGATGACCGTTTCCTTCCCCAAAATGTAATGCTTCCATTGTTGGCAGGCCTGTACAATGGAATACATCTCTTTATCATAAGTGGGGTACTTCCAGACTGTGTCTGAAAGTGTTGCACTGTGATATGCCACTGGATGTCCATGTTGAGTAAGGACTGCCCCAATAGCATAGTCAGAGGCATCTGTCTCGACCTCAAATGGTTGTTGTAAATTTGGTAACGCGAGCACTGGTGCTGTGCAGAGGCGATCCTTCAACTCCATGAATGCCTTCTGTTGAGATTCAGACCAAAAGAATTTTGCTTTCGCCCCTCCCTTGGTGACTTGACTCAAGGGCCAAGAAATATGAGAAAACCCCAACACAAACCTGCGGTAGAAGTTGGCCAGACCTAGAAAGCTGCAGAGCTCTGTTAGAGTGGTTGGAGAGGGCCAATCCCGAATGACTTGGATCTTGGCTGGATCGACATGCACCCCCTGTTCATCAATGATGTATCCCAGATACTGAACCTGGGTCATGCCAAAAGTGCATTTCTCCAAATTGGCACATAGCTTGTGTTGCTGCAGTGTTTGGAGAACCTGTCCGATGTGGTGGAGGTGCTCTTCCCAACTCTGGCTGAAGATCAGAATGTCATCCAAGTATACTACTACAAAGGAGTTGGTGAATGGCCGCAAGATGTCATCCATTAGCCTCATGAAGGTTGCAGGAGCATTCGTCAATCCGAAAGGCATAACCAACCATTCGAAGAGGCCCTCCTTGGATTTGAAGGCAGTCTTCCACACATCAGAGGGTTCGATTGGTACCTGGTGATATCCTGACTTCAGATCGATCTTGCTGAAATATTTCGCCCCCTTTAGTTGGTCTAGGAGGTCATCAATCCGTGGGATCGGGTACCTATTACGGACAGTGATCTTGTTCAGCGCCCGATAGTCAATACAGAGTCTCCACGTGCCATCCTTCTTCTGTACCAACACGATCGGGCTCCCACAGGGCGATGAACTTGGACGGATGTGACCTTTCTGCAGGAGCTCCTGAATCTGCCTCTTGATTTCATCGTTCTCCAGAACGGAGCGCCGATAAATTGGTCCATTGGGTAGCGGCGCACCTGGGGTCAGATCGATGGAGTGCTTGACTTGACAGTGCAGAGGAACCCCTGTCGGGGAGGTGAAGATGTCCTCGTACTCCTCCACAACCTTGTCCATCTGTAGTTGTCGTGCAGAGGGACCCTGTCTGGAGGCCGCGGCCACTGTCTTCTTCTTTCCTTGAGGGCGTATCATCAGGAAAACAAATTTCCTGGTTTTGGAAATGATCTTACTGCATTGTTTTGCAGTAATCAAAGAGATGGCGGTAGGTGGTGCTACCTCTGGTATCCTGTACAACTTATTTCCCAATGTAATAATAACAGCACGGGGCCTTGATTCATACACAGCATGTCGCTTCCACAAGTATGGTTGTCCTAGTAATACATCACAAACTTCAAGGGGAGCAATGTCACACAATACCTCATCCGTGAAGGGCTTGATGTTGTATGGAAGGCGACACCGCTGGCTCATGCGAAGATCTCGTCCTTGGTGAAGCCACCCAATGGTGTATGGTTGTGGATGTGCTGTGGTCGGTAAGCCTAACCGCTTCACGACCTCTACCGAAATGAGGTTCTTTTGACTCCCACTATCAACAATGAACTGTATCGGGGAGCCCTTTACCCACATCTGGGAGTGGAAGAGACGCTCCTCCTCCTCTGGATCTTCGGGTTCATTTTTTTGGATCTTTGCGGTAGCAACAGTGGCGCTGGGATCCGCATCAATGATCTGCTTCCCTTTTTCATTCCCCTTATCGGGTTCTGACTCAGAGTCAGAACATGCATCTGATTCTGAAACCTTTAGCTCAGCCACCAGTGACTGCTTGGCCCGACACTCACTTGTGTTGTGAGTGGAGCTCTTATGGAACTCGCACCATTTTCCAGTGTCCTTTCTCGGCTTCGCGGCACTGTTCTTTGCTTGCAACTTCGGCTGGTTGTCTTGGGCTGTCCCGCCTTGGCTTTGTCCTTTGTTTTGTGGTTTAGGGGCACCTTTCCCCTGCTTTGGATTCGCAGATCCAAAGTCTCGCTTCTTTTGTTTAAACTTCTGCTCGACCTTGACGGCATATCGGTATGCTGCGCCGAGTGAGGAGATGTTTAGGAATTGTATTTCTTCCTGGATGTACTTGTGCAGGCAGCCACGGTATTTGAGTATCAAATGTTGCTCCGAATCCTTGATACCCAACTTTGTGCGAAGGGTATGGAAAAGATTGGTGAACTCCGGTACGTCTTGGTCCCTTCCCTGCTGCAGCGTGGTCCACTTTATGTATTCATCCTCATAGCTTCCAATAGGGTAGTACTGCTCCTTGATGGCATCCCGGAACGAATCCCAGGTGGGTGCGGCTGAAAATAGTGAGCCAGTACTTTCATCCTTCTGCTCGCAGTAGGTTTCCCACCAGTCCTTGACGTGGGGGGTTGCTTTGAGAAGAGCAAAAACAATCTTTTCCCGACTAGAAAATTCATGAACAGAAAAATAACGCTCTAGCAAATTTAACCATTTATCTACGACATCTGCGTCTATCTGACCCTCGAATATGGGGATTTCAAAATTAACTTGTACCTTAAAGGGTGTGGCGTTTCCAGAGTAGCTGCTGGAAGCCGATGCGTTGCTTCTGGGTAGCCACTGAAGGATATGGGCAAAGCTGTCCATCATCGCGTTCCGTTGTCGCTCGAGGGCTTCTTTGAGCAAGATTTTGATGGGATCTCCTGCCCCCTCGTCTTTCTTCTCATCCGCCATGGGAGGCCGTCGGGATTTGCGAGGCTGGTCTTGCAAAGGTTCAACCAGTTTAAGCCCTAACTCCTTATATCCCGACCTTGTTGGGGACATGCAAAGAAAAACAGAGAAAAAGCAGACCGCTCTGATACCACTGATCCGGATTTAAACAGGAACGCAACAAATTACAGAGATAACCATATACACAAAGATGCAGCGGAAATAATACTTCATTTCATTAATGGAAAATACTGAAAAATGCTTACAACCAGAAATGGAAATCAACCAGCTAGGGCGATGGTAGCTTATCTCTGAGAAGAGATGTGATGGCTACATGCCTCTGAACTGTCTTACAATGAGGCTCGAAGGCCTATTTATTGTCGAGAAACAGTGGAAAAACCCTTAACCTTCCAAAACCTAACCCTAGAAGATGAAACGCCAAACTATGGGCCCCGTTTGGGGTAAGTTGGTACATCAACTTCCCGGGGTCGTAACTTTGGCATACGATCTCCGTTTGACGCATACAATAGCTCGTTAGAAAGATCTATCCGAGCACTATCATTGTTGGAACGGGAAACATTGGTCCATTCCATGGACCCATGTTGCCCCCGGATTCCCCAAAAAACGTCGTTTAGGGCCTCAAAACGGCTCCGGGAGTTCAGGACCCGAAAAACTGCTAAAAATAGTAAGTTGTGCTACAATTAAGGAAACTGAAAATGCTGAGAAGAACAATGGTGGGGGTCCAGGTGGACTTGGCAGGTGGCCACCAATATCCACCTGGATCACTTTGAGTCACTTGTACTTCCCCTGAAGTTGATTCTACCTTATACCGTCAACTTGTAGGAAAACTTTTGTATTTGACCCACATCCGTCCTGACCTTTCCGTTGTTGGCCTTATTGTTCGGTTTATGCAAAACCCACATGAAAGTCATTGGAAAACAGCTAAAATAATACTTCGTTATGTTCGTGGTACAGTTCGGTTTGGGATTCATTACAGTGCAGAAGCATCTCCTCTATTGGTTGGTTTCACTGATTCCGATTGGGCTGGTGACCCTGATGATCAGAAGTCTACTATAGGTTATGTCTTCACTCTTGGTTCTAGACCTATTACATGGGCTTGCAAGAAACAAAGTACCAGTTCTCTTTCTTCAGCAGAAGCAAATTATCGTGGTGTTGTAGAAGCTAGTAAGCAAGCCCTGTGGCTTCGTCAGATCCTATCAGAGTTTGGCTTTCAGTAGCAACATCCGACTACACTTTGGTGTGATAATCAAAGTGTCATTTAACTATGCAAAGATCCAATCCAACATCAGTGCAACAAAAAGATTGAAATACACATGCACTTCGTCAGAAAGCTCATTCATGACCATGTTCTTGAAGTGCAATATTGTTCAACCGATGATCAAGTTTCAAACATCTTTACAAAGGCTCTCGTAGAGGCGAAGTTTACAAAACTTCGATTTATGGTTGGAGTTCAGGAAGTTGTCACTAAGGGGGGATAGGCTCTAATGCCTCATGCCTTCTCCTATTGTGTCATATTTGTACATCCTTCAATCCTATCCCAAGTTGTTCTTAAGAGGGGATGTTAGGATATTCTGACACATAGGAAATAGTTAAGTATAACTTGGTCTAGTGTACAATTTGGTAAAGTGTGTTTCTTTACTATGTACATTTGTAACTTACAATCCAACGGTCATGATATGGTCTAGACATGAAGTGATCCGACGGTTCATTCTCTCCTCGGTATTACTGACACTTGCTCCGTGGCTTAACACCCGATTGGTCCATGATCTCTATTTA